>CM045760.1:35751932-36351932 GCA_025200525.1 Camellia lanceoleosa
CAATTATCAAAATCTTCTGCACGCATATCATTTTACATCATGCTTTTGAACTTACTGTTTGGTTTGATTTCCTTGCAAGGGATGCACGTGGCGGCTTCTGTGAGGCATAACCATTTATTTATCTATATTTTGTTTGTTTGTCCAAGTCTTCGGCCTTGTCAAAATGGGTCAGATCTCTGGGCTTTTGACATTCACTCCGAAATCACTTCTTGACTTTGAGTTACTGTCGAGGAGGGCAAGCTATGAACACCCCATTTTTGACTGCCTACAAGACTTGGACGCGACTGATGGTTTACATGGTGGAGAAAGGTGTGCAGGGGAAAGGTTCAGTTTCTTCGGCAATGAGAGAGTCAAATCTCAACTTCATACCCCTTTTTCGACCAAAACAATCTTGATCAAAAGATTTTTAGACTTTAAAACCCTCTCTTTCAAAACGTTTTTGAAAATAAAGTTTTTACGATGTTCCGAGGCTCGTATTTTGTCAAATGTTGCTTTTCGAAAACTTGAGAGCAAGGAACAAAGTAAGGGAAATGAATGGAAGAGAGATGAAATCTTTGAAAAATCTTTCAAAACACCTTGTTCGGGGTTTAGAGTTGAAGAAAGGAGGAGAAGAGAAGAAGACTAGTTTGGGAGAAGTTAAAGGCAGAATCGAGTAGGACCAAATCTGCGCGGCTTCACCGAAAGCAGGCATAACTCTTTACTGGGATGAATTTTGATCGCGAGGTTGGCGTCATTGGAAAGCTAACTTCAAGGGATTCAATATGACCACATGGGAGGCCAGCAATATTTCTGGCCGACCAGCACACAGTCAAAAGTGATTGACATGAATCTAGGAAGGAGAAAACACTGCGGCTTCACGAAATGGGTATAACTCTTTGTACAGGGGAATTAAGGTATGAGGCCACCACCATTGGAAAGCTTACTTGGGGCTTCATTTTTCCTCAAGAACCTCATAAGAAAAAGACCTGGTGGGGGAGAGATGGTTGTTTGGAGTCCGGTTGGAGCGAATCTCTTGGCGGCTTCACCATAAGCATAACTTTTTCCACAGGAGGAATTTTAATGCAAGGTTTGCGGCATTGGAAAGATAACTTCTGGGGCTTCATCCTAAGGGGTGGCCGTCCACCTTAACCCTTTTAACCGGGTCGGCCGGCCACCTGAACTGGCCGACCGGCCACCTGATCTCTCAAAAACTGGTCGGCCATGTTCCCCACAGCTGGTTCCTTACAAATACACCCTCCTTTTCCCCAGTTACATGTCAGGAGGAATTTTGCGGTTAATTTCATTTCCCCCTTTTCTCCACACCTTTGCCTATACTAACTTTTAAGCTGTGTTTTGAGGGTTACAAATTGCTTTGAGTCTCTTTGCATTAATTCTACCTCCTCTCCACTCCAAACCTCAAAACCCTAAGGTTCTTGTACCAATCCATAGCACCACACCCCCACACTCCATTCCATTTGGCCCCGGTGAGGCCACTTCAGAGGTCAAGGACACCATTTCTTCAATCAAAACTCTAAGAGCTTTGTGCTACAAGGATGAGTCCCATTTTCCCTCTTTTAAGCTCATTTTTGCATGCTTTCTTAACCTTTGTTGATTGCATTTTTGGGCTCCGTCTCATACTACAGATAGTGATATTCTTATCTCCTTTTCATCTTTGATTACGAGGCGGTCCCTGTCTGTGGCTTCCTTCTTTCCCTTCGTGTTTCAACCCTCTTTTGGGCCTATTTTTTGCATAGTATTTTAGGCGTGTTGTATTGTGAGAGCTGTTTTGGGTTTGGTCATAAACTGAAAAAATATCATGTTTTGAGCCCTTCTTCAACATTGTTAAGGGTCCTCCTCTGTTTGAGGCGAAACTACCACTTGCCTGTTTGTTCCTCTTTTGGCCTTTTTCTTGCATGATAGTTTAGCCTCACTTGTGTGTATTTTCGTGGCTTGATGTAAACCATAAAGTGCTTTGGTTTGAGCCCCTATTCAACTTTATTGAAGGGCTCCTTGCCATTTTAAGGGCCATCTTACATCCCTTATCTCTTTTCCCCTTTTAGGGCCATTTTGCATGATAGATAAGCCATATTTGTGATCACTTTTGAGACTTGTTATAAATTGAGAAAAGGATTTTTTATATCATCTTCATGTTATATTAAGGTTCATTTTTTTTTTTGAGGTCATATGCTATCTTGTATGCTTGGTTGCCTCCCATTTTGAGCCTTACATCCTAGCCCTTGTTGCATGCCTTGTTTGACCTTCTAGCCACTGGAATCCAGTGAATTTCGATGGTTGTGATCTTATTTTGAGCCTCCAAATTAGAGGGTGACCCCTCTCACCTTGACTTGTTTGGTTGCCATTTGACCTTCAAGCGACCTATCTCGCATGCTTCTTAGTCACATTTCAAGGTCAATTTGGTGAGTTTTTAGACTATCATATTTGATTTTCAAAAGTTGGTTTGGGGCTACCACATGTCCATCTTGTATGTGATTAGAACCCCTTTGTATGCCCTCTAAAGGAGCCCTCATTTGTGCATGTGTTGGCTGCATTTCCATGGTTATTTGGGCATATTTTGGCATGTTTAGTTCAGCGATTTTTTCTGGTATGGTGAGATTCCATGTGCTTCATATACTTTCCATGTAAACCATGTTTGATAGTCAAAATCGCATGCTATTTTAAGCCATCTTACTAGCACTTTTTGGCCACACTCTAGAATTGGAAAATTTCATGTTTTGGGACTGCCTTGACTCTGTCTTCATGCTTCATGTTCAAATAATGCATGCTTTGTATAGCTATAGGTCATTGCGCATGCCTAGTTTTTGAGTTTGGGGTTCATCTCATGCATAAGTACCATATTGCCATGATTAGGCTGTTTAGCATCATATTTTAGTGCTGAAATTCACATGTTGGTATGCCATGTTCCATACCTTGCCATGCTTTAGTAAGTGGCATTAGTGATGCCTTAGGGGCGGTCCTCGGTTTCGCGTGCATGCGTGCTGCGCGTCTCGAGTGTCTCATTTTCATCTTATGGCCTCTTATGTGAGTGTGGCTGAGGTCCACTTGTGTTGGTGTAAGTCCATTATGCATTGTGTATTCCATTTCATTTCATAGCATTGTGTATGCCATGTTACCTCGTGCATCGTGTATGCCATTTCACAGCATTGTGCATGTTAGGTTGTATCTTAGTTGCATTCATGCATGTCATGCATATTGCATTGTGTTTGGGATAGGAGTTAGCCCAGGGCCGGAAAGCAGTGCGTTTAGGTACTCCGAGTGACGGGCGATGTCTCAATTCCCGGTCGCCGACACTCAGGATTACCCATGATGGGTTAGGTCTTATTGTGTTTATGTGTGCATTCATTTCATATTAAGTCATGCAACTCGACTCTCGGTCATCATGCATCGAGATCGTGATTGGTGCGCGAGGATCGGGACTACACTCCACGAAGAGTAGTCAAGCATACATATGTGAAAATACATTGCCATGTCCCTTTCACACTCTGTTGCGACAAATCAAGAATCGGCTGACCTTAGGAGCTTGGCACACTTTCAATAACAATTGCAAGCGAGAGACTAATTGGGCATCGCAATGGATTTCAGCGCAAAGGCGACCGAACATGCATCATTCATCACCCGGATCAGTCGGCGGTCCTAGCTTGCATGCTAGTTCTGACTTTCCTAGTTTAATTTGTTAATTAATTAGGATTTTGTATTTATTGATGTACTATTCATTGATTTGTACTATTCATTTGGGAATTGTATATTATTTATTAGGACCCTCAGTGAGAACAATGTTGTAATAAGTGTATGTGCATGTGATGTATGTCTTCGACCCACATCTTTCTCCCTTTTATTTACGGCTTATGATGGTTAGATTAGGGCATGTTTCAATTAGCATCTGATTGTGGCCAACATGTTTGCATTCATTCATCTGTCTTGCATGCAAGAGCTCGGTATCATACTAACTACATTTGTATTTCAATTTGAGTTGAATACATGTTGGCTGTCAGCATTCCATATGCCATGTTTAGAATAGCGAACTGCTATAGTTGCATTTTTGCATGTGTTGCATTAGGCATTTACGTATAATTAGGATCATGCATGGATTTCTAATTAGCTTTTTGGCTTAGAGTACTCGATAAGTTTTTATGCTTTAGCATCCTTGCATGCGTGTGAGTGGTACCATGAATAACATGCTTACCATGGGGCTATGTGCTTATGTGATATAAGCGCTGAATACTGTGGGTGAAAGGTTGGGTTATTTGGATTGGAACAAATAAATCATTTGTGAGTTTTAAGCCCACTAGATAGTGGCAAAACCATGTTTTCTAAGCCCACCGAGGGTAGCAAAATGCATTTTAAGCCTACTTACGAGTAGCAAACCATCTTTCAAAAACAAGCATGAAATGTTCCAATTGAGCGATCTAGTCTATACTTGTATGTTGTGCATCACATAGTAAATCTAGGCTAATAGCAAAATAAGAACACATAGCGTTTTCAAAACTTGATATCAAGTTTAGTAGAGGCCGATCTTTGATCGAGGGCGAGAATGCTCACAGTAAACTTCCCTAATCGTATCCAAGTTCGAGCAGAGGCAACTTTGGTGATAGCGGACACGTGGCCTTAGGCAAGCAGTCGGGGTTTCCTAAATTTCCCAAAAATAAAATATTTAGGTGGCGACTACGTATGTCAAAGCGATCCATGTTTGGCACTTCTTTCAAAATCTGTTTTCTCAAAAGCGATTTGCGGTTGGACTCTTTGGTTCGAGATTAGAACAGTGACAATTTGAGTCTGTGAAGCTGTAGTGAGCCCAAGATGAGCAGGCAGGGGACTCAATCCCTCCGGGGCGTTTGGGGGCGTCTCTGATTGAACCGGATAGCACATGATCAGAACACACATGCAGATGCACTTGCTAGCCTAGCCTCCGCCATTAATTTAGAGATTAAGCGGACCATCGAAGTAGGTATCATCTCGGAGCCGAGCATTGGCCTTTCGAAGGAAGTCCAGGTCAATGTTATAGAATCTGGACCAAGTTGGATGGATCCCATCGCGTATTCTGTCTTATGAATAGCTCTCGAGAGGACAAGAAAGAAAGTGCACAAGGCTGAAACAAAGCCATGCGTTACTACTTGGATCTGCAAGGAAAGCTTTACAAAAACTCCCTTTCTGGCCTATACTTAGAATGCATGCATCCGGACAAAGTTGAAGAGCTTCTGGCCGAAATACATGAAGGCAGTTGTGGCGCACATTCTAGCAGTGTTCTTTGGCCCATTGAGCTATAACACAGGGGTATTATTGGCCAACAATGAGATCTGACGCCGAATGCTATGCGAAAAAATGTGAACGGTGCTAGAAGTTTTCCTCGTTAACCCATCTGCCTGTTGAAGAGTTTAGCTCTATCACGATCCACGGCCATTTGCTCGATTGGGGGCTTGATATCATAGGACCATTGCCGAGGGCCCGGGCAACAAAGCGATACTTGATAAATAGCCCGCATGATTATTTCACAAAATGGGTGAAAGCAGGCATTATCGCACATTCGAGATCTTTGATGTCAAGTGATTTTATTTTATTTATTTTTAGATGGGAACTTTTTGGGGGCATTTGTTTTGTAAAGTTGGTTAAAAACTAACTTTTTGGATTTTTTTGGGAAAAACAAAAAAATAGAGAGGTGATGTGACCCAAAATAAGTTAAAAGTCAAAATTTGAATTTTAGCTAAGTTCCCAAATTGGCATATCTAATAGAGAGAGAGAGAGAATATTATATTATGTATATATTCAATATTGTATTTTGAATAATTATGTGACAATATATACTAAAGAAATTTAAATATGATAATTCTAAATATAGTAATGAATATAATATGGTATGTATGATAGATAGAATATATATAATTACTATATTTAACAAAGTGCATGAAGATAGAGCATAGTTTGATATCATATACACACATGCATATTTAAAACAAACAAACCCTTTGATATGGTCCACTCAATTCATGATTAATCTCTCATAGATATCAAGGAAAACAAGCAAAAAAAGCTCTAGAAAACCCTAATACCTAAGAAGAAGATTTGGAAGCCGTAACCCTAAGCGGATGAAACCACATATTTATAGAAAAAAAATCCACGATCTCACTCGGCGTCGGCGCAGAATGGCCACTCAAGCGGACTAACACTCGAGCACGAAGTTCGCTCAAGTGCAAAACACAACTTCGATACTTTTGCGAGCAGTTCAAACTTCTAGACAAGCAACCGAATGCATTTTTGCGTGACATAATCGATTAGTGGCAAACATGAAAGAATAAACTTAAAACATCTTTGCAAGGCGCAATTTAGGTTGGATTAGCATCTAAAACTCAAAGCCTCATTGAAATAAAAGATTGAATACAATTACAAGCGAAAGGAGTTTTATCAAGCGGGATTGCTAGAATAAAAACCTAACACTTTAGTATGCAATGCATATGGTATGCCATTTACTTATGTATTTTTGTGACTTAAGTTACATTTTGTATGAACTCACGACCGCGTTTTATAGGTTAACTTACGATTTTGTGAAGTGACTTAATTGTGTTTGTTGGACAATCTTCAATGTATTCAAAGAAAGGATTAAAGAAAAAAGAGAGACTATTTGATTATAAAAATCAAAAGCGGTATATAAAAAAAAATAAAATAAACTCTGATTCTTATTTTGTTACAAAAACAAAATTAGAATCTAAAAAAAAAATTAATAAAATAGAAAAGTAAACTAATCACTTACCTTATGATTTTCTTGAACAAAATTTTGATCCAAGTCAAGTGTTTAACTTTGTATTCTTAAAGCTGATTCATCATCTCCTCGATATTTTGATTATGGGCGTCTATCTCCTAGATAAAATGATCAACGAATAGTAGCGACACTACAAATTATTCGCTACTTGAACACACTATGTGTTTATATACACTTTCTCACAAAAAAAATAAATCTGACCAAAATGCGAAAGCAAAGCAAAAGCAATACTTGAAAATTATTGAATACAAAATCCAAATGAGGGACTACCTATTTATAGATAAAATATTGGCCTTTTTAGAACATGTAGAAAACCTGTTTGGATAGGTTTGAATAGGTACAAGACTTGTTCAGTTGGAATTAAATAGATATGAACCTGTTCAATTTAAATTTAAGCAGATATGAACTTTGTTAAAGTGGAGGAAAAAATATGGACAGGTGTGTTTGACCAAAATGCCAATTCAGAATTAATTTCAAAATTCAAATTCCAAAAGATAACAATTTAATTTTTAGAAAAATTAAAATTCAAATGTTTTCGACCCAAAAAGATAAACATTAGGCCGGACAAGCCCAACCTAACCTCACACCATGCATCCGCGCCCCAACTTGACCAGTCTACAGGACGGATGGCATCGGCAGAGCGATGTGTGTTTTGGGTCCAATGGGTCCAGCCCACTTTGCCCATAACCTCACCCTTCCACAAAACTTGGGTACCCCTCGGCGCCTTCCCTAAGTTACAAATCCAAGGCTTATAAACCCACACAAAGTTTGCCCATCAAAGCAATGTGAGACAAACCTTAACTTCCACATTTATGGAAATTTCACCTAACACACCATTTTCATGGAGCTCACTTTGGCTTTAATTTCCCATTCACCTGATAATGGTTTTGAGCAACCAAATATCTGGCGTGAATCGTTCTGTGACAAAAGCAGCGTTGTCACATGGACCTACCAACTTTGGCACATGGGTCTCACCTAAACTTAGACCAAAGTTTAAGAAAAGTTTGTTTTACCAAACAAAATTTTCAAACCATTTCTTCTAATCCCCCATGAATAGAATTTGATGACAATGGAAATGACAATATGCAAAATTTGTCGAAAAGAATATAAATCGAAAATATCTTGCATCGAATAGGTAGTTTTTGGCTTTGAACCTTCCCTAGAGATAACCTATCGAGCTTACTAGTGAACCAATGGATGTGATGCCTTGAATTGTTCAGCTGTTAGTCTAAGCCAGGACAATAGATTTCACACAAAATATCTTCTGACACATCATGGCTCTCATGGTTGTGTTCAATTTGTATAAACACTCTTGGTTGTTAAGTGAGTGCTTCTAGAAATTTAACCTCTTCATTCTCATAGAAGTGGCCACAGTTCGACACTCATATAAGTGATTCTTATTGTGCGTATATCTTATACTCGTCTTGATTTTTATGCCTGAATCAAGATATAAGTAATTATTAAAAGCAAAACTTATCCTTAAACCCTTGCATACAACACATGTTGTACATATCACTCTCAACATAGGAATAAGTAGGGAATTTTAATCCCTTAGTGATTTTTGACAAGCCACACATAACTTAGTTTGTTCCTTTGAACTTAATTCTTGAGATCTCTAATCATTTAAGTAGGGTTACCATTATGATGACTCTTATGTAATAGGCTTTAATCACATCTCCTTCGATGAACTATATACTTACTCTTTTGCTAAACCTTTAAGTTAATGAATCCATAATATTCTCTTTAGATTTTATATAAACTATTGAGATTATTCCACTTGAAACAATTGCCTTACGATATTATGTCAATGCCGAATATGTAAGTGACTTACCATTATACATATGACTTTGTGCCTTGCCTATTGATTGACTATCACAATGAATACAAATAGTGGCATAGGTTTTGGCCACATTGGAATGTCTTCTAAGTGGTGAAACCATTCTACTTCTTCTCTGCTTTGTTTAAATCAATGAATTGATTCCGTTGTGAATTGTGCGATGCAAGTTTGTTTAAGTGGATTTTTCAAGAAAGCAATGACGCTGCTAAATAAAGACATATCCACTAGTAGATTTTGAATCTTTAATATCCGATATCTAATTTGCATCACAATAGTCTTGATCTTCTTTGGATATAGAGTAAGTTGAAGCCATGATCATGGGTAAATCTTAGATATCTAAGAACGAATGATCGCTTTCCAATGGCCTTTTAAGGGTTATTAGTGTACCTACTCAATTTCTTGGCGGCATAAGTTATGTCAGGATGTGTGCAATTTATTAGATATATTAGGCTTCTAATGATTTGGGAGAATTTTAACTGAGACACCGCATCACATTTATTTTTCGATAAATAAAAACTGATGTCTACAGGGGTTCTTGCTACATTCACATCATCCTTGATATATTTACTAAGAATTTTCTCAATATAATGAGATTGTGATAATGCATATCCATCAGATGTTTTAGTAATTTTCATTCCTAATGTTACATCTACGACCCCTATATCTTTCATATCAAATCTTTTGTTCAGCATTTACTTGGTTGATTTTATCATGTTTTAACTTACTTGGATTTTATTCTTGTTACAGTGGAATATGTGTCAAAATAATCTAGACCTTCCTTTTGTCTATAACTTTTTACCACAAGTCTTGCTTTATACTTGTTTATTGAATCATCTACTTTCATTTTCTCTTGAATATATATTTATACCCAAGAGGTTTAGAACCCGATGGAAGATCCACCAATTCCCAAATATGATTTTGTATAATGGATTCAATTTTATTATTAGCCTTTTTCCACAAAGGTGCTTTAGGACTTGACATTGCTTTCTTAAAGCTTTGAGGCTCATTTTCTAATAGGTATGCGAAGAATTTAGGCCAAAGGATTTTGTTATTCTCACTCTCTTACTTCGTCTTGGTTCATCATCAATTAAATCTTGTTAGTCGAGACCATTACTAGTCTCTTGCGTTTGATTATCATTAGTCTCTTGACTTTGTGTACAATCATAAGTTCTTTTCGTAAACTTAATTGCTATCTTTTTTATTAGGAAAAACATGTTCAAAAACACGGCATTCCTTGATTTTATAATAGTTTTCACATGTATATCGGTATTTACGATATATAAGTCAAAACCGATATGCACTACTATTATCGCATAACCAATAAACAAACAATCCACTATTTTTGGTCCTATTTTAGTCTTTTTCAAAATAGGAACTTCTTCCTTTCTAAACACCCTCATACTTTTAAGTATGTATAGGAAGGTGGCCGACCTTTCCATAATTCATAAGGAGTGCTATTAGTTTTCTTGTGGGGTGATACATTAAAAACATAATTAGCAAACAATATTGCTTCCCCCACAAGTTCTGCGATAGCTTTGAACTTCGTAACATGACATTCATCATTTCTTTAAGGGTTCTATTATTTCTTTTAGCAATTCCATTTTGCTATGGAGAATATGGTTACGTAATTTGATGAATAATGCCATATTGCACAAAATTCATTTAAAAGTGCATCATATTCACAACCCTTATCACTTGTAACCATTTTAATGGTTTTACCAAGATTGATTTTCAACTTCGATTTTGTAGAATTTAAATATTTCCAAGGCTTCATCTTTACTTCTAAGTAAATATCTATAACAATATCTTGTGCAATCATCGATAAATGTTATGAAATACTTTTGCCTCCTCTAGTTTAAACAAATTTAAGATCACATGCATCAATATGAATTAATTTTAGAGGTTTGGTTTTTCTTTCAGCGATTTAAATGGAACCTTAGTTAGTTTTGCTTCTACACATATTTCACATTTGTGATAAGGATCAATTTCAAACTTTGGTATATAATCCAAACCAATTAGTCTATGCAAAGCATCAAAATTCACATGTCTTAATCTACTATGTCATAAATTTGACTCAAGAATCTAAGCAAAAGATGTGTTATTCTTATTAATAACAGATTTTGGTACAACAGTCATTACATTCAACTTGAAAAGACCATCGCTCATGTATCCCTTACCCACATATATACCACTCTTTATTAATACAAACTTATCAGATTCAAATACAAGTCTAAAACCATTTTTGCTTAACAAAGAACCATAAACAAAATTCTTTCGGATATCTGGTACATGCAGCACATTGTTGAGGGTAAATTCCTTCCCTAATGTCATCTTCAAGACAACTTTCCCTTGTCCAACCACAACAGAAGTAGATGAATTTTTCATGAATAGTTGTTCACCATTTGCAGCCTCATTATAAGTAGTGAACATCTTCCTGTCCGCACAAATGTGTCAAGTTGCTTTAGTGTCAACCCACCATTCCTTAGAATTTCCAACCAAATTAGCCTCAAACACCACAGCAGAGAGATTGATGTCATTTATCCCGTCAGAGATGTAATCTAGTTCTATCACATTGGCTTGATTGGTAGTCTTGCTTGTACTTCCATAATCCTTCTTAGGCGTTGACAATCAGAGGCACGATGTCCAGTCTTGCCATAATTATAGCATTTTCCTTTGAACTTTTTATTGTCATTGTTGTCACCTTATTTAAGACCATCTCTAGCAAACTTCTTCTTTTTGTTATGTGGTTTGGGTACTTGTTCTACTACATTAGCCTTGGACTCAATGTGATTTTAACCATTCATCTTTTCAGCCTTACGGTTATCTTCCTCAATTCTTAGTCTTACAATAAATTCATCCATGGTCATCTCTTTGCATTTATGTTTTAAATAATTTTTGAAATCTTTCCAAGCCAGTGATAATTTTTCCACTAAAGTAGCAACTTAGAAAGATTCACTAAGAGACATACTCTCAGCATGAATATCATGCAAAATAAATTGAAAACTTTGAACTTGAGAAATTACTGTTTGGGAGTCTATCATAACAAACTTCAGAAATTTACCAACAACAAATTTCTTTGTGAGCATCCTTTATCTTGTATTTTTCTCCAAAGAATCTCACAATTCTTTTCTGTTTTAAGAGGATGTAAACATTATCTGATATGTTGTCTAGGCCATTAATGATGTAATTTATGCAAAGAAAATCAAAATGCTTCCATGCATCCACAGCGGCAACAATTTGCCGATCACTTTCATCCTCTTTAAGCACTAGAGCATCTTCATGGAGAAACTAGACAAGATTAAAAGTTGTAAAATAAAACAACATTTTCTGCTACCATCTCTTAAACTCGATACTGTTAAATTTTTTTAATTTTTCTCCATGATTTATTGGGGCTTGAACATGGTTTTGGGTAAGGACCGAAGTCGTTGTAACAATCGGAATTGGAGTCTGACTTTCGATTCATAACCATAATATCGATTACAAAATCGAAAAAACCAAAATCAAAACACAAATTAATTTTCTAGTTACTAACCGGAAAATAAATTATAACACAAAATAATTTTATTTTTCTATTTACTAAAATCAAAAAATAAAACACAATACAATAATTTTCTTATTGCAAAAACCAAAAAATTATTTTCTTTGGATTCAATTAATACAATGAAGACTTATTAAAAAAAAAAAAAAATTTGTAAATAAGATTGTTGGACAATCTTCAATGTATTCAAAGAAATGATTAAAAGAAATAAGAAATGTTTGATTACCAAAATTAAAACAATATATATATATATATATATAAACCAACAAATTCTTATTTTGTTATAAAAACAAAAATTAGAATCTGAAAAGAAAAAACTTAATAAAACAGAAAAGTAAACTAATCACTTACCTTATTATTTTCTTGAACAAAATTTTAATCAAGTCCAGTGTTTAGCATTGTGTTCTTAAGACAAATTCGTCTTCTCCTTGGTGCTTTCAGATTATGGGCGTCTATCTCCCGAGGATAAAATGATCGCAAGCGAATAGTATCGACACTACAAACTATTCACTACTTGAACACACTCGTGTTTATACACTTTCTCACGGGAAAAATAAATGCAACAAAATCAGAGCAAAAGCGAAGCAATAGCGGAAATTATTGTATACAAAATCCAAATGATGGTGCCTATTTATAGATAAAATAATGGCTTTTCAAAACAAGTAAAAACTTGTTCAGACGGGTTTGAGCAGTACAAGACACATTAGGTTTGAATTAAATAGATACAAACCTGTTTGGTTTAAATTTAAACAGATATGAACTTGTTCAGGTGAAGGAAAAAATTTGGATAGGTGTGTTGGACCAAAATGCCAATTCGGATTTAATTTCAAAATTCAAATTCCAAAAGGTAACAATTTAAATTTTAGAAAAAATAAAATTAGCGCATGTTTTGGGTTCAATGGAACCTCACACCATGCGCCCAACCTAGCCCAGCTCGATTGACCGAACGGCGGCGCATTCGTGTTTTGGGTTCAATGGGTCTAGCCCACTTTGCCCATAACCTCACTGTAGACGTGCCCGAGAACTCTCCGGCTCCACGCGCGAAGGCGTGAAATCCGTTTCGTTCTTAAGCTACTACAGTTCGGACTCAATGTTACGGTTCTGAATCTAATCTCGCAAAGTGCAATGCAAGACCGATAAATCACTTAAGAGTCCAAATTCGGCAAATTGTTTTGAAAAACTGATTTTTATAAAGAAGTGCCAAACATGGACTGCTTTGCCAGATACAGAGTCGCCACCTAAATATTTTATTTTGGAAAATTTAGGAAACCCTGACTCATGCCAAAAGCGGCGTGTAATCATCACCAAAGTTGCATCGGCTCGGGAACTTGGAGTGCGAGAGGAAGGTCATGCAATGAGCACCCGCTTCACTTGTTCAAAGATAAACTTGTACTAAACATGATATCTTATTTTTGAAAGCAGATGTGCTCTTATTAGATTAATTAGCTAATCTTACTCGTGATGTGCATAGCAAACAAGTATAGACTAGATCGCCTAATTTGGAACAACAAATTGCATGTTCGATTGTGAAAATGATTTTGAAGTTTGCTACTTACAAGTAGGCTAAATCGGGGATTTGATGAATTGTTCCAATTCAAGTAATCCAACCTTCACCCACAGGCATTCAGGCAGTTATATCACATAAGCAAATAGCCTCATGGCAAACATGCTTTCATGGCAATCAATAACACACATGCAGTATGCTAAAACGTAAACACTCATAGTGTACTCCAAGCCAAAACAGAGAACTAGTTAGAAATCATGCATGATCCTAGTTCATGTTAAGATGACTAATGCAACACATGCGGAAATGCAACTAAAATAGGCTTGGTTATTCTAATAATGTCATGTGAAATGCAACTTGGTAGATGTATTCAAATAGGTATTGAAAATACAATCTGATTAGTATGATGCCAAGCTTGTGTATGCAATCTGAGATGAATGATGCAAACATGCATAGCATAAGGATGCTAATGAAACATGCCTAATCTAATGGTGGAAGGGGTAAATAAAAGGAGAAAAGGCGTGGGGTTAGAAGACATTCACACACTCATGCACACTTATTACAACAATCGCCCTCTCGTGGAGGGTCGATGAAAGCTAAGCTATACTAAGATAAGCTACTCAACTAATCTGAATAACTAGCTACAACTAATTATTACAAAACTTTAACTAATCAAGCGAATTAATTAAGTTACAAAACCGAATGCTAATTAACAAATAAAGCACTTCATCGAGGCTACCTCGGCTGCCTTGAACAAGGGAGGATGCATGCTCTCGATTCTCGTCCCGAAAAGCTCTCCAAATGCTCTTTAGAGGCTCTGTCTACAGGGTGTCCTTGAGAACTAGCTGTTGGATCTTACCAAAACAGTGCTGAAGAGTGCACCAGTGGCACACCACCATGAAGAACTCTTGTCGACCACCACCGAGCCAAGAATGCACTGCTTGCCGGCCACAAATGAAGAAGCTAGGCCAACAACAAGAGGGTGCCGCCCTTTGGTGTCTTTGTGACACTAAGCTGCGTGAGCACAAAATAGAAAATTGAGGGTCTCCTAAGGGTATATGCGCACTATGCCACCCATATCACCTCAAAACATCAAAGGAGAGGCATAATCAAATCCAAGACCATCAATCATGCATCTCGATGCATGATGGCCAAATCAACATGTGCAAATTTCAATAAATGCATGACAAATAAGACACCACCATTTCCTTATCATGAGAAGTCAAAGGAAAAGGAGGCCAAGAGTGATTGGCTCACTTCATCACTTAAAATATGAATTGAGCTAAACTACCTTCAGTTCAACATAATGCAGATTGAATACAATGCAATGCAACATGATCAACTTATCAATGCTAATGGCATGCATACAATCCTCGTGCAACATAGTCAACCTAGCAATGCTAATGGCATGCAAACACAATGCAATGCAACATAAGCATGCAAGCCAACAATGTAATGTAACACCATGCAAACAACATGCTAACACACTCCAACGCAACAACATGCAATCAACATGCTATATGGACTTAAACCGAATGTGGGCGGACTTCAATCATGCCCAAAATAGTGGCCAAAACACCAAAACAAAGGCACCAAAGACAAGGCATGCATGTACAATGCATTAGCCAATCAACTAGGCCTAAGAGCACAACTCTCAAAAGTGCTCAAGGAGTGATAAATGTGGAAGTGAGACAACACTAAATGCACTGAAATAAGGTATGAAATGATGCCAAATCATTCAAAGAATACAAGCATAGCATGCAAAGGTCTTTAAAGCATAAAGCTAGTAAATAGGACTACAAAGGTGGCATGCAATATATGGCACAAGTGCATGAACCAAACATGGACAAAGCTGAAATAGGTCAAAACAATGACCGAAACATGCTAAGATGGAGGCTCAAAGACCTAGGCATGCAAGCATACAAGCTAAGTCATAAACAAGGCAACAATGCACAATACTCAAAGGCACTTAAAGAGTGAATGAAGTGGGAACATAGCCATGCTATGAGCTCTGAAATGAAGTATTAAATGATGTCAAATCATCTAAATAGTTCAAAGATAGCATGCATGAGTAGTCAAAACACAAAGCTAGCAAGGCCAATTGCACTACAGCTATATAAAGCATGAAGCATATGGAAAAGGCAACCCAAAATAGCCTAAAACATGTTAAAGTGATACTAAAACATGTATGGAAGCAAGCCAAAACAAGCTAACATGAAGGGCATAAGGCACAATGCATACATGGCAAATATGGTGAATTACACTACACCTATTAAGACCAAGCATGGAATGACTTAAGCAACAAAATTAGAGTTATATCATGGCATAATAACCCCAAAAACACATTGAAATGATAGCTCAAGCTTAGGCATGAAGGCATACATAATGATCCATATTAAAAGGCATAAAGGAGGAAACCCTCCAACGCATTGAATGAGTGATAAATGCAAGTGCATGACCATGAAACATGGACTGAAATCACATTTCACATGATGCCAAATCATGAAAATAGTTCAAGTAATACATGCTAATGGACTCAATGCACAAAGCCTACAAGCTAGAATGAACCACAGCTATACGAGGCAAGTCATGCATGACTAAAATAACACAAATCAGAGCTAGAGCATGCTAAAATATGGACAAAAACTTCTTGAAGTTAAGCCTAAAGCATGCTAGAATGACATGTTAAAGCATGAGATACACTAGGCTAATTCATGGAATTACACTACAAGTGTATGGAGCATGCAAGGGGCCATCAAACCCACCCAAAACAGAGTCATGGCATGCTAAAACAACACCAAAAACCTACTGAAATGGAGTCAAAACAAGCTAGAATGACATGCTACTTCATGAAGCATACAAGACTAGTTTGTGTGATTTACGCTACAAGTGTATCATGCATGCATGGAGTGACAAAATCAAGTAAAAACAGAGGCATGCCACAGCAAAATAACCCCAAATACAAGCTAAGATATGGCCAACATAAGCAACAAACATGCTCAAACATGAGGCATATGAAGCAAGTATTGAAGACACAAGGAGAGGGATGACCCTCTGGTTTTGAGACCTCAAAACATCCTTCCCACCACTAAAATTCCTCTAAGTTTCGTGGTGAGAAGGCTAAAACAAGGTGGTCCCAAAGGCTCACAAAGAAGGCACAAAAGCGAGGCCAAACAAGGCATAAGAGGGGTGTAACAACCCTCGTACCGATTACTGAATAACCACTGAATTAAATACTGATTATTGCTAAACTGGACCGCTAATGACTGATAATTGGATTGAAGTATTGGATGGTGATTGAAGCTGGGCTGAAATTGGAAAAGTTATACATTATATTGCATTTCTATCTTTAATTGATTAATTATCTGTTTGAATTCATGTGTTCAAAGCTGTTGTCGAAGAACCTTATCGTGACGATTTAGAAACCGTTTGATGTTTTAGAATCGGTAGAATATTTGATTTTATGGTATATTTATCTGAAAATTGATTAGGAATGATTAAATTAAATTAAAATGAGTTAATTGGGAACTTGGACTTATTTAGTTTAAACCACTTAATGGACCTATTGTTTAGTATTATCATTAGAGCCTTATCCTTAACAAAGCTTTTGATCGACTCTTCTTCATGTTCTAACCGACCAAACAAGTGAGAAAGGAGAGAGTGTGAGAAGTAAGAGATTTGAGCTCATATTGGTGAATTAGCTTGGAGTGCTTGGAATTAAAGTGTAACTTGGCTAAATTGAGCTTGCTAGACTTGAAATCAACACTCTAGGTAAGGAATCCATTGTCTTCTTGTCATCTTGGAGCTTCATTTTGCATGATTCTTGCTCAATTGTAGAATTAAACCATGTTTGAGTCCATATAGGTTGATTCATGCTAGAATTCATGCATGCATGTTGAATTTGTGGACTTTTGAAGTTGAATTCTTGAGAATGCTACATGCATGTCTATGTTTATATTATAGTCCATGTTTTCACTTCATTTTCCAACTATTGAGCTCATTAGAGCAAGATTTGAAGGTTGATTTTGGATTAAAACTCATGCATTGCATGTTTGAAATTGTTCTTGAAATTGGGTTTGAAAAATGGTTTTAATTGACTCACCTTTGGGGCTTGAATCCATAAATTGGCTTTTGAAACTTGTTGTACATTGTTTTGGGATGTATTCTCCGAATTTGAGCCCAAGAGGTCGAAATTGAGTTGAGAATGCTTGGTTTGAGCTAGGAAGGCAAATCTGGAAATTCAGTTGGCTTCTTCCTTCAGCGAAGATTCTCGCTCGGCGACCAACGTTCCTCTGAGCCACGCTCGGCGAAGGATTAGTGGCTCGGCGTAAATCGAACATCGATGCTTTTACTATTTCATCGGACCGCTCGGCGAAGGATTGTTCGCTCGGCGAAGCCTGTTTTTGCAACCTCGCTCGGCGAAGGAAGGCTCGCTCGGCGAGACCCACTGTTTTCAACAACTTTTGAAAAATGCCTTCCAAGCTGTATTTTTGCATCCTCATCCCATCCTAGGCATTCTTAGGCCTAGTTTAAGACATCTTAATGAGGATTTAGACATAGAACCACGAGGAAATTTAGGGATTTAGTTATCATCCTTATTTGTGAACTTAGTGTGTGTTCTATTTGTTAGCTGTTTAGGGTTGGCTCAGGGGCAGCTCTAGCTGCTATAGCCCAATCTCTGTGAGTAGCAGTTGTGTAAAGATATGTTCAAATGGTTATATTTTGAATCTTGGCTGAATGTTTATTGAGCGATATTGTTTATTGAATGAATGTATGTCTGCATTTAGCTGTATTGTGGCATCCTTAGCACCTTGTGATTGGTATTCTGAGCTCTGCCGGTTTCCTTGTGGAACCATCTTGTTTGATGGTCATCATTCTTGTTAGATGCAGTAAGGCGGTCCTTTTGGACCCTCTTGTTTATAGGCTAATGGATGTACCACATATGGTGATTGATTAAAATCTTGATTGGTGAAATCTTGAAAGATTGAAATCTTGTATAATGAATTGATTTCATTCTTGTAAGGGACATTCATTCATAACCTCTTTACGTTATGTTATTCAACGGGCTTTAGCTCCTTTGTTTATATATATATATATATATGTAGGTTCTCGACAACTTGAGCCGGAGCTAGGGCGTGGGTGGGTCCCGATTTTGTCAAGCCGACCTACATGCCTCCTCTGAGGTTCAGGCGCCATGCTATGGCTTGGGGTGTTTTGTGTCCCCTATCGGTCTCCTTACTATTTTGTACCGTTGTATAGATCGTTCTTGTTTTCTTGTCTTGTTGTCTAGGAACTTGATCCTGTCTTGTTGTTGTGTATCATTGTATAGGCTGTATGGATGGATAGCTTGTTTTTGAAGCTGTATGAATGCATAAAAATGTTTTTGGCATCTGATTTTCCTGACTCGATGGACACTAGTTATTTCTTGTATTGGCTTCAGCGTACATACTACCTTGTTGTATTCTTTGTTATTGAGCCTTGATAATCTCGGATTCTTGGCGATTCTGATGCTAAACCCATAGGGCGGGTTTGGAGTCGTGACAGTGGTATCGAGCGATACTTAACCACGAGTTATACACTTTTGCGTGTCCAAATGAGCTATAGGGTGTCCTAGAAGAGGAATTAGGGAATCTCATGAATTTGAAAAGTGTGTGCTTATGGTATTGATTATATGTTAAAATGTTAAAGCTGTTTAATCATACAAGCGCTTATAATGATAAGCTGCTATAAGCTTATAGTGACATGGACAATGCAAATGGCCGAATCATCATCTTACGAGGCGAATGGCGGACTTGAACAAATGATGGGGTGATAATTGAAAGACTAGATCAACAACCGAACCAGCCCCCACCTCCTCCTCCTCGGTGCAGCGAAGCTGAATGTCTGAGAATGTGAATGCTAATGAGGTGCACATTATTACCTTGACTAAAAAATTTAGCAAAATGAAACCGTAGTCCTTCGGGGAGGCTTAGAACCGCTAAAAATTTGAAGCTTGGGTTCTTGAGGCGAAAAACATTCGAGGTTTTTCCGTGCTCAAAGCCAATAAGGTATTGTTAGCTACCTTCACCCTTGAGGAAGAAGCAAGAAGGTGGTGGATGTTGACCGTGAGGCGAATGCTATTGTGACTTGGGCTCGATTCAAGAGTCCTTCTTTGAAAAATATTTTCCCAGTGCATTAGAGACGAAAAAGTGGTGAGTTTGAGCAGTGAGACGAGCAAAAGCGTCGGTTCTTAGAGTATGAAAGCAATTTACGAACTTGCTAGGTATGCACCACATATGGTGGATACCGATTATAAGAAGGCGAGGAGGTTTGAAGGCGGCCTTAATGTTGCTATACAAGACCGAATAAGCGTTTTGAAAATGCCAACTTTTGTGGGTGTTCTCGTAGGGCATTGATGGCGAGGCGAATATTGCGGGTGAAACAATCTGAAACACCGACAAGCGAGTGGCAAGGCAAAAGCGGGGTTTCAAATTTAAGAAAGGCAAGCATAACCCGACAAACAAGAAAGCGAGAATCTGAGGGTCGACGACTAGCCCGACCAAGGAGTGGGTTTACTCCACCTGTTCCATATGTGGCAACAAGCACAAAGGGGTTTGCTACAGTTTGGAGCTTGTTTGAGTGTGGCAAGGTGGGCCCGCAATTAAAGCGTCCTCTGCCCTTGACCCGGTAGTAAAAGTGCAAGCCTTGGCGACATCGCAACACCAAAACCGAACCCCAAAGCTCTGGGAAAAGAGCCTATGAGGCGGTAGAGTGTTTGCCCTAATCTTGGAGGCGTGCAAACTCTTGAGGCTGTTGTGTCGGTATCCTCTCTATCTGTGCTCAAAATGCTTATGTATTGATTGATTAAGGTCTACACATTACGTATGTGTCGCATGCTTTTAGCGTAAATTGAATAGACCCTTAGAACCCATGAACTATTTGCTAGTTGTATCATCACTGTTGGGGATCCATGACATGTGCATATATGTATCACCTTGTGAGATTATTGTTGGGGATATGCACCTATTTATTGATTTACTACCGTTGAACATAGATCATTTCGATGTGATATTGGGGATGGATTGGTTACAAAAATATCATGCTACTATCGATTGTGTGACCAAGCAAGTTGTTTTCCGTCCGGGTTTTGCGAGTTTGTGTTTAATGGGGTGGGGTAGTACCTCCTCCATATCGATTTCTTCTGTAAAAGCATCAAATTGATTAGAAAAGGGTGTAAAGGGTATACGTGTTACGTATTGTTGTATACGCTAATGATAATGTTAAGCGATGTGAATTGCATTCCTATAGTTAGAAATTCGGATGTATTTCGGATGATTTACGAGATTTGATTGGGGAGATTGAATTCACCGTTGATGTAGTTAAAGGTACTGGCAAGATATCTAAAGCTCATATCGAATGGCTCCAAGCGAGCGAAAGAATTGAAGGTACAATTGTAGGAAGCTGTTAGACAAAGTTTATCGACCCGATGCGTCACCGTAGGTGCACTGTTTTGTTTGTGAAGAAGAAGGATGGTTCAACTGCGTGTATTGATTAAGGAGGCGAACAAGGTAGCGTAAAGAATAAATATCCATTACAGCGTATTGATGATTTATTTGACCGATTCTGAGGAAGCGCAAGTATTTTCCAAGATTGATCTTAGATCGGGTATCCTGTTGAAAGTCAAACCGGAAGACATTGATAAAAGCGCTTTGAGCGAGGTATGGCCATTATGAATTTTAGTTATGCCGTTCGAGATTCTGAATGCCCTTGCATTTATGGACCTCATGAGCGAAATTTTTAAACCATACCTTGATGATTTTATTGTGGTATTCATTGATGACATATTGATTTATTCTAAAATTTGTTGAAGAACATGAACATCATCTGAGACTAGCCTTGCAAACCTTAAGAAAACGAAGCGTATGCTAAATTATCTAAATGTGAGTTTTGGCTTGACCATGTGATGTTTTTGGGGCATGTTGTTAGTAAAGATGGAATTTGTTGATCATGAAAATTGAAGGCGTAGTAATGGCCTAGACCAACCAATGTAGCGAAGTCAAAGCTTTTTGGGAATTTGGATATTCTGAAGGTTTGTCAAAGACTTCTCCAAAATTTCCTTACTTGACTCGATTGACACGAAGGGATATCATTTGGGGGTGACGGAGGAATCGGCATTTCAAGAGTTGAAAACTAGACTTATGCTGCAGATTCGACTCTACCTTGATGCGGATGGTTATCTTGTATTTAGTGATGCTTCTCATAAGGGTTTGGGGTGTGTTTTAATGCGAGAATGGGAGAGTTATTGCTTATGCTTCCGGCAGTTGAGACCGCATGAAAAGAACTACCCTACCCATGATTTAGAACTTCTTTGCGATAGTATTTGCATTGAAAATTTGGCGTCACTATTTGTATGGAGCAACATGTGAAGTGTATCTTGACCACAAGAGCTGAAGTACTTTTCACTCGGAAAGAATGAATATGAGACAGAGATGGCTTGAGCGATCAAAGACTATGACCTCTGATTTTGTACCATCAGGAAAAAGCCAACACCGTTGTCGATGCTTTGAGCGAAAATCGATTGCCAACTTTGTTTGTTGTGGGACGAAAAGAATTGCTTCATGATCTTGAAAAGTCTGAGATTGAAATTGTTTTGAGAGAACAAGGTGGAACCTTAGGTGCTATTCGGCTCAACGGGATTGATTGAAGAGGTTAAGGAGAAAACAAGCGGATGATTACTTGAAGAAGATTGTTGAAGAAAAAGATTGAAACCGAGACCGGTTCAAATTTGACAACGATGTATTGAAATTTCAAGATAGTATGTGTACCAAATGACTTGAATTGAAGAGAAGAGATTACGGGAAGGCCACAGTTCGAAGTTTTCGATTCATCGAGAATCTGAAAATGTACCAAGATCTGAAACAAAATTTACGGTGGCGGGAATGAAGAAGGAAATTACGACTTTGTGTCTAAGTGTCTTCATTGCCAACAAGTCAAAAGCGGAACATCAGCGACCCGCAGGCTTACTACAACCCTTACCCATACCAGAGTGGAAATGGGAGCATATCACGATGGATTTTATCGTTGGATTACCTCGCTCCAGGAAAGGTATGGACTCTATTTGGGTTATTGTTGATAGGTGACTAAATCCACACTTCCTACTGTCAAGACAATTTATAATGCGGATAAATTAGGCATTATCTATGTTGTGAAATTGTTAGGCACTTGAATTACTGTGTCTATTGTTTTAGCGAGGATTGAAGTTTACATCGAGGTTACAGCAAAGCCGGTGCATTAGTCTTGAATTGGTGAGTGGCGCCTATCATCCTCGACAGATGGCGGTCGAAAAGGACCATCCGGACTTTAGAGGATTTCTTGAGAATGTGTGTCCTTGATTTTTAGGAAATTGGGAAAGTCATTTGCCGTTGGTGAATTCGCCTACAACAACTACCATTCGAGTATTGGAATGGCGCCTTCGAGCATTGTATGGCGAAAGTGTAGATCTCCAATTCTTTGGGCGAAGTTGGAGATGGGCGTTACTTGGGCGAGATTGTGTATGAAACAATGAAAAGATAAAAGCGTCTGACAAAAAGCGCAGTAGTGAAGAAAAGTTATGCCGATGTCGGGAGGCGAGGCGAAGAATATGAAGTGGGTGATCACGTGTTTGTGAAAGTGACACCAATGAAAGGCGGACTTCGTTTTGGAGTCAAGGGCAAGTTAAGCGCCAAGATATGTCGGACCGTGTCAGTTATTGAGAAAATCAATCCGATGGCGTATCAAGTTGCACTTCCTCTGAAATGGAGCATATGCATAACGTCTTCCACATTTCGATGTTGAGGACTATCTTGAGATCCGTTTCATGTGATTGAGCCTACTCGCATAGTGTTGAGTGATGACTACACTTATGAGGAGCGGCCTATCTGATTGTAAACCGACGGATCAAGCGAAAACAAAGAGATCCCGCTAGTGAAAATTGACTGGCAGAATCATGGTGGTGTGTATGCCACTTGGGAAAGGGAAGATGACATGGCTAGGCGATATCCTGATTTGTTCCCGCTGAACCCTGTTTTCTTCCAAACTAAAGGTAACTCGAGTTTAGAGGACTAAACTCCTTATAAAGAGGGGAGACTGTAACAACCCTCGTACCGATTACTAAATAACCACTGAATTAAATACTGATTATTGCTAAACTGGACCGCTAATGACTGATAATTGGATTGACTGAAGTATTGGATAGACTGATTAAGCTGGGCGAAATTGGAAAAAGTTATACGTTATATTGCATTTCTATCTGTTTAATTGATTAATTATCTGTTTGAATTCATGTGTTCAAAGCTGTTAATCGAAAAGGCCTTATCGTGACGATTTAGAAACCGTTTGATGTTTTAGAATCGGTAGAATATTTCTGATTTTATGGTATATTTATCTGAAAATTGATTAGGAATGATTAAATTAAATTAAAATGAGTTAATTGGGAACTTGGACTTATTTACCGTTTAAACCACTTAATGGACCTATTGTTTAGTATTATCATTAGAGCCTTATCACTTAACAAAGCTTTTGATCAGCTCTTCTTCATGTTCTAACCGACCAAACAAGTGAGAAAGGAGAGTGTGAGAAGTAAGAGATTTAGCTTGGAGTGCTTGGAATTAAAGTGTAACTTGGCTAAATTGAGCTTGCTAGACTTGAAATCAACACTCTAGGTAAGGAATCCATTGTCTTCTTGTCATCTTGGAGCTTCATTTTGCATGATTCTTGCTCAATTGTAGAATTAAACCATGTTTGAGTCCATATAGGTTGATTCATGCTAGAATTCATGCATGCATGTTGAATTTGTGGACTTTTGAAGTTGAATTCTTGAGAATGCTACATGCATGTCTATGTTTATATTATAGTCCATGTTTTCACTTCATTTTCCAACTATTGAGCTCATTAGAGCAAGATTTGAAGGTTGATTTTGGATTAAAACTCATGCATTGCATGTTTGAAATTGTTCTTGAAATTGGGTTTGAAAAATGGTTTTAATTGACTCACCTTTGGGGCTTGAATCCATAAATTGGCTTTTGAAACTTGTTGTACATTGTTTTGGGATGTATTCTCCAGAATTTGAGCCCAAGAGGTCGAGAATTGAGTTGAGAATGCTTGGTTTGAGCTAGGAAGGCAAATCTGGAAATTCCAGATTTGGCTTCTTCCTTCAGCGAAGATTCTCGCTCGGCGACCAACGTTTCCTCGAGCCACGCTCGGCGAAGGATTGGTGGCTCGGCGTAAATCGAACATCGATACTTTTCTTGTTTCATCGAGACCGCTCGGCGAAGCCTTTGTTTTTGCAACCTCGCTCGGCGAAGGAAGGCTCACTCGGCGAGACCCTGTTTTCGACAACTTTTGAAAAATGCCTTCCAAGTATTTTTGCATCCTCATCCCATCCTAGGCATTCTTAGGCCTAGTTTAAGACATCTTAATGAGGATTTAGACATAGAACCACAGGAAATTTAGGGATTTAGTTATCATCCTTGGTGTGAACTTAGTGTGTGTTCTATTTGTTAAGCTGTTTAGGGTTGGCTCAGGGGCGCTCTAGGCTGCTATAGCCCAATCTCTGTGAGTAGCAGTTGTGTAAAGATATGTTCAAATGGTTATATTTTGAATCTTGGTGGCTGTTTATTGAGCTGATATTGTTTATTGAATGAATGTATGTCTGCATTTGCTGTATTGTGGCATCCTTAGCACCTTGTGATTGGTATTCTGAGCTCTGCGGTTTCCTTGTGGAACCATATTGTTTGATGGCCATCATTCTTTGTTGGATCTGTTAAGGCCGGTCCTTTTGGACCTCTTGTTTATAGGCTAATGGATGTACCACATATGGTGATTGATTGAAATCTTGATTGGTGAAATACTGAAAGATTGAAATACTGTATAATGAATTGATTTCATTACTGTAAGGGACATTCATTCATAACCTCTTTACACGTTATGTTATTCACTGGGCTTTAGCTCACTATTTATATATATATGTAGGTTCTCAGCAACCAGACCGGAGCTAGAAGCGTGGGTCGGTCCCCAGTTTTGTCAAGCCAGCCTACATGCCTCACTGCGAGGTTCCGAGACGCCATGCTATGGCTTGGGGTGTTTTTGTGTCCCCTATCGGTCTCCTTACTATTTTGTACCGTTGTATAGACCGTTTACTGTTTTACTGTACTGTTGTCTAGGGACTTGATCCCTGTACTGACTGACTGTGTATCATTGTATAGACTGTATATGGATTGTACTGTTTTGAACTGTATGAATGCATAAAAATGTTTTTGGCATACAGATTTTCACAGCTCGATGGACACTAGTTATTTACTGTATTGGCTTCCGCCAGGCCCTGTACTCTGCTTGACTGTATTACTGTTCAGTAGGCCTTCGGTAATCTCGGATTACTGGCCAGTTACGGTGCTAAACCCATAGGGCCGGGTTTGGGTCGTGACAAGGGGGTAAACAACCCCCAACGAAAAAGTGACCTTAAACAAACTTTTTAAGCATGCAAAAACAAAAAAAATTCCAGTTAAGAGTTAAGATTAAAACAACATGCAAGTTGGACTAAAAGCTTAAGCAAAAATGGGAGATTTAAGGGTTAGAAACTCACCATTGAAGACCACCTTTAAAGCTACAACTCCAACAACTTTTTTGAGCTCAAACCAGTCCAAGAACACCAAAACAAACCTCAAGAAGCCTCAGCAACATAAGGATGGTGTTTGAGTGTGTGTTTGTGTACAAAAGTAAGACACAATGACACTTTAAGGCATAAAACAAGAACAAAAGAGTTATATAGATACAAATGTGTATATATAACTCAAACCACAAAATTCTGAACCTCTGAAATGAAGGAGGAGCTTCTCCTTATATAGAAGAGAGCAATGCAAAGCTTGTTAAACAAGCTTGAAAAGGGCTTCCCTCCATATACGTGTATGGAGGAGGGATGAGTGAAAACCAGCTGGCTCAAAAGATCTGGCGTGAAAACTGTTGAGAAAAGGTATTCTGCCGGCCATCAGTGGTGGCCGGCAGTGCCTCATTGATGGCCGGCAGGCTTTATCAATGGCAGGCAGGGACAAATGCATGGCCGACAGAGGCAGAGAGTGGCCGGCAATGAACCATAAGAAACATGCTGAAAGGACCAACATATGGTCCAAGAATGGGGCAGAAATGATACAGGGTTTGGAAAGCTCAAACCTGTGGCGTTCCACCGCGAAAGTCGAGTACTCGACAAGCAATTGAACTTGTGGCTGGATGTACTTGCAAGCACAACCAAGTCTTGAGGATGGTCAAAAATGGAGTGTCTACACTCACCCTTCCACAAAACTTTGGTACCTCTTGGGGCTCTCCCCAAGTTGCAAACCCAAGGCTTATAAACCCACACAAAGTTTGTCTATCAAAGCAATGTGGGATAGACCTTAACTTCAACCTTTATGGAAATTTCACTAAACACACTATTTTCATGGAGCTCACTTTGACTTCAATTTTCCATTCACCCAATAATTGTTTTGAACAACCAAATATACGGCATGAATCATTACGTGACAAAGAACGTGTTGCCACATGGAGCCGCCAAATTGGACGCATGGGTCTCACCTAAAAATTAGACTAAAGTTTAAGAAAAAAATTTGTCTTTACCAAACAAAATTTTCAAACCATTTCTTACAATGTTTATGAGAACTTACGCCAAATTATGATTTCTCAAATTTTTATAAGTTAACTTACGTGAATTTGTGTTTTTAAGTTACACGATTTTATGAAATAACTTACATATTCTTATGAGAACTTATGGAAGTTTGTATACCCCTTGCATATGGTGTGCAGTATTCCTAATTTTTCAACTTTTTTAATGGCTTTTTTTGAGTAGACAAAGTGAACCTTTTGATAGAAAATAAATTTTCCAGATGATCTAAATTTTTTGAACACAATGAGGGTTTTTTTTATAGCTTATGAACTGGTTTTTAAGCCACAGCTAACCGAAGTATAATAGTGATACTCCAATTCAAGCATTTTTATTTTTATTTTTATTTTATCAATAGAAGATGGGAAAAGTCTATGCAGCATTAAGATTCGAATTCAAGTATTACACCTGATAAAAAACACCTCGAGGCTCAACCTTCTTGATTAATGGGAAGCAATCCCCTCACTCGAGGTAATATTTATGCACCAACTCTATCTTTCCAACATTCTTGATTAATGGAAAGTAATCCCTAGGTGATATCATTTTTTAATCGATTAAATTACATATTTATATCTCAAAGAACATTAATTACAATAAACATTTGAAAGTTAGGCTGATTAAAGTTTGGTAGCATAAGGAATGCTTAGGCATAAGAAAGATCAAAATATTTGATTGCCAGCTAAAGTATAACTGGATTGAAAACATATATATTGACTACCAAACTCTAGAATGAAAAAACAGTATAATTGTTATCATACATTCACTTTTTAGTAGACGTACTAAAAATAACTAAGTTAATTGAACTCTATTGATCAGCTTAATTATTGTTTTTTTAAGATCAACTAAAAAAGTAACTAAGCCTTCGTTTGAGATGTGAGTTGACTTTTTGGCTTTTCGGGTATTTTAGCCTGGGGCTAAAAAGTCTTGTTTGTGATAGTCTTTTTGGCTTTTTTCGATTTTTGTGAGAGAAAAAATGAATGATTATAGTTTGAATGTTACATTTTAAAGGTGTTTGGCAACTTAGGCTTAGGCTATTTTTTAGCTAAAATTCACAAAAAGACAAAATAGGCTAAAGTAACTAATAAGATAAAATGTTACATTAAACCCATAATCATTTCAATTTTTCTCTCACAAACATCACATCAACTACAAAACAAATTCAATCATCTTCCCAAACACAAAAAATTTAGCTTACTAAAATAACCAAAAACTAAAATAACCTACTAAAATAGTAACTTCCTAAACACCTACTTTGTCCTATTTGGCCAAAATAGCCAATTTTGTCCTATATGGTTATTTTAGACCAAATGAGGATGCTAAACATAGCCCTAGTTAAATTTCAATACACTCTAAAATTTGATACATTTGCAAGCCAAATCTTCAACTACATATTATCTGTTCCACTTAGCATTTTGATAGTTCTATTTCCAATATATATTAGAAGACAAATTTTGGGTAGAATAACATTTTAAAAAAAACATATTTTATGTTGAAATTATTAAAGGATAACTAAGGTCTCATTTGGGAATTTGGTATTTTGGCTAAATAAATAATTTATAAAAAAAAAATTCAAATCATACAGACCAATCATTTATATTTTTCCGTACAATAAAAAAAAGTTATTTACAAACACATTATTATTTATTTTATTTTATTGTGTTAAAAAAGCTTTAAAACTTTTTGAAAAAGCCAAATATCAAACAAGGCTTAAATTAATGAGAAAATGAATCTTATTCAACTAACCAAAATATCTTTCAATACAGAGGAATTTATATACAACTATTAGTAACTCTCTTAACTACTTAACTAAAACTAACTATATTACAGTTAACATAACAACTTCCCTAACTACTTAACCACTACAGTTGGAATACAACTGTCTTAGATATAAACACGTACATGATGACCTACAGCAGCTCTAACTGATTTGGTGAGACGTAGTTGTGGCTTCAACTATGGCTCTGCCTTGGTCACTCACATGAGCTAGTATGTGTGGACTAAGCTTCTGCAGTTTCTGTATGTGTGTGCTGAGCTTTTCCAGCTTCTACAGATACATTAACATGCCCCTTCAAGCTGATAGGAGAAAAAGAACCATAAGCTTAGATTGGAGGTAATTAAAGCGTCGAATAGACAGAGGCTTGGTGAAAAATATCTGCAACCTGATTGGAAGTAGGAACATGACAAATGGTGAAATTTGTTTAGCGACTACCCTTTTCTCGACATAATGATAATCGACCTCTATGTGTTTAGTTCTAGCATGAAATCTGAGTTGGAAGATAGAGATGGAAAAAATATTATCACACCACAATCTTTGGGAAAGAAGAAGGAATATATAGGTTAAAGAGAAGCATACCAAGCCAACTTAACTCAGCAGCAGTTTAAGCCAATGCTTTATACTCAGCTTCAGTAGAGGATCTAGCCATATTAGGCTGCTTTTTAGCAGGCCACGACATCAAATTAGGACCAAAGAAAACATAGAACCTAGTAGTTGATCTCCTATCCAGAGAATCACCCGTCTTCTCGTGTCGGGAGGTCCCACCATTTTCGACAGCCATTTGAAGAACGAAAGGTGTTGGATTTTGGGCATAACCGCACTGATCGGCTCCGTCAACTCCGTATATTTCTTGTTAGCGCGTCTCGTGTGCCTGTTGTCAACTTGCAGTTGTTCATTTTCTCGGTGGGAGCATTGGCCGCTTGATCGGCGGGAATCCCGTCTCTTGTCTCGTTTGGCCCGATGCCGTGGTTCAGGGCTCTGAGGTGGTACATAATTTATTGGCCGAGCAATTTCAGAAGGAGCTGTCTTGTTGGCCGTGTTCCTGGCTTTAACTGACAAAGCGTCATCTTCCACTTTGCAGTATTCTTCAACTTTCTTTATCAACGACCAGACCGTCTTGGGAGGTTTTCTAGTCAAAGAACTGCGGAGAGCACTGTCAGGATGCAAACCCATTTTGAAGGCAGTGATGGCCATGGAGTCGTTGCAAGCGTCATTAACAAGATTAAAGCACTCCCAATAGCGCGCCGAATACGCTCTTAGTGTTTCTCTTGGCTGGATCTGCATTGCCCAGAGAGAGTCGGCTTGTTTCGACTGGACCTCGTTAGTGATAAATCTAGCCCTGAAAGATTTCTGTAATTGGTGGAAGCTTTTGATCGAAGCTGGCTCTAGTTTATAATACCACCTGACAGCCAATGGTCCCAAACTGCTGGAAAATATTCGGCACATAAGGGCCTCGTCGTCTGAATGCAATGTCATGGCTTACTTGTAGTGACGGATGTGATCGGTGGGGTGTGATTTTCCATCATAGAGAGTGAACGACGGAGCTTTGAAATTTTTGGGTAGAATCGCCCTGGCGATCCATCATACAAAGGGATCATGCTAGTCTTCTTCATCTGAGCTGTTTCTTCTGCGTTTATGCCTTATACATGGACTTTCTTCAAAGGAACTAGAAGTTTCAGATCGCCCCTTCTTCTTGGGCTCCGGGGATAATGAGTCGGAGTTGCTATCAGTGTCTTGTTGTCGGGCTCGAGATCGTCGACCACTTGCCCTCACAGGTCGTTCCGGGCCTTGGAGTACAGCTTGTTGGGACTTTGCCACCTCCAAGGCCAAATCCTGACAGAGACGTTCGTTCTCTGCGATCATGTTCTCCAACCTTTGTTCATTTTGCTTTGCTTGTTCTATGATCGCTTACATTGCTTCATGCTTTGAAGTCGAGGGTGAGACGAAGTTCAAAGCACATCTTGTGGGGATAGTCTCCGGTCCAAGCATGTTTGTTGGAGTGAGGTCGTCTCTCTGCGTGGTTTCATCAGTGACTATCGGAGGGTCTTCCGTTACGCCTACCATGGATGTGTTTGAGTATTCCCACAGACGGCGCCAATTGTGGAGAAGTGGTTTGGAAATACTCTTCTGATCTTGGGGGACACTAATGATCCTCTGCTAGTCACCTGAAAATGAACAAACACTCCGGTCGGGGGTGCCAGAATTAGCACTTCGACAGGCAAGTCAGTCTCTACACTCAAGATTACTTGTATTCTAAGTAAAGCATAATAGTTCTCACAGACCTCTTTCTGACTGATGTTCTTCTATTTATATATTTTCTTTCTTGGGCCTCGAGCTAGGCCTATCTTTAGTTCGCCATTCGGCTTCTTGTAAAGCAAATTACTTTTCACTCGGCCCCTTACCCAACTGACCTTTTGACCGAATAGGGTAGGATTTGAAATTGCGGGATGAAACCGAATACAATATTTATAATCCAACTCTCCAAGTTCAGCCATTCGGCCTCTTTACGATCCCCAGTATTCGACCCCCACACGCTAAAAGGTTAATAAGACGAAATGTCACATCCAAATCATAATCATTTTATTTTTCTCTCACGAAAATTTAAAAAAAAATCAAAAAATCCATCGCAAATAAAATATTTTAATCTCAAATTAAAATAATTAAAAAATTAAAAAAAAATTAATCCACGTCTCAAACGAAGACAAAGATTACCTATCCTTTTTTTGGTGCATGTAAAGCACATTTTAACATTTTGACTTTTGCCAAAAAGCTAGCATTCCAAAGTTAGATATTACTATGTTCACCAATCACAATTTGTTTAGAACACTATCTAACTATGCGTGATGGGCATGGTTTATACATAGGGGTTTTGGGGAAGCAAGTAAAAAGTGAGTTTTAAATTTTTTAACTTATTTTGAATTATATTACTTCTTACGTTTTTTTTAATAAAAAAATAAAATAGATTAAAAAATTTAAAAAATTAATTTTTTATCAACTTTTTAAAACACCGCATAATTTGTGGTTGGTGGATTTTAGGCTCTATTTAGTGCAGTTTGAAACTTTAGTTTCAGTCATTGATTCTCACGTAGTGTTTGTTTACAGTTTTCAAAAATTAATTTCACACTTACTTTTGAAACTCGATTGAAAATGGAAAAATTTAGACTAATCGGTCTTCCAATTGGATGACCGAAACAGTGCATTTTTTTTTTTTAGTTACAATTGACACATGTTAATTTTTATATATTCAACAAAAAATATTTTTCGAATTTTAAAAAAAAAAATTTATGAGCTTTAATAAAATTTTGAGTTGTGTGTTTGGTTATGAGTTGTAAATTTTTGTATCAGATATCATACGTCACATCAAAAATTTCCCACTCAATTCAAAACTCTTTTCAAAACTTTTTCACCAAACAAAATTTTCACACTCAAATCATAATTTCAAAACTCACAAACTCAAAATACAACTCCTATTCTCAAATCATATTTAAAAAATTTTACCAAACGCTATCTTATTTTTCCTACCACAAATAGTTATTATGTAAAGAGAATATAACCAACCAGCATGGTTGAAATATTTTTCAATTCTCAAGGTTTGTCAAACATAGAATGATGCCCTCTTTTTTTTCTTTTTTCTTTTTTTCTTTCTTTTAGGTTGAGATTTTGTACAAGATTAGGCTTTAAAATGTTTTAAATGAAAATCAAAGAAAAAAACGTTTTATGGGGACAAAAAAACTTTGGTTGAAAATTGTTTGAAGTGAAAGAAAAGGATGTTCAGTTATATATTGAAGCTATGAAATTTGAGCATCTAGATCAGATATCACCATGGTATTTGGATTGGAATAACCAAACACCCCTGCATGTATTGAACAAAAAATTGTTACTTTAGATTTGCGAGAAAGAAAAAATAAATAAATAATAATAATAATAATAATAATAATAATAATAATAATAATAAGTAGGAGGAAAAAATTGTTGGGTCAGAAAAAATAATTAGATTATTGTCAAAAAAAATTTTATTTAATTATCTATAAAAATTAAATATTTATAAGTTATTTTATTTTGATTTCATTGACAAATTCAAGAATTAAACAGAGGTTATGTTTGGCATGGACTTTTTTATTATTATTTTAGCCACAGAAAGATAAAATAGACTAAAAAATCAATAAGATAAAATGTCGCATCTAAATCATAATCATTTTATTTTTTCTCTCTTAAAAGTTTAAATAAACTAAAAAACTTCATCTTAAACGAAAATTTTTAATCACAAACTAAAATAATTAAAAAATTAAAAAACCAATTCATATCCCAACAAAGGCAGAGTACTAATATTGCGAACAATGACTCGTATGTTGGTGAACAACAAGGTACTAATTCATGAGTCTAGATTCTCTGCAGTGGTGCCAAAACAACATCGTTTTGGAACTTTTCTTTTTTTTCTTTTTTTTTCAGCTTCTCGCTCTTACACTCCATTCCCAAATCAGAGACCCAAATCAGAGGGACCACAAGGACAACGTAGAAGAAGGAAGGAAGAGGAAGGGGAATCACCGGCATCACCAACAAGACCCTTTGCCTCCTTACCTCGTCGGAAAACTCTCATACTACCATCGCCGCTGTCACAACCTCCAAAGCCTCTGACAAAAAGGGGTTTCATCTTCTTCTCGCATTTACGTTTTCGTTTTGATTACAATGTTGTTACTATGATTTCAATCTAGGGTTTCTTCGCACAAGGAAGAGAGATATGGCACCTCCACAATAGAAAAAACTCAATCTCCTCTTGCAAGTTGGTTTAGATGCATGAACAATCAAAATGGAAACAAAAGGTAAAACCAATTTCTAAAACTATGAAACCTAGAAATTGAAAAGGCCAATTTCTTCCTTAGTTTGTGTTTTCATTAAAAGAAATTGGTGTATTGCCAAGTGAAATTGATGGGTTGAGTTTAATTTGTGTTTAGAGAGTGGTTTGTTGCAGACTCATGGTGAGAAATTGTGATTGATTGGAGCAATAGAGAGTTATGATATAAATATATATATATATAGTGGTAGCTCAGATTTCTGCCATAGAGAAAGATTGAGATTTACATCTTTTACCCATTATTAGTTCAAAACCTTCAAGTATAGGATTACATTCAACATCTTCATCCTCTCCTCATCTTCCTTCGTTAGTTTCCGAACCCAAACCCAGATTCGATTAAGAGAAAGAATAAAGAGTGTAGTGAAGAGGATGAATAGAGTGATTGTCACAGAGCAAAGAAATCTAAAGAAAATTTTTTTCCAGATTTTTGCCAATCAAAATCAGATTTTGCTTGTTTTCTTAAGTCAAAACCCGAAGAGGAGTTCGAAAAAAGAATGGGTGTTAGAGTGTTAGAGAAGCACCCATTTCTTGAGCCAAAATCAGATATCTTTTAGGTCTCAGATTTGGAAATGAAGCGTTAGAGAGAGAAGCTGGGGGGGAAAAAAAAAAGTGTCAAAACGACGTCGTTTTGGCACAACAGAAACCACTGCAGGAAAACACTGCAGAGGATCTGGACTCACTAATTCATGACTTGAAATAGACTAATAGAATATTGGGAAATGAGAAAAATGAAGGCTACTTTTTGGATTTTTTCATATTTTCTGAGGAGACAATGAATTGTCACCTATCATAAGCTAGTAGGCAAGACCAAGCTTCAAATCGTAGGTTTAGGCCAAACCGAAGTATTATTCAGGCTTACTCGCTTGCCCAAGTACAAGCTTGGGCCAGGTAAAAGTCCACCAGGCCAGGCAGATTTGGATCAAGCCACGAGACATATGATAACCCTTAACAATAATGTGGGTGTTTGGGAAGTGGATTTTTATGTAGGTTTTTTTAGTTGTAGGATATTATTTGATAAAAAAATTTTGGTGTTTGGAAAGATACTTTGGTTTTTTTGTGGTTGGATGTGATGTTTGTGAGAGAAAAAGTGAAATGATTATGGGGTTAGATGTGATATTTTGTTTGGATTTTTTTTTTTTGGGTTTTACAAAAAGTTTGTCTTTTTGTGTAAAAAAAAAAAAAAAAAAAAAAAAAAAAAAAAAAAACCAACCCACAAACTTCCCAAACACCACCAATGATTGAGAACTCTAATGAAATTCTAATAATATGAAAAGTATTCATGTGAAAGTGAGGTTCACATTCTTCCCTCTCTCTCTCTCTACTCTCTATTTCCCTCTCTCTCTCTCTCTCTCTCTCTCTCTCTCTCCCCATTTAGAACTCTCAAATTAGAGTTATGTATCATTATTCTAACACTTAATTATTATTGGTTTTTTTGTGAGCCACATAAGATTAGACCCATTATAATATTTCATGTGATTGGAATAGTTTAGGTAGGAGTGTTCGCGATTCGATTACGATCGGAAAATTTTTAATATGTCATTTATTCGTCGAATTAGTAGATTAGAAAAAATCAATCTGCATCAGTTTGCCAGATTGGTGGATGCGGATTGGCAGATCGGTTTAGCAGTTTAAATGTTCACAAATTTTAAATATAATTCAATAACTTGTCAACATTTTTTTGAATAACAATCCAACTCAATATAACTAAAAGATTATTAAATAAATTGTCAAATATCAATAATAAATACATATAAGAAAACTATACATTATCAAAATTATTTCATTACTTTTTTATTTAAAAACTATTTATTTGATTATTTTTTAAAAAAAATGACAAAATTAAGCCTTATATTTTTCACACAAAAATACCAAATATCAGCACTTATCATTTGAAAAGAAAAATCTAAATTGAAGACACAACAGAATCTCTAAACTCTTTTTCAATTGAAAATACAAACAGAATATCTAAATAAATTGAAAACACAAGATTTTACAAATTATTTGGGGTGCTCACAGTTTGATAGTTCAATTACGGCCAAAGGAATCTCAAATCTATCAGCCATCCAAAACTAAGCAAATTGAAAAAAATCAATCCGTAACTATCCACTCGTCATCATGCATCCGTCCAATATGTGATGGATCGATTCGGTCGGTTTGGACGGATCGAAATATTCGCTGGGCACTCATAATTTTAAGTAGTGAACTATAAATCATTTTCTGTGGAAAAAAAAATAGTAATTAAGAATTAACATTTAAAATAAATTTTATTTCCTCTTATACATATATTTATATATTTTTAATCATTTAGTTGTTGATTTTTAGAAGAGTAATATTGTGTTTGGTATCAATTTTTTGGATTTAATTTTCTAAAAATTGAATTTTTTATTTTTTATATTTTTTTATTTTTAATGAATATTTTTAAAATTTTAAATAATTTTTTTATTTTGTTTATTTTTTAAAATGTACCTTATCTAAAATTTTAAATCTTGATATTTGTTAAGTCAATATGGACAAATCAAAGGGTAAAGGTGAACTGCACCCAGGACAAACCCCAAGAAATTAAAATACCGACGCGTGACAAGTGGTCTTTCCTTTGTTATACCAACACTTGCGCAATGGATTGAGATGTTTGAACAATATTCCTAAGCATGCCATTTCTAATTCAGTAATATTATAAATTTAGATTTAATCAAAAAATATTATTTCATGATCAAATTTATTCAATATATAGATATCAAATTGTACCAATTTAATTTTTACTACACAACTATTTACCGAGAAAAACTTGGAATGATAAGTTTGAGTTCTAGACTTGGGATTATTTATTGATGATATAAATAAATACACTTATTTAATAAATATATTTATTTAGATTACGTTACCTCTTGATTTTTCAATACATCTTTTTATAAAAAATTAAACAATACACAGCAAATCTCAAACACACAAACACTTCTTGTCACCAACACAATGGTTCCTTACAAAATCATGAATCATGTCTTCTTCTTTTTTTTTTTCTTTTTTTTTTTTTTTAGTAATAAAAGGGAGAATTATTTTCAGATGTAGGAGGAAGGGATTGTTAGTAAAGAATTAAGTAAAACTGTATTTGTTTTAATGATAATTATTAGTGTAGTGATTGTAAAATTATTTTTATATAAAATAATAAAATAAATAAAAACCAAGATTTTTAATTAACCAAAAAGAAAAAAAACAAATACATAATGTTCAAAATGTGCGGTTACACATAAAAAAAAAAAATTTGCACTTGTTTGGACAATCCATTATGCTCTAATTTGAACGGATTATTTTTGAATATTATCTCTTCGCCTTGACTGTTATTTGCTCGTTCAAGAGCCTTCTAACAGACTCTCAATCCATCCTTTCATTTTTAAAAACAAACATGAGATTAGTGCTGATAACCGGACTAATAATCTAGTCTAGAGCTCTATTATGAAAAACAAACGGGCTCTCAGACTTGATCAATACAGTATATTCTATTTTTAAATTTTTTAATTTTTTATTTTTATATACTTTTAATTATTAAATCATATATATTGACATTCTTATGTTTTAAAATTCCTAAGTGATTTTACGAGGAAAAATGCGTTATTTGGACCAAAAAAAAAAAAAAAAACATCAAAAATAAAGGATAGTTGAATGACTTGACACGGATTACAAAGACAACTCTTCTTTACGTCCAGTGCACTTTATGGGTTGTTGATTTGACAAATATTCTTAAGTAATTTTTTTAATTTTTATTTTTTTAAAATAAAATTATTGCTAAAAAAGGATAAGTGTTAGTATATGTTAAACAATTTTTCTTTTTTTTTTTTTAGAAAGTTCAGGTAGGTTTTTTTTTTTTTTTTTTTTTTTTTTGTCTTTAATGAATTGTTTTTAAATTTTAATTTCAATATTTTTAGATCCTTCTAATCTAAAGAACTTGAAAAGTTTATAAAATTTCACCAAAGATAGAAAAACATAAAAATAAGCCGTCAATTTTTTCATCTTAATTTTTCTTCCTTTTTTTATGCTTCAGCAAGCCTATTATATTATGCTATATATTTTTTTAACAGCCATATTTACAGAGTCAAATACTTGTCTTATTGGTTAAAAAGAGTAATAAGAGAGAGCTCTAATGTTTGAACTCTAACAAGAACTTTACACATGATAAGAAAAAAAAAAAAAAAAAAAACTAATACTCAAACACACACATCACATCATAGATAAATCCCTCCTCTAGAACTTTCAATCATTTTTCAGTTAGTATAACTAGCCTATCACCTGTGTTATATACAGAAATTATTGATATTTATATTTGTTTTAAAAAAAATTTAATATATAAATTATGTTTTTTAAGATTTTTTATAAATTTAATTTAACAATCTTATCACTAATAATAATATATGGGAGAAGTTGAAAAGAGTACTGCAGTAACTATATACGGATTGTATCTATAATTATTTGTTTGATGGGATTTTAAATACTGATCAGGGAATTTTAACCAAATCAATAAATGCAGACATGTGGATGAAAAAAAGTTAATAAATGCTGATTAGGAAATTTTGACCAAATCAATAAATGCTATGTTTTTTTTTTAAATAAAAAATTTTAAAAATTCAGATTGAAATATTAAAGCTCCCACAAGCCTTGGAGGTTAAAAATCCCCTTTTTAAATGTCTTCTTTTTTTTCTTTTTATATTATATTAAAGTTTAATATTTTGATAATAATCATATGTGTTGGACTTTTCAAGGAATTAAATGTCTTTTTTTTTATTATTATATTAAAGTTTAATATTTTGATAATAATCATATGTGTTGGATTTTTCAAAAAAAAATTTTTATACTTGTTCTTAATGCATTCAAGTGTTATTATGAGAAATAATAATTATATATGTTGGGACTTTTCAAGGAATTCATATGTGTTGGATTTCAAAAAAAAAATTTATACTTGTTCTTAATGCATTAAAGTATTATTATGATGGTAAGACTTAGGAGTTAAGAGAAGTTAATAAATGCTAAGATTTTCTTTTTTTTAAATCAAAAAATTAGGAAATTTAGATTGGGAGATTGGAACTTCCACAAGGCTTGGGGTTAAAAATCCCATTTTGTTTAATATATAGTATAGATTATAATTATCTATATATTTGAATTGCGATTTTTAAATGTTTTTTTTTAATGTCTTATTTTTTCTCTTTTTTATATTATATTAAAGTTTAATATTTTAATAATAATCATATGTATTGGACTTTTCAAGGAATTATATGTCTTCTTTTTTTTTATTATATTATATTAAAGTTTAATATTTTGATAATAATCATATGTGTTGGACTTTTCAATGAATTATATGTCTTCTTTTTTTATTATATTATATTAAAGTTTAATATTTTGATAATAATCATATGTGTTGGACTTTTAGAGAATTTTTTTTTATACTTGTTGTTAATGCATTAAAGTGTTATTATGAGGGATAATAATCATTTGTGTTGGGACTTTTCAAGGAATTCATTTGTGTTGGCTTTCAAAGAATTTTTTTTATACTTATTCTTAATCCAGTAAAGTGTTATTATGAGGGTAAGACTTGGGGGTTGGGAGAAGTTAATAAATGTTAAGGTTTTTTTTTTTTAAATTAAAAAATCAGAAAATTTAGATTGGGAGATTGGAGCTCCCACAAGGCTTGGGGTTAAAAACCCCTTTTTGCTTAATATATAGTACTAGCCTATCACCCGTGCTATGCACGGGATAATTATAGATATTTTATATTTATTTTAGATTTCTTTTTAATATATAAATTATGTTTTTTAAAAAAATTTATAAAAATAATTTAACAATCTTATCACTAACCATAGTGTATGAGAAAAGTTGAAAAGGGTACTGCAGTAACTATATATGGATTGTATCTATAATTATTTGTATAATGGGATTGTAAATGATGATTAGGAAATTTTGACCAAATCAATAAATGTAGTCATGTGGAAAGACGTGTGGATTGAAAAAATTTAATAAATACCGATCAGAGGATTTTGACCAAATCAATAAATGCTGAGATTTTTTTTTAAATAAAAAATAAAAAATATAGAAAATTCAGATTGGAATATTGAAGCTCTCACAGGCCTTGTAGGTTAAAAACCCCCTTTTGCTTAATATATAGTGCTAGCCTATCACCCGTGTTATGCACGCGATAATTATAGATATTGATATTTGTTTTAGATTTTTTTTAATATATAAATTATGTTTTTTAAGATTCTTTATAAAAATAATTTAACAATCTTATCATTAACCATAGTGTATGAGAGAAATTGAAAATGGTACTGCAGTAACTATATATAGATTGTATCTATAATTATTTGTATGAGGGGATTTTACATGTTGATCAGGAAATTTTGACCAAATCAATAAATGCAGGCATGTTGAAAGACATGTAGATTAAAAAAAAGTTAATAAATGCCGATAAGGGAATTTTGACCAAATCAATAAATTCTGAGTTTTTTTTTTCTTTTTAATAAAAAATTTAGAAAATTCAGACACAGGCCTTGGGGTTAAAAACCCCGTTGTGCTCTAGCAGGATTTTTAACCCCAAGTAGGCCTCAATATGCCAATCCTAATTTTCTAATTTTTTGCTTTTTTTTTTTAAAAAAAAAAAATTTAACCTTAACATTTATTAACTTCTCTCAATCCAACCTAAGCATTTATTGACTTCTCCCAACCCACAAATCCTTTTGACCTCTTTCATAATTACTGCAGCACTCTTTTCAATTTCTCCTATACACTATAGTTACACACAAAAATAAAGAAGATAAGAATTTAACTATGGATTTCAAAAATATAAAACATCGAAATTTGAATTATAATTTAGTAATATAATTATGTATTTTTTTATGTTTATTTATCAAAATTTTAAATCACTTAATGAGATAAATTAATCAATTTTCTAAAATTATTGATTTATTAACTGATTTAAAATTTTGATATATATACATCAGAAAAAATAGATAATTATATTACTAAATCATAATTCAAATGTAGATATTATCATATTTTTTAGATCCATATTTAAATTCTTATCTTTATTTTTGTGTGGTTTCTATTCAGTCTTTTTTTTTTCTTTTCAATTTATTTAAGTTGGAGTTGTGGATATCTATTTTTTTAATTTAATTTATCATGATATCTATTTGTTTTAATTATTATTATTTAGGTAAGTTATGATGTGAATTAGATATGTGATACACATGTGAGTTTTATTGATTAAAAGTATAATGGTGGGAGATATTTTCAAATTATATTTGTTTAGATAAACTTTCAAGAATTTTAAAATTAAAAATTGGATATTGAGATGCAAAGAAAGATTTTAACTGAATAAATAAAAATCAAATTTATTAATTTTATTTGTTTGTATCTATACTTACTATATATTAAACAAAAGGGAGTGTAGACACCCCATTTTTGACCGACCTTAAGACTCAGACGTCACCAGTTGAGCGCTCGGTGATATTGCATACTGTGCTTGTTCAGAAGTCCCAGAGTCACGGCCGCGTGCCCTGCCTCCGGACTTCCGAACCATCTTCTCTACCTTGTCTCGGTTTGCGAACCAGGCTCGGTTTTCTCTGTTTTTTCTCGAGGAAGGGTGGTCCGTAGACTATCTCCCGGTGGCCGTGAGCTACGTTCCATGGCCGTAGGCCATTTTGCCCATTTCGGAGCCCGGTGGCCGGTTTGAGGAGCCGTCAGGCCGCGTGCCACGACTCGGGACCGCCCAACCATCTCCGAGTCCTCCGGTTTTTGGCATGTGCCTCTGATTTAGTGTTAGGAACCTAGGGCCCCGATGCCCACTTCGGCGAACACCACTTAGGTGCCGGCGACCCTTTTCGGGACCCCAAAGCGGTTTTGGTCGAGCATTCATTGCATTAGCCTTCTCCGGTTTTGGCGGAGACCTCTGTTTAATATTTCGAGAACCACAGGGCCCCGATGCCCGCCGTGGCCGTATGCCACTTCGGTGCTCATAGCGGTTTCGGGACCCCAAATTGGCGGTTTTGGTCCCAAGCATTCATTTCGCATCCATCTTCTCCGGTTTTTGGCGGTACCTCTGTTTTGTCATTCGAGAGGACACCTTTGGGGTCATAAATACCCACTTTGCCGAACACCACTTCCGGCACCATGACCCATTTTCGGGATCCGATTTGCTCGGTTTTGGCCGACGTTCATTTCTCATTAGTTTTTGTTCAAACTTGGCAGGTACCTCTGTTTCAACATCAGGAAGATCACTGGGGGGTGGGAGGCCAGCAATTATCCCAGATAACCAGTTTCGCTCCTCCGGAGCCCGTTTTGCTCACTTCCGGGCCAATGTTGAACACCTTGGGGGTATTTTCTTCCAACCAAAGTTACATATCTGTGATCAGGACATCTGGGAGGACCCTTTGGTATACTGGTCGGCCAGAAATTATGGAGTTCATTTTTGGGCCTCTCCTTCAAGCTCTATGTTGTGGCTCTTGGTTCAATGTTGCCAAATTCCAACCTTGGATCCTTGCTCTACACATCTGGGAGGACACTTTGGTATGGTGGTCGGCCAGAAATGGTGCATTTCAGTTTTGAGCCTCTCTTTCAAGTTCTATGTTGTGACTTACGGTTCGGTGTTGCGATTCCAACCCTGGGGCCTTATCCTACACACTTGGGAGGACACACTTGTATGGTGGTCGGCGAAATTTTGAAGTTGGTTTTTGAGGTGGCCGGTCGGCTGGCTGGGTGGTGGCCGACAGTGGGGTGGTGGCGGCCACCTCCTAAATTACTGGCCGGCAGATTCTTGCTTCTGACTGTCCAGTGTCAGGATATCTTCAACATATCCGGGGCATCCAGGATATTCGGAGGGAAAGATTGGGTGCTTTCCTCCTTTTACACCCATTTCTTGCCTATTTGAAGGCCCTCCCCTCCTTCTTCAAGGTTGGAAAAACTTGTCTCAAGAGATCATCTCCAAAACCTCCATTTCCTTAGCTTAAAACCTCAAAAAGCTTCTAAGTTCCTAGGTCTTCTCTTCATCAACACCTAGCCTCACCTTCCTTACTACCATTCAGCAGCTAGGAAGTGAATTTCAGAGGTTGGCTTCAAATCGAGCCAAGAATCAAAGAAAGACAAGTCTGCAAGGGTAAGTCCTCAAAACCAACTTTTAGGGCTTTTTCTTGATTCATTTCTATACTCTATTTGGTTGAGAATTAGGGCTCCGACCCCTACTGATTTTTTGCTTGTTTTGAGCCCCTCTACAACTTTGTAGAAGGGCTCAACTTCATTTGGTGTCTCCATGATACACTTCCTTCAATATCCATCTTGTATGTCACCAATTTGCATGCTAGTTTTAGCCTATTTGCATTTGTTTTTGGGGCTCCGACCCTACTGGTTTTAATGCTTATTTTGAGCCCCTCTACAACATTGTAGAAGGGCTCAACCTCATTTGGCCATTCTATATACCACCTCTCTTGGAAATTCACTTTAGGCCCTAATTCTTGCATGCTTTGTTAGGCTTACTTGGCTCCGGATTTCAGCCTTCATCAGGCTTAGAAATAGCCTTTTTTTTTGTCTCCTTTTCATGTTATGTTGAGGGCCTTAAGCCATTTGGTGTATATTTTTGGTACTTCCTTTGAAATCCATCAAATTTACCGTATTCTTGCATGTTTTGTAGCCTCTTGTGCTTTTGGTTTTGGCCTTTGGTCAGAACTGAAAGGGGTCTTATTTTGACCCCCTTTACATATTTCATGAAGAAAGTTTTGTCATTTGGTGTGTGCATTGCATGTCTCATGATATAGCCTATTTGGAAGCCTACTTTGCATGGATTTTATAGCATGTTTGTATTCTGATTTTGAGGATGTCACCTTCTGAAATTGTGCTTATTTTTATCTCATATTCAATATTGTAGAAGAAAGTTTGTCCATTTGGGGTTTGCATATATCACTTGTCTCAATACCCCTCTTTTGGCCACTAATTTTGCATGCTATTGTTGATCTATCTATGCTTGCATTTTGGCCATGTTTGTTACTGAAAAATGCCATATTTGGGACTGCCTTGCTACTGTTCTTTCTGCCATGATCATATTTTGCATGTATAGCATGGCTATAGGCCATTTCGGGGCTTAATTTCACATTTTCGGGATGAATGCATGCTTCGAGTGTTATTTCGAATTGTTTCGGGGCTGTTTTTCCCTTTATTTAGGTGCTGAAATTCTATTTCCATGCTTGCATATCATTTCCCATGCCATTTGCATCATTTTTGCATTGCCTCGGTTTGCGTGCCAATGGGCACGCACTTCGAGGCACCTCATTCTTATCATTCCGGCAGCCTATGTGAGTGTGGTTGAGGCCCTCTCATGTCGGCGTAAGCCCAATGTGCATCTTCATGCTTCCACATCGTTGCCTCGATTTGCGTGTCCGAACGCAGCGTTTCGGCGACTTTGTTTTTATCAAGCGGCCTCCTATGTGAGTGGTGAGGCTCTCCCATGTTGTTGTAAGCCCATCGTTCCCTACCGTATGCCATTTCATCTCATTTCATCATCGCCTGGGTTTGCGCGCCTGTGGGCACGCGTTTGAGCTGCCGGTTTATCCGATCTTCATCTTTCATCGCCGCCTCGGTTTGCGCGCGTAGACGCAGCGTTTGGCACCGGTTTATCCGATTTTCATCTTTCATCATCGCCTCGGTTTGCGGCGCTGTGGGCACGCGTTTGGCTGCCGGTTTATCCGATTTTATTTCATCATCGCCTCGATTTGCGCTGTGGGCACGCGCGTTTGGCTGCCGGTTTATCCGATTTTCATTTCATCATCGCCTCGGTTTGCGCGCTGTGGGCGCAGCGTTTGGCTGCCGGTTATCCGATTTTCATTTCATCATCGCCTCGGTTTTGCGGCGCTGTGAGCGCAGCGTTTGAACGCCGGTTTATCCGATTTTCATCTTTCATCATCGCCTCGGTTTTGCGCGCTGTGGGCACGCGTTTGGCTTGCCGGTTTATCCGATTTTCATCTTTCATCATCGCCTCGGTTTGCGCGCGCTGTGGGCGCAGCGTTTGGCTGCCGGTTATCCGATTTTCATCTTTCATCATCGCCTCGGTTTGCGTGCCGCGGGCACGCACCTTCTTCCGTTTTTCATTTTACATCATTGCCTCGGTTTGCGTGTCAAGTGGACACGCTTTTGAGCACCTCCTTCATCATTTTGGCTTCCTATGTGAGTGGTGAGGCTCTCTCATGTTGGTATAAGCCCATCATTGCATTCGCATGTCATTCCGCTTTTCTCGGTTTGCGTGTCTATGGATCGCATTTGAGACATCTCATTGTCATAGCATTGAGCATGCTAGATTTGTATAGCGATTGCATATCATACATATCATGCATATTACGGAAGCGAGGCGCGTTTATTACTCAGGAAATGAGCGGGTCTCAATTCGAGTCGCCACACTCCGGATCATCCATGATGGAGTTGGGTTTTCATTGTAGCATTCATATGTATTCATCCCAATATTGAGTTGTGCGAATCGGTTCCTCGGCCGTCATGCATCGATATGCGTGATTGGTGGCGCGAGGATCGAGACACGCATATATTTGTGAAATACACTGCTATGCCCTTTTCCTGCTCTCTGTTGCAGCAAAATCAACAATCAACAACTTTTCGAGGTGTACATTTGAGAAAATTGCAAGCGAGGCTAATCGAGGCGTCGATTGGATTTACACCGCGATCAATATGCAACATCTATCGAAGCGGCGGTCCACGGCTTGCGCCCGGTTTAAGCTTTATTAATTAATTTGTCAATTAATTAGAAATCTGTATATTCGGACTGTATATTCTTTCATTTCGAGTCTGTATTATTATTTATTCGGACCCTCTGCGCGAGGGCAATGTTGTAATAAGTGTGCGTGAGTGTGATGTATGTCTTCCAACCCCCATTTCTTTCTCTCTTGTATTTACCCGCTTACGATGGTTAGATATAGGGCATATTTCAATTAGCATAACAGTATGACAGCATGTTTGCATCATTCATCTGTTTTGCACGCATCGGGCTCGGCGCATCATACAAACTGCATTTGTACTTCAATTCCAAGTTGAATACATGTTAGATGTAGCATTTTACATGCCATGTTTAGGACAGCCGAGCCTGCTATAGTTGCATTTCTGCATGTGTTGCATTAGGCATTACAGTATACTTAGGATCATGCATGATTTCTAATAAGCTTCTTTTTTGGCTTGGAGTACTCGGTGAGTTGTTATGCTTTAGCATCCTTGCATGCGTGTGAGTGTTGCCATGATAGCATGCTTACCATGAGGCTATGTGCTTATATGATATAACTGCCTTGAATGCCTGTGGGTGGAGGTTGAGTTATCTGAATTGGGACAATGCATTGGCATTTGTTTTAAGCCCACTAGATAGTGGCAAAATCATGTTTTCTAAGCCCACAGGTGGCAAATCCGCATTTTAGCCTACTGCGGGTAGCACCATCACACCATTTTCAAACAAACAAACATGAAATGTTTAGTTCCAATTCGACGGCCCGATCTATACTTGTTTCTTTGCGAGCATCACATAGTAATCCTAGGCTAATAATCGAATAAGAACTCACAAAGTTTTCAAAAGCAGATATCATGGTTAGTAGAGGCGGTCTTTGGCCGGCGGCGAAGGTGCTCACGATGTGACCTTCCCAATCGTACCCAAGTTCGAGCCAACTTTGGTGATAGCCGGACCACGTGGCCTTTTGGCACCGAGTCGGGGTTTCCTAAATTTCCCATTTTAAAAATATTTAGGTGGCGACTACGTTATCGGCAAAGCGATCCATGTTTGGCACTTCTTTCAAAAATCTGTTTTCTTCAAAAGCGATTTGCGGATTTGGACTCTTTGGTTCGAGATTTGGAACATAACAAAAATCGAGTCCAGCTGTGGCGAGGTCCCCATGGCGTTATTACGATTCTGGCGACTCTGCTGGGGATTTAGAGAACTTGACTTCGAACTTCGTGATATCTGGTTTTGACTACATTTGTGTGTTTCTTTGCATTGCATTTGCATTGGTGCGCCTAGGACACCGTGTTTGCCATCTGCTATTCTGGCGGTTTCGGAGGCTTGTCTTGTCAAGGCATGTCCATAAGGCTTGCGATTCACGGGCTCTCTGCCGATGTAGAACACAAACCCGGTTCTACCGGGGCACCCTTTGACCATTCGACCTAGTGCATATTCGGATCCATAGTGACCATTCCAAACTAGGACGGGTTGCTCACCCGTTTATAGGTTGTTTGAAACATTGCGTGCGTAGTGAAACCCTAGTTCTGACAAAATAGGGCGAAACCCTACCCCAACATAGGGGTGTTTTGGCTCTCGTTTATACGCTATGTGCTTGCTAGAGTGTGTCTCTGAGGAATGCATGTATCGGTATGAGTTTGGGCATCGAACTGCGGGCATCGATTTTTGAATTTGGGAATCGAACTGCGGGCATTATCGATGTTGGGAATCGGTTGTCGCGGATATCAGATTGATTTATCGAAACGATGTCTGAGAATATTGACCGATTTGAGGGCGATGTATAGCGACTTACCAAGCGTGTGTTGTTGTATACCGTGTGTGTGGTGTATTCAATTTAAGCCGTTATCTTTGCCCGTTTTATACCGCATTGTGTGGTGTATTCAATTTAAGCCGTTATCTTTGCCCGTTTTATTTACGGTTATTTATTTCTTTTTCGCTTTTATTTATCCTTTTGCTAGGGGCGGTTTGTAGCACAATTGCTTCGAACCGTCGATACCCCAAGCAATGCGGACACGAGGTCGCCGACTCAACGATCCGAGGATCTAGTTGGCGGACACCAGTGTTCCATTCACTACCGGTTTTAGAAGAGACCGAGAAAGCCGATCCATCGGAAGCGAATTATTGGTACAGCAGTCTACTTTAGAGGCTGAGAGTCGGGTTGAGATTCCCATTTATGCTATAGAACACCCTTGCGATTTTGAGATGGAACAACGAACCCAACAATAAGCGATGATCGCCCGGATGGTGAAACATGAAGCAAATGCAAGATGATGCTATCACGGTAATTTTCGAACAACGAGCTGTCATGGCCAGCGATCTGAGTTGATCACCAGTTACAATGGCAGCGGCGTCTGCTTCCGTCGAACTCCTCCTCCACGGGGCCCCATTACGAACAACTACTGGCGGCGAATGCCCCTCAAACCCTCAAAATGCCCAGGTGCGAATACCCTCGAATCAGCAGAACATTACGCCCAAACCCCCAAGCGTTCAAGAGGACACAGGTCATCCAGCGGCTGGCTCGCCCGCTTCTACCACTTGTCCAAAAACATTACCCCTAAGCACCGGACTCTCCATTTGAGTTCGAGGTAGACGAACGACTCTGAAATTGAGCAAGTTGGAGAAGCTCTTTAAGAAGTCTCAAGGCGAAGGCCATCCCAAATATTGAAGACGGCTATCTTGATGTGGCCGTGACTCTTGCCCAATTTAAAATGCCCCAGATCGATCGCTTTGATGGGTGCGAGGATCCTATGGTCCACCTCGGCTATTCTCGGACGTCTTAAGACAAATGGGCCTAACCCGACCGCAAAGCTTTCTTTGTTCGGTCGAACCTGTCGGTGTGGCATCCACTTGGTACTCAAAACTTCGATGATGATGTGAAAACAAAGCGGGATGAGATGGTGAGGCCTTCCTTGCACAATATTCATACAACACGCCGTCGAGGTCACGACTCGTGATCTCGAGGCAACGAAGCGAGGAGCCTAAAGAGTCTTTTTACGATTTCGTCACCGTGGAGAGCCAAGGCATCGATGATGACCTTGAGGCCAATGATAGAGATCAAATTCGGATGATTGTCGCAATCTCGGTAGGCATTAATGAAGAAGATGATTTTGATCCTTTCCCCCACCGCAGATCTGCATGATATGGGGATGCAGATAGAGGATGCAATGAAACGGTCTGTTTGACCAAGATCGGGATCGACCAGAAGAACATTTAATCGGAATACCAATGCAGGCCAGTGGCTCTGCCAATACAAGAACCAGAGGTCGGAATGGTCACCACCAATCCCCTTCCCAACCAAGGTCCGCTGGCCACACCTTTTCGATGCCTCACGGGAGGCGATAATCAAGCCCCAAGATACCAACCCGGGGTCAACGAACCTTCTCCCCTCTATATGCCTTTGTCTAAAGTCCTCGGGGTTCTAGTCGAGAAAGGCACTGAAACCCTTGGGCAAGAGGCCTCTACGAATCCACTCCCCCCTTCCCATAATCCAGCCAAATATTGCCAATACCACCAGCAGCATGGTCATGACACCGACCAATGTTACAAGCTGCGTCATGAGATTCAGGACCTCATTGACAAGAACATCATTCTACCTCCTCAAGGACCCAACGTCACAAATAACCCACTCCCCAAACACAACCAAGATCCACCAAAAAAGTCAACCTTATCCGCCTTTGGGCGCATCTTACGATCGGTATCTACATAACTCCTCCCTTACCCAAGCGGAGGTGGTCCTTCCGACAACTAACTTGTGCGTGTTGGACACCTCCCAACCCAACTGAGCCAAAGGTGGTGACCGAGAATGGAGCAGGGGCAAGCCGAGGAGGCGAGCTGTTGAATCTGGGTGGAGCTATCCGAGAATTCAGTGGCGAGCTTATGATCCAGTGGATATATCTTGTCAATGAGCAGATCTAAAATTTGAGTATGGGGTTGTCGGAAGAAATTTGAGTTGTGTATGATCCGGGGGACAAGCTTGAATCGGCGGGGATGATTTGATTGCGGTGGAAAGGACTTCGCCAACCTTCAATCCTCTGGCGAGGAATCGGGGATGCATCAATTAATTGGTTCGAAGATGAGAGTCGGTGAAGTCGTCGGGTGGTTAGATGATCGGCCGATATTGTACCATTTGTGGCGGAAGGGCGAGGATCGAATACATTGCGGAGGCCCGGTCTGAAATTTCGCTCAGAGCGAAACATTTTGAGAACCGCATAGTTATTCTTGGAAGAACAAGAAAGAGATGGGACTCGAGAGGCAGAAAAAAAAGAACCATGAGGAGTTGAGAGTCTTTGCGGGCACAGGCTGAACATCTTTGTGAGCATGAGGAAGGAATTCTTGGGCACAAACAAGCGAGAACAGACAGATGCTGCTAGGCGCTAATGGAATGTGGTGGGAAGATGGCGACTTGTATCTTGCCCACCTGAGACAAAAGCTGGGCGGTGTGGCCAGACGATGCACAGTACCTCGAGGAGGTAGACCATATGACTAGAAGTGGGCGGTATTTCAAGCCCCACACCTTGATCAACCCGAGGCATCGGGGAAAGATAAGGAGGTGAAAGCGAAGAGAAGCAAGTGGAAGAAGAGGTGTCTTGAGCGACTAAAGAAAATACAAGCGGAACATCTCCATTTGGGGAATTGCTTATGGCCGAGGTGCACGTGGTTGTCTTATCTGCCATGGACAGAGCTAAACTTTCCATTGAAACTACGCCCGGAACAACTAGTTGGTTTGGTCTTCCGGAGGAGGTTCCCGGCGTTGACCTTTCGGACAAGGAATTGCCGCTGAGGCGTGGACCATATGACCTCTCTACATCTCTGTAGAATCAGGACAAATGGATTCGGTGGTGCTTGTTGACACGGGTCCGCTATCAATGTTTGTCGGCGAGCGGCCTATGCGATTGGGTTAAAACTGCGGACTTCACACCGACTACTCAATGTCAGGCGTATGATAATACAAGCGAGGATGTCTGGGGACGGTGAGAATCAAACCAAGATTGGGCTGGACAACACAAAATAGATTTTCATGTCTTGGAGGTCCTGCATCTTTCAACATGCTTTTAGGCGACCACAGGTTGCATCGGTAAAGGCCGTTTCATCTACCTGCATCAAATGGTGAAATACCCCTTTGGAAAGGAGTAGCCATTGTTTTGGGAACTCATCAATCCATCCCCCCTCAGGATATCTCGCCGATCTGGAGATGGAACACGGCATGGAGGATATGTTTATATCGGGATTTACTTTGGTTGAGGCTCGGGTGGTGCAAAACATTATGGCTGTGAATGAGGGTATGTATACCAGCGCTCAAGCCGTCTACCTCATGAACAAGCTTCTGACATATCCAGGATGGGATTGGGAAAAGCGGCGGAAAGGTGTCGCGTTGGCGAAGTGCCACATAATCCACATACCTTTGGATTAGGTTATCGCCTACCAAAGAAAGGCGGGCGAGGAAAGGAAAGAAATGGCCGGCGGGGCGGAAGCAATTTGGGAAGCCTTTTGATCTAATGCATAGGCCCATCTGGGGTACCACTGAGCAGACGCTTCGTCCGGAGGAAGATTTTCCATTTGCGGCTTCCCGAACCATGGTTGAGCGGAGGAAGCGTGCAGGTTTGAAATCTTCTTCGACTGCAACTATCTCTGGGGATAGCGTTCTTTGCGGAAGCGAACAGACCAATAAGCGAGAATCTGGAGAGGATCCTGAGGGCCTTGAATTGGAAATGGGGTAGCAGGCATGTCTCCTCTCGATCCTCCGTCGACCGAGGATTGCTTGGGGAATAACGTCGCGGTTTCCATGATTGGAGATGATACGGCTGCGAGCCAACCAGCAACTATCTTGGATGCATCGATCGCACCCTCTCTCATATGGCAGTACGAGGAGGGATTCTTATCCAGCGATTAAAGGTCGGGTAGTGGAGGAATCTGATTCCACCGAGTCTTCGAGTCGAATCGAGTTCGGCTCGGTAGTCTGAGTCTGGTACTTACAGGATGTTAACCGGATGCGAGTCTTGTCGGTCGTCTTTTCCTTTTCATTTGAGTCTGTTGTAGATGAATCGGGCGATTTGGATGAACTTAATGAGAATGAGGTGAATGTGGTTTCAGTACTTTTACGTGCCCTAATTTATTGCATTAACTCGGACTTTCAAAATTTTGATCAAAAGCGAGGGCGAAGTTCCTCGGTTTCTAACGTCTAATTGAGCAAGAGCAAGAGGTTTGTTAAACCCTTAACGGATGAAATCATTTTTGTGAATATTAGTGCGAGGAGGACCATGGCTAGTCGGATCGGGTCCACGTTGTCTTCGGACGCGGCGCTTAGTCGCTTTATTAAAAGATTTCAAAGATGTTTTCGCGTGGTCCTCACGAAGACATGCACAGAATCGATCTGAGATTGTACATCATCGGATCCCCTTGACCTGAGGCGACCTATCAGCGAAGCTCGAAGGATCCGCCGGATTGGGCTCTCAAGATCAAAGAAGAGGTCACCAAGCAAATTGGCCGAGCTTCTGCTAGTATCGAATATCACTTGGTTGGCCAACATAGTGCTTAGGTCTTAGAAAGATGGCAAGATCCGGGGTGTCGTGAGACTTGAGATTTCATGAGCGGTCAGAAGGGCGACTTTCCCTGCCACACATTGATGAGCTAGTGGACTTTCTGGCGGGGCATGCTTGCTCTCGTTCATGGATGGCTTCTCGGGCTATAACAGTTGTGATGGCACGGAGACGAGAGAAAAAGCGCATTCACCACCGTAGAACATCTTGCTATCGGGTCATGCGTTCGGGTTGAAGAATCTTTGGGGCTACTTATCAGACGCGACCACAATACTACATGATATGATCCACAAAGAGGTTGAGGTGTCGTGGGCGACATGATTGTCAAGTCCAAAAGAAAGAGCCACTACACCGCCTTATAAGTTTTTCCAAAGGATCGGAATTCGAGTTGCGGTTAAACCCTCGAAATGTCGTTTGGTGTTCTGTGGGAAAAATCTTTGGGGTTTGATTACACAAAGGGGCATCGAGGTCGACCCTTCCAAAATCAAGGCCATCTTAGAAATGCCACCACCAAAAGGCGAAAAAGAGGTCACGAGGCTTTACGGGTAAGTGCAATTCATAAGGCGGTTTATTTCAAAACTAACCTTGACTTGTGAACCACTTTTTGGTCTTCTCAAGAAAGGCAAGAAATTCCAATGGGCGGCGGTGCCAAAAGGCTGCGTTTGAGCAGTTAAAGAATATCTCTGAGAACCCACCCGTTTTATCACCACGAGAATCGAAACCGTTGATTTTGTACTGTCGATGTTGAGACCACAATGGGTGCATGCTTGCACAAGAATCGAGAAGATAGGGTGGAGAAAGCCATCTATTATTTGAGCAAGAAAATGCTAGAGTATGAGACCGGTATCTGTTTGGAAAAGGCTTGTCTAGCTCTGGTATGGGCTACAGGAAGTTCGGCACTACTTGTTAGCTCACTCTGTAATCTTTGGTTTCGCGACTTGATCCCATCAAATATCTTTTAGAAACCGGCTTAACGGTAGGCTAGCTCGTTGGTTCTTTGTTGCTCTCCGAATTTGATCTTACATATGTGACGCCATAAGTCGATAAAGGCGAGAAGCGAGCGAGTTCCTTCGACCATCGGTTGAGGGATGAAGCGATTGAGTACCTATTCCCGGATGAAGCAATTACGCATATCGGCGAGGAAAGTTGGACAATGTACTTTAACGGGCGTCAAATCAACATGGAGTGCAGGATAGGAGTGTTCTTGTGATAGCAAACAATTCCGTATCCTCTAGCCTTCAAACTCCGTTTCAAAGTCTCAAATAACGAAGCGAATCTGGCGTGCATTCTTTGGTATGGGCGACCACGGAATTAGGGGCAAGGCAATTTGGGCGTCATCGGAGATTCGAATCTTGTTGTGTCTCAAGCTAAAGGAGACGGAAAGTAAAAGAAGAAAATATGATGATGTATCACCAAACCTTGGATTTCTTGATTCCTCGGTTTGAAAAGTTAAGTTTTACTCATCTACTAAGAGAGAACAACAAGATAACAGACACTTTAGCAACTCTATCAACCATGATAGACATCCCACGTGGAGTCCGAATCGTCCGGTCATTATCGACCGAAATTACTTTTGCCTATGAGTCGATTGCGACCATAGATGAAGTTAGGACGAACACCCCTGGTATTACGACATCAGGAACTTTTTGGAAACAGAAACATACCCGCCAGGGGTAAATGCCAAAGACAAGAGGGCAATCAGAAGAATGTCAGTCCAGTTCATCATCTGCGGGGGTAAACTGTATAGAAGAGGTCATCACGGGAATGCATAAATTGTGTGTTGATCTTTGAAGAGTCCAAGCGTCGATGGAAGCCATCCACGGGTGAATCACGGTGCACATATGAATGGGGTGATGTTGGCTAGAAAGATCCTTAGACAAGGTTATTATTGGTCCACCATGGAGGAGGATTGTATGTCGGTTTCGTCGGCGATGCCACAAATGTCGATTCATGCAAATCGCATGAACATTCGCCGTCAAAAGGCGTACAACATGACCGCCATGGCCTTTTTACATGCAGGGAATTGATGTGATTGGGCATTCGCCGAAAGGGTCGAGCGGGCATGAGTTCATCCTCGTGGCGATAGATTATTTCACGAAGTGGGTCGAGGCCCAATCTTACGCGGTGTTGAAAGCTTCACGTTGCAAAATTCATCGAAACAACATTATCTGTCTCTGAGTCCCAAATGAAATAGTTTCGACAATGGTTCCCACTTCAAGAAGGAGGTGATTGACTTGTTGGAAAAATACAGCGTGACTTTTCATAAGTCGTCTACTTACCGCCGCAAACCAGCGGGCGGTTGAGGCCGCCAACAAGAACATCAAGCGCATACTACGAAGATGGTGGAAACCTATTGGGGCGGCGGATAAGTTGCCATTTGCTCTGTGAGACTCTGGGACTTCAATCGAGAACTTCTCTTTGGGCGACTCGTACTCATTAGTCTATGGGATGCAGGTCGGTCTAACTTTCGAGATTGAGGTTCCGTCATTGAGAGTGTTGGCGAGTGCGGATAGCGAAGCAGATTGGCGGCAATAGATTTGAAGAACTCATGCTCTTTGATGAAAGGAGATTGAAAGCCATACCACGTTCGGGGTTATCAACGAGAATCGCCGAGCTTTTAACAAGAAGGTTAAGTCGAGAATTTAAAAGAAGGAGATTTAGTACTCAAGGACAACCGAGCTCCCATCCACGACCCAAGGGCAAGTTCGAGACCCAATTGGTGGTCCTTACATCATCAAGTCAATGGTCGGTGGAGGCGTGGTTACGATGGATCTAGATGGCTTGGAGTTCTCTCAACCGATCAACATGGACAAGTTGAAGAAATATTATCCTTAAGAGGCTCGCTGGGCGAAAACCGAAAAGGCGACCTAGGCAAAACTTCGAGCATAGAAAATTTGAAAATTATAAAAAGCGAGCTCATAAGGTTGAAAACCCGCAAAGGCCGACCTTGGCAAAAGTTAGAGCGCAAAAGGAGAGCAAAAACACTCGAGTGAACCTGAGCCTGAACTACGTAAGACTTGATTCCCATTTTTGGGATACGTAGGCAGCTTCATCTTGAAGTTCAGTCATAATCTTTTCCCCGATCAACTTTGTCCATTTTTGACCATCTCAGTCATCTTTATTCATCAGCATCTATTGTGATCTCGATGCAGTGCTATGCAAACTAGGGCAACTTTCGTTGCAATGGAGTGTTCGATGTCATCGGACTAGGGGCAACTTTCGTTGCTATTGAATGGTGAGGCCCTTTTTCAGAATAGGGCAACTTTCGGTTGCTAGGATTGAGGTTGTGTATCTCGATGTGATTTGAGCGTGTCGATTCGATCCATATCGAAAATAGTTTTGAAAAGTTTTCATAAAGTTGACTTTGTTCAAACTAATCGTTTCATAACTAAGACCACTTTTGGACCGAAGACGGAGGATCTTCAGTACCACAACGTTCAATTGCATTGATTGGAAGACAGAGTTCTTTCGGTCTTGCATACAATTGAAGTTGTTTTTATTACACTCACGCTAGAAAACTTTGAAAGTACTAATAAAGCAATAAATCGGGGCATAGTCTAGTCGGTGTCCTGCGCCCCCTCGAGCTAGTCAAAGCTTGAGATGCCAACTTAGGCCCGGCTTGTATGACCAAACTAAGCGAGTGCGGAATGGGAGATAAAATATCTGATGAGTCAAGCCGTCGAGCGGATCGGTATCTCGAACTTCTCAGTAACTCATCATTTGAAAAGATTAAGCGAGCGGCGCCATGCAATGCGATCTGGCGACAAGTTGCGCATCCATTGAACCACCGGCTCTCATCGGGAGCATTAACTAAGCGTTCTTAAAAAAGTAGCCGCGAAATTTGAATAAGCGGCAAGAGTCCACAACTTGCAACTTCTCCATCAACTATATCTGGGGAGGGATGAAAATGAGAGAATAAAGAATAGAGAGATGTCTGACGAGAGAAAAGTAAGATAAGGGTTTTGCGAGAAAAGTCGAGCCGAGGGTCGAGTGATGTAAGCAAATACAAGTGAGCTTGGGTGGGAAACATTACCTATAGCAGTAGTGGACTCCTGCCGTCTGATTGTCTCCGGCGATAGAAGGCATCCAGGCCTATCAATTTTGGATACACTCCATTATCCAGATAGTCCATCCGAAGTACATCGTGTTATATTTTTGCTTATCGAGTTGTTGTTTTTGCTTATTGAGTTGTAAGTTTTGTCGAGCTGTCGCGTTTTGCGTTTTGAGTTGTTACTTTTTGATTACGCAATTTTGTTAAGCCTTGTCTATTAGTCGTTAACATTATTGTACTTTGTTTATCGAGTTGTAAACTCGCTAAGATTCTCGGTTATTTGTTAGTGAGTCGTTTTGTTTTGCCTTGTTGCGTCGGTTCCCTACCTAACCCGGTAAATACATGAGGCGCATTTCCATTCAATTCCATTTTGTGCAAAATAATGCGATGCGATGCTGAGAATTTCAAATACAACATCTTTTCAAAAGTTGTTTCATTTCATCATGTCTTACAAAAATAAAGGTACAAGTTTTACAGAAAATAAAACTGCCTAACAAATGTGCAAAGTGCTACAAACTACTAGCTAAAAGGTAGAATAAAGCAGGAAATAACATCAGTGCCCTCGGGAGCGGGAAGGGGGAGGCCCCCTCATCCTTTTCTGCGGGATAATCTCCACATCATCATCACCATCTGGATCGGAGCTGTCATCCTCCGGATCCCCTCGAGCTTCGTCCGCTCTCGGAACCAAGACGGGGCCTCCTCTCCGGAGATGCCTCGACACATGATCTACGGTCTCCTCCTCGTCATCCTCGACGATGGGTGCCTGCGTCTGCGAGGCGACCCTCCTCGCCCGACTCCTCGATGAGACTGGATGGCCCGGCTCCTCCGATCCACACCTCGGGTAGGTCTAGCACCTCGACCTCTGCGAGGGCCCCGGCTTTGGCCCGTGAGGAAGCATATACGGGAGGCATCTGAAGATGCAAAGTGCAATACATCAGTTCAAGCATAAAAAGCAGGTGTAAATGCAGGATGTGAAAAGGGTGTGTGTCAGATGTGCTCTACACAGTCTATCAATATAGCAGAAGGTCTGAAACCGGAGTATCATCAGAAACATGCTAGTACAGGGAAAATGGACAGTACCTCCACACCCACGATGCTCATCTGCGTCTCCCTCCGTAAGATCATGCCCTCCAATGTGGCCAACATCCGGCGGCTCGTCAGTATATTCAACAGAGGCGCAAATACAAATGCAAAACTATCGATATGGAATCAATGTTCAAATATCATTGATAAATCAAAAGTGAAAAAACATCTGGGCGAGTCAGGGTCTCTAACATATCTGTGATCAGGCAGAGGAGGCTCTAGCGGAATCTGGTAAGGCGTCCCAAATCGCTAGTTCGTCAACTCGGCATGTCTGGCCACCCTGGATGATCAAGAGACGGAGGGATCGAATCGGCGCCCCCACCTCTGGATCTGCCGTACTGCTAGAAGAAGGGATATCTGTAGCATGGGCGACTCGAAGACGGTGCACGATGAGGTCGTCTTGGGAGCCGCACTCCGTCAGCGGGGCATCAAATATATCTTGGCGGTAGGTGGCGTAGTTCCCATCGAGATGATACAACAAAGCATCAACGCCTGCATATCTTGCCGACCTCCTCGAGGATAATCTATCGGCGATCCGCATGGTGTGCGGAGGCACGGCGAAGTGTCACGAATCGCCCCATATCGGCCGAAGCGTTCCCGAGAACCAAACCCCGCCGGTCCCTCGGCGAGGAATCTATACTGACAACAACTCGACGCTCCAGGGTACTGAGTCTCGAGCTCGTCATCGAAGATCGCCCAAAAGGCGCGGTGATCTGTGGATAACCGAGATACAAATCGGTCAATCGGATATCTGAGCGGATCAAAGATAAAAATGAAAGGCGAGAGTTCAAGCAATACCTCTGTCGCTCGAGCAGTATCAAAGTATCGTCGCGAGAGGAGAGAGTCTCTCGAGGCCTCGCCAGATGCTCGCCCTCAAACATCAAAGAAAATGGAGTCATAGGAGGTCCCACCACCTCCATCTCCGAGGGCCAATGTGGGGAAGTACACATACACCCACAATTTGAGAAAGGCAATCAGAGTGTGAGTACAAAGTGCTAAAAGGCGAGAATCTGAGAATGCAAAGTCTTGCCCGTGTGTGTGCGGTGAATAAGTAGTGAGGAACAAAATGTAAATCAAGAGGGAGAATGTACCTCCCGGGCTCTCCAGTGAGCCAGAGTAAGTCCCCTCGTGTGCGAGAGCTGCGCTCATGTAGCGATAAGGGTAGCAGTGGCCGCCCAATCATCTTGGCTCACCTGTGATAGGTCCACTAGGCGCTCGATGAAGTACAACCCTACCATGTTCCTCTATCGGCGAACAAGGTGGTGGTAGGAGGTACATGAGAAAACCACGGGCGTACTGCTCCGCCTCCTCAGGAGTCTCAGGCTCCATCTGTGGCCGCCGGAAATAGGAAGCAAACCAGGAGTATCGGACCCTCCCCGAACCTCTGTCTACAGGCGGGTGTGTCCCCAACAAATGCATCCAGGCAGCCTGCCACTGACCCATATCCTCGTCATAGGGAATGGGCCTACCGCCTAAGTCTAGGCAGTGAGCATAAGCGAAATCCAGAGGTCATGGTCATGTCCCCGTCATGAAAAAATGGAAGGAATTGGTAGTGTCCCACCACCTCTCTGCTAAAGCTGCAAATAGGGTCCTACTAATGAGGCAACGAGATAACCCTCTGCAGAATGGCCCAAATCCTGCAAGATCGACCAATCCCCGGACAGCTTCCGGAAGCTCAAAATACCATTCCCTTGCGGCGCCGGAGCCATATCCTCGCACTGTCCGAGAACGAACCTGCATTTAGAATCAATGCATGGATCAGCAAATGAAGTGAAAATGAGCTGTGTGCAAATAAAGCGAAAATGAGCTGTGTGCAAATGAAGTGAAAACGGGCTGCGTGTTCAGTAAATTTGGTGTTTGGGCTGCGTGTTCAAAGTTTCAGTACATCTGAGTTTGGGACTGTGTGTTCTACTCAACATCAGTGGGCTGTGTGTTCGCTTCGAATCGGGACTGTGTGTTCTACTCAACATCAGTGGGCTGTGTGTTCGCTTCAAGTTTGGGACTGCGTGTTCTACTCAACATCAGTGGACTGTGTGTTCGCTTCAAGTTTGGGACTGTGTGTTCTACTCAACATCGATTAAGTGTGTTCGCTTCAAATTGGAATTGCGTGTTCTACTCAACATCGATTGAAGTGTGTGCTTCAAATTGGGATGTGTGTTCTACTCAACATCGATTAAACGTGTGTTCGCTTCAAATTGGGATCAGGCGTTTCTACTCAACATCGATTGTGTGTGTTCGCTTCAAATTGGGGATCGCGTTCTACTCAACATCGATTAAAGTGTGTGTTCGCTTCAAATTGGGATCGCGTGTTCTACTCAACATCGATTAAGCGTGTGTTCGCTTCAAATTGGGGACCGTGTGTTCTACTCAACATCGATTGGGTGTCGTTTGCTTCAAGTTTGGGGCTGTGTGTTCTACTCAACATCGATGGATGTGTGTTCGCTTCAAATTGGGATCGCGTGTTCTACTCAACGTCGATTTTGTGTGTTCGCTTCAAATCGAAAACGTGTGTTCGGTGCTTCAAGTTTAGGGCTGTGTGTTCTACTTTTAATCAGTGGGCTGTGTGCTCGCTTCCAAGCTGGGCTGTGTGTTCAGAAAAATCTGAGTTTTGGAGACTGCGTGTTCTATTCTCGGTCAGTATGTGCTGTGTGCTCATTTTCAACTTCAGGCTGTGTCTTTAGTGAATCAATGTTGGAGCTGTGTGTTCAATTTCTAACTAAGGTGCACTGTGCGTTCACAATTATTCAATGCGCCAAGTGTTCATGAAATTCAAGTGGCTAAGTCACATGCTCAAAATACAAATCTTGTGTAAGTAAATAAGCTAAGCTGTGTCTAAGCATGGCAAAAGTCTGAGAATGCACGAAAGATGCGAATAATAAAATACCTCTGCATCATAGGAGAGGTCTTTGCTCGACTCTCGTAAGAAGATCCGGTGCTCGATCGTTAAAATCGGTAAAATAATGGAAAGTGGCTCATGGAAGCCTATGAAGCCAGGAGCATATCGTCCGGGAAAGAAAGGCGAACCCGTGAATACCATAAAGTCAAAATCATCTCGGCACCGGAAAACCTCCGTCGTGAGGAAAATGACTGCCATTGCGAGAAATCTGCAAGAGGAGCAAAAATGAGCAAAATGGGCCAAAATTGGAAAAAAGTCAACAAAAGTCAACTCTCGGAAATGAAAAAGTCAACAAAAGTCAACCCCGGAAAATTTTCCAAATATTGAAACAAAATTACCTCAAGTGGTGAAAATGAGAGAAGCCCCAAAGTCGAAATTTAGTCGCTTCAAAGTGCTTAAATCTGAAAGATTTCATAAAAACAACTAGCGTGGGAGGCGAGGGGCGTATAAAATGCAGATCTGAGAGAAAGTGGCCTAGAGAGCAAGAGGAAGAAGTTTTGCAACTTTGGGTGTGATTTGGAGGCAATGGAGGTGTGTATATATAGAAAATGCAAAAATGACCAAAATGCCCCCACTTTTGGGTAAGTGGCCGACCGCCACCTAACTGGCTGGCGGCCACTCCTTTTCTCCCCTGGCGATGGCCTCTCCTAGGATGGAGACCTGGCCGACCATCTTCCCCACTCCCTCCCCTGCCTCTCTGCAAATTTTGAGGAAAATCGGAGCTCCCGGGACCCGAAAAAGTTGAAGAAAAGTACACTTTCTGGCGCGAATTGCTCCGCTGAAACTTTAATTGCAAATTCTGACATGTGTCTCATCATTACTCATCAAAATCAGAGTGTATCCTTTTTAAACATGTTGTGACCTCTCCGGAATGTAAATCAGAGGCCGCGATCGAAATTTCATTGTCGTAGCAGCGTTTGCAAATTTTGTTATTGTGCAACAACCGGGCATCCTGATTTGTGCTCATTTGTCATTATTTGGCTCCTAATTTGCATCCTCGTGATTGTTTTGCGTCGTCGTATGTGTTTTTTCTTGATATACCGAACTTTCTGTGCATAAACATGCGTTGTCGCGCATTACCTTTCCTCGCGTTACGTTGCATTCGTTCGCCGGCACTGTGTGTGTCGAACTTTTGGAATCATAGGAATCACATTGAATATATGTTGTCGGCATATTGTTCTTGTTGCATTTCTCTATTTTGCAGGCACGATATTGTATGTACGGTTCATTTGAAATTGGTGCGACCCAGACGAATCGCCGAGTATCGTATCTTCTCCGTGTGAGGCGGCGAGAATTGAATGATTCTCGCATTCCTAATCGCATGAAATGTAGTTGTTTGCTTTGCATCCTTGCTTAGCTGTTGCATCTATCTGTCAATACACCTTCATTCTGACTTCTTTGCATTTGCATGATCATCGGCTCGCGCCTATCACTTTGCACTTTGCCCTGCTGCGGGCACATATCTCTGTTTATCTCGTATTGTTTGTCTAAGTCTTGGCCTTGTCAAAAATGGGTTCTCACGGGCTTTGACATTCACTCCGTCACTTCTTGACTTAGAGTTACGTCAAGAGGGCAACAGAGACACCCCATTTTGACCGACCTTAAGACTCGAGCGTCACCGGTTGGCGCTTCGGTGATATTGCATCTTGTGCTTGTTCAAGTCCCGAGTCACGACGCGTGCCTGCCTCCGGACTTCGAACCATCTTCTCTACCTTGTCTCGGTTTGCGAACCGGGCTCGGTTTCTCTGTTTTCTCTCTGAGGAAGAGTGGTCCGTAGACTATCTCCCGGTGGCCGTGAGCTACGTTTCGTGGCCGTAGGCCATTTTGCCCATTTCGGAGCCCGGTTCCCGGTTTTCGGAGCCGTCAGGCCGCGTGCCTCGGCTCGGGACCGCCCAACCATCTCCGAGTTCTCCGGTTTTTGGCATGTGCCTCTATTTTAGTGTTCCGAGGAACCCTAGGGCCCTGATGCCCGCCGCGGCGAACACCACTTAGGTGCGGCGACCCTTTCGGGACCCCCAAACCGAGCGGTTTTGGTCGAGCATTCATTTTGCATCAGCCTTCTCCGGTTTTTGGCGGAGACCTCTGTTTTAATATTTCGAGGAACCCTGGGGCCCCCGATGCCCACTTCGTGGCCGTATGCCACTTTCGGTGCTCATAGCCGGTTTTCGGGACCCCAAATTGAGCGGTTTTGGTCCCAAGCATTCATTTCGCATCCATCTTCTCCGGTTTTTGGCAGGTACCTCTGTTTTGTCATTCCAGAGGACACTGGGGTCGCAAATACCCACTTATTGCCGAACACCACTTCCGCAAGGCACCATTTTTCGGGATCCGATTTGCTCGGTTTTGGCCCGACGTTCATTTCTCATTAGTTTTGTTCAAACTTGGCGGTACCTCTGTTTCAACATCGGGAAGATCACTTTGGGGGTGGGAGGCCAGCAATTATCCCCGAGATAACGGTTTAAGCTCCTCCGGAGCCCGTTTTGCTCACTTCCGGGCCAATGTTGAACACCTTGGGGGTATTTTCTTCCAACCAAAGTTACATATCTGTGATCAGGACATCTGGGAGGACCCTTTGGTATACTGGTCGGCCAGAAATTATGGAGTTCATTTTTGGGCCTCTCCTTCAAGCTCTATGTTGTGGCTCTTGGTTCAATGTTGCCAAATTCCAACCTTGGATCCTTGCTCTACACATCTGGGAGGACACTTTGGTATGGTGGTCGGCCAGAAATGGTGCATTTCAGTTTTGAGCCTCTCTTTCAAGTTCTATGTTGTGACTTACAGTTCGGTGTTGCGATTCCAACCACAGGGCCTTATCCTACACGTTTGGGAGGACACTCTTGTATGGTGGTCGGCGAGAAATTTTGAAGTTGGTTTTTGAGGTGGCGGGTCGGCTGGGCTGGGTGGCTGGCCGACCAGGTGGGGTGGCTGGCCGGCCACCTCCTAAATTACTGCCAGGCAGATTCTTGCTTCTGACTGTCCCATTTGTCGGATATCTTCCAACATATCCCGGGGCATCCGGGATATTTGGGAGGGAAAGATTGGGTGCTTTCCCTCCCCTTTTTACACCCCATTTCTTGCCTATTTGAAGGCCCCTCCCCCTCCTTCTTCAAGGTTGGAAAAACTTGTCTCAAGAGATCATCTCCAAAACCTCCATTTCCTTAGCTTAAAACCTCAAAAAGCTTCTAAGTTCCTAGGTCTTCTCTTCATCAACACCTAGCCTCACCTTCCTTACTACCATTCCAGCAGCTAGGAAGTGAATTTCAGAGGTTGAAGCTACAAATCGAGCCAAGAATCAAAGAAAGACAAGTCTTCAAGGGTAAGTCCTCAAAACCAACTTTTAGGGCTTTTTCTTGATTCATTTCTATACTCTATTTGGTTGAGAATTAGGGCTCCGACCCCTACTGATTTTGTGCTTGTTTTGAGCCCCTCTACAACTTTGTAGAAGGGCTCAACTTCATTTGGTGTCTCCATGATACACTTCCTTCAATATCCATCTTGTATGTCACCAATTTGCATGCTAGTTTTAGCCTATTTGCATTTGTTTTTGGGGCTCCGATCCCTAATGGTTTTGTGCTTATTTTGAGCCCCTCTACAACATTGTAGAAGGGCTCAACCTCATTTGGCCATTCTATATACCACCTCTCTTGGAAATTCACTTTAGGCCCTAATTCTTGCATGCTTTGTTAGGCTTACTTGGCTCCGGATTTCAGCCTTCATCAGGCTTAGAAATAGCCTTGTTTTTGTCTCCTTTTCATGTTATGTTGAGGGCCTTAAGCCATTTGGTGTATATTTTTGGTACTTCCTTTGAAATCCATCAAATTTACCGTATTCTTGCATGTTTTGTAGCCTCTTGTGCTTTTGGTTTTGGCCTTTGGTCAGAACTGAAAGGGGTCTTATTTTGACCCCCTTTACATATTTCATGAAGAAAGTTTTGTCATTTGGTGTGTGCATTGCATGTCTCATGATATAGCCTATTTGGAAGCCTACTTTGCATGGATTTTATAGCATGTTTTTATTCTGATTTTGAGGATGTCACCTTCTGAAATTGTGCTTATTTTTATCTCATCTTCAATATTGTAGAAGAAAGTTTGTCCATTTGGGGTTTTCATATATCACTTGTCTCAATACCCCTCTTTTGGCCACTAATTTTGCATGCTATTGTTGATCTATCTATACTTGCATTTTGGCCATGTTTGTTACTGAAAAATGCCATATTTGGGACTGCCTTGCTACTGTTCTTGCTGCCATGATCATATTTTGCATGTATAGCATGGCTATAGGCCATTTCGGGGCTTAATTTCACATTTTCGGGATGAATGCATGCTTGAGTGTTATTTGAATTGTTTTAGGGCTGTGTTTCCCTTTATTTAGGTGCTGAAATTCTATTGCCATGCTTGCATATCATTTCCCATGCCATTTGCATCATTTTTGCATTGCCTCGGTTTGCGTGCCAATGGGCACGCACTTCGAGGCACCTCATTCTTATCATTCCGGCAGCCTATGTGAGTGTGGTTGAGGCCCTCTCATGTCGGCGTAAGCCCAATGTGCATCTTCATGCTTCCACATCGTTGCCTCGATTTGCGTGTCCGCGCACGCTGCGTTTGGCGAGGCTTTGTTTTATCAAGCGGCCTCCTATGTAGTGGTGAGGCTCTCCCATGTTGGTGTAAGCCCATCGTTGCATTCCGTATGCCATTTCATCTCATTTCATCATCGCCTCGGTTTGCGCGCTGTGGCACGCAGCGTTTGAGGCACTTCGGTTATCCGATCTTCATCTTTCATCATCGCCTCGGTTTGCGCGCTGTGGGCACGCGTTTGAAACGCCGGTTTATCCGATTTTCATCTTTCATCGCCGCTCGATTTGCGCGCTGTGGGCACGCGTTTGAGGCACCGGTTTATCCGATTTTCATTTCATCATCGCCTCGGTTTGCGGCGCTGTGGGCACGCGCGTTTGGCACTTCAATTTTATCCGATTTTCATTTCATCATCGCCTCGGTTTGCGGCGCTGTGGCACGCAGCGTTTGGCACTTCGATTATCCGATTTTCATCTTTCATCGCCGCCTCGGTTTTGCACGCTGTAGGCACGTTTCGGCATTTTTATCCGATTTTCATCTTTCATCATCGCCTCGGTTTGCGCGCTGTGGCGCAGCGTTTGGCTGCCGGTTTATCCGATTTTCATCTTTCATCATCGCCTCGGTTTGCGGCGCTGTACGCAGCGTTTGAGGCACCGGTTTATCCGATTTTCATCTTTCATTATCGCCTCGGTTTGCGGCGCTGTGAGGCAGCGTTTGGCTGCCGGTTTATCCGATTTTCATCTTTCATCATCGCCTCGGTTTGCGCGCTGTGGGCACGCGTTTGGCACGCCGGTTTATCCGATTTTCATCTTTCATCATCGCCTCGGTTTTGCGTGCACGCACGCCAGGCACCTTCATTTCCGTTTTGCATTTTACATCATTGCCTCGGTTTGCGTGTCAAGTGGACACGCTTTTCGAGGCACCTCCTTTCATCATTTTGGCTTCCTATGTAAGTGGGCTGAGGCTCTCTCATGTTGGTATAAGCCCATCATTGCATTTCGCATGTCATTTCGCTTTTCTCGGTTTGCGTGTCTATGGATCGCATTTGAGACATCTCATTGTCATAGCATTGAGCATGCTAGATTTGTATAGCGCTTGCATATCATACATATCATGCATATTACGGAAGCGAGGTACGTTTCGTACTCAGTAAATGTGAACGGTCTCAATTCCGGAGTCGCCGACACTCCGGATCATCCATGATGGAGTTGGGTTTTCATTGTAGCATTCATATGTATTCATCCCAATATTGAGTTGTGCGAATCGGTTCCTCGGAAATCATGCATCGATATGCGTGATTGGTGGCGCGAGGATCGAGACACGCATATATTTGTGAAATACCTGCTATGCCCTTTTCACGCTCTGTTGCGGCAAAATCAACAATCAACAACTTTTCGAGGGTGCACGCATTTAGAAAATTGCAACAGAGGCTAATCGGCGTCGGTGGATTTCGCACCAGCGATCCAATATGCAACATCTATCAGAAGCGAGGCAGTCCCTGGCTTGCACGCCAGTTTTACCGCTTTTATTAATTAATTTGTCAATTAATTAGAAATCTGTATATTCGGACTGTATATTCTTTCATTTCGGGTCTGTATTATTATTTATTCGGACCCTCTGCGCGAGGGCAATGTTGTAATAAGTGTGCGTGAGTGTGATGTATGTCTTCCAACCCCCATTTCTTTCTCCCTTTTATTTACCCGCTTACGATGGTTAGATATAGGGCATATTTCAATTAGCATAACAGTATGACAGCATGTTTGCATCATTCATCTGTTTTGCACGCATCGGGCTCGGCGCATCATACAAACTGCATTTGTACTTCAATTCCAAGTTGAATACATGTTAGATGTAGCATTTTACATGCCATGTTTAGGACAGCCGAGCCTGCTATAGTTGCATTTCTGCATGTGTTGCATTAGGCATTACAGTATACTTAGGATCATGCATGATTTCTAATAAGCTTCTTTTTTGGCTTGGAGTACTCGGTGAGTTGTTATGCTTTAGCATCCTTGCATGCGTGTGAGTGTTGCCATGATAGCATGCTTACCATGAGGCTATGTGCTTATATGATATAACTGCCTTGAATGCCTGTGGGTGGAGGTTGAGTTATCTGAATTGGGACAATGCATTGACTGTTTGTTTTAAGCCCACTAGATAGTGGCAAAATCATGTTTTCTAAGCCCACCCGAGGGTGGCAAATCCGCATTTTAGCCTACCTGCGGGTAGCACCATCACACCATTTTCAAACAAACAAACATGAAATGTTTAGTTCCAATTCAGACGGCCCAGTCTATACTTGTTTGCTGCGAGCATCACATAGTAATCCTAGGCTAATAATCGGAATAAGAACTCACAAAGTTTTCAAAAACAGATATCATGGTTAGTAGAGGCCGGTCTTTGACCGGCGGCGAAGGGTGCTCACGATGTGACCTTCCCCAATCGTACCCAAGTTCCCGAGCCAACTTTGGTGATGACGGACACGTGGCCTTTTGGCACCGAGTCAGGGTTTCCTAAATTTCCCATTTAAAATATTTAGGTGGCGACTCTGTTATCTGGCAAAGCAGTCCATGTTTGGCACTTCTTTCAAAAAATCTGTTTTTCTTCAAAACGATTTGCCGGATTTGGACTCTTTGGTTCGAGATTTGGAACCGCAACAAAAATCGAGTCCGAGCTGTGGCGAGGTCCCCCGCGGGCGTTGTTACAGGGAGTTTTTAACCTCAAGGCCTGTGGGACCTTCAATATGCCAATCCTAATTTTCTAATTTTTTGCTTTTTTTTTTTAAAAAAAAAAAATTTAACCTCACCATTTATTAACTTCTCTCAATCCAACCTAAGCATTTATTGACTTCTCCTAACCCACAAATCCTTTTGACCTCTCTCATAATTACTGCAGTACTCTTTTCAATTTCTCCTATACACTATGGTTACACACAAAAAATAAAGAAGATAAGAATTTAACTATGGATTTCAAAAATATAAAACATCGAAATTTGAATTATAATTTAGTAATATAATTATGTATTTTTTTTTTATGTTTATCTATCAAAATTTTAAATCACTTAATGAGACAAATTAATCAATTTTCTAAAATTATTGATTTATTAACTGATTTAAAATTTTGATATATATACATTAGAAAAAATAGATAATTATATTACTAAATCATAATTCAAATGTAGATATTATCATATTTTTTTAGATCCATATTTAAATTCTTATCTTTTTTATTTTTGTGTGGTTTCTATTCGAGGTTTTTTTTTTTTTTTTTTCTTTTCAATTTATTTAAGATAGAGTTGTGGGTATCTATTTTTTTTTTAATTTAATTTATCTGTGGTTTCTATTTGTTTTTAATTATTATTATTTAGGTAAGTTATGATGTGAGTTAGATATGTGATACACATGTGAGTTTTATTGATTAAAAGTATAATGGTGGGAGATATTTTCAAATTATATTTTTTTAGATAAACTTTCAAGAATTTTAAAATTAAAAATTGGATATTAAGATGCAAAGAAAGATTTTAACTGAATAAATAAAAATCAAATTTATTAATTTTATTTGTTTGTATATTTGATTTTTAGTTTTTTTTTTTTTTTTTTTGGTTAGGTTATAATATAATATATAAAATATAGATAGATATCTACAACTTTGATAAAAAAATATTATTTGATTTTTTTGGAGAAGAGAGAAGGAATGCATGTTTTAATATTTTTTTTAGATCCATATCTAAATTCTTATCTTTTTTTATTTTATTTTTTATTTTTTTGTGGCTTTTATTCGGGTATTTTTTTTTCAATTTATTTAAGATGGAGTTATGGGTATCTATTTTTTTTTTTTAATTTAGTTTATTTGTGGTTTCTATTTGTTTTTAATTATTATTATTTAGGTAAGCTATGATGTGAATTAGATATGTAAGTTTTATTGATTTAAAATTTATTTAGATAAACTTTAAAGATTTTTTTTAGTTTTTTTTTTTTTTTTGGTTATGTTATAATATAATATATAAGGTATAGATAGATATCTACAACTTTAATATTATCTGATTTTTTGGGCAAGAGAAAATGAATGCAAGTTTTAATATATATTTCTTTTTTGGAAATTGGTGAGATGGTTATGTTATAATATAATATATAAGATATAGATAGATATCTATAATTTTAATATTATATGATTTTTTGGAGAAGAGAAAATGAATGCAAGTTTTAATATTTTTTTTTTTTTTTTTTTGGGAAATTGGTGAGAGGGATTAGGAGGGAGAGATTATGAAATATTTTTTTTATTAAATAAATAAATCAGTCAATAGTTTTTTTAATCTATTTTGTAAATTAAAAAATCAATAATTTTAGAAAGTTGATTAATTTATCCCATTAAGTGATTTAAAATTTTGATAGATATACATACAAAAAATACATAATTATATTACTAAATCATAATCACTTTAATGCATTAAGAACAAGTATAAAAAAATTTCTTGAAAAGTCCAACACATATGAATTTCTTAAAAAGTTCAATACACATAATTATTATTAAAATATTAAACTTTAATATAATATAAAAAAGACATAAAATAAAAAAAGAATACGAAGTAGTGAAACATAAACCGTGCATAGCACGGGTGATATGCTAGTATATATATTATATAAAATGAGAGAAATAAAGTGTTATCTTATTATAATGGAGAAAATCTTATAAAAAAACGTGTAGACATGAATGCCCTCCTATTTTATTGTATTTACAATTATCTATATATGTGAATTGTGATTTTTAAATGTTTTTTTTTTAATGTCTTCTTCTTTTTTTCCCTTTTTTATATTATATTCAAGTTTAATATTTTGATAATAATCATGTGTCAGATTTTTCAATGAATTAAATATCTTTTTTTTAATTATATATTATATTAAAGTTTAATATTTTGATAATAATCATATGTGTTGGACTTTTCAAGAAAGTGTTATTATGAGGGATAATAATTATATGTGTTGTGACTTTTCAAAGAATTTATGTGTTGGATTTCAAAAAAACAAATTTATGCTTGTTCTTAATGCATTAAAGTGTTATTATGATGGTAAGACTTGAGAGTTGAGAGAAATTAATAAATGCTAAGATTTTTTTTTTTAAATCAAAAAATCAGAAAATTTAGATTGGGAGATTGGATATTCTTAATGCATTAAAGTATTATTATGAGGATAAGACTTGGGAGTTGGGAGAAGTTAATAAATGCCAAGATTTTTTTTTTTAAATCAAAAAATCAGGAAATTTAGATTGAGAGATTGAAACTCCTATAAGACTTGAGGTTAAAAACCCCTTTTTACTTAATATATAGTATAGATAGATAATATAATATATATATATACATATAGATTATAAGATGAGAAAAATAAAGTGCTATCTTATTATAATGGAGAAGATCTTATAAAAAAAAACGTGTATACATGAATGCCCTCCTATTTTATTGTGTTTATAATTATCTATATATGTGAATTGTGATTTTTAAATGTTTTTTTTTTAAAAAAAAATGTCTTCATTTTTTTTAATATTATATTAAAGTTTAATATTTTGATAATAATCATAGTGTTGAACTTTTCAAGGAATTAAATGTCTCTTTTTTTATTATATTATATTAAAGTTTAATATTTTGATAATAATCACATGTGTTGGACTTTTCAAGAATTTTTTTTTATGTTTGTTCTTAATGCATTAAAATGTTATTATGAGGGATAATAATCATATGTGTTGAGACTTTTCAAAGAATTCATATGTGTTGGATTTCAAAAAAAAAAATTTATACTTGTTCTTAATGCATTAAAGTGTTATTATGAGGGTAAGACTTGAGAGTTGGGAGATGTTAATAAATGTTAAGATTTTTTTTTAAATCAGAAAATTTAGATTAAGAGATTGGAGCTTCCACAAGGTTTGGGGTTAAAAACCCCTTTTTGCTTAATATATAGTATAGATAAGATGAGAGAAATAAAGTGCTATCTTATTATAATGGAGAAAATCTTATAAAAAAAACGTGTAGACATGAATGCCCTCTTATTTTATTGTGTTTATAATTATCTATATATGTGAATTGTGATTTTTAAATGTTTTTTTTTTAAATATCTTCTTTTTTTCCTTTTTTATATTATATTAAAGTTTAATATTTTGATAATAATCATATGTGTTGGATTTTTCAAGGAATTAAATGTCTATTTTTTTATTATATTATATTAAAGTTTAATATTTTGACAATAATTACATGTGTTGGACTTTTCAAGAAATTTTTTTTTTATGTTTGTTCTTAATGTATTAAAGTGTTATTATGAGGGATAATAATCATATGTATTGGGACTTTTCAAGGAATTCATATGTGTTGGATTTCAAAGAATTTTTTTATACTTGTTCTTAATGCATTAAAGTGTTATTATGAGGATATGACTTGGGAGTTGAGAGATGTTAATAAATGCTAAGATTTTTTTTTTAAATCAAAAAATCAAAAAATTTAGATCAGTAATGCTATAGACCCCAAAAATTCTACCAAAAATTTTACCAAATGTCTCACATGGGTGTGGGATCCACATGGGACCCACATTGTGTGGGTTCCACACCCATATGAGACATTTGGTAAAATTTTTGATAAAATTTTTGAGATCTGTAACATTATTCTAACAATAATGATCTTTTGGTAAACAGGAAGCAATCTTTATGTCACTTCAGTATTTCCAAGAACCAATCAATCGAGCTTTGCAGAGATTTGAACGTCAAAATTAGTCAAAATTAGTCAGCTTGAAGTCATCAAAGAACCATTAAACTCACCGTGACTGTTCATTTTTTTTTTTTTTTTTTTTTGAGAAAAAAATCAATTACAATTACAATCACTGTGACTGTTCAATGGTAGTTAAATATTTTTTTTTTTGTACTTTAACTATCAATTGAACTCAAAAAAAAAAAAAAAAAATCATTAAATTAACTACAATACAATCACATTAAAAAAAAGAATCATTGAACAAACTACAATCACATCACATTTTTTCAATAATAAAAAAAAATAAATGAAAAAAAAACCATTAAACTAATTACAATCACATTTAAAAAAAAATTATTAAACTAACTACAATCACATTTTTCTCTTTGTGAGCGTTTATGTTTATCTAACTTCAATTATATTAAAAAAATCAAATTATATTTTTTTTTGGCTAGACCAAATACAAATCACAAAAGGAGATAAATTCAATCATACAAATCACAAATATTTTTATGTTATCTAACTACAATCATATTTTTTTCATAATAAAAAAAATAATCATAAAGAAGAACCATTAAAACAGTAAATAAAACGATTAAATCACATTGAAAAAAAGAACCATTGAACAAATTACAATCACATCACATTTTTCTCATAATAAAAAAAATAAATGAAAAAAAAGAACCATTGAACTAACTACAATACAATGACAGTAAAAAAAAAAGAACCATTGAACAAACTACAATCACATCACATTTTTCTCATAATAAAAAATAAATAAATGAAAAAAAAAGAACCATTAAACTAATTACAATACAATCACATTTAAAAAAAAGAACTATTGAAATAACTACAACCACATTAAAAAAATAACCGTTGAACTAACTACAATAAAAAAATAAATGTAAAGAAGAACTATTAAAACAGTAAATTAAACGATTTAATCACATTAAAAAAAAAAGAACAATTGAACAAACTACAATCACATCACATTTTTCTCATAATAAAAAATAAATAAATGAAAAAAAAAAAGAATCATTGAACTAAATACAATACAATGACATTAAAAAAAAAAATCATTGTACAAACTATAATTACATCACATTTTTCCCATAATTAAGAAAAATAAATGAAAAAAAAAGAATCATTTTTTTTAGTACTTTAACTATCAATTGAACTCACAAAAAAAAAATAAAAAATCATTAAACTAATTACAATACAATCACATTAAAAAAAGAACCACTGAACTAACTACAATCATATTAAAAAAAAGAACCGTTGAACAAACTACAATCACATCACATTTTTCTCATAATAATAATAAAAAAACCATTAAACTAATTACAATCATATTAAAAAAAAAAAAAACCATTAAACTAACTACAATCACAATTTTCTCTTTATGAGTATTTATGTTTATCTAACTTCAATCATATTAAAAAAATCAAATTATAATTTTTTTTTTTTTTTTTGGCTAGACCAAATACAAATCACAAAATGAGATAACTTCAATCATACAAATCAAAAATATTTTTATGTTATCTAACTACAATCATATTTTTTCATAATAAAAAAAATAATTGTAAAAAAGAACCATTAAAACAGTAAATAAAACGATTAAATCACATTGAAAAAAAGAATAATTGAACAAACTACATTCACATCACATTTTTCCCATAATAAAAAAAATAAATGAAAAAAAAGAACCATTAAACTAATTACAATACAATCACATTTAAAAAAAAGAACCATGTAACTAATTACAATCGCATTAAAAAAAAAAAACACCGTTGAACTAACTACAATAAAAAATAAATGTAAAGAAAAATCATTAAAATAGTAAATAAAACGATTAAATCACATTAAAAAAAATAACCATTGAACAAATTACAATTACATCATATTTTTCTCATAATATAAAAACATAAATGAAAAAAAGGGGACCATTGAACAAATTATAATCACATCACATTTTTCCCATAATTAAAAAAATAAATGAAAAAAAAGAATCATTAAACTAATTACAATACAATCACATTTTTCTCTTTGTGAGTGCTTATGTTTATTTAATTTCAATCATATTAAAAAATTAAATTATAATTTTTATTTTTTTAAAAATTATAAAAAGAGATAACTTCAATCATACTTAACTACAATCCATTTAAAAAAACCATTAAAATAGTAGAGAAAAGAAGGAATTGCTCACTATTAAACGTGGGAAAGGTTGCAAGGGAGAAGTTGGATGTGCCGCCGGTGGAGGGGGGAAGTTGGAAGTGCTGCCGGTAATTAGTTTAAAGAAGAACTAAAATAAAAAAATCTATACTATATATTAAGTAAAAGGGGGTTTTTAACCTCAAGTCTTGTGGAAGCTCCAATCTCTCAATCTAAATTTCTTGATTTTTTGATTTTAAAAAAAAAAAAAGCCTTAACATTTATGAACCTCTCCCAACCCCCAAGACTTACCCTCATAATAACACTTTAATACATTAAGAACAAGCATAAAAATATTCTTTGAAATCCAACACATGAATTTTTTGAAAAGTCTCAACACATATGATTATTATCTCTCATAATAACACTTTAATGCATTAAGAACAAGTATAAAAAAAATTCTTGAAAAGTCCAACATATATGATTATTATCAAAATATTAAACTTTAATATAATATAATAAATAAAAAAGACATTTAATTCCTTAAAAAATCTAACACATATGATTATTATCAAAATATTAAACTTTAATATAATATAACAAAGGAAAAAAAAGAAGACATTTAAAAAAGAAAGAAATGATTTAAAAAAAAAAAAAAAACCTTAACATTTATGAACCTCTCCCAACCCTAAGGCTTATCCTCATAATAACACTTTAATACATTAAGAATAAGCATAAAAAAAATTCTTTGAAATCCAACACATGAATTTTTTGAAAAGTCTCAACACATATGATTATTATTCCTCATAATAACACTTTAATGCATTAAGAACAAGTATAAAAAAAATTCTTGAAAAGTCTAACATATATAATTATTATCAAAATATTAAACTTTAATATAATATAATAAATAAAAAAAAGACATTTAATTCCTTAAAAAGTTTAACACATATGATTATTATCAAACTATTAAACTTTAATATAATATAACAAAGGAAAAAAAGAAGACAGTTAAAAAAGAAAGAAAAAGACATTTAAAAATTGTAATTCACATATATAGATAATTGTAAACATAATCTGTGCATAATTTCCTGATTTTTTTATTTAAAAAAAAATTCTTAGCATTTATTAACTTCTCCCAACTCCCAAGTCTTGTCATCATAATAACACTTTAATGCATTAAGAACAAGTATAAAAAAAATTCTTTGAAATCCAACACATATGAATTTCTTGAAAAGTCCCAACACATATGATTATTATCCCTCATAATAATACTTTAATGTATTAAGAACAAGCATAAAAAAAATTCTTGAAAAGTCCAACACATATGATTATTTTCAAAATATTAAACTTTAATATAATATAATAATAAAAAAAGACATTTAATTCCTTAAAAAGTCCAACACATATAATTATTATCAAAATATTAAACTTTAATATAATATAAAAAGGAAAAAAGAAGACATTTAAAAAAAATATTTAAAAATCACAATTCACATATATAGATAATTATAAACACAATCCGTGCATAGCACGGGTGATATACTAGTAAGTTTAAATCAAAAAGTGAAGTGAAGAAGGTGAAAGGGTCTAATAGGTATGGTAAAAGTGAGAAAGATTGTAATAGGAATGTGAAAAGTTAAAAAATATGTATATGGGAGAAGTCAAAAATATTTAGAGGAATTCAATAAATGCTGAGGTTTTTTTTTTTTTTTTAAATCAAAAAATCAAGAAACTCAGATTGGGAGATTGTAACTCCCACAGGACTTGGGGTTAAAAACCCCATCTTACTTAACTAGTATATCACCCGTGCTATGCACAGATTGTGTTTACAGTTATCTATATATATGAATTGTGATTTTTAAATGTCTTTTTTTTTTTTTTTAAATGTCTTCTTTTTTTCCTTTTTTATAATATATTAAAGTTTATTATTTTGATAATAATCATATGTGTTAGACTTTTCAAGGAATTAAATGTCTTTTTTTTTATTATTATATTATATTAAAGTTTAATATTTTGATAATAATCATATGTGTTGGATTTTTCAAGAAATTTTTTTTATACTTGTTCTTAATGCATTAAAGTGTTATTATGAGGGATAATAATCATATATGTTGGGACTTTTCAAAGAATTCATATGTGTTGGATTTCAATTTTTTTTTTTTTTTTGATGCATTAAAGTGTTATTATGAGGGTAAGACTTAGGAGTTCGGAGAAGTTAATAAATGTTAAGTTTTTTTTGTTTTTATAAATCAAAAAATCAGGAAATTTAGATTGAGATAATAGAGCTCCCACAAGGCTTGGGGTTAAAAATCTCCTTTTGCTTAATATATAGTAAGTATAGAAGTATAGATAGATAGATAGATAGATATAGATATTTATATATGCTTTAGATATGTATTGGGACTTTTCAAGGAATTCATATATGTTGGATTTCAAAGAATTTTTTTTATGTTTGTTCTTAATGCATTAAAGTATTATTATGAGGTTAAGACTTACGGGTTGGGAAAAGTTAATAAATGCTAAGATTTTTTTTTTTTTAATCAAAAAATCAAGAAATTTAGATTGGGAGATTGAAGCTCTCACAAAGCTTGGGGTTAAAAATCCTCTTTTGCTTAATATATAGTATAGTATAGAAGTATAGATAGATAGATAAATAGATAGATATAGATATTTATATATGCTTTAAATATGTATTGGGATTTTTCAAGGAATTCATATGTGTTGGATTTCAAAAAAAAATTTATGTTTGTTCTTAATGCATTAAAGTGTTATTATGAGGGTAAGACTTGGGGGTTTGGAAAAGTTAAGAAATGCTAAGATTTTATTTTTTTTAAATCAAAAAATCAAGAAATTTAGATTGAAAAATTGAAGCTCCCATAAGACTTGGGATTAAAAACCTCCTTTTGCTTAATATATAGTATAGAAGTATAGATATATAGTATATCGGTCATGCTACATCGCCCTAAAAACATCCCCCCTAATCCCCCTAATTTCCATATCAAGTAAGAAAAAAAAAAAAAAAGGAAACAGTTTCCAAAACAGAAAATTAGAGGGATTAAGGGGCCTCTTTTTAGGACTCCAAATCATTTTCCATAGTATATATAGACATATAGATTGCATTGATCACTACTCTCAATAAAGTTGATGTTGAAGTCAAATGTATAGCTATATGACTACAAAATTATACAAATTACCTATGATTTAAGTGATTTGATTTTGTTAGAATATTTATAGGAAAAATTACATTTCAGTGTAAGTTTTTAAAATAAATTATAAATCAGTGAAAAAATTTATTAATTTTAATAATTAAAATTGTAAATTTTTTTCATCAATTTATAAATATTTTATAAAAATATCATTGATTTACAATTTTTTTTTCATATTTGTACATACTTAACAGTGTTTTTAACAAAAAATTCTCATTAATCATCATTGTATGTACAATTTTAGGGGATTACTAGTTATATGATAATTTGCACCGTACATCTTATTATTTAGTAGGCATTAAAAATTATATTATGATTCGATGTATCTCGTATTTAAATGCTTTGTAACACTATTTCAACTTATAAACTAGCTACCACCCTTTATAGTAAACAAAGAAAAAAAATAAAATTATATTATATATAATCTTCATACTAAAGACAAAATATGGAATGTATTTATAATTTTTTAATTTTATTTTTAAAAGAGAGTGAATAGAATTTCTCATTTTTTATTTTGATTTTTCTTGTAATAGCCTTACTCCTTTAAAAATTGAAGCTTGTCTTAATAAAAATATGCATGTGTGTATATGATATGAAGCTATGCTCTATCTTCATGCACTTTGTTAAATATAGTAATTATATATATTTTATCTATCATACCTACCATATTATATTCATTACTATATTTAGAATTATCATATTTAAACTTCTTTAGTATATATTGTCACATAATTATTCAAAATACAATATCGAATATGTACATAATATAATACTCTCTCTCTCTCTCTCTCTCTCTCTCTCTCTATTAGATATGTAAATTTGGGAACTTAGCTAAAATTTAAATTTTGACTTTTAACCTATTTTGGGTCACATCACCTCTCTATTTTTTTATTTTTTCAAAAAAAATCTAAAAAGTTAATTTTTAACCAATTTTACAAAACAAATGCCCCCAAAAAGTTCCCATCTAAAAAATAAATAAAAATAAAAAAAGCCCTAAAAATATTTTGCAACTTGGGACTAGGGAGGGATCACCTAGATCAAGTGCCTCCAAAGTCTTGTTATTCATTGACCAATGATTAAGACAAACCAAACAAATTTTTTTAGAAAAAAATCTCAAAATTTTGGTTTGTTTTTCAGAAAAATTTTTGGAAAAAATTCTCTACAAACAAATTTTCAAGAGTAATCAAACCAAACAAATTTTTTTTTAAAAAATCTCAAAATTTTATTTAGTTACTTACTTTCCAAAATCACTCTCATGCACATCAAATCAATCACTTTTTTTAAAACTCTCTTTCCAAAACAATTTTCCAAAACTATTTATGAAAAAAGGCAAACCAAATAAGTTTTCGTACTTTTTATCTCAAAAACTACTCTACAAACACAAACCAAACATAAGTGCCAATAACTTAATGATGGACCATCTCTAGCACAAGTGCCTAATTTTTGAAATTTTTTTTTTCAAAAAATTTAAAAATTAGTTTGATTAAAAAAAAATTAAAAATACTCATTTTTAATATATTTTTTTCTTCTTTTCTTTCAGGGGAAATATCCCTTTTCTGGTTTATTTTTGTTCTAAAAAGAAGAAAAAAAAACATATGAAAAAATCAAAAAAATAAATTTTTAAAACAAAACTAACCAGAGTTTGATGTCCCTTTGAAAGAGGATTTTAATAGAATTAGATCTTAAATCACACTTTAATAATTTGATCAATCATAATTAATTAAAAATCAAAATTGACATAGTACTCCAACCTCTCATGCCCTATAAACAATACTGTGAGAGGGATTTTTTTTTTTTTGAACGCATACTGTGAGAGGGATTGATTCCATATTTTTGTGAGAGGCAAATACACCACCTCATCAAATGTTCTCATTATACAAACTTTCTCGTAATGGTGACACATTGTACTCATACTTCAACATTGAACCTTGAATTTTGCCAATAAAATGGTAGTCCGACATCCTTTGTCATGACTCACCGGAATAAGCTCTCCTACACATTTTATCTTTTTATCCTTCTCCATATTTTTTTTATAGGCCTTAATTTGGGTCTGCACCGATAATCCGAACAGTATATTTCATAAATTTTGTAATAAAAATCATTCATGCAAAAAAATAAGTTTTATCAAAAAATTATAACCTTAAGAAAAAAAAAATCGTATTTTTTATTTTATAAAATAAAAGATAAATATGATTATAAACTCAAACAATTCTTTTCATAAGATAAAATATTTTGTTTTTGTTTTTATATTTATAATTTTTCAATGAAATTTATTTTTTACATAGATAACCCTCATTATCAAACTTACAAGATAGATGATTTGAACCATTAACATAAATCTGAATTAGGATTTACAATATATATATATATATATATATGGAGAGATGAAAATGAGGGCCTATCCCTGTAGTGATCAACATTGTAGATTCTTCACTACTCTTGCCTTCATTGGCCCTGTTTAATAGAGTTATGGGAATGTGATTATAGATTATAGCTTAACAGATTATAACTTACAGCTATGAATATAAGCTGGTAACCTGTTTGGTGCAGCTGTGGGATTATGAATTTAAGCAGCAGAGTAGTGTTTGGTAAATAAGCTGTAAAATAACTTTTTTCCGTATAATTGTCATTTTTGCCCTTATAAGATATAAAATTTGTGATTTCATTTATAATACATTTTTTTCTTTTTCTTTTTATTTTCTTTTCTTTTCTTTTCTTTTTCACCTTATTTTCTTTTCTTTTTTTTAATTTTTTTTTCTTCTCTTCTTTCTTTGTTAATTTTTTTAAATTTATTAATTCATTAAAATTAATATTCATGTTCTAATTTATATTAATGTTGTGATTTCATTACATATTATCTTTCATATATTCATTATCAAAATTATTAATTTTTTTCTTCTCTTCTTTTTCTGTATTTCTTTTCTTTATTATTATTATTAATTGTGATTTTAGTATAAAAATTATCAATTGCTCATCAATTATTAAAATTAGTATCAATTTGTCCATCAATTATTATTATTATTATTATTTTCATATTATTATTATTCTTTATCAATTAGTATAAAATTAATGGCTTAATTAGCATCAATTAATACTAAAATTTTTAATAGTATCAATTATTTCAATTAATGTTGTGATGTCATTACATATTATTTTATTTCAGACAATTGTTAATTTTGTTTGCAAAAATCATTGTTTTCATTTTTTATTATTTTGTTTTGTTTTCATTAATATCAATTAGAGCAATTTTTTTTTATATTATTATTACAATACCAAAAACTATTTCATTAATAAAAGTTAATATAATTAGTATTACAAAAGTCATTATTTTCATTAACAGTACCAATTGTTTTCATTAATATAATTGATTATTTTTTTTTAATTTTTGTTTTTAATTGGTAAAGAAATTACCAAATAAATTTATTTTTGTTTTTAATTATTATTTTTATTATTTTGTTTTGAATTATTATTTATTGATATTGATCGAAATAAATTTATTTTAATTGATTATTTTTGTTTTTAATTGGTAAAGAAATTACCAAATAAATTTATTTTTGTTTTTAATTTTTATTTTTTTTCTTCTCTTCCTTCCTCATGAACCATCCGTACGCCGGTGGTCTGAACCCTAGCCACCGCCACGATCTAGAACGGCAGAGAGGGAGTGCCGTCGGCCTGAGCAACCACCGCCTAAACAACCACCGTCTGAACAGCGAGAGAGAAACAGAGAGAGAAAGAGAGAGAGACGGCCTGAACAACCACTGCGTGAACAACCACCGCGTGAACAACCACCGCCTCTGATACCTCTTCTCTCGCGACGGCAGATCGCGATGCTTAGGGTTTTGAGATCACAATGACGGCGGTGGATCCAGGCTGTCGATTGATCGAGGTTGTCGATTTGCCTTCAGATCGCGATCACGATGCCTCTCTATAAGGCGATGATTGTTAGTCTCATAGATCTGAATCCGAACACACACACACATACACACACACACACACACACACACACACAGAGCACGCTAGGGTTTCAGAGAGCTAGGTTGGTCGGAAATCGCCTCCCTTTCACCAAAAATCGCATCTCAGAGGCGTGAGAGAGACAGAAATGAGTTGTGTTTGGTTTATATACGTGGCACACTGGTAATAACTTGAAATGGTGAGGGGCATTTAAGTCATTATACACCTTAAGGCTCAGCTGCGCGCATAATCAGTTTGGAAAAGCACCTCTTAGCCCACTGTAACAACGCCCGCGAGGGACCTCGCTACAGTTCGGACTCGATTTTGTTGCGGTTCTCAATCTTGAACCAAAGAGTCCAAATCCGGCAAATCGTTTTGAAGGAAAACAGATTTTTTGAAAAGAAGTGCCAAACATGGATCGCTTTGCGATAATGAGTCGCCACCTAAATATTTTAAAATGGAAAATTTAGGAAACCACGACTCGGTCTTGGAAGGCCACATGTCCGTCATCACCAAAGTTGGCTCGGGAACTTGGGTACGATTAGGAAGGTCACATCGTGAGCACCCTCTCGCCGGCCAAAGACCGCCTCTACTAACCATGATATCTGCTTTTGAAAACATTGTATGCTCTTATTAGGTTATTAGCCTAGATTACTATGTGATGCTCGCAAACAAACAAGTATAGACTGGCCGTTCGAATTGGAACAAAACACTTCGTGTTTGTTTGTTTGAAAATGGTTTGATGGTGCTACTCGCAAGTAGGCTAAGACGTGGATTTGCCACTCTCGGGTGGGCTTAGTAAAAAGTGTGATTTTGCCACTATCTAGTGGGCTTAAAACAAACATTCGATGAATTGCTCCAATTCAGATAACTCAACCTCCACCCACAGGCATTCAAGGCAGTTATATCACATAAGCACATAGCCTCATGGTAAGCATGCAATCATGGCAACACTCACACGCATGCAAGGATGCTAAAGCATAAAAACTTACAGAGTACTCCAAGCCAAAACAAGAAAACTGATTAGAAATCATGCATGATCTTAGATGCAGAAATGCCTAATGCAACACATGCAAAATGCAACTATAGCAGGCTCGGCTATTCTAAGTATGGCATGTGAAATGCTATAACTATCAAGTATTCAATTTGGAATTGAAATACAGATGCAGTTTGTATGATGCGCCGAGCCCGGTGCGTGCAAGACAGATGAATGAATGCAACATGCTATCATACTGTATGCTAATTGAAATATGCCCTATATCTAACCATTCAAAGCGGGTAAATAAAAGGGAGAAAGAAATGGGGGTTGGAAGACATACATCACACTCACCCACCCTTATTACAATATTGCCCTCGCGCAGAGGGTCCGAATAAATATACAGTCCGAATAAAAGAATATACAGTCCAAATATACAAAAATCCTAATTAATTAACAAATTAACTAAGAAAGTCAGAATGGCGTGCAAGCCGAGGACCCGCTTTGTGTTGACAGATGTTGTATGTCGGCTGGCGAAATCAATCCAGGATGCCCCAATTAGCCTCTGTTTGCACTGTTTCTTAAAATGCGTGCCGGACTCTGAAAAGTTGCCGATTCTGGATTTTGCTGCAACAGAGAGCAGGAAAGGGGCATAGCAATGTATTTCACAAATATATGCATGCCTCGATCCTCGTGCCACCAATCACGCACATCGATGCATGATGGCCGAGGAATCGGATTGCACAACTCAATATGGGATGAATGCATATGAATGCTACAACAAAACCTAACTCCATCATGGGTAATTCGGAGTGGCGGTGACTCCGGGATTGAGACCCGCCTGTTACTCGAGTCTGAACGCCTCATTTCCCGTGCAATATGCATGATATGCATGAAATGCAACTAAGATACAACCCTAGCATGCGCAATGCTGATGCAAATGAGATGCCTCGAAATGCGTGCCCACTGGCACGCAAACCGAGGCGATGACATAAAGGCATGAAATGCAATGATGGACTTACACCAATATGAGAGGGCCCCAGCCATACTCACACGGGATGCCGGAATGATAAAAATGAGGTGCCTCGAAATGCGTGCCCACTGGCACGCGAACCGAGGCAATGATGAAATGCAAAATCGAATAAAACCGAAGTGTCTCGAAATGCGTGCACGCGGACACGCAAATCGAGGCGGAGGCATACGCAATGCCAATCGGATAAAACGGAATGTCTCGAAATACGTGCACACAGGCACGCAAACCGAGGCAGAGGCATACGCAATGCCAAGCGGATAAAATAGAGTGCGCCTCGAAATGTGTGCACGCGGGCACGCAAACCGAGGCGATGATATGAAGTGCAAAACGGATAAAATCAAGGTGCCTCGAGATGCGTGCCCACGAACACGCAAACCGAGGCGATGATGAAAATGCAAAATCGGATAAAACCAAAGTGCCTCGAAGTGCGTGCACACGGGCACGCAAACCGAGGCGATGCTAAAATAAAATGAAATGGCATACGGAATGCAAATTGGGCTTACGCCAACATGAGAGGACCTCAGCCGCACTCACATAGGCTGCCGTCGGATAAGAACAGGCTGCCTCGAAATGCGCGCACACGGGCACGCAAACCGAGACGGAGTCAGATGAGCATGAAAATGCAAATTGGGCTTACGCCAACATGAGATAGCCTCAGCCACACTCACATAGGCTGCCAATGAATGAAAATGGAGTGCCTCGAAGTACGTGTCCATGGGCACGCAAACCGAGGCAATGCATTAAGGCATGAAATGGCATGAAAATGTAGATTGGGCTTACGCCAACATGAGAGGGCCTCAACCACACTCACATAGGCTGCCGTAAGATGAAAATGAAGTGCCTCGAAATGCGTGCACACGGGCACGCAAACCGAGGCATGGCCCGAAGGCATGAAAATGACATGCAAATGACATGCAAATGAAATGCAACATATAGCATATGAAAGATGCAAATTTCAGCAACTAAAATATTGCAAAACAGCCCCCAAATTATGATAAAATTGCAATCGATGCCCAAAATGCAATGAAATGCACCCGAAATGGCCTACAGCCCTATTAAACATACAGAATATGGACATGGCATGCAAAACAGTGGCAAGGCAGCCCCTAAAATAGCATTTTATCAGCACAAAGCAAGGCCAAATAATGCTCACAAGTATGGAAACAAAAGCTTGCAAAAATACGGTAAAATAGGGGAATTACAAAGCAAGTGGTATGTACAATGCTCAAACCCAAAAACTCAGTTCTACAATATTGAAGATGGAACAAAAATATGCACAAATGCAAGAGATGACAACCTCTAAATCAGTATGTATATATGCTAAACATAGCATGCAATTTAATGAATCAACAAGGCTATAACTTGAGGTATCATAAACACTGACCAAACCACTTAAGACCCTTAATAAAACTTGAAGAAAAGACCAAAACAAGACACTTTATAAGCCTGATGAAGGCCAGAAACAGAAGCTAGAATGGCCTAAACAAACATGAAATTTTACGGTAAATTTGGTGGATTACAAAACAAGTACCAAAAATAATCACCAAATGGCTTAAGGCCCTTAACAAAACATGACAAGGAGACAAAAATAAGGCTATTTCTAAGCCTGATGAAGGCCAAAATCCGGAGCCAAGTAAGCCTAACAAAGCATGCAAGAATTAGGGCCTAAAGTGGATTTTCAAAGGAGGTGGTATATAGAATGGCCAAATGAGGTTGAGCCCTTCTACAATATTGTAGAGGGGCTCAATATAAGCACAAAATCAGTTCATGGAAGTCCCGAAATCAGATCACACATAGGCTAGAATTTTGATGCAAAAATCAACTACAAAAGAGGGAAATGAACACTCACCCTTGTAGACAAGTCTTTTGTTGATTCTTGGACCCAAATTTGTGACTTATTAGCTTCTGGAAACCTTCCCTTGCTGCTGGAAATGGAATGGTGATGGTAGGGCTTGAAGATGATGAAGAAATGGGCTTGAAACTTCAAGATTTTAGAGAGATATGTATGGATATCAATGTATATGCTTGAGAGAATTTTTCCAACCTTTCTACAAGAGCTGGGAGGCCAGCTATATAGGCAAAAAATCGGAGAAAAGGGGGGGCAAAAGGTAATTTAGTTGTAGGTGGCCAGCTGGAACAGGTGGCTGGCCGGCCAAGGGTAAAAATGTCCAAAACAAAAAACTGGCCATAAATGTAGCCCTTGAAGTTATCTTTCCAATGCCGCAAACCTTGCCTTAAAATTCCTCCTGTAGAAAAAGTTATGCCAGTTTCCGTAAAGCCGCGCAGATTCGGTCCAACCGGACTTCAACCAACCATATCTCCTCCCCCCGGATTTGGACTTAGGAGATTCTTGAGTGAAAAATGAAGCCCCGGAAGTAAGCTTTCCAATGGTGGTGGCCTCATTCCTTAATTCCTCTTGTGCAAAGAGTTACGCCCGTTTCGGTGAAGCCGCGCAGACTTTTCTCCTTCCCGGATTCATTCTGAACCACTTTTGACCAAACAAATAATGGGTTGCTAAAATAATTTGCTGTCCTCCCGCCCTACTACTAGCTTCCTAACCATGAAAATAAGGCCTCCACCAAAAATGAGCCCAAACCGATGCAAAATGAAGGTTCGGGGGCAAAACAATGGGTTCGATCCCGAAAATGGGTCATTAAGCAGGAGTGGCACTCGGCCACGCAGTGGTTTTCTCGGACCCCAGTGTTCCACAGAAGGATGAAACACAGGTACTCGCCGAAAATGACCGAACAACGATGCGAAACGAATGCTCGGGGGCCAAAACCGCGTGGTTCGGGGTCCCGAAAATGGGCTGTGAGCACCGAAAGTGGCATACGGCCACGGTGGCATCGAGGCCCCAGTGTTCCTCAATATGATAAAACAGAGGCACTTGCCTAAAACCGGAGAAATCGGAGATGGTTGGGCGGTCCCGAACCGAGGCACACGGCCTGACGGGCTCAAACCGAACCGGCTCCGAATGGCAAAATGGCTCATGGCCACGAAAAGTAGCCCACGGCCACTGAGAGATAGTCTACAGGACCACTCCCTCCCCTCAGAAAAGAAAACAGAGAAAACCGAGTCTGGTTCGCAAACCGAGACAAGGCACAGAAGAGAGTTCGGAAGTCCGGAGGCAGGGCGCACGGCCGCGACTCTGAGACTTCTGAACGAGCACAACATGCAACATCACCGAGCGCTCAATCGGTGACGTCTGAGTCTTAAGGTCGGTCAAAAATGGGGTGTCTACACCCACTTAACAGATTATGTGTGAAATGGCTTAAATTAAGCTATAATTCATCCCTCATAATTTTTACCAAACACTCTAATATAACTTATTTTAAGCTATAAATAAGTTCTACCAAACGGCCACATTGATGACAAGGACACCTATGGTGATGAACAAGTCGGCTGCAAATTATCTACTTTTAACATTTTCCTACAAAACAAAGTAAAATTTCTAATTTAAGAATAAGAAGAAAACAAGATTAGCAAGTCAACAAATTTACTTGAAATATTAAATTTTGATATTAGAGTAGTGCTACAAAAAAAGAAATTTATCATTAAAATTTTATACTTGATAAAGAAATCAATTAACCATTTGATCAAAGTCTTAATCACAAAAACATTAAAAAGAAAAACAATTACAACATTAACAATCTTATTATTGGATGTTGAATTTGAAAAAGAGGAGGTACTCAATGAATCAATAATTTTTTGGATTTTCTCTCTAGCCTCCCCCTAAATTCTAAAACTCTCTTGCTTTTCTTTCTAGGGATTTCTGTAGAAGGAGAGAGAGATGGTGGTTCTGATCCCCCTCTTCTCCTATTTCCTCCTCCCTTCGAGCCTCCTCTAGATTTGATATTTCCCTCATCAGTCCGACTATCACTATCTTACCTTCTATATCTTCGAGTCCAAAATTTTAAGATTTAGTTTCAGATCTTCTTACAGTCTAAAGGTCAACGCTAAATAACGCATTTGTTTCATGTTAAGCAATCACCTCAACCCCAATATTCTATCTTGACTAGCAGAAGTGGAGTCATTGGATTTTAAGTTGAAGTGTGCAGAGCATTAGAGTTTTGGATAAGTTCGGTGGCGACTTAGACTTAATTTTTTCATGTTTTAATTTTTAGTTTATTGATGTAATAATCCTTTATGTGTGGAGGTTTGTTTCCCTCCCTTGTTGAGGCCTTTTCTCCTTCTCTATGGAGGCTTGGATCCTCCCTTCTATGGAGGTTGTTCATATAGTTTTGAGATCTTATGATACTGTTATACTTAGGGGCGGGTAGCGGATATTTCAATCCGCCCGAACCGAATCGAACCGATTCGCCGCATTTTGGACGGATGCATGATGACGAGTAGACAGTTAGGAATTGATTTTTTTAATCCGCTTAATTTTGGACAGATAGCAGATTTGAGATTCCTTTTGCTACAATCAAACCACTAAACCGTGACCACCCCTAATAATTTGTAAAACTTTGTATTTTCAATTTGTTTTGATATTCTATTTGTGTTTTCAATTGAAAAAGAGTTTAGATATTCTGTTGTATTTTTAATTTATTTTCAATTTGGAAATCCTTTTATCAAATTAATGGTAAGTGTTGATATTTTGTATTTTTTGTGTGGAAAATATAAGGCTTAATTTTGTCATTTTAAAAAAAATCAAATTAAATAGTTTTTAAATAAAAAAAAAGTAATGAAATAGTTTTGATAATATATGTATTTATTATTGATATTTGACAATTTACTTGATAATCTTTTAGTTATATTGAATTGAATTGTTATCCAAAAAAAATATTGACAAGTTGTTGTATTATGTTCAAAATTTGTAAAAGTTTAAATCACTAAATCATTCGCATTCATCCGCTCAATCCGTATTCGTCAATCTGGTGGACAGATACGGATTGTTTTTTTCCAATCCGCCAATCCGGCAGACGGATGGCGGATTGGAGGTTTCCCGACCGTAACCGAACCGCGAACACCCCTAATTATACTAGATTGATCCAATCGTTTATCTATTTTACAATAAAGATTTTCTTTCTGATCTAAAATATATATATATATATATGTAGATAAAAAGGAGGGTACTAAACAAAAATATTTAAAAAAAAAAAGAAAAAAAAGCTACGTATTTGTTTCTCCTTGTTTTTCTAAGCCAAAATAGTAAAAATTAATTTCTATCTTTCTATTTTTTTTACTATTTTTTCTTAGGTGAACTACACTAATGGTCATTGTTGTTTTAAGTTTATATCACTTTGATCCTTAACTTTTTAATTATGATATATTTGGTTTTAAATTTTGAATCTCGTTCCAAATAAGAATAATTGAAGACACTATTGTTCTATTTGAATGGCAAAGTGGTCAATTTGATAAAATATAAACTAGTTTGACAAAAATAAATGTCAAAAAATTATTTTTGAAATTTTAAAAATTATTTTTATCACACCAAAGATAAAATTATATAAAAATGAAAAATCTTTTACATTTTATTTTTTTTATTTTTTTACCAAATTAATTTTTAGTAAGTGTTCTGACAATAATCATATAATGAGTAATTATTTTTATTGATTTTTTTTTTTAGTTGTCATGTAGTAGATAGTTGTATTTGTTGTTAATATATATTTTTATGATTATCATGTAATGGATGGTTATTAAGCTTTTTATGTAGAATCAATGTTGAATATAGAAATTAGAATATATAGAATCTTTTTATTTTTAGTATTATATATATAATTTGTGATTGTATCAATCACTGATCTATTATTGTTTCCTTATTGATATCCCTTATTTATATTGTTTCTTAAATTGTATCATGAATTTATTATATATACATGACGTCTACCTCATTCATCGGTAAGCCAAATCATTATTTTCATTCTTTTTGGTATTAGAACTAAGTTAAGTACCTAGTAATTTTGCTTCACCGGTGCAGCCCGCCAGACCTCAACCCATTCCACTGCCATATTGTTTTTCATTATCACTTGGTGGTGATCTCTTCTTCTATCCTCTAGTTTATTCCATACCCTTTTACAAACCCCTTAAACTGTCCCAACATTGATTCTAGTTAGTTCTCACAACGGTCTGACATGACCTTGTAAACTGTCTTTGACATTTAATTCAGGTCAGTTCCTATAACGGCCCAGCATGACCTTAAACTGTCCTGACATTAATTCTGATAAGTTTTTGCAACGGTCTGGCACAGCTATAGACTATCTCCTGGCATTAACTCTGGCCTCTGATGCCGACTAAGGTCTTGTTGGCTGCCGACCAAGGTGTTTCCTAGCCATAGATGCTTCGGCAGCTCTTCTAGAGCAATTCAATCCGTGTTTTTTTTCCCTTTCTAGGCTATAGTGCTGATGTATTTTATTTAATGGACTACCAAATTTATTCAGTAGAATTTATTTGGACTGGTTGTTCAGTTTTTTTGGGCTCTTCCAGCCATTCATGGGCAAGCTGTAATTGTTAGATATCTTTACACTAGCATATAGGGGAGTGTCGAATATAGAAATTAGAGTACATAATTTTTTTTTATTTTTAGTATTATGTACATAATGTGATTGTGTCAATCACTGATTTAGTATCATTTCCTTATTTATATTGTTTCTTAAATTGTATTATGAATCTATTATGCCTTTGTTTGGCAACTTGGGTTGGGTTGGGTTGGGTTTGGGGCTATTTTAGCCACAAAAAGACAAAATAAGTTTTTTAGCCTAATAAAACAAAATATCACATTCAACACATAATTATTAAATTCTTTCTCTCACAAAAACTCAAAAAGGCCAAAAAGCCTATCCCAAACGAGAATTTTTAACCCCAGGCTAAAATAACCAAAAAGTCAACTCACCTCCCAAACAAACTCTATATATACATAACCTCTTACCTCATTCATGGGTAAGCCAAATAATTTTTTTTTTTTATTTCTTTTATCGATATGTTTAATATATGAAATATTTTTAGTTTTAATTTTTTTTTGATTTAATAGATTGATTTAATAATGATATCAAAATTGTCGTCATGTTTGACTTTTGAAAAAATAGAAACTAATTTAACAAAAATAAACATTAAAAAATTATTTTTATCCTCCCAAAATAGAAAATTATATAAAAATAATGTGTTTTAATTTTTTCACCAATTTAATTTTTAATTTCTTAGAAAAAATTTCTACAAATAAATTATGAAAACAAACTAAATAGAACTTTATAACTAAGAAAGTTTCAACATTGTTCATTAAAAAAAAGATTATTACATTTCAAACAACATATAAATTAACTAATACAAAATAAGTTGTATGATAAATTTACCCTTAAAATGAACCATTTGCAAAAGATTCATCTTTGATTGTCTTTGTTTAAAACAAAATTTTAAATTAAATATATTATAATTAAAAATTTAATAATTAAAATAACACAAATCTCAATTTATAAGAACGATTAGCATAAATTACCTTTTTTTCTTTCCCATCCAGATATATAGAATTAAAAAAAAAATGAAACACTACATAACACATTCTTGTAGACCAAACATGTCATTTCAATTTAAATTAAAAATAGAACTCCCGTCAAAGGTTCATTTCTGAAATTGTTAATTCTATGGGCCAATATTTAAATCTTTTTTAACTAAAAATTATTTGTCCAAAAGGAAACTTGAGGCTATTTCGACAAGTTGATTAAAAGTCAATTTTTAATTTTTTTGATTTTTTTAAAATAATATCACATTTTTATTTTTTTAAATATTTTTTCAAAAAAAAAAAAAAACTTTTAATCAACTTCCAAAACATCCCTAATTTGTTCAAAATTTAACTATGGAGTGTTTTAGAAATATAAATTAAAAATTGACTTTTTAACTTTTTTTAGCTTTTAGCTTTTTTATGTGAGAGGAGAAGTGGGTTAAAAGCTGAGAAGTGACTTTTAACCCACTTCCCAAAATTAGCTTATAGTATTTATTTAGAATAATGTTATATATACCAATTAAGGTAATAACTAATGTACTAATAAATGATTTGACATAATTTTAAAAGTTTTGGTTATTTATAATTTGTATAATAAATGAGGTCAATAATAATGATATAACACTAGTTGATACATTAATATGTATATTAATTAGTACATATAACACTACTGATTTGTTTATTCAAATGTCCACATATCTGTACATATATCACATATTTATTTATTATTTTTTTTAAAACACCAAATTATTTATATACATATCACTTATTTATTTACTTATCTATTTGCTTTGCTGTCCCTAATTTGCTGGTTGTCCAGCAAGCATTCCAAGTTCCTATTCAAATCAAATCAACCAAGCAAATGCTGAACAAAAGATTTGATATGGGAGTAGCAGATGTTATTCTAGGAATGAAAATTACTAAAACATCAGACGGATATACATTGTTAAGTTTTTGTCATTGGTAATCTCATTTGCCAAAATTTCATTCAGTTGTAATTTTATTCGCTATTATGTTTCAGTGAGGGTGTGAGTGTTTAGATGTAAATCCAATCCAAATTGTGCCTATGTAGAGGAGTTTGTGATCTTAATCCTATCATGTTTTGTCACTTCGCTGACTAAGTACAGAGATCGAGGGGGTCCCGGGGGCAGCGCCCTATGACAAGTCTAGGGCGACGCCCAGGCAAGGTCGAGGGGCATGGCCCCTGAAGTAAAAAATAAAAATGCAGTCGAAATTGTTTGACCGCTCAAGTGGTCATTTGTGCGTTGGAGCGAAGAAAATGATCATCTAGTACTTTTGCAGAGCGTCTGAACTTTTGGGAATTTTTTTTACCGCTCGAGCAGTGAAAGTTGCGCTTGAGTGGTTAGCCTATATTTTTCGTGCAATCTTTAGTCACACTGCTTGAGCGGTGAAATGTGCGCTTGAGCGGTCTTCACAATCTAGGTTACTATAAAATGCGTTGTTTGCTCGTTTTAGGGTTTGAGCCGTCTAGATTTTCAGAGAGGAAGAAAAAAACGAAGGTAGCGTTTGGTTTAGTTTTAGAATCATGATTTGATAATGGAGCTATATTTTGAGTTTATGAGTTGCTGAATTATGATTTGAGAAGAGAAAATTTGTTTAATTATGAGTTTTGAAAAAAGAGTTTTGAATTTTTTAAATGAGTTTTGAAATAAAAAAAATTGTTTAGTTATGAGTTTTGAAAACAATTTTTAAAACTTAATTAAAAAATTTATAACTCATAACCAAACACACAACTCAAAACTCTATTGAAAATTCTATTCAAAACTCATAACTAAACTCTTTTTAAAATTCAATTCAAAAGAATAATTATTAAAAAAAATAAATTTTTTATTTAAAAAATTCAAAAAATTTTGAATTTTTTTTATTTAAAATATTTAAAATATATATTATTTTTTGTCAAAAAAATATTCAACTAGTTCTTTAAAATTACTTTTGATTAGAAATTTTTTTTAATTATTTTGTTTTAAAATGTTTTTTTATTTTTTTAAAATTACTGTGACAAATTAATTTTTATTTATTTTTTTGTTAATTTTAAATAAATGGCCAAATAATTTGTCATTTTGGTCTAAAAAAAATAATTTCTACATCTTAAACATATCAAAAACAAATAAAATTTCAAACACTGTTCGGGAGGATGTACGGGGCAGACGACCGGGTAGATCCAATTTCAAAATTCAAAATTCAAAAATCCACTCTACCAAACATGTTTTAAAAAGAATTTTCAAACGTGGGTGTAGAATTAATTTTTGAAAACTATATCCACACACAGCACTGAAATATGAGGGTGGAATTATGACTCCACCCCTAAACTAAACACAGCCAAAGTGTTTTATATTGAAGGGTGATTTATGAGTGTTTTCTTAATAATTTAAGAGTGATCAATATATCATCATCAAGGAGTTTGTTCATTTCCTTTTATTCATAAAAAGAGAGAGTTATTTTTCAGTGAATTTCGAAAAATTTGGGTCTGAAGGTTTGGTGAATTTCGGAATGGCTCATTGTCATGGATTCGACATCAATGTTGTGGATTCAACATTGGGCAAAACAATTCCGAAGTAAAAACGGTGGTGGAAGAGACACATTGAGGTCGGTTCAATTTGGGCGTGGATTCACTAAGTAATTGAGAGTACTCTTGTGTAATTGCTTTTTTGTCTTCTTAGTGGAATGTTTTGTGACTTTGGCTCGTGGTTTTTTTTTTATTTATCACAATTGGAGGTGTTCCAATTATGGTTTTTCACCTTAAATTGTTGTGTCGATTTGTCTTTGATTGTTTGATTGTTTGATTGGGATTGTTATTTATTATTTAAAATTGATATATAATCACAAATCAATATCTTAGGAATTTTCAGATTTTTCATGCATTGTTTTAATCACATTATATTGAGAAAATACTTGGTAAATACATTAAGGATGATGTAAATGTGGCAAGAACACCTATAAATGTCAATCTTTATTTGTCAAAAACTAAAGGGGTTGGGATGTCTCAGTTAAAATACTCGTAGATCATTGGAAGCCTAATGTACCTAATGAATTGCACACGTCCTGTTACAGCATATGCTATCAATAAGTTAAGAAGATACACTAGTAACCCCGAAGAAGATTATTAGGAAGCAATGATTCGAGTTCTTAGGTATCTAAGATTTTCCTGTGATCATGGTTTGAATTTTACTCAATATCCAGCAGTATTCGAAGGCTATTGTGATGCCAATTGAATATTGGATACTAAGATTCAAAATCCATTAGTTGTTATGTCTTTACTCTAGGGAGTGTAGCTGTTTCTTGGAAATCCTCGAAACAAACGTGCATTGCACGGTCTACAATGAAATCTGAATTCATTGCTTTAGATAAAGCAGGAGAAGAAGCAGAATGACTTCACTATTTATTAGAAGACATTCCAATGCGTCTAAAACATGTGCCAACTATTTGCAGTCATCGTGATAGTCAATTTGCAATAGGAAGAATATAGAATCATATGTATAACGGTAAGTCACGACATATTCGTCATTAACATAATACTATAAGACAATTGCTCTCAAATGGTATAATCTCAACAAATTATATAAAGTCTAAAGAGAATATCGTGGATCCGTTAACAAAAGGTTTAACAAAAGAGCAAGTGCATAGTTCATCGAAAGGAATTGGATTAAAACCTATTACATAAGAGTCATCATAATGGTAACCCTACTTAGATGACTAGAGATCCCAAGAGTTTAAAGGGACAACTAAGTTTTATGTGGCTCGCCAAAAATCACCAGGGAGTAAATTCCTTATCCATTCCTATGATAAGAGTGATATTTGCAACATGTGTTGTATGCAGGAGTTTAAGGGTAAGTTTTGTTTTTAATGATTACTTATATCTTGATTTAGGAATAAAAATCAAGATGAGTATAAGGGATACTCACAATAAGAATCACCTATATGAACGTCGAATTGGGGCCGGTTTTATGAGAATAAAGAAACTAAACTTTCTAGAGCACTCATGACTAAGTAGAAACGTTCAGGGCCAAAATAAACACAATCGTGAGAACCATGATGGGTTAAAAGATATTTTGTGAGAAATCTATTATCTTGGCTTACACAAATGGATAAACAATTCAATGCATCGCGTCCATTGGTTAGCTAGTAAGTTTGATATGTTATCACTAAAGAAGGTTCAAGGTCGAAAGCTATCTGTCCTAATACAAGTTATTTTCGATTTATACTCTCTCAAAAAATTCTAAATGCTATTGCATTTTCGTTGTCATCAAATTCCATTCATGTAGGGAATTGTTGGAAATGGTTTGGGAAAAAACAAAATTTCCTAAACTTTGGCCTATTTTCAAAGTGAGACCCATGCGCCAAAACTGGCGGGTCTATGTGGCAACGCGTTTTTTGCTGCGTGACAATTCACATTGTATATTTGGTTGCTCAAAACCATTATCGAGTGAATGAGAAATCAATGTCAAAGTAAGCTCCATGCAAATGATGTTTTGGTGAGGTTTCCATAAAATATGAAGAAAAGGCCTGTCCCACATTGCTCGGGTGGGCAAACATGGTATGGGTTTATAAACCTTGAGTTTGCATCTTGGAGAGGGCCCCAAGGGGCACTTAAATTTTGTAGAGGGAGAGGTTATGGATAAAGTGGGCCTTGACCCATTGGATCCAAAAACCAACACACACGTGCCACCGCCTGAGCCGGACTAGGTATGGACACGAGTGTGAGGTGTGAGGTTGGGTTGGGCTTGTATGGTACAACTCAGTGCTTATCTTTTTGAGCAAAAAACATTAAAATTTTATTTTTTTAAAATTAAATTCTTACCATTTAGAATTTGAATTCTTATCGTGTAGTGCTAGCACTAATCATTTTATCTTGGAAAATAGATGTCCATATTTTGAAAGACCGTGAATATGATGAATTTGTCTTAAAGAAACAGTGTGAAATGCTGGAATTTAATTCGAAAAAAAACGCTGAATTTGTGTTTGATCATTTATTTCGAAAAGTAATACTATAAGTACTTTAGTTTATTTTTTCTAGTTTCATTTTTTTTTCCTTTCCAGATTCTGTTTTGTTTTTGTAATAGAGCAGATTTTGTTTTTCTATATTTTTTTATACATTCTGTTTCGGTGCTTCATACTCAAATAAAATTTCTTCTTTTTTAATCTATTCTTTGAATACAATGTAGATTGGCTAACAAAGTTCATATTTGAAATCGAGCAAATGGTAAGAATTGAATACATGATATATTTTGTAGGCATTGTATAGTGAACGTGATCTGTTTTTCGTTTTCTCTGTTTGGTGTGCTAAATTGGAATCTCTCCAGTTTTGCTTGTTTGTGGTGTTTGGGTGCATATGATTGGTCTCTTATTCGGCACCAACATAATTGGACTATGATGTGTTGATAATTATGCAATTTTTGCTCTTTTTCCAAACACGGGGCTGGTGCTCGTTGTAATTTGTCTCTCTCTTGATCTTTATAAAAAAATTTCTTTCGCTGATAAAAAAAAATGATATATTATCTACTGTAATATCATGTTACATTGCATAATACAGTCTCACTTACGAGTTGTTTGGTGAAAACTAAAAAAAAATCAAAAAAATTAAAATGACACTAAATTATTTATCACGAGTTAAAAGAATCAAAGAAAAATTAATTTTTTTAGCTACTTTTCAAATAAATTATTATTTTTAGCTCTTAAAAAAATCAAAAAATAAAAAAATTATAAAAAAGCAAATCTCAAACTCTCATTTTTAAGGGTGAAACACCAATAAGTCTTAAAATATGATCTTGTGAACTGTTTAGTCCTCTTTTTTTTCTTATGAACTCAAAATTTCCATTAAAATGGGAATTACATAAAAGGATATAGTCAGTTACATGTTTGTGTTTAATTTTTTAGGGATAAAAGTAGGTTTCTCAAAATGTAAAATTACACATTTAGACAATTTGCATTATAGAAGTTTTAGATTTTCCCTTATTCAAGAACAAATCCCACATTATGAATAAAAACCTAACACTTTAATGTAATACTCCAATAGCGTAACATTTCAATGTAATACACTAAAAACTCATTAGTGTACTTTTTTCAAACGTAACAATGTCTCAAAAAAAAATAAAAAATTGGTGTACTTTTTCCAAACATAACGCTCCAATGTAACCTTAAAAAAAAAAAAATCCTTAGTATACTTTTTCCAAATGTAACACTCCAATCAGTGAAATTCCAAACGTAATACTTCAATGTAACATACTCCAATATAACATACAAAAACACTAAAAGAAATTCTTAGTGTACTTTTTTTTCCAAACGTAACACTCACAGTTTGAAATTATACATTTGCCTAAAACTTACTAAAGAATATTTGTACTCATTTTGGAATGGTTTGAAAAATCTCACATTGTTTCTTTTTTAATGTTATATTGGAGTGTTACGTTTAGGAAAAATACACTAAGATATTTTAATTTTTTTTTGTGTTACATTAGAGCGTTACATTTGGGAAAGATATACCAAAGAGTTTTTTTGTGTGTGTTACATTAAAGTGTTACACTAAGAAATTTTTTTGTAATGTTATATTGAAGTGTTATGTTTGAATAAAGTACACCAAAATTTTTTTTGTGTGTTATATTATAATGTTACACTAAGAAGTTTTTATGTGTTACATTAAAGATTTTTTTAGAATATTATATTAGAGTGTTACATAGAGGAAAAGTACACAAAGAATTTTCTTCTTTTTTTTTTTTTTGGTGTCACATTAGAGTATTACACTAAGGAGATTTTTTGGAGTGCTATATTAGAGCGTTACGTTTGGAAAAAATACACTAAGGAGTTTTTTGTGTGCTACATTAGAGTGTTACACTGAGGAGGTTTTTTGAAGTGTTATATTAGAATATTACGTTTGAGAAAAATACATTAATGCTGTGTTTGGTTGAGGGATTTGAAGAGTGATTTGAAAAGAGAAATAGAAAAGGTACGTGAAATGTGAATAAAATATACATATATTTCATCTAATTTCACACACCTTTTCCCTTTCTCTTTCCAAATTCATCCTCAAATCCTTCAACCAAACACAGCGTAAGGAGTTTTTTTTTTTTTTTTTTTGGTGTTACATTAAAGTGTTACATTAAAGTGTCACACTAAGGAAGTTTTTTGGAGTATTACATTAGAGTGTTACGCTAAGGAGTTTTTTTGGAGTGTTGCGTTTGAGAAAATTACAAAAATTAATTTTTTTATGTGTTACATTATGGTATTACACTAAGTTTCTTTTTTTTTTTTTTTTAGTATAATATTGGAGTATTATGTTTAAATGTTACATTGAAATATTGTACTTTTTAGTGGGTTAATAAACTTTGTGGATATGAAGCCCACTATTTTTTATCAATCAAAATTTATGTAATCATTTTAAGCTAATAGTAAGTAGATAACATCAACAATCTCCACAATCACTACACGGAATCACTAAAAATGTAGAAATGTTAAACCATACTTTACCAACATACACCCAAATCCAAAAAAAAATTAAAATCAAATCTCAAATAAGGGCAAATAAGTAAACTCTAATATTACTAAATCAAATCAATAATATATAACACAAATACATGTAAGACTAAATGGACTAACATTTCTCCAAATAGGATTTATAATTATTTTTTTCTTAAAAATTTAAGCAGTTATAAACAAATTTTTATTTATGTCCTCAAAGAGCACAACAATCTAGACATACATAAATAGCATTTAAACAAGGGAAATTACAGATCAATGGTAATTTCAAAGAATTATTACAAATTCATAAAAAAATTATGCTCTTTAATTATTAATATTTATAAAATTTATCACTTATTTGTAATTATTTTTCAAAATCAAAATGAAATTCCCCTGTAAACAGCTGAAGGTTTGTAGACTTTCTTGTCTGGTTGAACATATGGTTATTACATTGAACAAACAGTTTGGAAGTGGTCAAGCAAATAGAATTTTGGAGGAGATTGTTTTGTTTAATCATTTGCGTAATGATTTTTTAAATCCTTTGGAATATCTCAATATATTAGTCAACTCTGTCCTATCCAATTAGAAATGTCAATTATGTAACAAGTTCCACTTATAAAGTCCTTTCTTGCTCACCCCAACTTGCTTATCTATTATTAAAATAATTTGGTGATTATAATATTTGCTAGAAAGATAATACTGTGGACAAAAAAGGCAATTCAATAGAGGGCATTCGTTTTTGTTTTATTTTTGAAAATATTTTTTGGAATCCTAGCTAATAAATACATAATTATATGCTCATTCAACCATGAAATTTGGGTTTAAATTCTCTTAATAATGTCTACTTGTGTTTCTCAATGCATAACTATGTTGGTTTGTTGAGAGTTAGAATTTGACATGTCAACGTACAAATGCTACAACAGCGCTGCAGACTTTCAGTGGGGGTTGTGCCCCCAGTGATGTGGCGCGCTCCCACTGGCTGAAACTTCAAAAAAACAAAAAATAATAATAATTTTTTTTGGCCCAATCACGGACTGCCACCTCACTGGGGGTCAACCCCCAGTGAGGGTCCGAAGCAATTTCCCAAATGCTAAGGCAAAGCCTAGATTGATTTGCCTTTGCATACACAAAAATTCATGGAATGGAAAAAATTAGAGAAATTTAATCAAAACCTCTCTATTCGACCTTTATTTGATTAAAATGACAATCCAATTTATTTTACTTCATAAACACTTTAAGGAGAAAGCACATAATTAAGTAAAGATATAGTACAATATATATATATATATATATCACAGAACTTTTTTGACAAGAAATACTTTGATTTTATTTTATACAAGTTTAAAAATTTGTGTATATGTATTTTTGCTTGATTCATCTAGTATGTACTTTGTTTTTGTAACCGTAAAATGTTACTGTAAAGTAGAGTAACATATTACTGTTTATGTCAATTTTGACGATATTTTTTTTATTTTTTATTTTTTAAGAATTTCATAATCAATATGTGTCTTGTTTGATAGATCTTGATGAGAGAATTCTAAAATACTACATTTTATTAAAAACCAACATTTAGATTAAAAGTTATATTCTTTTGGGATACTTACGTGTAGGTCCTAATGAGTGTACTTATTGTCTAATAGGTCCTATGGAAAAAATTTGTCATAAAAAAATTCACTAATTGTAAGTTTTAGTGACAATTTATAAAAATATGACCCAAAAAGTCACTAATTATCAATTTTTAGCGACATATATAAAAAATTGTCACAAAAAAATTATTTTTAGCGACAATTTTACCAACATTTATTTTCAATAGGATTTGATGGGAATTAAGTCTAATTATTATGATCTATTGGTAGTTTACCCTAAAATAATTATTATTAAATTACTCACTAAATATATTTTGACAATAGTGGTATGTGTTAGACTTTTTAAAGAAAACTTTTTGTACTTGCCCTTAATCCATTAAAGTTTTACTATGAGAGATTTTGACCAAATCTTTCAAAAAATTATGGTGTTTTTTGATGACATTTATATTTACAAATTCCTATTAATATTTAAAAAATTTTGATAACAAAAAATAAATTTTTTTTTTTTTTGGTTTCTATTTTCATTTCAAAATAATATAAACAGTTTACAAAAATTTACTGAATTCCATAAATATAAGTAGGATTGCAAATGAGCCAAGCCCAGCTAAGCTTTGTTGAGTTCGAACTCGGCTTGTTTACTTATCGACCTCGTTTATTGAGTTCGAGTTTAGCTCCATAACTAATTGGGTTTGAACTCAGCTCGACTCGTTAATATTAATGAAAATCGAGTTTGGCTCATTTCCGCTCGATAAGTTTTTTTTTTAATTATTATTTATATTATTTAAACAAAGATATTTAAATAAATAATGTATTTATGTTATTATATATATTATTTAATATGTAATTTAAATAAAAATAAATAAGCCGAACTTATTCGAACTCAAACTCGGCTCGTTTACTAAATAAGCTTAATATTCAAGTTTGAACTCAGCTCGTTTATCAAACGAGCCTAGCCAAGCCCTTAATGAATTGAGTCAAGCGATCTCATAAACAACGCGATTCGTTTACAACCTTTAACATAAAAGGATGTTTTTATTTGTTTTTAAGTAAACTTTCATTCCTTCCTCTCTTCTCCACCTCCTCCGTCCATCACCCATTGCTAGTGACCCCCAACTCAGCCCACAACCTCAAGTGACCCCCTTCGACCACAGTAGTCAATTAGTCCCTCCCTACTTTCTATCAACCGCCTCAATTATCTACCACACCGAGCGAGTCACCCTTCGCCTTGATCCCATCCGACCACTCCCTCACCTGCTTTCAAAACAAGTTTATGAAAACACATGTGTTTATCAAATATGTAATGCATTTCATTTTTATCAAAAATAAATATAAGCATGTTTATTATGTTTTGTAAATAAAAAAGAAAAATTGTTACTTGCTTTTGAAGTTATGTTTGAAAAGTTTATCATGGTAGGGTATTAATGCATCTAAGAATCTTTTAGGTAGACAAACAACCAGCATAATTTTGCACTTAATAGTTGAACAATTAATATGATATTATGCTCTATCCAATAGTATAAAAAAAATCGTAAAAAAATATATAATAAAAAATTAGCGTACTTGAGGACCAATGCAGATTAGTTCAATAATTTAATTCTATTTATTATTTAGGAAAATATTTGAATGATTTTTTGGCAGTTAGGGCTTTCAATTTTTCAATTAACACATATGTTGTTGACCCAAACATAAATCCAATATTGCACTTGTTTTTTGTTTTTTTTTCTTTGATCAATATAAAAAAACAAGCTTTTGTTGTTGAAAGAAACCATACAAGGCACAGGGTACATCAATAAAAGCAACGGTGAGTGCTCAAAGTATCGTGACAAGATAAATCAATCACAACTAAATTGGCTCCAAAATACTCATCAAATCACCACACCAAAGTTAGTGAGAAGCCAACAAGCCAACACAAAAACAGAGCAAACAAAACAGCACCGCCAGCAGCACTGCCCTGATCTAGTGCCAAATCGCAATTACGACATTACAAACAACATTTCAAACAAATCCAACCTCCCTAATACTTGAGATAATGTCATTGACTGTGTAATGCATTCCTTTCAAATTAGATATTGTCCACAGAGCCACCCTCACCTTGACTAGTTCCTCAATCTCAGCATAATTTGGTTGACCTCCATTAAGCGCACAATCATTTCGTGCTTTCCAAACAGACCATAACAGGGCAATGGGTAATACCTTCCAAAGCATCATCTTTAGGGATGTAAAAAAATTAATATATAATAAATTATTAACTTTAATTAATTACTTGTTTCATCTTTAAAACCTAAGTTTATAAATTCTTATTATATATAATCTTAACTATAACTCATTATTCTTGAAATTTTAGTATTTTTTTTAACTTTTTTTGAGGAGGGGAAGGGGGGTTAATTTAGGAATTGTAAAGTATTTATTAAATAGATGGATTGGATATGTTTGAAATGTTGGACAAATAACTAATTTAATATTTGGGTAAATTACACTTTGCACCCCTGCACTTTGTACCAAATCTCATTTTAACCCCTACACATGAAATTATAACAGTCAACTCCTATACTTCTGGTCAAATCTCACTTTGGTCCTTGCATATAAAATCATGACAGTTAATCCCGTGTACTTTTACTCAAATTTCACTTTGGTCCGTACACATGTGTTAATGTCCCACTTCTGTTACTTCAATTTTAAATATTTAACAAAATTCAGTCATGTGACAAAAGTGTGACTACAAAATGAGGGTAAGAGAAAAAAATCATTTATGTTTCTTACCAATACATTTTGTCCTGTGTAATAAGTACGTGAGAGTTATATAATATTATATATATATATATATATGTTTATATGGTAAAAATTTGGGCGAAAATGTTAGAAAGTAGAGTTTTTAAAATAAAATAAAAAAATGCGATAAAGAAATGAAAGAGAACGAAAGTTGAATAGACAGAAGAATGTGTTATTGTGAAAAACAAAATTTCTTGATTCCAATTTATGAAAAACCTTAGTTGATCTTTTTAATTGTTTACAATCTGCGTTTTGTTTTAACCTAATACAGTCATATTATGATGTAAATTTTGAGATAAAGTGTGTATTGGTGGAAATGTAGCTGATTTTCCTTTCTTACCCTCATGTCGTAATCACATTCTTATAATATGATTAGATTCTGTTAAAGATTTAAACATTGAGTAACAGAAAGGGGACATTGACACTTGTGTAGGGATTAAAGTGAGATTTAATCAAAAGTACAAAGGGTTGACTGTCACAATTTCATATGCAAGGACCAAAGTGAAATTTGACCAGAAGTATAGGGGGTTGACTCATGATTTCATGAGTAGGAGTTAAAGTGAGATTTGGTGCAAAGTATAGGAGTGCAAAGTGTAATTTACCCTTAATGTTTTTATATAGATTAGTGATTATTTAAAAGTGACTCAAATTTGAAAAATCTTAAGCTAATTAAACCGCATCAAACTAAACTGTTTTCAATCTATTTGGTTCGGTATGGTTTGATGGGAGAAACGGTCTGTATCGGTGTTCAAAATAATAAAACCAACATTATCGATTTGATAAATTTTTTTACTTCAATACCGATTGTACCGAACCGATTACATCCCTATTTTTCTCATTTTCTTGAACTTTACTCCCAACCACCACTGCAACAGCCCCTTCACATTTACAGGTCTATGTTACGTAGACTTGAGTACGTGTGTCGGGTGTGCGTATATATCTAGATGTCAGACTCATCAAATCATAAATTTAAGGGTACGCGGACTCAACAAAAAAATGTCATATTTTTAATCTAGTATGTAAGATAAATGATATTATATGTAACTTACAGTATCAAAATGACATTTATAGTAATTATACAACAATATGTACATATAATAATAGTGTTATATTCAATTATATAAGAAGTATCTATTGAAAAGTATCCAACACATATTCAATACCCTTGTCCAAGTGTCGGGTGTCCGACACGGATATTTGATTTATTTTGAAAAGCCCGTGTAACATAGTTGCAGGTGTTGCCCAACTGATTCCCTACCAATTCGGCAAGTTAGACCAAACTCTCCACACCCCTGGGCACAGTAGTAACACATGGTTGACTGTTTCGGCTTCGGAATTACAGAGTGGTGTTTTGGGAAGTTCGTAAAAACAAGGCTTTTTGACTTTTTTGTGACTTTTTAACTTTTTTTGTGTAAAAAAATAGAGAGATGATATGACCTAAAAAAACCAAAAAGTTGACTTTTTTGGTGTTGCCAAAACCCCCTAGTAAGGCATGCCAAATCCTCACTGCTTCTGATCACACCAATCTTTTGTACGAAATTTGTTGCCTTTATACCCTTCCTTTTTATGCTAACCACCCAAAAAATTGAGCTTCTTTATGTCATAGCAACTTTGTGATTTGCTGCCTAGGACCATTCTTAGCATCATACCACTTCCTTACTAATCCCACTGTAAACTGGCCAGATGAGTCAGCCTCCCACTGAATTTGATCAAGACAATTTGCACTAAGCATATTCAATATTGTACACTTTAATACATGTGATATAAGCAATTGACCATGTCTAATCTTCTCATTTACCATTTCTGTAATTTTAAAATTAGGTTTAAGATTTTTTTATTATTTTGGACAACAAAAATTAAGTATTTGATTGTACTCACGTTTATGTGAAAAGTATAAAAAAAATTTAATAAAATTAAATGATAAAAAAAGAAAAGATGTAATTAGAGACTAAAAAGGCAGACAAGAGTTATTAGTGATATAAGCACATATTGGAAAATATTATTGTAATGGAGTTTTTTTAACAAAATTCTTTATGTGATATGTCAGAAATATTTTCATAATTAAATATTATTTAGTGAACACTCTATTTTAAAACGAGAAATCCCAATGTAACTATTTTATTTTATATACAAATTATTTATATTTTTTTTTTCTCCTGTTTATGGCTCTTATGCACGTTATGCCTTCTCGTAACATTTCTAATCTATTATAAAGGGCATTCTTAAGGAGTAGCTTAAATTATTTATGTTAATGTATCAGCAGAAGCTGCAGAAGCTCGACACACACATACAGAAACTGCAGAAGAAGCTCAGTCCATACATACCAGCTCATGTGAGCTGACCAAGGTAGAGCCATAGTTGAAGCCACAGCTACATCTCACCAAATCAGTTAGAGCTGTTGTAGGTCATCATGCACATGTTTACATCTAAGACAGTTGTATTCTAACTATAGTGGTTAAGCAGTTAGGGAAGTTGTTATGTTAACTGTACTATAGTTAATTTTAGTTAACTAGTTAAGAGAGTTACTAATAGTTGTATATAAATCCCTCTGTACTGAAAGATATTTTGGTAAGTTGAATGAGATTCATTTTCTCATTATGGTATTAGAGCTTGTATAGCTCTTGCGAGCATCAAAGCTTTATCTTCAGGATAACAATGGTGAATCTTCAACAAGGATCAACAATGGCATATCTTCAAGGAAGAACAACAACGGCAGCTTCGTCAAATGGTACAGCTACTAGTTCTCCTTTACCTTTAAATCTCACTCTGCTTATTTCAAATCTGAATTCTTTTGTTCCAACAAAACTTGAGTCTACAAATTATCTCATATGGAAGAATCAATTTCAAAACATATTACGAGCCACAAATCTACTCAAATATGTCGATGGATTAAAGGTTTGTCCTCCTTCTACGGTACTTGATGAGAATCATAATGCTGTGGTGAATCAAGCATACACACAATGGATCACTGTTGATGTACATCTACTTAGCAGTCTTATTGCTACATTGTCTTCATCCATATTCACATCTGTTCTTCATTGTATCACAAGTCATGAAGTATGGACTACATTGGCTACAAGATTCACTTCATTGTCCAGATCACATGTCCATCAATTGAAAACCAAACTCAATCATCTTACAAAGAAGAATTCAACAATAGAGGACTATCTCAGTCAAATCAAGACTATTTCTGATCAGTTAAGTCTTGCAGGATCACCAATTCATGATGAAGATCTGGTTTTACTTACTCTTAATGGACTACTTGATGAGTACAATGCCTTTAAAACAACAATTCGTACCAGACTTGAACCCGTCTTTATTGCTTCCTTATCTTCATTGTTGTGTTCTGAATCCATTAATATTGAAGGCTCTCTTAAACAGGCTCACACATCTGACCTTCCATTTGATTATGTTGCCACTAGAGATAATTCTAGAAGTAGTTCTTGAGGTTACACCAGAGGAGGATATAGAGGTAACAATTCAGGCAGATTTTATAAAAACACTTACAAAGGTGGAGGACAAAGCATATCTAATTCATCATCATTCTCAAATCCTACCTCTAATCAACATAACAATCCTTCAAATCAACATGGACTGATCTGTCAAATTTGTGGTAAACCAAACCACTCAGCCATAGATTGCTGGCACAAAATGGATCAGGCTTTTCAATCCTCTTCTTCACAAGCAAGAGGACCGCATTCTAAAGCCTATGTTGCCTCTTCTTCAACTACTTTTGCTACTCAAGAACATCAGTCTACTACTGTTGCACCTGGTTCAAATTGGTTCTTAGATTCTGCGGCCACCAGTCATTTGACCAATGATCTTAATAATTTCACTCATTTTCAGCCCTATCAAGGTTCTGACCATGTTGTTATAGAAGATGGTTTTACTTTGCCTATTCATCACACTGGTAATGGTCTACTTCCTACACCATCTACTTCTTTTTATCTTTATAATTTGCTTCATGTTCCTTTCATTCTGCCAATCTTTTATCAGTTCATCAGTTCATAAAAGACAACAATTGCACCATTACTTTTAATGCTCATTGTTTCATTATATATGACAAGATTTCCAAGAAAATTCTTCATAAAGGTCCTCATTCAGCTAGTTTTTATCCTCTATTAGCTTCATCTCCTTTTCCTGCTACTTCTTTCACACTTGCTTCAAGTCTTCCACTACTTCTCCCTGCAGCAAGACCACTTGACACAATAGATTAGGACATCCTTTTAGTAATAAGTTGCAATTTCTTATATCTCAAAATCTGTTGCATACTAATGTACCTAGTTCTAATGACAATAAGCTGTGCAGACATTGTTGTGTTTCTAAGAGTCATAGGTTGCAATTTCATCTTTCTAATTCCACTGTAAATCAACCATTGGCTCTTATTCACTCTGATGTTTAGGGACCCTTTAATGTTTCTGTTTCCAATTATAAATACTATGTTCTTTTCATTGATGATTACAGTAAATTTACTGGGCTATTTCCTTTTACCTACAGAAGTGAAGTATTCTCTAAGTTTGTTGGGTTCAAGGCCTTTGTTGAGACTCAGTTTAATACTAAACTTCAAGTTCTCAAAAGTGATAATTGGGGGAAAGGGGAAGGGGAGGGGGAAGGGGAGGGGGAGGGGGGGAATATTTAGCAAACAAATTTTAGCAGTTTCTAAAGGATAAGGGCATTGAGCATCAACTTAGTTGTCCTCATACTCCAGCTCAGAAAGGGGTATTTGAAAGGAAGCACAGACACTTAATTGAAACCACCATTGCTCTCATGCATCAGTCTGCTCTTCCATTACCCTATTGGTTTGATGCTCTTACAACCTCAGTCTTTCTTATTAACAGGCTTCCCACTTCCAAGCTCAATAACATTAATCCTTTTGAAATTTTGTATCATCACTCACCTGATTACTCTTTCCTAAAAGTATTTTGGGTATAGGTTTTTCCCTTGGATTTGACCTTACACAACTCACAAACTTTAGCCTAGGTCTTTACCTTGTGTCTTTATTGGCTATGTTCCATCTACCAAAGGGTATAGGTGTCTTGATGTTACCACTGGGCACATCTTTGTTTCTAGGCATGTTGTTTTTGATGAGTCTTATTTTCCTTTTCAGTCTCAGTCTATGTCTCATCCTCAGTTTATTCCTCCTCATCTTTATCAGCTTTAGACTTTCTTTTGGCCTTCATCCAGCTTAGCTGCTCCATATTCTATTACTGCTCCTACAGTCCTTTCTTTTCCTGTTGTAGGTCCTGTTTTCTCTATTCCAGTCATGTCTGGTTCTCCTCCTGTTTTTCTTTCCTCATCAGAAGCTCCTATGCCTACCACTTCTAGTCATGTACTAGTTGACCCTGCTGGTCCTGCTAAAGCTGTTCCTATCTCTTCCATTTCTATTGATTTACCTTTTCTTCCTTCTATCTCAAACACTCATCCCATGCTCGCCAGGTCTAAGTCTAGACCTCTCTCTTCTACTTGTCTTCTAACTTTTTCTACTCCTACTGAACCTGATAATTTTCAGGCTGCTGCTACATCTCTTCAATGGCAAGCAGCTATGCTAGATGAGTTTCAAGCTTTGCAAAGACAATGCACTTGGTCCCTTGTGTCTTTACCTCAAGACAAAATTGCTATTGGTTGCAAATAGGTCTATAGACTCAAGAAAAATTTAGATGGATCCATTGCTAGATATAAGGCTAGATTAGTAACCAAATGTTTTTTTCAAACTGAGGGCATTGACTATCATGAGACTTTTAGTCCTGTTGCAAAGCAGCCCATAGTCCGAGTCCTTTTGTCCTTAACTCTTCATTTTCAATGGTCTATCAAGAAACTTGACATATCTAATGCATTCTTGCATGGTGTCTTAGAGAAGAAAGTCTATATACAACAACCTCAAGGCTTCATTGATGCTTCTCATCCTAACTTGGTTTGCAAATTACATAAAGCCCTCTATGGTCTCAAACAAGCTCCTCGAGCATGGTTTTCCATCTTCTCTTCCTTTTTACTGTCTTATGGCTTTATCTCTAGCCATTGTGACTCCTTCTTGTTTGTCAAGAAGACTGCAGCCTCCATTACCATTCTTCTCATTTATGTTGATGATATCTTGTTAACTGGCAGTGATTCCTCTTATATAGCTACTTTGGTTCACCAAATGCATGGTGCTTTTGCTATGAAAGATCTTGGCTTACTTAACTACTTTCTTGGCATCTCTGTTTCATCTTCTTCTATGGGCTATTTCTTATCCTAGCACAATTATGCTTTAGAGTTGCTTGCTAAGGCTAGTATGGCTGATTGCAAGCCATCCTCTTCTCCCATGGCTCTTAAACCTGCTGCCTCTTCTCCCAATGATGATTTGCCTTTTTCCAATCCTTCTTTCTATAGAAGTATTGTTGGAGGTCTTCAATACCTCATTATCACCAAACCAGATCTTGTTTTTGTTGTGAATTTTGCATGCCAATAGATGCACCAACCACTTGTTCAACATTTTGTTATGGTCAAAAGGCTTCTCAGATATCTCAAAGGCACCCTTGGTTTTGGTTTTTAGTTTAGCCCTAGACTTCTTACACTGCATGCTTTTTCAGACTCTAATTGGGCTGGTGATTCTCTGGATAGGAGATCAACTACTAGGTTCTGTGTTTTCTTTGGTCCTAATTTGATGTCGTGGTCTGCTAAAAAGCAGTCTATTGTGGCTAGATCCTCTACTGAAGCTAAGTATAGAGCATTGGCTTAAACTGCTGCTGAGTTAAGTTGGCTTGGTATGCTTCTCTTTAACCTGTATATTTCTTCTTCCTTCCCTACATTGTGGTGTGATAATATTTCTTCCATCTCTCTCTCTCTTCCAATCCTGTTTTTCATGCTAGAACTAAACGCATAGAGGTCGATTATCACTATGTTAGAGAAAGGGTAGCTGCTAAACAGCCCACCATTTGTCATGTTCCTACTTCCAATCAGGTTGCAGATATTTTTCACCAAGCCTCTGTCTATTCGACGCTGTAGACACCCCATTTTTGACCGACCTTAAGACTCAGGCGTCACCGATTGAGCGCTTGGTGATGTTGTATATTGTGCTCGTTCTGAGGTTGCGGAGTCTCGGCCGTGAGCCTTGCCTCCGAACTTCTGGACTTTTCTGTGCCTTGCCTCGGTTTGTGAACCAAGCTCAGTTTTCTCTATTTTCTCATCCTGAGGGGAGGGAGAGGTCTTGTAGATCATCTCTCAGTGGCCATAGGCTACGTTTCGTGGTCGCATGCCATTTTTCCTATTTCGGAGCCCGGTTCTCGATTTTCGGAGCCGTCAGGCCGTGTGCCTCGGTTCGGGACCGCCTAACTACCTCCGTTTGCTCCGGTTTTTGGCATGCATCTTATTTACTCCCTTTTGAGGGACACTGGGGTCCGAGAGACCAACTTCGTGGTCAAACACCACTCCCGGTGCCCAACAGTCAGTTTTCGGGGACCTAAACTGCGCGTTTCAACCCTCGAACCTTCATTTTGCATCGATTTGGGCTCATTTTTGGTGGAGGCCTTATTTTCATTATTAGGAAGCTTGTAGGAGGGTGGGAGGCCAGCAATTGTTCTAACAGCCAACTTTTTGTTTGGTCAAAAGTGGTTCAGCATGAATCCGGGAAGGAGAAAGTCTGCTCGGCTTCACCGAAATGGCGTAACTCTTTGCACAAGAGGAATTAAGATATGAGGCTACCACCATTGGAAAGCTTACTTCCGGGGCTTCATTTTTCACTCAAGAATCTCCTAAGTCCAAATCCGGGGGGAGGAGATATGGTTGGTTGAAGTCCGGTTGGACCGAATCTGCGCGGCTTTACGGAAACTGGCATAACTTTTCTACAGAAGGAATTTTAATGCAAGGTTTGCGGCATTGGAAAGCTAACTTCTGGGGCTTCATCCTAGGAAGTGGCCGGCCACTTTACCCCCTCTGGCCTGGCCGGCCGGCCACTTTTTCTGGCCGGCCGACCACTTTTTTTGGTGAATGATTTTTATTGCCATTTTAAACTAGCCGGCCATTTTTGCCCCTGGGAGTGTGTTCCAGCCATGTATTTTGTTTTACACTTCACTCATGTCCGAGGGTTTGGCCATTTTGGGGGGAAACTTGGCTTGTTTTCCCTCCATTTCCCCCCCCTTTTTCCACCCATTTTGCCTATATAACCTCTGTGTCCTGGTTTTGAGGGTTAGAAAAAATGCTTTGAGCCTCTTGTATTGTATCTCTCTCCTTCTACATTTCAACTCTCAAAAACCCTTAAGTTCCTACACCCTTTTCCCTACAAGCCCTAACACCACTCCACCTCATTCCATTCCAGCAGCTTGAAGCTATTTTCCAGAGGTAAGGAGCACCCAAACTTGGTCCAAGAGGTTGCTAAGGGTTGGTCTTCAAGGGTGAGTCCCACTTTCCCCTTTTCTTGCATTTTTTTGGTCTATTTCTTAGTCCCTCTTGCTTGCTATTTTGAGCTCCGGCCAAAACTGAAATTGTCATTTTTTTGAGCTCATTTTTCTGTTTGATTCAAGGTTCTTACCAGTTTAGGACTTCCCACTACCACTTGCTTCATTATCCTCTTGGATGCCATTTCTTTTTGCATGATATTTTTAGCCTATGTGTGATTTGTTTTGGAGCATGACATAAACTGTAGATAGGCTTATTTTGAGCCCTTCTTCAAATCCTTGTTTGGGACCTCCATGTATCACTTGCCATTGTACCCCTCTTTGGTCCCTATTTTTGCATATTTTGTTAGCTTGTCTTGCTTCTGTTTTTCGGCCATGATCAGAACTTAAAGTAGCCATATTTTGACCCCCTTGTTATGTTTCATTCAGGGTCTTTGGCTGTTTGATGAATATTTTGTGTACTTCATGTTATAGCCCTCCTGTGGCCTTAATCTTGCATTGCATTTTGAGCTTGTTTGTATACTGATTTGGACTTGATCATATACTATAAAATGCCATATTTTGGGACCCTCTTCAACATTTTTGAAGGTCCCTCACTTGTTTGAGACCCCCATACATCATTTACTTCTTTGCCCCTTTGTTGGCCCATTTCTGGCATGAATTGTTTTCCATACTTGTATCTGTTTTTTGGGCTTTTCATCTACTGAAAAACATCATATTTTGGGACCCTCTTCAATGTTATAGAAGGCCCCTTTCCTATTTGGGGCCAGAAGCTGTGACTTGCTTCATTACCTTTCTTGGCCCCCCTATTTTTGCATGCTAATTTTGCCCTATTTGTATCCACTGTTTGGCCATGCTTCGAACTGTAAAAATGCTTGTTTTGGGGCTGCCTAGATTCTTCTTTTACACTTCATGTCCTAATCATGCATGCATTGCATAGCTGTAGGCCATTTCATGTGCTTAATTCCATGTTTCGGGACTCGTTCCTCGCATCGGGTTTCATTTCGCCATGTTTCGGGGCTGTTTTGCATGTTATTTTGCCTCTGAACTTTGCATGTTTGCATATCATATTCCATGTCTTGCCATGTCTCATTAGAGTGGCATTCCGTGCCGTAGGTTTGGTCCTCGGTTTGCGTGCACGCGTGCACGTATTTCGAGTTGTCTCATTTTCATCTAATTGCCTCTCATGTGAGTGTGGCTAAGGTCTACTCATGTTAGTGTAAGCCCATATTGCATTGTGTATGCCATTTCATTCCATAGCATTGTGTATGCTAGGTTGTATATTAGCGCATTGTGTATGCCATCTCATCTCGTGCATCGTGTATGCCATTTCGTAGCATTTTGCATGTTAGGTTGTATCTTAGTTGCATTTCACGCATATCATGCATATTGCATCGTGTTCGGGATAGGAGTTAGCCTGCACGGAAGCGAGGAATGCGCATACTCCAGTGACGGAACGTGTCTCAATTCCCAAGTCACCGACACTCCGAATTATCCATGATGGAGTTAGGTTTTGTTGTAGTGTTCATATGCATTCATTCTATATTGAGTTGTGCAATTCGACTCCTTGGCCATCATGCATCGAGATGCGTGATTGGTGGTACGAGGATCGAGACATGCATACATTTGTGAAAATACATTGCTATGCCCTTTCTGCTTCTGTTGCGACATATCAAGAATCGTGGTCTTAGAGGCTTGGCATGCTTTTCAAGAATCATTGCAAAACAGAGGCTAATTGGGGCATTCCAGTGGATTTCCGCACAAAGCAGCCCAAACATGCATCATTCCATCATCCGAGTGAATCATAAGGCCCACGGCTTGCATGCCAGTTTTATTATTTTCTTAGTTAATTTGTAAATTAATTAGGAATTTGTACATTATTTGGACTGTATTATTTGGGACTGTACTATTCTTTTATTCGGGACTGTATATTTATTTGGACCCTCTGCGCGAGGGCATAATTGTAATAAGTGTGGGTGAGTGTGATGTATGTCTTCCAATCCCATGTCTTTCTTCCCTTTTATTTACCTGCTTATGATGGTTAGATTAGGGCATATTTCAATTAGCATACAGTATGATAGCATGTTTGCATTCATTCATCTGTCTTGCACGCACCGGGCTCGGCGCATCATACAAACTGCATTTGTATTTCAATTCCAAATTGAATACGTGTTAGTTGTAGCATTCCATATGCTATGTTTAGAATAGCCGAGCCTGCTATAGTTGCATCTTTGCATGTGTTGCATTAGGCATTTCTGTATATTTAGGATCATGCATGATTTCTAATGAGCTTCTGTTTTGGCTTGGAGTACTCGGTGAGTTTTATGCTTTAGCATCCTTGCATGCGTGTGAGTGACTGCCATGAATAGCATGCTTACAATGAGGCTATGTCCTTATGTGATATAATTGCCTTGAATGCCTGTGGGTGGAGGTTGGGTTACTTGGAGTGGGACAATTCATCAAATGTTTGTTTTAAGCCCACTAGATAGTGGCAAAATCATGTTTTCTAAGCCCACCCGAGGGTGGCAAATCCATGTCTCAGCCTACCTGCGGGTAGCACCATCAAACTATTTTCAAACAAACAAACATGAAATGTTTTGTTCCAATTCAGGCGACTCAGTCTATACTTGTATGCTGTGCGCATCACATAGTAAATCTAGGCTAATAACCGGAATAAAAACACACAATGTTTTCAAAAATAGATATCATGGTTAGTAGAGGCCAGTCTTTGACCGGGCGAGCGGGGGTGCTCACGAAGTGACCTTCCTCAATCGTACCCAAGTTCCCAAGCCGAGGCAACTTTGGTGATGACGGACACGTGGCCTTTGGCATCGAGTCAGGGTTTTCTAAATTTCCCAAAAATAAAATATTTAGGTGGCGACTCTGTATCTGGCAAAGCAGTCCATGTTTGGCACTTCTTTCAAAAAATCTGTTTTCAAAACGATTTGCCGGATTTGGACTCTTTGGTTCAAGATTAAGAACCGTGACATTTGAGTCCTTCGAACTGTAGTAGACCCGCAAGCGAACCAGAATGGGGGGGAGTCGCACCCTCTTCAGGATGCGTTCGGGGACGTCTACAGTTTCTAGCGACTCTGCTGGGGATTTAGAGAACTTGACTCAAACTCATGATATCTGGTTTTGATTACACTTGTGTGTTTCTTTGCATTGCATTTGCATTGGTGCGCTTAGGACACCGTGTTTGCCATATGCCATTCCCGAACGATTTGCCGGAGGCTTGTCTTGTCAAGGCATGACCATAAGGCTGATCGGTTCTGGGCTCTGACAGCATGGGAACACAAACCCCGGTTTTATCGGGGCACCCTTTTTGACCATTCGACCTAGTGCATATCGAAATCCATAGTGACCATTCCAAACTAGGACAGGTTGCTTACCCGATGTAGGTTGTTTGAAACCGCTGCGTGCGTAGTGAAACCCTAGTTCCTGACAAAATAGGACAGGGAAACCCTACCCCAACATAGGGGTGTTTGGCTCTCACTTATCTGTTATGTGCTTTTAGAGTGCGTCTCTGAGAATGCATGTATCGGTTTGCAAGTTTGGGCATCGAACTGCGAGCACCAAGACGGTATTTTAGGAATCGATTATCTGGGTATCGATTCATTTGAGGCGAATTTGGGGGCAGAATTGATGAGAGGGCACACCATCCTGCTAGGCCAGATTCTGTTTTAGTAAACATCAAGTCGAGATCTTTGCATGTTTTCTTTTGCTAGGTAGTCTTGGAACCATAGCTTCGAAGGCTCCAATATCCCCGAGAATCATTAGACTTGTCTTTGATAGACTTTGTTGGGTCGAGATTGATTCGAGGCAATCGTGTTCCTTCACCAAAGGCAGGTAAAAAGGCGGTCGAGACGATTATACGGTTGTTCAGTTAGACCAGGGCAATATGGCAGGGATGGAGGAAATGATGCGTTAACTCCAAGAAAGTATGAAACTCATGCAGCAGGACGCTGCCCGTCAAGCAGAATTTGCCAAAAGCCAGGCCGAGATTATAGCCCAACAGGCAGAGACAATTGCCAGGCTAGAGCAGCAAACTGGGGTATCTACTTCACACCAGGCTCCTCTCCCACCCAGAGTTCTAACGCTCGGGGAGACAGCTGATGTCCAAGAAGATACGGACATTCCGACAAGGCCACCTCTGCCCCCGGTTCTACCCCAACTATCCAAAGCATCGGTCAACCTGCCAAGTTCACCCTTTGAGTTCGAGACGGACCCGACAGCATTGAAAGTGAGCAAGCTTGAGAAGTTGTTCAAAAAGTCTCAGGGGGCCCATTCTATTCCTGATATAGAGGATGGTTATACCGACTCAGTGGTGACATTATCGGATCGGTTCAAGATGCCGCATATCGATTGATTTGATGGCTCTGAAGACCCAATGGTGCACCTCCAACTGTTTTCTAATATCTTGAGACCAATGGGTTTGACCACGGCCCAGAAACTATCACTATTCGGCCGAACCCTGTCCGGGATAGCCGCAATCTGGTATGCAAAATTGGAGAACTCTGTGAAACAGAACTGGGAAGAGCTGGCTGAGGCCTTTATTGATCAATACTCCTATAACACACAGATCGAGGTCACAACTCGTGATCTCGAAGTCACCCGCCAAGAACCAAAGGAGGGTTTCTCAGAGTTCGTGACGAGATGGAGGGCAAAGGCCTCAATGATGACTACAAGGCCTTCCGACAAAGATCAGATCAGGATGATTGTTCGGAATCTGCATGGCGAGTTGCTGCAAAAGATGGTCGTTCTACCTCTATTTACTTTTCCAGCCCTTCATGAAATGGGGGTTCAAATTGAGGATGCCATCAGACAAGGGATCTTTGCAGAAGATAATGGGCCTTTGAAGAGGAATGTTGCTCGCAGTTCCAATGCTACTACTGATGGTAGCACAGTTGCGAAATGCTCAGAAGTAGACACTATCACCACTTCCCTCAATGACCAAAAACCAACCACTTCAACTCGACCCCAAGCCCGAAAATTCCATCCTCTTTACATGAGTCTCTCTCCAAGCTTTGAAAAAGTTGCAAGAAGAGGGGCACCTAGAACTCCTAGAACCCCAACCCCTTCCAAACCCTCTTCCAACAAGATACAACCCAGCTAAATACTGTGCCTACCATCAGCAGCACGGTCATGATACGAACCGTTGCATCCGCCTCCGTCATAAGATTCAGGATCTTATTGACGAAGAGACCCTAGCTCCACCCAAAGGACCTCAGGTTAGTACTGACTTGTCACCTCCCCACCTCAACCTCATCCATACACTACCAACCACCTTCAACCCCAGCATATACATCACCCCAGCCCATCTACCCAAGCCTGAGGTGTTCATTCCAGAAAGCATGGACTTATGCATGATGGATGCACCTAAACCCCAATCATCTCAAACCCGTGAGCCCACTACTTCTGAGCTAAAGAGAATGATCGAAGATCTTCAAAGAACTGTAACAGATCTAGCCTCTGGGACATTGGCTCCATCATCGACCACAGCACATGCTAGGAGTTTCACGACAAAAGGTTCCCCGTTCTTTGAACGGGCTGTATTTGAGGAATGCCAATCCCTTGGCAAAGTGGAGGCGAGTGGAAAGAACAAGATAGGGGCGGACATGGATCCCCATGAGCATCTTTTGTTGCCTGTTGAGGCTTTGAAAGCCGAGGGACTGAACAAAGAGTAAGTGCTCGCATGATTGTTGTAAAAACTGGACGCATTTTCGCCACTCAAGTCGGGGGCAGTTTGAATCAAGGGGCAAGCCGGGAGAAGGGTCGTTGTATCAGAAACGTTCCTTTCAGCTATAATCCTCCACTCAGAAGAGATCAGCAAACCAGGCCAGCACTTGCCAATCCCTTTGCTGGTGCGCCCAGCAGAAATCCACAAACCCAGAAGTACCAACCCCGAGGTCAGAGGGTCTTCCATGCCCTCCACATGCCTTTATCCAAAGCTTTCCAAATCCTTGTTGGACAAGGCCATCTCAAACCCCTTGAGCCTCGGCCTCTCCCGAACCCTCTTCCGGCTACACATGATGCTACCCAAGATCAAGATACCATCAAGAACCGCCATACTACTGAACCGCCTGCTTTCGCCATGAAGTACAGGATCTGCTTGACAATGGGGTTGTCCTCCGCCAAGCTCTGCAAAGTCTATCGACTTGATTAGTGAACTTGTGGGGATAATGTGATGTGATCGAGGATGAACCACTGTGAGGCAGCCGCTTTACTCAAATATAGTGGATAGCACGACCATTACGAGCAATGTGCAAATACCGCTTTTGTGTTTTCTGACTTGGGTATTGGGTCAATTTTGTTGTTTTGTTTTGAGTCTGTCTTTTTGTTTTGAGTCAGTCTCTTTTGTTTTGGGTCTGTCTTGTTGTATCGAGTCAGTCCTGTTGTATAGGAGTCGGGTGATTTCGGGGGTGTTACCTTGGGCGTCACCATTTTGTTTCGCGTTTGTCTTTTTGTTTTGTTTTGAGTCTGTTTCTGCTAGGGAGCCAGTTATGCCAACAGATTTTGAATGAAACAGCAGTGATTTTCATGCTCTCACATTTGCTTCTGCCGTGTGCTAGTTGTGCCGGGATTTGAATGAAATGGCAGTGCATTCCACCTGCTCTCTTGTGCCTTGAAGTCATTGTAATGACCTAAGTTTTTCGAAACCTTTTGAACACTGCGGTAAAAAGAAAGAGGGAGGAATTCCTCGGGATTTGCAAAACTTTGATCAAACTGAGAGAAAGAGAGGCATGCTAAGCCCTTAATGAATGAAATCATGCTTGTTGGAGTGAGTACTGAGAAGGACCCTGGCTTGATCCAGACTGGTTTCACACTATCTTCAGCGCGAGCGATTTGTCGCTTTCTTAAAAATTTTCAAAAACAAAATGTTTTGCGCAGTCCTGCAAAGACCTGTGTGGAGTCGCTCTTGAGATTGTGCAGCCTAGGATCGCTCTCAGCCTCGAGACTCAACCCCTTTTGCTTCCAAACCTTGAACTTGAATTCAGAAGGTTCAACGGTCAACTATGATGTGAGGCCTGTGTGGCCAGATTTGAAGCAGCTCTCGAACAAGAGGCACCAAAGTCAGAATGAGAAGATCAGACCTCATCAGAAGAAGCTTGCGAAGCTAAATCAGAAGCACCACTCGAACTAGGGGCAAAAATGTCCGATATGCTCAAAGAGCCGAAGATGGATCCTTCTGCGAATCAATACAGAAGTCATTTTCCGGGATTCAGATGACTTCAGGATCTCAAAACCATTTGGCATGGACCAGCTACACTTTTACCCTTTGAGAGGCTCGCTGGGCCGAAAACCCGAAAGGGCGACCCAGGCAAAAGTTAGGGCAAGACAAAAAAATATATACAAAAAATGCAAAAAAAAAAAAAAAAAAGAGAAAAATACAAAAAAAAAAAAAGAGAAAAAGAGAAAAAAAAGAAAAGATGAAAAAAGAAGAAAAGAAAGAAATGAAAAAAAAAGAAAAACAAAGCTCGCAAGGTTGAAAACCTGCAACAGGCGCCTTGGCAAAAGATAGAGCATAAAAAGGAGAGGTTAAATACCCGAGTGTACCTTAACCCTGAACTACGTAAGGCTTGATTCTCATCTTTGGGATACGTAGGCAACTTCATTCTGAAGTCCAGTCGTAAAACAATTCAAAATTCAATTATGTCCATGCGATGGTTCTGGTCATCTTTGTCTTCCCCATATCTGAGGATTTGGTTGTGTTCGTCGCTCTGAGGACTGACTACAATGTGTTGCAGTACCATTCAAACAAGGGGCAACTTTCCGTTACCATTCAATGCGCCGCAGTGCCATTCAGACAAGGGGCAACTTTCCGTTGCCATGTAGCTCTCTCCAAGCACAGGGCAGTTTTCTTCTGGATCCGAGGTTACGCATCTCAGGAGTAGGTTTCATGCTCGTTGAGCAAATGGCCGTTTGCAAAATAGTTTTTGAGAATTTTTACTGAGGTTGACCGATTCTCTCAAAAATTATTCCATCTTTTCCAAAACTGGACCTTTTTCTTGGACCCAAAAAAGGAAAATTGTTAGTGCTCACAACCTAACTTGCACGATTTTCAAAATCAGAAAGTTGAATAAGCATGTTAATCTAACTTTCATGTTGGTCAAAATTGTTTTAAAACCAAACCAAAAAATGGTCAAAATGATGAACTAGGGGCACAGTTGAGTCAGGTTCTCTGTCTTTCCCCTTTGTCAAAATACTTGCCAGAAAGGGCACTCTACTTGCCAAGCAGGGCACTCTACCTGTCGGAAAAGGGCACCACTGAAGCTAACCACAAAAGGGTCGAAAAAGCTCTCACACCTTCCGAGCAACAAGGTGTCGAGCCAAGTGCGAAGCACGAACTGGAATGGGGCAAGATATTCCACTCCATCATCTGGATAGATCTTATCACGTCCAAACTCCCCAGCAAAGCATCATCAACCGATGTTAGATGCAGATTTGCTACACACCCAAATGTAGCGCAACCCCTCTGTGGGAGGAATTCACTAGCTGTGAGCGGAAGAAAGAGAATCTAGCTGAGTGCTAGGGGCGAGAGCCTTCAACTTGCTGTTTATCCATCAACCACCCAGGGGAGGGATTGAAAAATGAGAGATTGAAGAATAGAGAGATGTGAGATGAGAGAAAAAGTGAGAAAATGGCTTTTTCAGAAGAAACAGAGCTTGAGGGCCGAGTGATGTGAGAACCACAAATGAGAAAGGGTGGGAAACACTACCCGGTGAAACAGGCTCCCTGTGCACGTCTGAGTGTCGTGTCTTTTTTATCTCGATTCTTGTTTTGAGTCGTTTCAAGTGTTACTCGATGTGTCTAGGTTATGTGCCTTTTATTTCCATGTTGAGTCGTTTTGCTGTGTCCAGTCGTAGGCTCAATACCCGATCGAAAACTCATCTCTCAATTTCAAAAATAAAATCGTTTTGTGCTCCGAGTGCTGTACCGTGCCGTTCTCCACATTTGTGCAAAACAGAATTTGTTCTTTCATAAAACCGCAGGGTTCAACCTAGGTCATGTGAGAACAGTAAAACCAGGACCTATCTAAAGATGTGAAAGTTCCAGGCTGCAAAGCAAAAGAAAAGAGGGAAAATGTTGGGCATCTGAGATTGTTTCAACTTCTGCAAGTTCTGTCATTGCATCCTGTATGTTCAAAATGAGCTGTGCACCCGAAAAACGAGCTGTGTGCCAGGAAATATACTATGTGCCCAAATGAGCTGTGTGCCTGAAGAATGCGCTGTTTGCTCGAGATCTGCTGCGTGCCCAAGATGCGCTGTGTGCCCAAGATGAGCTGCGTGCCCGAAATGCGCTGTGTGCCCCAAAAGAGTTGTGTGCCCAGATTGAATAGAATTTTGTGTTGTGAGTTGCTGTAGACACCCCATTTTTGACCGACCTGAAGACTCAGACGTCACCAATTGAGCGCTTGGTGATGTTGCATGTTGTGCTCGTTCAGAAGTCTCAGAGTTACGGCCGTGCGCCCTGCCTCCGGACTTTCGAACTCTCTTCTGTGTCTTGCCTCGGTTTGCGAACCGGACTCGATTTTTTCTGTTTTCTTTCCTGAGGGGAGGGAGAGGTCCCGTAGACCATCTCTCAGTGGCCGTGGGCTACATTTCGTGGCCGTAGGCCATTTTGCCCATTTCGGAGCCCGGTTCCCGGTTTTCGGAGCCGTCAGGCCGTGTGCCTCGGTTCGGGACCACCCAACCATCTCCGATTCCTCCGGTTTTTGGCATGCATCTCATTTACTCCCTTTCGAGGGACACTGGGGTCTTAGATATCCACTTCGTGGCCAAACACCACTTTCGGTGCTTAACCGGTTTGGGATCCCGGCTGCGTGTTTGGCCCCGAGCATTCGTTTTGCATCGGTTGTTGTCCATTTTTGGCGGTACCTCTGCTTTTATCACCAGAAGATCACTTGGAGGGTGGGAGGCTAGCAATTGTCTCGAACCGGTTATGCTCCTCGGCGCCCTCGCCCATTTTTCTCACTTCCGGGCTAATGTTGAACACCCTAGGGCCATTTTCTTCGAGCCAAAACCACATATTTGTGTTGTACACACATGGGAGGACCCTAAAAACACATGGCCGGCCAGTAATTGCATTTGGCCCTTTTGAACCCCTTCTAAAAGTGGCATGTTGTCTCTCTTGTTTCAGAGTTGCCAAATTCCAACCACAGGGTCTTGTTGTACACACTTGGGAGGACACCAACCTTTGGTGGCCGGCCAGAAATTCTCACTTTCCATTTTGACCCCTAGCCGGCCGGCCATGGGGGGTGGCCGGCTGGCCACCTGCAGCAAAAGTGCCTAGCCGGCCTGCTTCCTCAGGGTGAGTCCATTCCAGCTGTGTCTTGGTTTTCCCCCAAAAATATCTGATCCGGGGGAACCTTTTGGAGGGAAATAAGGGCTCATTTCCCTCCACTTTGGTAAGGATTCCTCTCCCCCTCTCTTGTCTACATTGGTGTCCTCCCAACTCTAGAGAAGAGATTACAAACACTGGTTGGAGCATATACATACATACAACCTCATTTCCTTCAAGTTTTGGTGCCATTTCTTCATCATCTTCAAGCACCACCACTACTAATCCATTCCAGAAGTAAGGAGAGGCTTTCTAGCAGCTAAGAGGCAACAAATTTGGTCCAAGAAGCAACCAAAGTCTTGATCTTCAAGGGTAAGTCCACTTCACCCTCTTTTGAGCTCATTTTTGCCTCATTTCCTTAGCCTATTTTCTTACTGTTTTGGGCTCCGACCCTAACTGAAACTAGGCCTATTTTGAGCTATTCTTCATGTTTGTTTAAGGGCTCAACCCTGTTTGAGACCCCTAACTTGCACTTGCTTCAATATCATCTTATATGTCACAATATTGTATGCTATTTCTAGCCTATGAGTGATCTGTTTTCGAGCATAATGTAAACTGTGAGTGGGCCTTTTTTGAGCCCCTATTCAACATTTAAGAAGGTCTCAACCCTGTTTGGCCTCTCTATCATGCACTTGCTTCATAATCTCTCATATTTACCGTAAATTTGCATGATTTGTTTGACCTACATGTAGTCTGTTTTGGAGCATGTCATGAACTGTGAGTAAGCTTATTTTGTGTCTCTCTACAACATTGTAGAAGGGGTAAACTTTGTTGGGGGTCCCCATGTTATACTTGTCACTATACCCCTCTTTGACCCCCATTTTTGCATGCTTTTTTAAGCTTATCTAGCTTCTGTTTTCGGCCATCATCAGAACTAGAAAGAGTCATATTTTGATCTTCTTGACATATTTCATTAAGGGTCTTTTCTGGTTTGATGAATGTTTGGCCTACTTCATGTTATATCCTCTTGTGGCCTCAATCTTGCATGGAATTTTTGGCATATTTTCATACTGATTTTGGGGATGTCATATACTGTAAATGTGCATATTTTTAGACCCTCTTCAGTGTTGAAGAAGGGTATTTTTCCATTTGGGCATCGCATGTATCACTCGCTTCAATACCCCTCTTGCGGGGCCATTTTTGCATTCTTGCTTAATCCTATGTGTGCTTGCTGTTTAGCCCTTTTTATAACTGAAAAATGATTGTCTTGGGGCTGCCTTGCTACTGTATTTTCATTCCGTATCCATGTTGTGTATGCATTGCATAGCTATAGGCCATTTCAGGTGCCTAAAATCATGTTTCGGGGCCATTTCATGCATCGGGTGTACTTTCGCCTCATTTCGGGGCTGTTTTCCTCCACATTTCAATGCCAAAATTCATTTGCATGTTTGCATATCATTTCCATGCCATTTCCTGCCTTAGGGCCATCGTCTCGGTTTACGTGCCCGTGTGCGCGCATTTCGAGGCATCTCATTTTTCATCCATCGGCCTCTTATGTGAGTGTGGCTGAAGCTCTCTCATGTTAGTATAAGTCCAATTTGCATTTGGAGTGCCATTTCATGCTTTAGTACCATTGCCTCGGTTTGCGTGCCTGTGTGCACGCATTTCGAGGCACTTCATTTTCATCTCACGACCTCTTATGTGGGTGTGGCTGAGGCTCTCTTATGTTGGTGTAAACCCATATTGCATCGCATATCTCATTTTAGTTCTGTTGCATTCCGTATGCCATTTTCTCGGTTTGCGTGTCCGTGGGAGCGCATTTCGAGGCATCTCATTTTAGTATCATTGCATCGTGTATGCCATCACCTCAGTTTGCGTGCCTGTGTGCACGCATTTTGAAGCATCTCATTTTAGTCTCATTGCATTCCGTATGCCATTGCCTCAGTTTGCGTGCCCGTATGCACGCATTTTGAGGCACTTCACTTTTATCTGACGGCCTCTTATGTGAGTGTAGCTGAGGCCCTCTCATGTTAGTGTAAGTCCAATTGCATTGCGTATGCCATTTTATGCCTTAGGATCATTTCCTTGGTTTGCGTGCCCGTGTGCACGCATTTCGAGACATCTCATTTTCATAGCATTGTGTATGTTAGGATTGTATCTTAATTGCATTTCATACATATCATGCATATTGCATTGTGTTCGGGATAGGAGTTAGCCCGGGCACGGGAAACGAAAGTGACGGAACGGGTCTCAATTCCCAAGTCACCGACACTCCGGATTATCCATGATGGAGTTAGGTTTTGTTGTAGCATTCATATGCATTCATCCTACATTGAATTGTGCAATCCGATTCCTCGGCCATCATGCATCGAGATGCGTGATTGGTGGCACGATGATCGAGGCATGCATATATTTGTGAAATACATTGCTATGCCCCTTTCCTGTTCTTTATTACAGCAAAATGAAGAATCAGCAACTTTTCAGAGTCTGGCACGCATTTTGAGGAAAGGTGCAAACAGAGGCTAATTGGGGCATCCGAAGGATTTCGCAAAGCGACCAGCATATATCATTCATCAGAATCGAGGCAGCCCCTGGCTTGCATGCCAGTTTACAGTTTTTCTTAGTTAATCTGTTAATTAATTAGGAATCTGTATATTTATTCGGACTGTATTATTCTTTTATTTCGGACTGTATTATTCTTTTATTTCGGACTGTATTATTTATTCGGACCCTCTGTGCGAGGGCATAATTGTAATAAGTGTGGGTGAGTGTGATGTATGTCTTCCAACCCCACGTCTTTCTTCCCTTTTATTTACCTGCTTATGATGGTTAGATTAGGGCATATTTCAATTAGCATAACAGTATGACAGCATGTTTGCATCATTCATCTGTTTTGCATGCATCGGGCTCGGCGCATCATACAAACTGCATCTGTATTTCAATTCCAAGTTAAATACTTGATAGCTGTTGCATTTCATATGCCATGTTTAGAATAGCCGAGCCTGCTATAGTTGCATCTTTGCATGTGTTGCATTAGGCAATTCTGTGCATCTAGGATCATGCATGGATTTCTAACGAGCTTGCTTTTGGCTTGGAGTACTCGGTGAGTTTTTATGCTTTAGCATCCTTGCATGCGTGTGAGTGACTGCCATGAAAAGCATGCTTACCATGAGGCTAATTGCTTATGTGATACAACTACCTTGAATGCCTGTGGGTGGAGGTTGAGTTACTTAGAGTGGAACAAATCATTGACTGTTTGTTTTAAGCCCACCAGATAGTGGCAAAACCATTGTTTTCTAAAGCCCACTCGAGGGTGGCAAATCCACGTCTTAGCCTACCTGCGGGTAGCACCATCAAACCATTTTCAAAAACAAACATGAAATGTTTTGTTCCAATTCAGGCGATTCAGTCTATACTTGTATGCTGTGCGCATCACATAGTAACCTAGGCTAATAACCGGAATAAGAACGCACAATGTTTTCAAAATCAGATATCATGGTTAGTAGGGGCCGGTCTTTGACCCGCGAGGGTGCTCACAGTGACCTTCTAATCGTACCCAAGTTCCCGAGCGAGGCAACTTTGGTGATAGCGGACACGTGGCCTTTGGCACCGAAGTCGGGGTTTCCTAAATTTCCCATTAAAAAACATTTAGGTGGCGACTCAGATCCGCAAAAGCGATCCATGTTTGGCACTTCTTTCAAAAAATCATTTCAAAAGCGATTTGCCGGATTTGGACTCTTTGGTTCAAGATTAAGAACCGTGACATTTTGAGTCCTTCGAACTGTAGTGACCCAATATCGAACCGTAACGGAGGGAACTCGCACACCTTTCCCCCGGGATGCGTTCGGGGACGTCTACAGTTGTGCGCCTAACGAACAGAGTGTCGTGTTGTGAGCTGTGTGCCAAATGAATGGAATGCTATGTCGTAAGTTGTGTGCCAAGTCTTGCATTGTACACGCGTTTCATCGCACTTATTGCATTTATTTACATCTTGTGTTATCTCTTAGTGTTTATCATTTTATGCTGAGCAGCGTTTAGGATCGTTGTCCCCCGGGACTTAACTTAGGTTGTGTGGAACACGCTCCCGAGTTGTTTGACCTCTTTTCACGATTTCAGCGTGATTAGAGTTTGGTTCTTTCCTTACGCGATTTCAGTGTGTTTGGAATCTATCTCAGGTTGCGTTGTGTACGCACCTGGGCGGTTGTTTTGACCTCTTTTCACGATTTCAGCGTGGTTAGAGTTTGGTTCTTTCCTTACGCGATTTCAGCGTGTTTGGAATCTATCTCAGGTTGCGTTATGTACGCACCTGGGCGGTTGTTTTGACCTCTTTTCACGATTTCAGCGTGGTTAGAGTTTGGTTCTTCCTTACGCGATTTCAGCGTGTTTGGAATCTATCTCAGGTTGCGTTGTGTACGCACCTGGGCGGTTGTTTTAACCTATTTTCACGATTTCAGCGTGGTTTGAGTGTCTCGTTCCTTACGTGATTTCAGCGTGTTTGGATTTTATCTCAGGTTGTGTTGTGTATGCACCTGGGCGGTTGTTTTTGGACCTCCTCTCACGATTTCAGCGTGGTTTGAGTGTCCTGTTCCTTACGCGATTTCAGCGTGTTTGGAATCTATCTCAGGTTGCGTTGTGTACGCACCTGGGCGGTTGTTTTTGGACCTCTTCTCACAATTTCAGCGTGGTTAGAGTGTTCTTTTCCTCACACGATTTCAGCGTGTTTGGAATTTATCCCAGGTTGCGTTGTAGACGCGCTGGGCGGGCTGTTTTTGAACCTCATCTCACGATTATCAGCGTGTTTTGAATGTCCCCTTCCTCACATGATTTTTAGCGTGTCTGGAATTTATCTTAGGTTGCGTGGAACGCGCCTGATTGGTTTTCTTTGTTCTCTCTCCTCTCACGAGTCCATCGTGGTTGGAGTATGTCACCATTTTGCATCTATTATACTCTCTGTTGCATCGCATCTATTATCTATTGCATCACATCTATCACATCCATTGCATCATATCTATTTTATTACCTGGTCTAGGAGACCTTAAATCCTCTAAAGGTGCAATTCCTTTGGTGTTTGTCGTGCCCGAACGACTTCCAGTGGTCTAGTATAGCCACCTGCTTGTGTTAGCGGTGAGTTCCTAGGAGACCAACTGAGACGGTGGAAACTAGAGTTTGAATGGCTTATGCCTAGAACGCAAAGGTTCGGGATTTCCGAGACTAAAGTCTGGTTTAAATACCCAGGGGTATATCCTCGGCTTGAAATCTGTATGGCAGCCCCATAGATTGAGATAGCATGTGTATGCGCCTCAGTGCGATCTTGAATCAACCTAGTCTGTCACCCTGTTGGAGAATAGGAAAGTCGCGACCATAGTCGAGGAGAAAAGTAGTACCTGTGGTTCAACCAAGAAGAAGCGGAAGATTCTCACATCAGCATAAGGTAGGACATTGCCGAGGTAAGTCATTGCCAATTGCCCCTGTAAGGTACCTCCATTTTCCTAGCTATCACATTGCATTTTAGCCACTACATTACAGTGCATTGCATGAATCCCCAATCTTCAAACCCGGCCAGTACAGATAAGTCCAATCTTCAAACCGGCTTTGCGCAGCGTATAAGTCCAATCTTCAAACTGGCTTCACGTAGCGTATAAGTCCAATTTTCAAACCGGCTTCGCGTAGCGTATAAGTCCAATTTTCAAACCGGCCGTGCGGTATAAGTCCAATTATCAAAGCGGCTGCGTGGCGTGTAAGTCCAATCTTCAAACCGGCTATGGCGTATAAGTCCAATCTTCAAACCGGCCAGAGCGTGTAAGTCTAATCTTCAAACCGGCTTCGTGTAGCGTATAAGTCCAATCTTCAAACCGGCTTCGCGTAGCGTATAAGTCCAATTTTCGAACTGGCTTCGCGTAGCGTATAAGTGCAGTTTTCGAACCGGTTTCGCGCAGCGTATAAGTCCAATCTTCAAACCGGCTTCGCGTAGCATATAAGTCCAATTATCAAAATCTTCCCGCATATCATTTGCATTTCACCCCTGTCTGCGGGCACATCTTTGTCTATCTTGTCTGCTTTGTCTAAGTCTTCGGCCTTGTCAAAAATGGGTCGTCTCTGGGCTTTGACATTCACTCCCGTCATTCTTATGACTTTCGAGTTCTGTCAAAGAGGGGCAACCGTAGACACCCCATTTTTGACTGACCTTAAGACTCAGGCGTCACCGATTGAGCGCTTGGTGATGTTGTATACTGTGCTTGTTCTGAGGTTGCGGAGTCTCGGCCGTGAGCCTTGCCTCCGAACTTCTGGACTTTTCTGCGCCTTGCCTCGGTTTGCGAACCAAGCTCAGTTTTCTCTGTTTTCTCTTCCTGAGGGGAGGGAGAGGTCTCGTAGATCATCTCTCAGTGGCCATAGGCTACGTTTCGTGGTCGCAGGCCATTTTTCCCATTTCGGAGCCCGGTTCTCGGTTTTCGGAGCCGTCAGGCCGTGTGCCTCGGTTCGGGACCGCCTAACTACCTCCGTTTGCTCCGGTTTTTGGCATGCATCTTATTTACTCCCTTTTGAGGGACACTGGGGTCCGAGAGACCAACTTCGTGGTCGAACACCACTCCCGGTGCCCAACAGTCAGTTTTTGGGGTCCCGAACTGCGCGTTTCGGCCCCCGAACCTTCATTTCGCATCGGTTTGGGCTCATTTTTGGTGGAGGCCTTATTTTCATTATTAGGAAGCTTGTAGGAGGGTGGGAGGCCAGCAATTGTTCTGACAACCAACTTTTTGTTTGGTCAAAAGTGGTTCAGCATGAATCCGAGAAGGAGAAAGTCTGTGCGGCTTCACCGAAACGGGCGTAACTCTTTGCACAAGAGGAATTAAGATATAAGGCCACCACCATTGGAAAGCTTACTTCTGGGGCTTCATTTTTCACTCAAGAATCTCCTAAGTCCAAATCCGGGGGGAGGAGATATGGTTGGTTGAAGTCCGGTTGGACCGAATCTGCGCGGCTTTACGGAAACTGGCATAACTTTTTCTACAGAAGGAATTTTAATGCAAGGTTTGCGGCATTGGAAAGCTAACTTCTGGGCTTCATCCTAGGAAGTGGCCAGACACTTTTCCCCCTTTGGCCTGGCCGGCCGGCCACTTTTTTTGGTGAATGATTTTTTTTGCCATTTTAAACTAGCCGGCCATTTTTGCCCCTGGAAGTGTGTTCCAGCCATGTATTTTGTTTTACACTTCACCCATGTCCGAGGGTTTGGCCATTTTGGGGGGAAACTTGGCTTGTTTTTCCTCCATTTCCCCCCCCCTTTTTCCTCCCATTTTGCCTATATAACAGCAGCCCCAGGTCTGGTTTTGAGGGTTAGAAAAAATGCTTTGAGCCTCTTGTATTGTATCTCTCTCCTTCTACACTTCAACTCTCAAAAACCCTTAAGTTCCTACACCCTTTTCCCTACAAGCCCTAACACCACTCCACCTTATTCCATTCCAGCAGCTTGAAGCTATTTTCTAGAGGTAAGGAGCACCCAAACTTGGTCCAAGAGGTTGCTAAGGGTTGGTCTTCAAGGGTGAGTCCCACTTTCCCATTTTCTTGCATTTTTTTGGTCTATTTCTTAGTCCCTCTTGCTTGATGTTTTGAGCTCCGGCCAAAACTGAAATTGTCATTTTTTTGAGCTCATTTTTCTGTTTGATTAAGGGTTCTTACCAGTTTGGGACTTCCCACTACCACTTGCTTCATTATCCTCTTGGATGTCATTTTTTTTTGCATGATATTTTTAGCCTATGTGTGATCTGTTTTGGAGCATGACATAAACTGTAGATAGGCTTATTCTGAGCCCTTCTTCAACATTGTCATCCTTGTTTGGGACCTCCATGTATCACTTGCCATTGTACCCCTCTTTGGTCCCTATTTTTGCATATTTTGTTAGCTTGCCTTGCTTCTATTTTTTGGCCATGATCAAAACTGAAAGTAGCCATATTTTGACCCCCTTGTTATGTTTCATTAAGGGTCTTTGGCTGTTTGATGAATATTTTGTGTACTTCATGTTATAGCCCTCTTGTGGCCTTAATCTTGCATTGCATTTTGAGCATGTTTGTATACTGATTTGGACTTGATCATCTATTGTAAAATGCCATATTTTGGGACCCTCTTAAATATTTTTGAAGGTCCCTCACTTGTTTGAGACCCCCATACATCAGTTACTTCTTTGCCCCTTTGTCGGCCCATTTCTTGCATGAATTGTTTTCCATACTTGTATCTGTTTTTGGGGCTTGTCATCTACTGAAAAACATCATATTTTTGGCCCATCTTCAATGTTATAGAAGGCCCCTTTCCTATTTGGGGCCAGCAGCTGTGACTTGCTTCATTACCTCTCTTGCCCCCCCCCAAATTTTTGCATGCTAATTTTGCCCTATTTGTATCCACTGTTTGGCCATGCTTCGAACTGTAAAAATGCTTTTTTTGGGGCTGCCTAGCTTCTTATTTTACACTTCATTTCCTAATCATGCATGCATTGCATAGCTGTAGGCCATTTCATGTGCTTAATTCCATGTTTCGGGACTCGTTCCTCGCATCGGGTTTCATTTTGCCATGTTTCGGGGCTGTTTTGCATTTCATTTTGCCTCTGAAATTTGCACGTTTGCATATCATATTCCATGTCTTGCCATGTCTCATTAGAGTGGCATTCCGTGCCGTAGGTTCGGTCCTCGGTTTGCGTGCACGCGTGCACGAATTTTGAGTTGTCTCATTTTCATCTAATGGCCTCTCATGTGAGTGTGGCTGAGGTCCACTCATGTTAGTGTAAGCCCATATTGCATTGTGTATGCCATTTCATTCCATAGCATTGTGTATGCTAGGTTGTATATTAGCGCATTGTGTATGCCATCTCATCTCGTGCATCGTGTATGCCATTTCGTAGCATTTTGCATGTTAGGTTGTATCTTAGTTTCATTTCACGCATATCATGCATATTGCATCGTGTTCGGGATAGGAGTTAGCTGACACGGAACGAGGCACGCCTGCATCCAAGTGACGGAACGTGTCTCAATTCCCAAGTCACCAACACTCCGGATTATCCATGATGGAGTGAGGTTTTGTTGTAGTGTTCATATGCATTCATTCTATATTGAGTTGTGCAATTCGGCTCCTCGGCCATCATGCATCGAGATGCGTGATTGGTGGTACGAGGATCGAGACATGCATACATTTGTGAAAATACATTGCTATGCCTCTTTCCTGCTCTCTGTTGTAGCATATCAAGAATCAGTGGTCTTCCGAGGCTTGGCGCGCTTTTCAAGAATCATTGTAAAACAGAGGCTAATTGGGGCATTCCAGTGGATTTCCACGCAAAGCAGCCCAAACATGCATCATTCCATCATCCGGAGCAGAATCAAGGCAGTCCCTGGCTTGCATGCCAGTTTTATTATTTTCTTAGTTAATTTGTAAATTAATTAGGAATTTGTACATTATTTGGACTGTATTATTTGAGACTGTACTATTCTTTTATTCGGGACTGTATATTTATTTGGACCCTCTGCACGAGGGCATAATTGTAATAAGTGTGGGTGAGTGTGATGTATGTCTTGTAATCCCACGTCTTTCTTCCCTTTTATTTACCTGCTTATGATGGTTAGATTAGGGCATATTTCAATTAGCATACAGTATGATAGCATGTTTGTATTCATTCATCTGTCTTGCACGCACCGGGCTCGGCGCATCATACAAACTGCATTTGTATTTCAATTCCAAATTGAATACGTGTTAGTTGTAGCATTCCATATGCCATGTTTAGAATAGCCGAGCCTGCTATAATTGCATCTTTGCATGTGTTGCATTAGGCATTTCTGTATATTTAGGATCATGCATGATTTCTAATGAGCTTCTATTTTGGCTTAGAGTACTCGGTGAGTTTTATGCTTTAGCATCCTTGCATGCATGTGAGTGACTGCCATGAAATGCATGCTTACCATGAGACTATGTGCTTATGTGATATAACTGCCTTGAATGCCTGTGGGTGGAGGTTGGGTTACTTGGAGTGGGACAATTCATCAAATGTTTGTTTTATGTCCACTAGATAGTGGCAAAATCATGTTTTCTAAGCCGACCCGAGGGTGGCAAATCCATGTCTTAGCCCACCTGCGGGTAGCACCATCAAACTATTTTCAAACAAACAAACATGAAATGTTTGGTTCCAATTCAGGCGACTCAGTCTATACTTGTATACTGTGCGCATCACATAGTAAATCTAGGCTAATAACCGGAATAAGAACACACAATGTTTTCAAAAATAGATATCACGGTTAGTAGAGGCCGGTCTTTGACCGGGTGAGCGGGGGTGCTCACGAAGTGACCTTCCCCAATCGTACCCAAGTTCCCGAGCCGAGGCAACTTTGGTGATGACGGACACGTGGCCTTTGGCACCGAGTCAGGGTTTCCTAAATTTCTCAAAAATAAAATATTTAGGTGGCGACTCTGTATCTGGCAAAGCAGTCCATGTTTGGCATTTCTTTCAAAAACCATTTTCAAAAGCGATTTGCGGATTTGGACTCTTTGGTTCAAGATTAAGAACGTGACATTTGAGTCCTTGACGTAGTAGACCCATAGCGAACGAGCGGGAGTCGCACCCTCCCCGGGATGCGTTCGGGGACGTCTACAGATGCTTTAATTACCTCCAATCTAAGCTTATGGTTCTTTCCTCTCCCATCAGTTTAACGGGGGCATGTTAATGTATCTGTAAAAGCTAGAAAAGCTCAGCACACACATACAAAAACTGCAGAAGAAGCTCAGTCCAAACATACCAGCTCATGTGAGTGACCAAGGCAGAGCCATAGTTGAAGCCACAACTACATCTCACCAAATCAGTTAGAGCTGCTGTAGGTCATCATGTACATGTTTACATCTAAGACAGTTGTATTCCAACTGTAGTGGTTAAGTAGTTAGGGAAGTTGTTATGTTAACTGTAATATAGTTAGTTTTAGTTAAGTAGTTAAGAGAGTTACTAATAGTTGTATATAAATCCCTCTGTATTGAAAGATATTTTGGTTAGTTGAATAAGATTCATTTTCTCATTAATTTAAGCCTTGTTTGATATTTGGCTTTTTCAAAAAGTTTTAAAGCTTTTTTAACAAAATAAAAAAATAATAATAATGTGTTTGTAAATAACTTTTTTTTATTGTACGGAAAAATATAAATGATTGATCTGTATGATTTGATTTTTTTTTTTATAAATTATTTATTTAGCCAAAATGCCAAATTCCCAAATGATACCTTAGTTCTCCTTCAATAATTTCAACATAAAATATGTTTTTTTTTTTTAAATGTTATTCTACCCAAAATTTGTCTTCTAATATACATTGGAAATAGAACTATCAAAATGCTAAGTGGAACAGATAATATGTAGTTGAAGATTTGGCTTGAAAATTTATCAAATTTTAGAGTGTATTTAAATTTAACTAGGGCTGTGTTTAGCATGCTCATTTGGGCTAAAATAGCCATATAGGACAAAATTGGCTATTTTGGCCAAATAGGACAAAGTAGGTGTTTGGGAAGTTACTATTTTAGTAGGTTATTTTAGTAAGCTAAATTTTTTGTGTTTGGGAAGATGATTGAATTTTTTTGTCGTTGGATGTGATGTCTGTGAGAAAAAAAGTGAAATAATTATGGGTTTAATGTGACATTTTATTTTGTTAGCTACTTTAGCCTATTTTGTCTTTTTGTGAATTTTAGCCAAAAAAAGCCTAAACCTAAGTTGCCAAACACCTTTAAAATGTGACATTCAAACTATAATCATTCATTTTTTCTCTCACAAAAATAAAAAAAAAAAGCCAAAAAGCCTATCACAAACAAGACTTTTTAGCCCCAGGCTAAAATACCCGAAAAGCCAAAAAGCCAACTCACATCTCAAACGAAGGCTTAGTTACTTTTTTAGTTGATCTTAAAAAAACAATAATTAAACTGATCAATAGAGTTCGATTAACTTAATTATTTGTAGTACATCTACAAAAAAGTGAATGGATGATAACAATTATACTGTTTTTTCATTCTAGAGTTTGGCAGTCAATATATATGTTTTCAATCCAGTTATACTTTAGCTGGCAGTCAAATATTTTGATCTTTCTTATGCCTAAGCATTCTTTATGCTACCAAACTTTAATCAACCTAACTTTCAAATGCTTATTGTAATTAATGTTCTTTGAGATATAAATATGTAATTTAATCGATTAAAAAATGATATCACCTAGGGATTACTTTCCATTAATGAAGAATGTTGGGAAGATAGAGTTGGTGCATAAATATTACCTCGAGCGAGGGGATTGCTTCCCATTAATCAAGAAGGTTGAGCCTCGAGGTGGTTTTTATCAGGTGTAATACTTGAATTCGAATCTTAATGCTGCATAGAATTTTCCCATCTTCTATTGATAAAATAAAAATAAAAATAAAAATGCTTGAATTGGAGTATCACTATTATACTTCGGTTAGCTGTGGCTTAAAAGCCAGTTCATAAGCAATAAAAAAAACCCTCATTGTGTTCAAAAAATTTAGATCATCTGGAAAATTTATTTTGTATCAAAAGGTTTACTTTGTCTACTCAAAAAAAGCCATTAAAAAAGTTGAAAAATTAGGAATACTGCACACCATATGCAAGGGGTATACAAACTTCCATAAGTTCTCATAAAAATATGTAAGTTATTTCATAAAATCGTGTAACTTAAAAATACAAATTCACATAAGTTAACTTACAAAAATTTGAGAAATCATAATTTGACGTAAGTTCTCATGAACATTGTAAGAAATGGTTTGAAAATTTTGTTTGGTAAAGACAAATTTTTTCTTAAACTTTGGTCTAATTTTTAGGTGAGACCCATCCGTCCAATTTGGCGGCTCCATGTGGCAACACGTTCTTTGTCGCGTAATGATTCATGCCGTATATTTGGTTGTTCAAAACAATTATTGGGTGAATGGAAAATTGAAGTCAAAGTGAGCTCCATGAAAATGGTGTGTTTGGTGAAATTTCCATAACGGTTGAAGTTAAGGTTTGTCCCACATTGCTTTGATGGACAAACTTTGTGTGAGTTTATAAGTCTTGGGTTTGCAACTTGGGGAGAGCTCCAAAGGGTACCCAAGTTTTGTGGAAGGGTGAGTGTAGACACCCCATTTTTGACCGTCCTCAAGACTTGGTTGTGTTTGTAGGTACATCCAGCCACAAGTTCGATTGCTCGTCGAGTACTCAACTTTCGCGGTAGAACGCCACAGGTTTGAGCTTTCCAAACCCTATATCATTTCTGCCCTATTCTTGGACCATATGTTGGTCCTTTCAGCATGTTTCTCATGGTTCATTGCCGGCCACTCTCTGCCTCTGCCGGCCATGCATTTGTCCCTGCCTGCCATTGATGAAGCCTGTCGGCCATCAATGAGGCACTGCCGGCCACCACTGATGGCCAGCAGAATACCTTGTCTCAGCATTTTTCACGCTAGATCTTTTGAGCCAGCTGGTTTTCACTCATCCCTCCTCCATAATGGAGGGATGAAGCCCTTTTCAAGCTTGTTTAACAAGCTTTGCATTGCTCTCTTCTATATAAGGAGAAGCTCCTCCTTCATTTCAGAGGTTCAGAATTTTGTGGTTTGAGTTATACATACACATTTGTATCTATATCACTCTTTTGTTCTTGTTTTGTGCCTTAAAAGTGTCATTGTGTCTTACTTTTGTACACAAACACACACTCAAACACCATCCTTGTGTTGCTGAGGCTTCTTGAGGTTTGTTTTGGTGTTCTTGGACTAGTTTGAGCTCAAAAAAGTTGTTGGAGTTGCAGCTTTAAAGGTGGTCTTCAAGGGTGAGTTTCTAACCCTTAAATCCCCCATTTTTTCTTAAGCTTTTATCCCAACTTGCATGCTGTTTTAAGCTTAACTCTTAACTGGAAAAAGTTCTGTTTTTGCATGCTTAAAAAGTTTGTTTAAGGTCACTTTTTCATTAGGGGTTGTTTACCCCCTCTTAGGCCTTGTTTGGCCTCACTTTTGTGCCTTCTTTGTGAGCCTTTGGGACCACCTTGTTTTGGCCTTCTCACCATTGAAACTCAGAGGAATTTCAGTGATGGGAAGGGTGTTTTGAGGTCCCAAAAGGGAGAGGGTCATCCCCTCTCCTTGTGTCTTCAATACTTGCTTCCTATGCCTCATGTTTGAGCATGTTTCTTAAGCTTGTGTTGGCCATATCTTAGCTTGTATTTGGGGTTATTTTTTTGTGGCATGCCTCTGTTTTTACTTGACTTTCTCACTCCATGCATGCATAATACACTTGTAGTGTAAATCACACAAACTAGTCTTGTATGCTTCATGACGTAGCATGTCATTCTAGCTTGTTTTGACTCCATTTCAGTAGGTTTTTGGTGTTGTTTTAGCATGCCATGACTCTATTTTGGATGGATTTGATGGCCCCTTGCATGCTCCATACACTTGTAGTGTAATTCCATGAATTAGCCTAGTGTGTCTCATGCTTTAACATGTCATTCTAGCATACTTTAGGCTTAACTTCAAGAAGCTTTTGTCCATGTTTTAGCATGCTCTAGCTCTAATTTGTGTTGTTTTGGTCATGCATGACTTGCCTCGTATAGCTATGGTTCATTCTAGCTTGTAGGCTTTGTGCATTGAGTCCATTAGCATGTATTACTTGAACTATTTTCATGATTTGGCATCATGTGAAATGTGATTTCAGTCCATGTTGCATAGTCATGCACTTGCATTTATCACTCATTCAATGTGTTGGAGGGTTTCTCCCATTTATGCCTTAACATGGATCATTGCGTATGCCTTTATGCCTAAGCTTGCGAGCTATCATTTCAATGTGTTTTTGGGGTTATTATGCCATGATATAACTTTGATTTTGTTGCTTAAGTCATTCCATGCTTGGTCTTAATAGGTGTAGTGTAATCCACCATATTTGCCTTGTATGCATTGTGCCTTATGCCTTATGCCCTTCATGTTAGCTTGTTTTGGCTTCCTTCCATACATGTTTTAGTATCACTTTAACATGTTTTAGGACTATTTTGGGTTGCCTTTGCCATATGCTTCATGCTTTGTATAGCTGTAGTGCAATTGGCCTTGCTAGCTTTGTGTTTTGACTACTCATGCATGCTATCTTTGAGCTATTTAGATGATTTGGCATCATTTAATACTTCATTTCAGAGCTCATAGCATGGCTATGTTCCCACTTCATTCACTCTTTAAGTGCCTTTGAGTATTGTGCATTGTTGCCTTGTTTATGGCTTAGCTTGTATGCTTGCATGCCTAGGTCTTTGAGCCTCCATCTTAGCATGTTTCGGTCATTGTTTTGACCTATTTTAGCTCTGTCCATGTTTGGTTCATGCACTTGTGCCATATATTGCATGCCACCTTTGTAGTCCTCTTTACTAGCTTCATGCTTTAAAGACCTTTGCATGCTATGCTTGTATTCTTTGAATGATTTGCATCATTTCATACCTTATTTCAGTGCATTTAGTGTTGTCACACTTCCATGTTTATCACTCCTTGAGCACTCTTGAGAGTTGTGCTTTTAGGCCTAGTTGATTGGCTAATGCATTGTACATGCATGCCTTGTCTTTTGGTGCTTTTGTTTTGGTGTTTTGGCCACTGTTTTGGGCATGATTGAGGTTTGCCCATATTCGGTTTAAGTCCATATAGCATGTTGATTGCATGTTGTTGCATTGCATTGTGTTAGCATGTTGTTTGCATGCTCATACATTGCATTGTTGTTTTGAATGCTTAGGTTGCATTGCATTGTGTTTGCATGCCATTAGCATTGCTAGGTTGATTATGTTGCATTAGCATTGTTTGCATGCCATTAGCATTGATAGGTTGATCATGTTGTATTGCATTGTATTCAATCGGGTGTTATGTTGAACACAAGGTGGATTAGCTCATTTCGTACTTGAAGTGATGAAGTGAGCCAATCACCCTTGGCCTCCATTTCCTTTGACTTCCCATGATAAGGAAATGGTCTTGGTGTCTTATTTGTCATGCATTTATTGAAATTTGTACATGTTGGATCTTTGGCCATCATGCATCGAGATGCGTGATTGATGGTCTTGGATTCGATTGTGCCTCTCCCTTGATATTTTGAGGTGATATGGGGTGGCATACTGCATACATACCCTTGGGAGACCCTTCATTTTTTCTATTTTGTACTCTGCTGTAGCTTGGTGTCACAGCACACCAGTGGCTGGCACCCTCTTGTTGTTGGCCGGCAGCTCTTCATTTGTGGCTGGCAGTGTGCATTCTTGGCCGGCAGGGTGGTCAGCAGTAGCTCTTCATGGCCAGCAGGGCACTAGTGCACTCCTCAGCACTGTTTTGGTAAGATCCAACAGCTAGTTCTCAAGGACACCCTGCAGACAAAGCCTCTAAAGAGCATTTGAAGAGCTTTTTGGGACGGGAATCGAGAGCATGCATCCTCCCTTGTTCAAGGCAGAGCTGAGGCAACCTGATTTAGTGCTTTATTTGTTAATTAGCATTCGGTTTTGTAACTTAATTAATTCGTTTGATTAGTTAAAGTTTTGTAATAATTAGTTGTAGCTAATTATTCAAATTAGTTGAGTAGCTTAGCTTTCATTCGGACCCTCCGTCAAGAGAGCACATTGTTGTAATAAGTGTGCGTGAGTGTGTGAATGTCTTTTAACCTAATGTCTTTCTCCCTTTTATTTACTTGCTTCCAGCAGTTAGATTAGGGCATGTTTCAGTTAGCTTCCTTATGCTATGCATGTTTGCATCATTCATCTGTATTGTATGCACCGGGCTCGGTGCATCATACTAACTGCATTGTATTTTCAATACCTACTTGAACACATGTACCAAGTTGCATTTCACATGACATGATTAGAATAGCCAAGCCTATTTTAGTTGCATTTCCGCATGTGTTGCATTAGCCATCTTAACATGAACTAGAATGATGCATGATTTCTAATTAGTTCTTTGTTTTGGCTTGGAGTATACTGTGAGTGTTTACGTTTTAGCGTACTGCATGTGTTATTGATTGCCATGAAAGCATGCTTGCCATGAGGCAATTTGCTTATGTGATATAACTGCCTGAATGCCTGTGGGTGAAGGTTGGATTACTTGAATTGGAACAATTCATCAAATCCCCAATTTAACCTACTTGCGAGTAGCAAACTTCAAAATCATTTTCACAAACGAACATGCCATTTGTTGTTCCAAATTAGGCGATCTAGTCTATACTTGTTTGCTGTGCGCATCACGTAGTAATATTAGCTAATTAATCGGAATAAGAGCACATGTGTTTTCAAAAATAAGATATCATGTTTAGTACAGGCCGATCTTTGATCGGGCGAGCGGGGGTGCTCATTACATGACCTTCCCCTCTCGTACCCAAGTTCCTGAGCTGAGACAACTTTGGTGATGACGGACATGTCGCCTTTGGCATAAGTCAGGGCTTCCTAAATTTCCCAAAATAAAATATTTACGTGGCGACTCTGTATCTGGCAAAGCAGTCCATGTTTGGCACTTCTTTATAAAAATCAGTTTTTCAAAACGATTTGCCGGATTTGGACTCTTTGGTGATTTATCGGTCTTTCATTGCACTTTGCGAGATTAAATTCAGAACCGTGACATTGAGTCTGAACTGTAGTAGCTTAAGAACGAAATGGATTTCGCGCCTTCGCGCGTGGAGCCGGAGAGTTCTCGGGCACGTCTACAGTGAGGTTATGGGCAAAGTGGGCTAGACCCATTGAACCCAAAACACGAACGCGCCGCCGTTCGGTCAATCGAGCTGGGCTAGGTTGGACGCATGGTGTGAGGTTCTATTGGACCCAAAACATGCGCTAATTTTATTTTTTCTAAAATTTAAATTGTTACCTTTTGGAATTTGAATTTTGAAATTAAATATGAATTGGCATTTTGGTCCAACACACCTATCCAAAATTTTTCCTTCACCTGAACAGGTTCATATCTGTTTAAATTTAAACTAAATAGGTTTGTATCTATTTAATTCAAACTGAACAGGTCTTGTACCTGTTCAAACCTGTCCGAACAAGTTTTTTACTTGTTCTGAAAAGCCATTATTTTATCTATAAATAGACAGTCCATCATTTGGATTTTGTATACAATAATTTCCGTTATTGCTTCTGCTTTGCTCTTTGCATTTTGTTGCATTTATTTTTCCTGTGAGAAAGTGTATAAACACGTAGTGTGTTCGTTGTGGGAATAGTTTGTAGTGTCGCTACTATTCATTGCTGATCATTTTATCCTGGGAGATAGACGTCCATAATCTGAAAGCACCAAGGAGAAGACGAATTTGTCTTAAGAACACAATGCTAAACACTGGACTTGATTAAAATTTTGTTCAAGAAAATAATATGGTAAGTGATTAGTTTACTTTTCTGTTTTATTAAGTTTTTTCTTTTCAGATTCTAATTTTTGTTTTTGTAACAAAATAAGAATTTGTTGGTTTATATAAATATATATATATATTGTTTTAATTTTGGTAATCAAACAGTCTCTCTCATTTCTTTAATCCTTTCTTTGAATACATTGAAGATTGTCCAATAATCTTACGACATATATATATATATATATATATATATTTTTAATAAGTCTTCATTGTATTAATCGAACCCAAAGAAAATAATTTTTTGGTTTTTGCAACAAGAAAATTATTGTATTGTGTTTTATTTTTCTGGTTTTAGTAAATAGAAAAATAAAATTATTTTGTGTTATAATTTATTTCATGGTTAGTAACTAGAAAATTAATTTGTGTTTTGATTTTGGTTTTTCTGATTTTTGTAATCAGATATTATGGTTACTGCAACTGAAAGTCGTACTCCAATTCCGATTGTTACAACGACTCCGGTCCTTACCCAAAACCATGTTCAAGCTCCAATAAATCATGGAGAAAAATTGAAAAAATTTAACAGTATCGAATTTAAGAGATGGTAGCAGAAAATATTATTTTATTTTACAACTCTTAATCTTGTCCGGTTTCTCCATGAAGATGCTCTAGTGCTTAAAGAGGATGAAAGTGATCGGCAAGTTGTTGCCGCGGTGGATGCATGGAAGCATTTTGATTTTCTTTGCATAAATTACATCATCAATGGCCTAGGCAACATATTGTATAATGTTTACAGCCCTCTAAAAACAGCAAAAGAATTGTGAGATTCTTTGGAGAAAAAATACAAGACAGAGGATGTCGGCACAAAGAAATTTGTTGTTGGTAAATTTTTGGAGTTTGTTATGATAGACTCCCAAATAGTAATTTCTCAAGTTCAAAGTTTTCAATTTATTTTGCATGATATTCATACTGAGGGTATGTCTCTAATGAATCTTTCTAAGTTGCTACTTTAGTGGAAAAATTACCATTGGCTTGGAAAGATTTCAAAAATTATTTAAAACATAAATGCAAAGAGATAACCATGGATGAATTTATTGTAAGACTAAGAATTGAGGAAGATAACTGTAAGGCTGAAAAGATGAATGGTAAAAATCACATTGAGTCCAAGGCTAATGTAGTAGAACAAGTACCCAAACCACATAACAATAAGAAGAAGTTTGCTAGAGATGGTCTTAAATAAGGTGACAATAATGACAATAAAAAGTTCAAAGGAAAATCCTATAATTATGGCAAGACTGGACATCGTGCCTCTGATTGTCGACGCCCTAAGAAGGATTGCGGAAGTACAAGCAAGACTACCAATCAAGCCAATGTGATAGAACTAGATTACATCTCTGACGGGATAAATGACATCAATCTCTCTGCTGTGGTGTTTGAGGCTAATTTGGTTGGAAATTCTAAGGAATGGTGGGTTGACACTAAAGCAACTCGACACATTTGTGCGGATAGGAAGATGTTCACTACTTCTAATGAGGCTGCAAATGATGAACAACTATTCATGAAAAATTCATCTACTTCTGTTGTGGTTAGACAAGGGAAAGTTGTCTTGAAGATGACATTAGGGAAGGAATTTACCCTCAACAACGTGCTGCATGTACCAGACATCCGAAAGAATTTTGTTTATGGTTCTTTGTTAAGAAAAAATGGTTTTAGACTTGTATTTGAATTTGATAAGTTTGTATTAACAAAGAGTGGTATATATGTGGATAAGGGATACATGAGCGATGGTCTTTTCAAGTTGAATGTAATGACTGTTGTATCAAAATCTGTTATTAATAAGAATAACACATCTTTTGCTTAGATTCTTGAGTCAAATTTATGACATAGTAGATTAAGACATGTAAATTTTGATGCTTTGCGTAGACTAATTGGTTTGGATTATATACCAAAGTTTGAAATTGATCCTTATCACAAATGTGAAATATGTGTAGAAGAAAAACTAACTAAGGCTCCATTTAAATCGGTTGAAAGAAAAATCAAACCTCTAGAATTAATTCATACTGATGTATGTGATCTTAAATTTGTTTAAACTAGATGAGGCAAAAAGTATTTAATAACATTTATCGATGATTGCACAAGATATTGTTATAGATATTTACTTATAAGTAAAGATGAAGCCTTGAAAATATTTAAACTCCACAAAACTGAAGTTGAAAATCAACTTGGTAAAACCATTAAAATGGTTAGAAGTGATAAGGGATGTGAATATGATACACCTTTAAATGAATTTTGTGCGCAACATGGCATTAGTCATCAAATTATAGAACCCTATTCTCCATAGCAAAATGGAATTGCTAAAAGAAATAATAGAACCCTTAAAGAAATGATGAATGTCATGTTACTAAGTTTAGGCTTACTGCAGAACTTGTGGGGGGAAACAATATTGTTTGCTAATTATGTTTTTAACAGAATACCTCTCAAGAAAACTAATAGCACTCCTTATGAATTATGGAAAGGTCGACCACCTTCCTATACATACTTAAAAGTATGAGGGTGTTTGGAAAAGGTAGAAGTTCCTATTTTGAAAAAGACTAAGATAAGACCAAAAACCGTGGATTGTTTGTTTATTGGTTATGCGCATAATAGTAGTGCATATCGGTTTTTGACTTATTTATCAGAAATACGTGATATACATGTGAAAACTATTATAAAATCAAGGAATGTTGTGTTTTTGAACATGTTTTTTCTAATAAAAAAGGATAGCAATTAAGTTCACAGAAAAGAACTTATGATTGTACACAAAGTCAAGAGACTAATGATAATCAAACGCAAGAGACTAGTAATGGTCTCGACTAACAAGAGTTAATTGATGATGAACCAAGACGAAGTAAGAGAGCGATAATAACAAAATCCTTTGGCCTAGATTTTTTGGCATACCTATTAGAAAATGAGACTCAAAGCTTTAAGAAAGCAATGTCAGGTCCTAAAGCACCTTTGTGGAAAAAGGCAGTTAATAATGAAATTGAATCCATTATACAAAATCATACTTGGGAATTGGTGGATCTTCCACTGGGTTCTAAACCTCTTGGGTATAAATGTATATTCAAGAGAAAAATGAAAGTAGATGGTTCAATAGACAAGTATAAAGCGAGACTTGTGGTAAAAGGTTATAGACAAATGGAAGGTCTAGATTATTTTGACACATATTCCACTATAACAAGAATAAAATCCAAGTAAGTTAAAACATGATAAAATCAACCAAGTAAATGCTGAACAAAAAATTTGATATGAAAGATATGGGGGTCGCAGATGTAATATTAGGAATGAAAATTACTAAAACATCTGATGGATATGCATTATCACAATCTCATTATATTGATAAAATTTTTAGTAAATATATCAAGGATGATGTGAATGTAGCAAGAACACCAGTAGACATCAATTTTTATTTATCGAAAAATAAATGTGATGCGGTGTCTCAGTTAAAATTTTCCCAAATCATTAGAAGCCTAATATATCTAATAAATTGCACATATCCTGACAAAGCTTATGCTGTCAGTAAATTGAGTAGGTACACTAATAACCCCAGAAAAGGCCATTGGAAAGTGATCATTCGGGTTCTTAGATATCTAAGATTTACCCATGATCATGGCTTCAACTTTACTCTATATCCAGCAGTACTCGAAGGCTATTGTGATGCAAATTAGATATCGGATACTAAAGATTTAAAATCCACTAGTGGATATGTCTTTACTCTAGTAGGCGTTGTTGTTTCTTGGAAATCCACGAAACAAACCTGCATCACACAATTCACAATGGAATCTGAATTCATTGATTTAAACAAAGTAGGAGAAGAAGTAGAATGGTTTCACCACTTCCTAGAAGACATTCCAATGTAGCCAAAACATATGCCAGCTATTTGTATTCATTGTAATAGTCAATCTGCAATAGGCATGACATAAAGTCATATGTATAATGGTAAGTCACGACATATTCGTCATCGACATAATACTGTAAGGCAATTGCTCTCAAGTGGAATAATCTCAATAGTTTATATAAAATCTAAAGAGAAAATTGCAGATCCGTTAACGAAAGGTTTAGCAAAAGAGTAAGTATATAGTTCATCGAAGGAGATGTGATTAAAGCCTATTACATAAGAGTCATCATAATGGTAACCCTACTTAAATGATTGGAGATCTCAAGAATTAAGTTCAAAGGAACAAACTCAGTTATGTGTGGCTCGTCAAAAATCACTAAGGGATTAAAATTCCTTACTTATTCCTATGTTGAGAGTGATATCTACAACATGTGTTGTATGCAAGGGTTTAAGGATAAGCTTTGCTTTTAATAATTACTTATATCTTGATTCAGGCATAAAAATCAAGACGAGTATAAGATATACTCACAATAAGAATCACTTATATGAGTGTCGAACTGTGGCCATTTCTATGAGAATGAAGAGGTTAAATTCTCTAGAAGCACTCACGAGCAACCTAGAGTGTTTAAGGCTAAATTGAACACAACCATGAGAGCCATGATGTGTTAGAAGATATTTTTTGTGAAATCTATTGTCCTGGTGTAGACACCCCATTTTTGACCGACCTTAAGACTCAGACGTCACCGATTGAGCGCTCGGTGATGTTGCATATTGTGCTCGTTCAGAAGTCTCAGAGTCGCGGCCGTGCGCCCTGCCTCCGGACTTCCGAACTCTCTTCTATGCTTTGTCTCGGTTTGCGAACCAGACTCGGTTTTCTCTGTTTTCTTTCCTGAGGGGAGGGAGAGGTCCCGTAGACCATCTCTCAGTGGCCGTGGGCTACATTTCGTGGCCGTAGGCCATTTTGCCCATTTCGGAGCCCGGTTCCTGGTTTTCGGAGCCGTCAGGCCGTGTGCCTCGGTTCGGGACCACCCAACCATCTCCGATTCCTCCGGTTTCTGGCATGCATCTCATTTTCTCCCTTACGAGGGACACTGGGGTCTTAGATACCCACTTCGCGGCCAAACACCACTTTCGGTGCTTAACGGCCGGTTTTCGGGATCCCGAACTGCGTGTTTTGGCCCCTGAGCATTCGTTTTACATTGGTTTTTGTTCATTTTTGGCAGATACCTCTGTTTTATCATAAGGAAGGTCACTGGAGGGTGGGATCCCAGCAATTGTCTCAGCAACCAGCTTTCTGCTTGGTCAAAGGTGGTTCAGCATGAATCCGGGAAGGAGAAAAGTCTGCGCGGCTTCACCGAAACGGGGCGTAACTCTTTTCACAAGAGGAATTAAAATATGAGGCCACCACCATTGGAAAGCTTACTTCCGGGGCTTCATTTTTCACTCAAGAATCTCCTAAGTCCGGATCCGGGGGGAGGAGATATGGCTGGTTGAAGTCTGGTTAGACCGAATCTGCGCGGCTTTACGGAAACTGGCATAACTTTTTCTACAGGAGGAATTTTGATGCAAGGTTTGCGGCATTGAAAAGCAAACTTCAAGGGCTACGTGGCCGACCAGTCCTATGTCTTGGACCTTTTGACCCTAGCTGGCCGGCCACCATTTCCATCCGGCCAGCCACCTGCAACTAAAGCACTTTTTGCCCACCTTTTCTACGATTTTCTTGCCTATATAGCTGGCCTCCCAGATCTTTTTGAGGGGTTGGAAAATCTCTCTCAAGGATAGACATTGATATCTATCTCTATCTCTCCATTTTTCTCTCAAATCCTTAAGTTTTGGCCTCATTTGTTCATCAACACCAAACACCACCATCACCACCTCCATTCCAGTGGCAAGGAAGGTTTTTCAAAGGCTAAGAAGCAAAAAATTCAAGCCAAGAAGCAAAAAAAGTCTTGTCTTCAAGGGTGAGTACTCTTTTACCCTTTTTGAGCTTATTTTTGCTTCATTTTTCTACCCTATTTTCTTGAGGTTTTGGGCTCCAAAACTAACTGATTTTAGGCTTATTTTGAGCCCCTCTACAACATTTTAGAAGGGCTCAACCTTGTTTGGAGCTTCTACATACCATTTGCTTCAATATCCATCATATTTACCGTAAACTTGCATGCTATTTTTAGCTTATGTAAATTTGTTTTTGGAGCATGCCATAAACTGTGATTGAGCTTATTTTGAGCTCCTCTACAATATTGTAGGAGGGCTCAACCTTGTTTGGTGCTTCCATGCATGACCTCTCTTTATAGCCCCTATTTGGTCCATATTTTGCATGATTTTTTAGGCCTATCTTGATTCTGTTTTTGGCCATGATCAGAACTGTAAATAGTCTTAAAATGACCCGCTCTTCATGTTTTGTTAAGGGTCTTAGGCTGTTTGGAGAATGCTTGGTATACCTCTCTTTATAGCCCTCTTTTGGTCCATATTTTGCATGCTATGTTTTCCGTATTTGTATACTGTTTTGAGGGATTCCATAAGCTGTAAATGTTTATATTTTTTGACCCTATTCAATGTTGTAGAACTGTTTTTTTCAGTTTGAGCATTGTATATATCACTTGCTTCATTGTTCCCCTCTTTTCCCCCATTTTTGCATGCTATTTTTTCCATACTTGTGATTGTTGTTTGGCCTTGCTTTGCACTGGAAAAATGCTATGTCCATATTGTGCATGTTTGGCATAGCTACAAGTCATTTCGGGTACTTAGCATAGCATTTCGGGCATCGGGTGTAATTTTGCTATAATTCGGGGGCTGTTTTTGCATCATTTTGGCTGCTGAAATTTGCATTTTCCATATGCCATATGCCACGTCTCATTTGCATGCCATTTTATGCCTTTATGCCGTTGCCCCGGTTTGCATGCTCGTGTGCACGCATTTCGAGGCACTTCACTTTTATCCGACGGCCTCTTATGTGAGTGTGGCTGAGGCTCACTCATGTTAGTGTAAGTCCAATTGCATTGCGTATTCCATTTTATGCCTTAGGATCACTTTCTCGGTTTGCATGCCCGCGTGTACGCATTTCGAGGCATCTCATTTTCATAGCATTATGTGTGTTAGGATTGCATGTCATGCATATTGCATCGTGTTCGGGATAGGAGTTAGCGAAACACGGAAAGCAGGCATGTTTCAGACTCCGTGACCGGAGCAGGTCTCAATTCCCAAATCACCGACACTCCGGATCCCACATGATGGAGTTAGGTTTTGTTGTAGCATTTACATGCATTCATCCCATATTGAGTTGTGCAATCCGATTCCTCGGCCATCATGCATTGAGATGCGTGATTGGTGGCACGAGGATCGAGGCATGCATATATTTGTGAAATACATTGCTATGCCCCTTTCCTGCTCTCTGTTGCAGCAAAAGGAAGAATTAGTAACTTTTCGGAGTTTGGCACGCATTTCGAGGAAAGATGCAAACAGAGGCTAATTGGGGCATCCCAGTGGATTTCCGCGCAAGGCAGCCCAGCATACATCATTCATCAGAATCGAGGCAGCCCCTGGCTTGCATGCCAGTTTACAGTTTTTCTTAGTTAATCTGTTAATTAATTAGGAATTTGTATATTATTCGGACTGTAATATTCTTTTATTCGGGACTGTACATTTATTCGGACCCTCTGCGCGAGGGCATAATTGTAATAAGGGTGTGTAAGTGTGATGTATGTCTTCCAACCCCCACTTCTTTCTCCCTTCTATTTACCTGCTTATGATGGTTAGATATAGGGCATATTTCAATTAGCATACAGTATGACAGCATGTTTGCATCATTCATCTGTTTTGCACGCACCGGGCTCGGCACATCATACAAACTGCGTTTGTATTTCAATTCCAAATTGAATACATGTTAGTTGTAGCATTCCATCTGCCATGTTTAGAATAGCCGAGCCTGCTATAGTTTGCATCTTCGCATGTGTTGCATTAGGCATTTCTGTGTATCTAGGATCATGCATGATTTCTAATCAGTTTTCTGTTTTGGCTTGGAGTACTCGGTGAGTTTTATGCTTTAGCATCCTCGCATGCGTGTGAGTGATTGCCATGAATAGCATGCTTACCATGAGGCTAACTGGTTATGTGATATAACTGCCTTGAATGCCTGTGGGTGGAGGTTGGGTTATTTGGATTGGGACAATTCATCAAATGTTTGTTTTAAGCCCACTAGATAGTGGCAAAATCATGTTTTCTAAGCCCACATGAGGGTGGCAAATCCACGTCTTAGCCTACTTGCGGGTAGCACCATCAAACCATTTTCAAACAAACAAACATGAAATATTTTGTTCCAATTCAGGCGATTCAGTCTATACTTGTATGTTGTGCGCATCACATAGTAACCTAGGCTAATAACCGGAATAAGAACTTGCAATGTTTTCAAAAACAGATATCATGGTTAGTAGAGGCCGGTCTTTGACCGCGAAAGGGTGCTCAAGTGACCTTCAATCGTATCCAAGTTCCCAGCCGTGGCAACTTTGGTGATAGACGGACACGTAGCCTTTGGCACCGAGTCGGGGTTTCCTAAATTTCCCATTTTAAAATATTTAGGTGGCGACTCAGATTCCGTATCCATGTTTGGCACTTCTTCCAAAAAATCTGTTTTCAAAAACGATTTGCCGGATTTGGACTCTTTGGTTCAAGATTAAGAACCGTGACATATGAGTCCTTCGAACTGTGGTGACCCAATATCGAACCAAAACGGAGGGGGGGGACTCACACTCCCCTCCCCCCGGGATGCGTTCGGGGACGTCTACAGTTTCTGGCGACTCTGCTGGGGATTTAGAGAACTTGACTCGAACTCATGATATCTGGTTTTGACTACATTTGTGTGTTTCTTTGCATTGCATTTGCATTGGTGTGCCTAGGACACCGTGTTTGCCATCTGCTATTCCCTGGCGGTTTCTTGGGAGGCTTGTCTTGTCAAGGCATGTCCATAAAATTTGATCGACGGCTCTGCCGATATGGGAACACAAACCCGGTTTTACGGGCACCCTTTGACCATTCGACCTAGTGCATATTCGGATCTATAGTGACCATTCCAAACTAGGAAGTTGCTTACCTATTTATAGGTTGTTTGAAGCCCATTGCGTCGTAGTGAAACCCTAGCTCGACAAAATAGGACAGGAAACCCTACCCCAACATAGGGGTGTTTTGGCTCTCACTTATCTGTTATGTGCTTGTTAGAGTGCGTCTCTCTGAGAATGCATGTATCGATCTATGAGTTTGGGCATCGAACTGCGGGCACCCATTCGATGTTGGGATTCGATTTTAGGGTATCAGTTGGCGAAATTTTGGGGCGTAATTGAAGAGAGGCACATTATCTGTTATGCTCATATCCGTTTGGTGAAATCAGTGAGATCTTTGCATGTTTTCTCTTTTGCTAGGTAGTCCTGGAACCATAGCTTCAGAAGGCTCCGATATCCCCCGGGTACATTGGACTAGTGCTGATAGACTTTGTTAGGTCAGAAATTCAATTCAAGTTCTACTAGTGTTCTTTCACGAGGCAAGGCAAAGAAAGGCGGTCGGGGCTCACGGTTCATCGATCCGTCACCATCCACATCACCTTTGTTCGAATCGCCACTCGTGATGGCACAGGGTTGAAGAATTTGTAGCCGTGATAGCGTTGAATCAAGGAACCGCCATGCGGTGAGACCGAGATTGAAACGCAATACCATCTGGGGTATCTGTCTCACATCCAGCTTTGGGACCCCAGCCGAACTTTGACCCACTTCCGCCAGCTGAAGATTTGCAGGGTCCAGATCCTCGAGAAGGGCTGGCTCAAGCCCAAGTTTTCAGACCCCTGGTGCAGCCTAATGAGAGACGTTATCCCCTTGATGCTAATGACCTCGATCTGACCGCAGTGAAAATTGCGAACCTTGAGACGCAATTCAAAAAGGCACAGGGCCTTAACTCCATTCCCGACATTGAGGATGGGCACACCTAGTCTGTCGGCTCCCTGCATGATTCAAAATGCCACATATTGACCGTTTTGACGGGTCTGGGGATCCAATGGTACATATCCGACTTTTCTTGGATGTCCTAAAGCCGATGGGTCTGACTAAGCCACAGAAACTCTCTTTGTATGGAAGAAGTCTGTCCGGTGTAGCAGCCACTTGGTACGCTAAGTTGGAGGACAAAGTGAAGCAAAACTGGGAAGAATTGGCTGAAGCCTTTGTCAATCAGTATTCCTACAATACCCAAGTTGAGATGACCATCCAAGAGCTTGAAGCAACCCGCCAAAACCCAAAAGAGCCTTTTGTGAAATTTGTTGCGAGATGGAGAGCAAAGGCAGCACAGATGACAGATCGCCGCCCTTCTGAGAGGGATCAAGTGCAGATGATGGTGCGGAACCTCGAGCATGATATGTTGCAGAAATTGATAGTCGCTCCACTATTCACTTTCAAGAGTTTGCATGAACTGGGGGTTCAGGTCGAGAATGCATTCAACAGTGGGATCATTCCTAGAACAAGTGAACCGACAATGAGGGTGATTTCAAGGAGTACCAATGTCGGAAGTAGCACTATTCCCGAGCCCACCAAATCGTCATACACCATAGCTAACCCTTTTGCCAATCCAAGCCTGCAAATAGCCGACCCAGCCCGAGCTCAAGGCAGAACTTTCACCCCTCTCTATATGAGCCTGACTAGCGCACTAAAACTCTTGATGGAAAGAGGGCATCTCAAACCCCTCGATCCTCAACCTCTTCTCGACCCACTCCCAGACATAACCCTCCAAGCATCAGATGTACCATTCACGCAAGCCATGGCACCGATCGTACCGCCTTCGCCATTATGAGGTCCAAAATCTCATCGACAACGGACGATAGCTCCACCTTCACCCCAATGACCAAACATCTCGCCTACCTCAATCTCATCCATACACCGCCATCCACCTATGACCCCAAAGATATACATCACTCCGCCCATTTACCCAAACTCGAGGTGTTTATCCCGTAAAGTAGGGATTTATGCATGATGGGTGCACCAACCCCAATCATCTCAAACCCGAGAACCCACTACTTCGAGTTGATGGGAATGATAAAAGATCTTCAAAGAATCTGACCGATCCGCCTCCGGACATTGGCTCCATCATCGACCACACCACATGCCGAATTTCATGTCAAAAGGCTCCCCAGCCTTGGGGCGGCTACATCCGAGGAAGGCCAATCCCGTGGCAAAGTGGAAGCAAGTGGAAAGAACAAGGTAGGTGCATGGATCCCCATGAGCATCTTCGTTATCGTTGAGGCCTTGAAGGCCGAGGGATCGAACAAAGAGCAAGTCCTCAGCTTGTTGCAAAAGCTGGATGACACTTTCGCTACTCAAGTTGAGGCGGTTTGACTCAAGGCAAGCCGAGAAGGGCCATGTACCAAGAACATTCTTGTTAGCTCTAATCCTCCGCCAAGAGATCAACAAACCGGCCAAGACTGCCAATCCCTTCATCAAAAGGCCCAAAGAAAATCCACAAACCCGTATACCAACCCCGAGGTCAGAGGGTCTTCCATGCCCTCCACATGCCTTTATCCAAAGCTTTCCAAATCCTTGTTGGACAAGGCCATCTCAAACCCCTTGAGCCTCGGCCTCTCCCAAACCCTCTTCCGGCTACACATGATGCTACCCAGTACTGCGCATACCATCGGCAAACTGGCCATGTTACCAACAACTGCTTCCGTCTTCGCCATGAAGTACAGGATCTATTTGACAACGAGGTCATCCTCCCGCCGAGCTCAGCAAAGTCTATCGGCACTAGGTCAGTGAACTTGGAGGATAATGTTATGTGAATGGGAGATGAACCACCTGCGGGCGGCGCTCAATCAACTCCAGACGTGGGAATGGCACGCACTGTTCTGAGCAATATGCAAATACCAGTTTTGTGCTTTCTGACTTGGGTATTGGGTCAGTTTTTGTTACTTTGTTTTGAGTCAGTCTTTTTGTTTTGAGTCAGTCTCTTTTGTTTTGGGTTTGTCTTGTTGTATCGAGTCAGTCCTGTTATATAGGAGTCGGGTGATTCCAGGGGTGTTACCTCGGCCGTCACCATTTTGTTTTGTGTTTGTCTTTTCGTTTTGAGTCTGTTTCTGCCAGGGAGCCAGTAATGCCAACAGATTTGAATGAAACAAAGAAGGATTTCCATACTCGCATTTGTTTCGCTGCAGTGCTAGTTGTGTCGGGATTTGAATGAAATGGCGAGGCATTCCACCGCTCTCTTGTGCCTTGAAGTCATTGTATTGACCTAAGTTCTTCAAAACCTTTTGAACATCATGTGAAAACAAAGAGGGAAGAATTCCTGATTTGCAAAACTTTGATCAATTGAGAGAATGAGAGGCATACTAAGCCCTTAATGAATGAAATCATGCTTGTTAGTGTGAGTCGAGAAGGACCCCGGCTTTGATCCGCATTGGTCCTACATCGTCTTCAAATGAAGCGATTTGTCGCTTTCTTAAAACTTTCAAAAATGTTTTGCGCGTCCCGCAAAGACATGCGTGGAATCGCTCTTGAGATTGTGCAATTTTAGGATCGCTCTCACCGAGACTCAACCCCTTTGCTTTCAAACCTTGAACTTGCATTCGTAATGTTCAACTCGACCACAATGTAAGGCCCGTGTGGCCAGATTTGAAGACCCTCTAACAAGAGGCACCAAAGTCGATCAAGAAGGTCGACCTCATCGGAAGAAGCTTGCAAAGCTAGATCAAGCACCCTCGAACTAGGGCAAAAATATCCGATGTGCTCAAGAGCCAAAGGTGGATCTTTCGCAAGTCAATACAATGACCACCCTCCCGATATAGAGGGCTTCAATCTCGTAACCATTTGGCATGGATCGTTACATTTTTACCCTTTGAGAGGCTCGCTGGGCCGAAAACCCGAAAGGGTCACCCAGGCAAAAGTTAGAGCGAGACAAGAAAAATATATATACAAAAATGCAAAAAGAAAAAAAAATGCAAAGATACAAAAAATGCAAAAAAAAAAAAAAAGAAAAGAAAAGAAAAGAAAAATGCAAAAAAGAAGAAGAAAAAGGAATGAAAAGAATAGAAAAAAGAAAAGAAAAGAAAAACAAAGCTCGCAAGGTCGAAAACCTGCAACAGGCGCCTTGGCAAAAGTTAGAGCATAAAAAGGAGAGGTTAAATACCCGAGTGTACCTTAAGCCCGAACTACGTAAGGCTTGATTCCCATCTTTGGGATACGTAGGCAACTTCATTCTGAAGTCCAGCCGTAAAACAATTCAAATTTGATTGTGTCCATGTAATGGTTTTGATCATCTCTGCCTTCTCTGTATCCGAGAGTCTGTTTGTGTTCGTCGCTCTGAGGACTGACTACAATGCGTTGCGGTGCCGTTCAAACAAGGGGCAACTTTCCGTTGCCTTGCAGCTCTCTTCAAGCGCGGGGCAGTTTTCCTTCGGATCTGAGGTTGCGCATCTCAAAGGGTAAGTTCCGCGCTCGTTGAGCAGTAGTCGTTTGCAAAAATAGTTTTTGAGAATTTTTACTGAGGTTGACTAATTTTCTCGAAAATTGTTCCATCTTTTCCAAAAACTGGACCATTTCTTGGACCCCAAAAGGGAAAATTTTCAGTGCTTACAACCCGACTTGCATGATTTCAAATCAAAAATTGAACAAGCATGTTAATCTAACTCTCATGTTGGTCAAAACTGTTTTAGTAGAAAGCAAAAGTTAAAAAATGGTCAAAATGATGAACTAGGGGCACAGTTGAGTCATGTTCTTTGTCTTTCTCCCTTTATCAACGCATTTGCCGGAAAGGGCACTGTATTCGCAAAGAAGGGCACAACTGAAGCTAATAAGCAAAGGGTTGAAAGCTCTCACATCCTCCAAGCAGCGAAGTATCAAGCCAAGTGCGAAGCACGAACTGGAATGGGGCAAGATATTCTACTCATCTGGACAGATCTGATCACGTCCGAACTCCAAGCAGAACATCATCAATCGATGTCAGCTACAGATTTGCTACACACCCAGTTGTAGCACAACCCCTCTGTGGGAGAAACTCACTAGTTGCGTGCAGAAGAAGAAGAATCTAGCAGAATGCTAGGGGCACGAGCCCACAACTTGCTATTTATCCATCAACCACCCAGGGGAGGGATGAAAAATGAGAGATTGAAGAATAGAGAGATGTGCGACGTGAGAAAAAGTGAGCAAAAGGGTTTTGAGAGAAAAATCGAGATTGAGTGCCTGAGTGATATGAGAGACACAAATAAGAAAGGGTGGGAAACACTACCCGGTGAAACAGGCTCCCTGTGCATGTCTGAGTGTCGTATCTTTTGTTTTATCTCGATTCTTATTTTGAGTCGTTTCGAGTGTTACTCGATGTGTCTAGGTTGTGTGCCTTTTATTTCCTTGTTGAGTCGTTTGGCTGTGGTCAGTTGTAGGCTCAATACCTGGTCGAAAACTCATCTCTCAATTTCAAAAATAAAATCGTTTTGTGCTCTGAGTGCCGTGCCGTGCCGTTCTCCACATTTGTGCAAAACAGGATTGGTTCTTTCAAAAAGTCACGGGGTCCACCCCCGATAAGTGTGAATAGTAAAACAAGGACCTATCTGAAGTTATTTCGGTTCCGGACTGCAAAGCAAAAGAAAAGAGGGAAAATTTGGAGCATCTTAGCATGTTTCAACTTTAGCAAAATCCGAGACTGCATTCCAGGTGCACCTTCTCAGGCCTCGCCATTTCTCTAGAGTATGAGTGTGTCTCGACCCCAAGTGTAAGCCTGCTTCAAGTCAGAATGGCAGTCCAAGCAGCACCAGAGGGTTTCACATGCAGGTGTTATCTCTTGCCAATTTGAATAGGGTGTGCCCTTTTGAGCTGAGTATGTTGTGAAGTCCTCTAAGAAGCAAATCAGAGGCACCAGAGTACATATTTGATGCTCCTCTATTACATAGAATGTGGATTTTTATATACACTGTTGTTGCATGCGTGCACGCATCGTTATGATTCATGCATAGAATATGCTTGCTTTCAATATTGCATAGAAAATGCCCCCATACTTGCATAGAAGATGCATTTTATCGAACTTTCTTGTGCATATTATCTCGCTCGCACTGTCTTGTGCACTTACACTGTCTTGTGCATCTTGTGGTTGTATCTCACTCGCACTATCTTGTGCATTTCAAATCACTCACGCTGTTTAGCGTATCGCACTATCTTGTGCATTTCAAATCAATCGCGCTGTTTAGCGTATCGCACTATCTTGTGCATTTCAAATCACTCACGCTGTTTAGCGTATCGCACTATCTTGTGCATTTCAAATCACTCGCGCTGTTTAGCGTATCGCACTATCTTGTGCATTTCAAACCACTCGCACTGTTTAGCGTATCGCACTATCTTGTGCATTTCAGACCATTCGCGCTGTTTAGCGCATCGCACTATTTTGTGCAGTTTATCATTCGCGCTATTTTGCGTACCTCAATCGCACTATTTTGTGCAGTTCACATTCGCGCTATTTTGCGCATCGCACTATTTTGTGCAGTCCACATTCGCGCTATTTTGCGCATCGCACTATTTTGTGCAGTTTACATTCGCGCTATTTTGTGCATCGCACTATTTTGTGCAGTTTACCATTCGCGCTATTTTGCGCACCTCAATCGCACTATTTTGTGCAGTTTACATTCGCGCTATTTTGCGCATCGCACTATTTTGTGCAGTCCACATTCGCACTGTCTTGTGCACTTACACTTTGTGTCTCACTTGCACTATCTTGTGCATCTTGTGGTTGTATCTCACTCGCACTATCTTGTGCATTTCAAATCACTCGCGCTGTTTAGCGTATCGCACTATCTTGTGCATTTCAAATCAATCGCCATTGCTTAGCGATCGCACTATCTTGTGCATTTCAAATCACTTCTACTGCTTAGCGTATCGCACTGTCTTGTGCATTTCAAACCACTCGCCTTTGTTTAGCGATCGCACTATCTTGTGCATTTGACCATTATTTGCTTAGCGATCGCCGCTTTTGTGCGGTTTATCATTCGCGCTTATTTTGCGACCTCAATCGCACTATTTTGTGCACCACATTCGCGCTTATTTTGGCGATCGACTATTTTGTGCGATTCACATTCGCGCTTATTTTGCGCGATCGCACTATTTTGTGCGATTTACCATTCGCGCTTATTTTGCGCACCTCAATCGCACTATTTTGTGCGCTTACATTCGCGCTATTTTGCGATCGCACTATTTTGTGCGATCCACATTCGCTTATTTTGTGCATCGCACTATTTTGTGCGCTTTACATATTCGCTTATTTTGCGATCGCACTATTTTGTGCGCTTTACATTCGCTTATTTTGCGTATCGCACTATTTTGTGCGCTTTACATTTCGCGCTATTTATTTCGCGACCGTACGTGCGGTTTATCATTTTGCGCACTCAATCGCTACCGTCTCTGCTTTGCATATCACATCGCACTATCTTGTGCATTTCAAATCACTCGTGCTATTTTGCGCATTGCACTATTTTGTGCAGGTTACTTGCATTGTGCATGCATTTTATCACGCTATCTTGCGCGTCCCACCTGCACTGGTTAGTGCATTACATTTCACTCGCGCTATTTCGCGCATCGCACTGTTTTGTGCACATTACTTGCGTTGTGCATGCATTTTATCGTGCTATCTTGCGCACCTTACCTGTATCACACTGCTTTATGCATTCACCCGCCGACACCGCGTGTGCCAAACTTTCAGAATCGCATTGAATATATGTTGTTAGCATATTGTTCTTGTTGAATTTCTCTCTTTTGCAGGCACGATATTGTATGTACGGTTCATTTGAGGCTGGTGCGACCAGACGAATCGCGCAGGTATCGTATCTCCTCCGTGTGAAACGCGACGAGAATTAAATGATTCTCCGCATTCCTAACTGCATGAAATGTAGTTGTTGCTTTGCATTCTTGGTTAAAACTGTTGCATCTATTTGCGAATAGTTGCCTCATTACAGCTTGCTGCATTTGCATGATCATTTGGCTCTGTGCATGTCGTCTTGCATTTAGCCCCCCTGCCTGCGGGCACATCTCTGTTTATCTTGTATGATTGTCTAAGTCTTCGGCCTTGTCAAAAATGGGTCGTCTCTGGGCTTTAACATTCACTCCCGTCACTTCTTGACTTCCGAGTTCTGTCAAAGAGGGGCAACTGTAGACACCCCATTTTTGACCGACCTTAAGACTCAGACGTCACCGATTGAGCGCTCGGTGATGTTGCATATTGTGCTTTCGCTCGAAGTCTCGAGTCGCGCCAGGCGCCCGCCTCCCGACTTCGAACTCTCTTCTATGCTTTGTCTCGGTTTTCTCTGCTTTTTCCTGAGGGGGAGAGGTCCCAGAGACCATCTCTCGGGTCGTGGGCTACATTTCATGGTCAGAGGCCATTTTGCCCATTTCGAGTCCCGATTCCCGATTCCCGTCAAAGCCGTGTGCCTCGGTTCGAGACCACCCAACCATCTCCGATTCCTCCGATTTCGGCATGCATCTCATTTTCCCTTACGAGGGACACTGGGTCCTAGATACCCACTTCGCGCCAAACACCACTTTCGGTGCTTAATCGGTTTTTCGATCCCAACCGCGTGTTTTGGCTCCCGAGCATTCGTTTTGCATTGGTTTTTGTTCATTTTTGGCAGATACCTCTGTTTTATCATAAGGAAGGTCACTGGAGGGTGGGATCCCAGCAATTGTCTCAAAGAACCAAATTTCGCTTGGTCAAAGGTGGTTCAGCATGAATCCGGGAAGGAGAAAAGTCTGCGCGGCTTCACCGAAACGGGCGTAACTCTTTGCACAAGAGGAACTAAAATATGAGGGCACCACCATTGGAAAGCTTACTTCTGGGGCTTCATTTTTCACTCAAGAATCTCCTAAGTCCGGATCCGGGGGGAGGAGATATGGCTGGTTGAAGTCTGGTTAGACCGAATCTGCGCGGCTTTACGGAAACAGGCATAACTTTTTCTACAGGAGGAATTTTGATGCAAGGTTTGTGGAATTGGAAAGCTAACTTCAAGGGCTACGTGGCCGACCAGTCCTATGTCTTGGACCTTTTGACCCTAGCTGGCCGGCCACCATTTCCATCCGGCCAGCCACCTGCAACTAAAGCACTTTTTGCCCACCTTTTCTCTGATTTTCTTGCCTATATAGCTGGCCTCCCAGATCTTTTTGAGGGGTTGGAAAATCTCTCTCAAGGATAGACATTGATATCTATCTCTATCTCTCCATTTTTCTCTCAAATCCTTAAGTTTTGGCCTCATTTGTTCATCAACACCAAACACCACCATCACCACCTCCATTCCAGCGGCAAGGAAGGTTTTTCAAAGGCTAAGAAGCAACAAATTCAAGCCAAGAAGCAAAAAAAGTCTTGTCTTCAAGGGTGAGTACTCTTTTACCCATTTTGAGCTTATTTTTGCTTCATTTTTCTACCCTATTTTCTTGAGGTTTTGGGATCCGACCCTAACTGATTTTAGGCTTATTTTGAGCCCCTCTACAACATTGTAGAAGGGCTCAACCTTGTTTGGAGCTTCTACATACCATTTGCTTCAATATCCATCATATTTACCGTAAACTTGCATGCTATTTTTAGCTTATGTACATTTGTTTTTGGAGCATGCCATAAACTGTGATTGAGCTTATTTTGAGCTCCTATACAACATTGTAGGAGGGCTAAACCTTTTTTGGTGCTTCCATGCATGACCTCTCTTTATAGCCCCTATTTGGTCCATATTTTGCATGATTTTTTAGGCCTATCTTGATTCTGTTTTTGGCCATGATCAGAACTGGAAATAGTCTTAAAATGACCCACTCTTCATGTTTTGTTAAGGGTCTTAGGCTGTTTGGAGAATGCTTGGTATACCTCTCTTTATAGCCCTCTTTTGGTCCATATTTTGCATGCTATGTTTTCCGTATTTGTATACTGTTTTGAGGGCTTCCATAAGCTGTAAATGTTTATATTTTTTGACCCTATTCAATGTTGTAGAACTTTTTTTTTCAGTTTGAGCATTGTATATATCACTTGCTTCATTGTTCCCCTCTTTTCCCCCATTTTTGCATGCTATTTTTTCCATACTTGTGATTGTTGTTTGGCCTTGCTTTGCACTGGAAAAATGCTAGTTTAGGGGCTGCCTAGCATCTGTCTTTGCACTTCATGTCCATATTGTGCATGTTTGGCATAGCTGCAAGTCATTTCGGGTACTTAGCATAGCATTTCGGGCATCGGGTGTAATTTTGCTATTATTCGGGGGCTGTATTTGCATCATTTTGGCTGCTGAAATTTTCATTTTCCATATGCCATATGCCATATGCCACGTCTCATTTGCATGCCATTTTATGCCTTTATGCCGTTGCCCCGGTTTGCGTGCTCGTGTGCATGCATTTCGAGGCACTTCACTTTTATCCGACGGCCTCTTATGTGAGTGTGGCTGAGGCTCACTCATGTTAGTGTAAGTCCAATTGCATTGCGTATGCCATTTTATGCCCTAGGATCACTTCCTCAGTTTGCATGCCCGCGTGCACGCATTTCGAGGCATCTCATTTTCATAGCATTATGTGTGTTAGAATTGCATGTCATGCATATTGCATCGTGTTCGGGATAGGAGTTAGCCCGAGCACGGGAAACGAGGCATGTTTCGTACTCCGAGTGGCGGAACGGGTCTCAATTCCCAAATCACCGACACTCCGGATCCCACATGATGGAGTTAGGTTTTGTTGTAGCATTCACATGCATTCATCCCATATTGAGTTGTGCAATCCGATTCCTCGGCCATCATGCATCGAGATGCGTGATTGGTGGCACGAGGATCGAGGCATGCATATATTTGTGAAATACATTGCTATGCCCCTTTCTTGCTCTCTGTTGCAGCAAAATGAAGAATTAGTAACTTTTCAGAGTCTGGCACGCATTTCGAGAAAAGATGCAAACAGAGGCTAATTGGGGCATCCCAGTGGATTTCCGCGCAAGGCAGCCCAACATACATCATTCATCAAAATCGAGGCAGCCCCTGGCTTGCATGCCAATTTACAGTTTTTCTTAGTTAATCTGTTAATTAATTAGGAATTTGTATATTATTCGGACTGTAATATTCTTTTATTCGGGACTGTACATTTATTCGGACCCTCTGCGCGAGGGCATAATTTTAATAAGGGTGTGTGAGTGTGATGTATGTCTTCCAACCCCCACTTCTTTCTCCCTTCTATTTACCCGCTTATGATGGTTAGATATAGGGCATATTTCAATTAGCATACAGTATGACAGCATGTTTGCATCATTCATCTGTTTTGCACGCACTGTTTCTAAGACATCATACAAACTGCGTTTGTATTTCAATTCCAAATTGAATACATGTTAGTTGTAGCATTCCATCTGCCATGTTTAGAATAGCCGAGCCTGCTATAGTTTGCATCTTCGCATGTGTTGCATTAGGCATTTCTGTGTATCTAGGATCATACATGATTTCTAATCAGTTTTCTGTTTTGGCTTGGAGTACTCGGTGAGTTTTATGCTTTAGCATCCTCGCATGCGTGTGAGTGATTGCCATGAATAGCATGCTTACCATGAGGCTAACTGCTTATGTGATATAACTGCCTTGAATGCCTGTGGGTGGAGGTTGAGTTATTTGGATTGGGACAATTTATCAAATGTTTGTTTTAAGCCCACTAGATAGTGGCAAAATCATGTTTTCTAAGCTCACCTGAGGGTAGCAAATCCACGTCTTAGCCTACTTGCGGGTAGCACCATCAAACCATTTTCAAACAAACAAACATGAAATATTTTGTTCCAATTCAGGCGATTCAGTCTATACTTGTATGTTGTGCGCATCACATAGTAACCTAGGCTAATAACCGGAATAAGAACTCGCAATGTTTTCAAAAACAGATATTATGATTAGTAGAGGCCGGTCTTTGACCGGGCGAAAGGGTGCTCACGGCGACCTTCCTAATCGTACCCAAGTTCCCGAGCCGAGGCAACTTTGGTGATGACGGACACGTGGCCCTTGGCACCGAGTCAGGGTATCCTAAATTATCCATTTTAAAATATTTAGGTGGCGACTCTGGATCTAGCGAAGGAGTCCATGATTGGCACTTCTTCCAAAAAATCTGTTTTCAAAAAGGAATTGCCAGATTTGGACTCTTTGGTTCATGATTAAGAACTGACATATGAGTCCTTCGAATCAGTGACCCAATATCGAACTGTAACCGAGGGGAGGACTCACTCCCCCCGGGATGCGTTCAGGGACGTCTACACCTGGTTTAGACTAACAGCTGAATAATTCAAGGCATTACATCCATTGGTTCGCTAGTAAGTTCGATAGGTTATCTCTAGGAAAGGTTCAAAGCCAAAAACTACCTATCCTGATGCAAGATATTTTCGATTTATACTCTTTCGACAAATTTTGCATATTGCTGCATTTCCATTGTCATCAAATTCTATTCATGTGGGGGATTGTAAGAAATGGTTTGAAAATTTTGTTTGGTAAAAACAAACTTTTCTTAAACTTTGGTCTAAGTTTAGGTGAGACCCATGTGCCAAAGTTGGCAGGTCCATGTGGCAACGCGTTTTTTTGCCGCGTAACGATTCACGTTGTATATTTGGTTGCTCAAAACCATTATTAGGTGAATGGGAAATTAAAGCCAAAGTGAGCTCCATGAAAATGGTGTGTTAGGTGAAATTTCCATTAAGGTGGAAGTTAATGTTTGTCTCACATTGCCTTGATGGGCAAACTTTGTGTGAGTTTATAAGCCCTGGGTTTGCAACTTAGGGAAGGCGCCGAGGGGTACCCAAGTTTTGTGGAAGGGTGAGGTTATGGGCAAAGTGGGCCAGACCCATTGGACCCAAAACACACACTCGCGCTCCACCGACGCCATCCATCCAGGTGGACTGGGCTGGGTTGGGTTGGGGCGCGGACGCATGGTATGAGGTTAGGTTAGGCTTGTCCGGCCTAATGTTTATCTTTTTGGGTCGAAAACATTTGAATTTTATTTTTTCTAAAAATTAAATTGTTATCTTTTGGAATTTGAATTTTGAAATTAATTCTAAATTGGCATTTTGGTCTAACACACCTGTCTAGATTTTTTCCTCCACCCGAACAGGTTCATATCTGTTTAAATTTAAATTGAACAGGTTCATATCTATTTTATTCAAACTGAACAAGTCTTGTACCTATTCAAACCTACCCAAACAGGTTTTCTACATGTTCTAAAAAGGCAATATTTTATATATAAATAGGCAGTCCCTCATTTGGATTTTGCATTCAATAATTTCCATTATTGCTTCTGCTTTGCTCTTTGTATTTTGCTGCATTTATTTTTTTGTGAGAAAGTGTATAAACATATAGTGTGTTCGTTGTGCGAATAATTTGTAATGCCGCTACTATTCGTTGTTGATCATTTTATCTAGGGAGATAGACGTCCATAATCTGAAAATACCGAGGAGATGATGAATCTGTCTTAAGAACACAGTGTTAAACACTGGACTTGATCAAAATTTTGTTCAAGAAAACAATAAGGTAAGTGATTAGTTTACTTTTCTATTTTATTAATTTTTTCTTTTCAGATTCTGATTTTGTTTTTGTAACAAAATAAGAATCTGTAGTTTTTTTTATTTATTTTTTATATACTATTTTGATTTTTGTAATCAAATAGTCTTTCTCATTTCTTTAATCATTTCTTTGAATACATTGAATATTGTCCAACAAACATAATTAAGTCACTTCACAAAATCGCGTAAGTTAACCCATAAAACGTGTCGTGAGTTCTTACAAAAATGTGTAACTTAAGTCACAAAAATACATAAATAAATGGCATACCATATGCTTTGCATACTAAAGTGTTAGGTTTTTATTCTTAGCAATTCCGTTTGATAAAACTCCTTTCAGTTGTAATTGTATTCGATCTTTTATTTCAATGAGATTTTGAGTTTTAGATGCGAATCCAATCCAAATTGCGCCTTGCAGAGATGTTTCAGAAGTTTATTTTTTCATGTTTGTTACTTTGCTGATTATGTTGCTGCAAAAATGCATTCGAAGTTGCTTGTCTAGAAGTTTGAACTGTCTGCAAAAGTACTGGAAGTTGTGTTTTTGCGTTTGAGCGGAACTTCCTGCGCTCGAGTGTCAGTCCGCTTGAGCGGCCATTCTTGCGCTCGACGCTCGAGTGGAGATCGTGGATCTGTTTTCTATAAATATGTGGTTTCATCCGTTTTTAGGGTTACGACTTCCAAATCTTCTTCTTAAGTATTACAGTTTTCTTCTAGAGCTTCTTTGCTTGTTTTCATTTGATATCTATGAGAGATTAATCATGAATTGAGTGGACCATATCAAAGGGTTTGTTTGTTTTATTTATTCAATACAAGAGAGAGAGAGAGAGAGAGAGAGAGAGAGAGAGAGAGAGAGAGAATTATTCTTCGGTGGATTCCGTGGACTTTGGGCCTAAAACTTTGGTGGATTCCGGAGTGGCTTATCGTCGTAGATTCGACATCGGAGTTGTGGATTCAACGTTGGGAAAGACAATTCTGAGGTAAAGACGGTTGTGAAAGAGGCACATTGGGGTCGGTTCGATTCGAATGTGGATTCGTTAGGTAATTGGGAGTATATTTGTGTAATTCCTTTATGTCTTCTTAATGGATTATTTTGTAGCTTTTGCCCGTGATTTTTTATCACAATTGGAGACGCTCCAATTGTGATTTTTCCACGTAAAATCGTTGTGTCGAATTGTCTTGATTGAAATTGTTATTTACTGTTTAAAATTGATACATAATCACAAATCAATATCTAGGAAATTTCTAGATTTTTCATAAAGAATTATCCTTTCTTAAATGATTTACTCTCTGATATTGGGACTATTTGTTACAACTTTTGGATGGTGATTATAACTTATTTTGATTTGGAGTCTGTGGCAAAGTGTTTGGTGTAGCTTCTGCTTATAACTTATTAGACAAAAATAGTTTAAATATGCTGAAAAAAAATGGATTATTTAAAAGTTGGGGTAAGAGTGCTTTTAACTTCTGTTTTTTGATTATCAGTTTTTAACTTAAAAAAAAAACTCTACCAAATAAGACCATTATGTATTGAAAATTCTATAATGCCTAAAAAATAACAGAAAAGGAATCAGAATTTTAAACCTGTGCTATAGATTCAGTCCTCTATTGTGGGGGGCAATTATTAATGAATCTTGTCTTTAAATTTAAGATTCTAAATATTTTTTTGATTTTATTTTTTGAGCTTGTAGGGTCTGTAATTATGTATATTCCAATTTCCATCGTTGAAACATCAATCTGACTAAATTTATATAACAATTCAATTCCGACTGTCCAGCACCTTTGATTGGATGGATTAGAGTATGTGATTGAGATTATTAATCTGTGGGTTCAATTATTCTATGTTTGTTTTAACATTTTGGTTTAGGATAATTAATCTAACAAATATGTAAGATTATTAGTAATGGAGTAGGGGTGAGATTATTAATCCAATGAATAATTTATCCTATTAATCCAATTAGATATTGAATATCACACTAATTTTGATAAGATTATTAATACTTCACTATTAATTTTGTGAATCAAACATGACCTAAGGGTCAATTTTAGGCATTCTCTCCTCATGAAATTGTCCACTGTTTCTCTCGTCATTGTTCAGGAAATGGTAGCTGTGTGGGTCACCATGACCCACGAAATGGCGGGCCACTGGTAGATATTTAAATGTAGAACTTTGCAGTTCTTTGACTAAGTCGTTGTTTTTTCTTCTTCTTTTTTTAATTTTTAATTTTTGCAGTTCTTGACTAAGTTGGGTAGTTAGTGATTCCCTGTCCTCTCAATCATATGATATATTTCTCTAAAGCTCATTAAGTAATATAGAGGAGATTTAGGACAGAAAGAGAAGAAAGAATAGGACAACTAATCCGATTCTGTAACCACTTCGACGGGGACATGATAAATAAACGTAAGATCATTCTTGAATGAGAAATTATTATGAAAAATAATGTTATGTGTAGAGTGACTTGAATCTTTATATGATACCTTGTATTTGAATTTTTCAAGCCCGTTACAGGAAATTCAGACAACTTTTGCAATTTTAATATCAAGCATCTTTTGTTGATTTTTAATATATTAAAATTAGCAATAATTCTACATACATATAAATTATCGGGCGAATTACACTCATGGTTCCTGTAGTCTGGAGTTTGTCTCACTTTGATCTATGACTTTTTAATTATGATATATTTGATCTTGAATTTTGAATCTTGTTCCAAATAAGGATAATTAAAAATATCATTTCCTTTGCAAAGGGAAAATGTTCATTTTTAAGGTAAAGTCGTCTATTTGATAAAATATAAACTAATTTGATAAAAATAAATATCAAAAAGTTATTTTTGAATTTTTTAAAATTATTTCTACTCACCAAAGATAAAATTATATAAAAATGATAAATCTTTTACATTTTCATATTTTATTTTTTACCAAATTAATTTTCAGTATGTGTTTCGTGATGATTATGTAATGGGTGGTTATTTTGTTGATTTTTTTTTTCTCTGATTATCATGTAATAAATGGTTGTTTTTATTGTTAATAGATATTTTTGAATGGTTATGTAATTAGACTTTTAATGTGTAATCCATATGTTTAATATATGAAATGTTTTTAGTTTTGGATTTTTTGATTTAATATATTGGTTTAATAATGATATCAAAGTTGTCGTTATGTTTGACTTTTAAAAAAATATAAACTAATTTAGCGAAAATAAATATCAAAAAAAATTTAAAATTATTTCTACCATCCTAAAAGATAAAATTATATAAAAATAATGTGTTTTTAAAAAAAATAAAAATTCACCACTTTAGTTTTTAGTTTCTTAGAAAATTTTTCTGAAAATAAATTCTGAAAACCAAATCAAACATTATTGTATAACCAAGAAAATACCAGCATTATTCATTAAAAAATGCCATTATATTTCAAACAACATACAAATTAACTAATATAAAATAAATTGTTTGATGACTTTGCCCTTGAAATGAACTATTTGCAAATGAAATATATTTGATTGTCCTTATTTAAAACAAAATTTAAAATTTAGAATCAAATATATCACAATTGAAAAGTAACTAAAGTAAGACAAATCTCAATATATATATATATATATTTGTATAATTCGCCCTAAGTTATAATCAATCAAAGGAACACAACTGGAGGAGCCACATGAGTGGGACAGTCTCTTTTGTGGTCAGCTTGATCGTCCGATGTTTATATATGACCAAAAAATTATGTTATTTGGTCATAAAATTACATTACAATTATTGAATATCAATTATTCAATAATATTACATGTTAAAGAAATTACTCAAAAAAAAAAAAATGTTTATAGACCATAATCATTTTACGTGTGGTCTTGCATTAATTTTAAATTTACTCCATATAAGTAAAAATAAAATAAAATAGTAATGAAATTAATATTATAATATATATTGAGCTTAAGTGGTATGCGTTTTCTTAGCTTAAATCCATGGTTATGGGTTCAAGTTTTACCCACCTCTTTTTGTAACTTTTTTTAAAAAATAAAATATATTGGCACGTGGTATGAGAAGAGCAAAAGTTTCACTATATCAATTGAGACCTTCACTTAATAATAATATAAATAGATTTTCAAAACATTTTTTTTTCTTAATTATTAGGTCATCCAGCAATAAATCTAAGAGCAATAAAATAGGAGAGGATATTTGGTGGTTTTAGATCGATACTCCACACGGTTCAACTTGTGACACTTGCTCTATCGTCTCTAAAAAAACAACATAATTCTATTTAAATCAATAAAAATCAAATTAATTAGAACATCTCATAGGTTAAAAAAAAGTTAACTAATCATTACGACTTTTCAATCACATTAACTTTTAAAAAAAAATTAAAAATTTAAAAATTATTAAAAAAATAAATCTCAAATGAGAAGCAAAGGGTGGACAAAGATTGAGCTGGGTCAGCACTATATAGTAAGAGTATGTGTATTATTCCAAATTTGGTGTGACCCGGCCCGACCCAACATTGAGCCTAACTAGCAATGGGAAAATACCTTTTTTTTTTTTTTTTTGAACGGCGAAAGAATGATCTTTATTGATGAAACATACAACGTATGGCAAAATACATCAATAAAGAGGAGCTTGAAGCTACACAAGCTCCAAGCTCCAGTTGGCAAGGAGCCAACAAAAATAGAGAACACAGGATAACAAAACCAAAAACAGAGCTGCCTCTTGCTTTGAATCTGCGCTGGTTACATATACTCTTCAAATGATACTCCATATTCAGAGCAGAACAAAACTTCATGCAGCCCACAAACAACACTACATGTACAAAGTAAAAACCTGCAAACCAAAAATGCAGCAGCAAAAACCTGCAAACCAAAAGTGCAGCCAAGCACTAGATTAAGCTCCCTTGAGCAGACCAAACACAGCAGAATTACCCACTGGTATGAGCGGAACACAATGATTACCCAGTTAATATACACAAGAAGAAGAATATACATCGACAAGAAATATACACACGGTGATTACCAGATTAAGCTACCGGTATGAGCTAATATACACCGATGTAAACCAAAACACAGAATTACACAGCAGAATCACAGCAGAATCACCCAGAATTACACTATCAGATAGCATCTCAAGAGCGTATGCAGTGCCTAACACCGGAAGCATTAAAGAGAAAATCATTGATGGAGAAAGGAAAGTGTTTGGAAGAGGACTTTAACCAAATTGCTAACCTGATGATGATGAGTTCCTGCAGCAGAAGGGTGTTAAGATGGGAGGCTTGAAAAAGACACTCATTTCTAATCTTCCAAATGGACCAGAGGGTGACCAAAGGAATGGCACGCCAGATTTTCCTCTCCATTTTCTTGCATTTGAATCCTGCCCACCACTGCAGCAGATTTTCAACGGAGGCAGGGACCACCCATAGAATACCCCACCACTGTAATAACCCAAATTCAAACTTTCCACACCAAAGGGCGTTGAATCAAAACATCTTTGGCCGGATGCTTCTCATGCGAGTTACAGAAGAGACATGAGGTGAAGCCGACCTATCCAATACTCCAATCCGCTGCAAGAAGATCAAGTTTTAACCTTGTGTTTCCAAGCCACCAACCAAGAATTGTATTTTGGGAGGCAGATAGTTGAGCCAAACTGAGTCACTACCATGAACAGTGCTACCCAAGGCGAAATTAGAGTGATTATATAGAGAGGAAACGAAAGACCTGCAAGGGTGTAAGACTGCCCACACAGCTCTGTCAGCAACTCCAAGATCTAAGGAAGGGGGAGCAGCTATGGTGGTGACAAGCCTGTGGAGTTCATCCTTTTCCCATTCGAAGAGTGCTCTTCTGAAGGTAAACAGCCAGAGGGAAGATGAGTGTGACACAAAGTCCTTAAGAAGACCCTCCTTACTATTGGACAGTTGAAATAGCCTGGGGAATACATCTTTGAGGCAAAGACCCCCACACCATTGATCATACCAGAACGTAATACGACAACCATTCCCTACTTTTAGATGAAGCTTACTAATATAGAACAATAGGAGGGACTCATGCTTATCTGCTGCTGCCACTATGCCACTCCAGATATGAGAGTGATGAATGCTGGAGCAAAGGTTTGGAAGCCAAGACCCACCTAAAAACTTATATTTGCTACATAGGACCCTCTTCCAAAGTGAATCATGTTCAGAGGCAAATCTCCACCACCATTTGAGAAGTAAGCATACATTCATATCCCTTAATCTTTTGATGCCCAATCCTCCTTGCTTTAGGCTCTTAGTTACCTCCGACCACTTAACAAGATGAATTCTCCTCTTTAGATCTGGGCCTCCCCAAAGAAAAGAAGCTTGAATTTTATCTAACTCCTTAGCTACGCCTTCAGGGAGCTTAAACAAAGATAAGTAAAACACAGGTAAGCTTGACAACACTGCTTTCAGAGTCAATCTCCAAGATGGGAGAGAAATCTCCTTTTCCACCCGGCAAGCTTCATTTTGAATTTATCGACAATAGGCTTCCACATCCTCTTTCTTTTGGGATTAGCTCCCAACGGCAATCCAAGATACTTGAGTGGTAAGCTTTGAGTCTTGCAATTCAACAGAGATGCGAACTCCTCTAGAGTATTGCCAGGAATACCAACCCCGCAAATCACGCTCTTATGATAGTTGATTTTGAGACCTGATACTACCTCAAAGCACCTAAGGATCCTTTTTAAAGTGAGGACTTCTGATAATTCCGCTTCACAAAACAGAAGAGAGTCATCTGCAAATTGGAGATGCGACAGCTGAACTTGATTATTTCCAATGGCGACCCCTTTGAGCAAATTCAACTCTCGAGCTCGGAGGAGGAGGATGTTAAGAGCTTCAACAACTAAATTAAAGAGAAAAGGGGATAGAGGATCTCCTTGTCTGAGGCCTTTTTGAGGATGAAATTCCTGAGTTGGAGAGCCATTTACAAGGAATGGGAAAATACCTTGATTTGCCTAGTTCTCAACTATCCCCGACGTTAATGGTATAGGTTCGGGGGTGGTTGAATAGGGTATGATCGGATTTCAGAAAACTTTTGAAAAACCCAATTGGCTTTTGTCGAGAGTATTTTTTTACCCAAACCCTACCAACCCGCAAATATAGTAATATATGTATAATTTATTGTTAAAGTTTTATAGAATATATATAATATCTATACAATGTATTATTGAATTTCTATTATGTTATATATATATAATTTTAATATGTACAATATATAATATTTTTTTAAATTGAAAATAGCATTTTCTAATTTTAATATTATTGTTAAATTTCTAATTGTGTTGCGCATCGGGTAGGGTCAGAGTGGGGGTTATATTTGCGGGTTTGAGTGGGGTGGGGGAGAGTTTCATGAGGGTTATAGGTCGGGTCGGGGTGGGAGCAAACAACGAAAATGAGGGTGGGGATGGGGTAGGGCCCCTCGACTCATACCCTATCGGCTACCATCCCTAGGCCTAACCTTGTCATCTCAAGTCTGGCCCTCAAAGAATGTTTAAATCCCAAACTCGTCCACTAAACTCAATCGGTATATATATATATATATTGTCTTGAAGGATTGTTAAATTATTTAAACCTTTGAAATAATTATTTGAATTTAAATTATTAATAAAACTAAATTAAAAAATAAATATAATACTTTAAGCAGTGTTTTTTATTTTAAACTATAGAAAAAAGAAAAAAAAAGGTGTAAATATATATGCATTTTTAGTTATCTTTTATTATTATTTTTAATTTATTTTGTAACTAAATAATATCAAAATTAAAAAAAAGAAATTTAAATAGGCTGGCCGGGCCAAACTAGGTTAAATTTTTTTAATCTCAAGTCCAGCCCAAAAATTAAATGAAAAAAAAAAAAAAAAAATCTATTCAAGTCCTATGAAATAAATATTTTTTTTAAATCTAAAAAATATCAGACTAAATTGACCGAACTAATCCGCGGATGGGTTCATCAAAGCCTTGTCAACAAGATACAATTAGAGTGTGGTCAATAATGGATCATCCGTGCCTCAATTGCATTTATTTGCAAATAAGGTAGTCTTTAGCGTGTTTTGTAACTCTTCTATGTCAAATACATATATTAAGATAAATTCTTTAAAAAAATAAAAAATCGAAACCAGTAGCCTACTCATTGGATTTTATCCTCAACATAGAAACAGCAAATATTCCTTATTCGCTAATTAATAATTGTTCCATTTTAAATTATGAACTCTCATATACATAGCATTGTTGCTTGGAGCATCCCTAAGTAGACTTTCTCTTATCCACCAAAACCCTTAAAAAAATACTCTCAAGAGGGGACAAAGAATGAAGGTGATATATCCCCATCACCCTGCTAACGAACCACCCATTCCCTTTCTTTCACTCCCTATATATACCAACCCATTTAACACCTAAACTCCATATCCACAAAACCCTAAGTCTCTCATACTCATCGCATTTCCAAAACTCCAAAGCACACATTGATCATCTTCACAATCTTTACACCAAAAATGTCTCTTAAATTGCTCATCTCACTCATCTCTCTCTCTCTCCTCCTCTCTCCCGCCATTTCCGGCCACCACCACACTGTAAAAAAATGGTGTGGCAAAACACCATACGCACAACCCTGCGAGTACTTCTTAACCAACAACCCTAAATACATCAAACCCATCAAACATATGACAGATTTCTTCAAACTCTCAGTCCAGCTAGCCCTAGACCGAGCATTGCACGCCCAAACCCACACCTACAAGCTCGGCTCGATGTGTCGTAATGAGCGCGAAAAAGAGGCTTGGGCTGACTGTCTCGAGCTCTATGAGTACACAATCCACAGGCTCAACAAAACAGTCTATCCAACCAACAAAAAGAGCAAAGACGACATCCAAACGTGGCTGAGCACTGCCTTGACAAACCTCGAAACTTGCCGGGAAGGGTTCGAAGAGCTCGGCGTAGCCGACCATGTCTATCCATTAATGTCTAACAATGTTTCTAGGTTGATTAGTAACACTTTGGCTATGAACAAAGTCCCATATCATGCACCGAGTTACAAAAAAGGTGGGTTTCCGAGCTGGGTCAAGCCTGGTGATCGGAAATTGTTACAGACTGCATCATCTCCAGCGTCGATAGCGAATGTGGTGGTGGCACAGGACGGGTCAGGAAATTTTAAGACGATTGGACAGGCGGTAGCGGCTGCAGCAGCAAAGGGAGGGAGTGCAAGGTTTGTGATATATGTGAAGGCCGGGGTTTATAATGAGAATGTTCAGATTAAAGTGAAGAATGTTATGTTGATTGGTGATGGGATTGGGAAGACTATAATCACTGGAAGCAAGAGTGTTGGTGGTGGCAGTACCACCTTCCAATCAGCCACTGTTGGTAAGTTCAAAATTCTCATGTTTTTGTAGTATAATTAGAACTATGGTTTCAAATAATGATATAGGTATTAGTATTGATGATATACTCATATGTCGGTTGATATACAACAGTATTGGTCGATATATTGGTACATATCGATATGAAGTATGGTTTTAAATATCGATATATTTTTTTTGATCGGCAAAAAAGAAACTTTGTGGATGGAATAAACAAGTATAAGGTCCAAGTCAAATTACATCAATAAAGAAAATGGAAGTACAAAAGTATCATAATGAGCTAAATGATCCTAATTAGGTTGGCACTAGAAAGTTCATCCTATCATTTGCTAGCACTCAAAGTTGGTGAGAGACCAACAAAAAAAAGTTCTTTTTTAAATATCGATATATTGATAAATATGAGTTTGGAACATGGTTCAAAATTCTCCTTATTTTCCTTTTTCTTTTTTTAGATTGTTTTGTAGAAAGTTAACTTAAGAGATTGATTCAGTAAAAATATCTTTGGGTGAATGACATGGTCTAAGGAAAATATAGATTACATGTGAGACTATTAATTAAAAAAAAAACAAACAAACTTTAGGATGTGTTCATTTCTTAAGAATATTAAACAAGAAAATAATTTAAGAGAAAATTGAATTAAAGAAAAGGAAACATATGAGAATTATCTTTTCATTGCATGTTTAGTTTGCAAGAAAGTTTTAGAAAATTTAGTTATCAACTTTCTGATAATTCTGTATCTTTTAGAAGAAATGATTTCAAGAAAAATATTTTCTTTACATTTTCCTAGGACAATTGAAATTAAATGCAACCTTAGTAAAAAGATGAAAGAAATAAATATTTGAATATATATATATATATATATTTTTGGGTATAATTTTATTGTGAAAATCTCTTCTAACTACATCTATATATATGTTTTCTATCAATATATTTTTTCTCCATTGTTACATTCAATATTTATTAAAACATATCAATTTTTTATTTAAACCCGCACAATTTCTTCCTATTGATTTAGCGGTAGTCGGAGATGGGTTTATAGCACAAGGCGTCACAATCAGGAACACAGCTGGAGCAGTGCAACAACAGGCCGTGGCACTAAGAGTGGGCTCTGACCTCTCCGTGTTCTATCAATGCAGTTTTGAAGCGTACCAAGACACACTATATGTCCACTCTTTGCGGCAATTCTTTAGAGAATGCGATATTTATGGAACTGTAGACTTTATTTTTGGAAATTCTGCTGTTGTCTTCCAAAACTGCAACATTTATGCTCGTAGTCCTCCTAACAAGACCAACACCCTAACTGCACAAGGCAGAACAGACCCTAACCAAAACACTGGAATTTCAATCCACAATTGCAAGGTCACCGCTGCTTCGGATTTGGTACCAGTGCAGAGCACAGTCAACACATACCTTGGTCGGCCATGGAAGATGTACTCGCGCACAGTCTTTATAAATACTTTTCTCGATTCGTTGATTAACCCAGCAGGATGGATGCCTTGGACTGGAAATTTTGCTCTTAGTACTCTGTACTATGGGGAGTACATGAACACTGGTCCTGGCTCGTCCACCGCTGGCCGGGTGAAGTGGCCTGGCTATCATGTCATTACTAGCGCCACTGTGGCTTCTCAATTCACAGTGGGAAGCTTCATCTCTGGAAACTCGTGGTTGCCAACAACCAAAGTGCCGTTCACGCCCGGCCTTTGATTTACGTCTGCATGCATGGATGACTTCGCCATGGCAACCCATTTATTTTCTTTCAACAAAATAAAGGTCACAAAAAATAGAAGAAAATGTGGTGCTAATATATGGTAATTGTTAATAACTATTGTTGTATCATTTTCTCTAATTTTTTATTTTTAATTTCATTATTTTCTTATTAAGTTGTTTTTGTTTCTGTAATTATTTTTTTATAGAAGAGAATGTGGTGCATGTTTTTGTTTCTTATGATAATGAGTTTCAATATTTGTCATTGGCGTCTAATAATTTCTTGTTAATCAAATTTCTATGGTGGTTTTGAACTTCATTTTTTTTTTTTTTTGATGGGCAAAAAAGAGACTTTATTTTTTTATTTTTTTTATCAGTAAAGAAAAATTTCATTAACAAAATGAAATTAAAAGTACAGGAAGATGACATGCATCGAGAGAGATTCGGAAAGTATAAAAATATCCCTACTACTGCTACTTGTACCCATACAACCAACCCCTTGACCTCACGATTTTTTTCTTTAAAGTAGAAAAGTTAAGAAGGACTTAACTAGAAAATTAAAATACATAAATCCCCATAAAATCAACCCACCAAACACCACTGATCAACCCAAAAATCACCTAACACCTATGCTGCTACAACTCCCCAAGCACACACCACGCCTCTGTTGCAGCCCACACCTACGTTGTTACACCTCACCTCAGCCCACACCAACCCCGCCTATGCTTCAGCTACAACTCCCCAGGCCTTCACCTATGCTGCTATTCCGAGGCCCTCACCTATTCCCTGCTAATCTGCGCACACACACGCATATGCTGCTGCCACACCCAATTCCACACCTATGCTATTATTCCGACCAAGAACAACACCAAAGCCAACACCGGAAAACACCAACCTTGCTCTTGAAGCAAGGATCAAGTACAAGGTGCAAAACAAAATACACAAATAAAGAAACGAAAAATACAAAGAGCATCACGATGAGCTAAATCATTCCAACTAGGTTGGCACCAAAAAGCATATCTGTCACGCCCCAAACCCGCCCCTAAAAGTTTGGGCATGACCCATTCGAAAACAGACACAAAACCTGATATACATATCATATGGGGCCTGAACGGAAGCATTTAATAACATATAATAGCGTAAAAAAAAAATATAATAATATTATCCATTGAGCTACCACTACTATGCCAGGATCACAGACAGAACATAATGCAGATAAATATACAGTGACGTATATCTGAAGATAGTTATGTACATATACATCTACTTTATATTCACATCAAGCCTCATAGACATTTAGGGTACAAATTAAAAGCTTAACAAAACTCCAAAACTTAAACGGTCAACACCTAACAGCTTAGACACTCAAGGCTTGGCAACCGTAACCGGCCACATGTTAAGGTTGACCTCCCGGTTGAGTGCCTACAGAAACAGACATAAAATAAAGTGAGTCAAGCTCAGTGAATAATAGTACGTAAATCATGTAATGTTACACTTAAACAATAAAGTATATAACTGCAGAAGTATATGTTTAATTACACTCTGTAAATATAGCTCAACAATCATGAGTCCAGTTTCCTTGACAAAACAGTTTAGTATGTACAGAGGATCCAAAATGTTCATATACTCAAATAATGTAATAGCCATCCCAAAAGTTACAAAATAGCCTTTCGCCCAGTCATATGAGCGGCTTATCCGCCCAGAGATAATGTAACGCATAAAGCGTGAGGGTACGTAACTAGTAGAAAATAATAAGTTTTGAAACCAATAGACTTATCATGCTAAATCGTAAACGTAACAGATCAATAGACAATATGTACAAACATAATAAATAAAGCGAGCGTATCAGTTCCAAAGTCATCGAATATCGCCGCACCATAGGATACACTAATCATCTCGGTTTCATGCGGATACTTGGTTTAAAGGCGAACATGGGTCCATTTACTCATTTATAATCGACATGGTAATAAAGAATTATTACTCGTTAGTGAGAACAAAGTCATTCAAAGTCATACCGATGTTTGCCAATCTTTCAACGTTCTCAGATTTTCAATCATCACAATTGGTCGTGTAACATGTTCAGTATAGCACTTACAATGAACAGAGCATTAGTGATAATAACTATCAATGATAAATAAAATGGACATCCTCGCACTATTACTCACGGTGATTAGATGCTTGGTCCGCCTCGTAATTGACCCTACACAATTCATAATACACATAGAAATCGGGTCACATATCATTATTCCGCTTTTGAACTAGTTTAATTCTCTTTATTCCATTTACACATCATTTGGCAATTCAACATGAATCAAATTAAATCCTTGAATCTCATTTCAACATTCCACACCCAAGTTCATGTCATCCATATCTTTAATAAATTATTTCCTTAATTTCCTTTCCATTATAGCATAAATTCTAATGTTTATAACAAAGTTCATTCGCTAAATTTAAACATAATTTTCAAGTGTCACCAAATACCAATTAAACTTGCACATATAAAATTCAACCCACTAATTTCATGATTCTACTTCCAATTTGGCCATATCATCAAATAACATCATTACCCAACCTAGGGTTTCAAGAAAACATTAAAATTCAAAACAAATTCAAACTTATTAATTCATCACTCTTTATTCTAATTTTTCCATTGCTTATACACCTAGGATACATGGTCCATCACTCTAACCCATCAATTTAACTCTCAAGATTCTTACCTCAAAGCCTTGGTGCGATTCCTCCATAATTTCGGAATTCCAATCGGTTGCAAACGTTGATCTCCATGCCTTCTTCCTTCCTTGGTGGAAAATCTTGGTCAAAACAAAGAGAAATGGTGAGGATTTGGGATCAAAACCCTAGGGTTTTCGGTCCTAGGGGAAAAGGAGAGAAGAAGGGAAAAGAATGTGTGAGAAATGATCCAAAAATCTGGTTTAAAAGCTGCTGTCCCGTACTTCCCGCTCGAGCGGAGAAATTCCCGCTCGAGCGGACCTGCTTTCAGCACGGATCCCGAAACTTTGAACAGGTATAACTCTCTAATTCGGACTCCGTTTTAGGTCATTCTTGTGGTCAAATTGAAGCCCCAGAGATAAGCTTTCCAATGGTTCTAACCTCACATCCAAATTCAAAGTGTGGAAAAAGAAAAGGGCAAAAGAGTGACGGTTGGTCGTAAATGAATTATTCAAATTAAGGTTTTTGGTCCAATCTTACTTTACCCTCATCTCATCATCTCAATCAATAACCCAAAATAAGGTAAGAACATTTCAAATACACTGAGAAGAACATCAAAAATGAGTCCACATGCTTCAGAATCAAACTTAATCAGGCGACCCGCTCGAGCGCCCAACCTTGTGCTCGAGCTCGCAGACCAACAAAGTCGTCCGCTCGAGCGTAAACTCCCCGCCGGCGGAGAATCACAACTCCTGAATCTCGTGCCGTTTGAAAATTGTTGAAACCCCAAAAGTCCGCTCGAGCGGCCACTCCTCCGCTCGAGCGGAGGAAAGGATTTCTGGGTCGTTACAATATCATATCATTTCTTAGCAACCCAAAAATTGGTCAGGAACCAACGAAGGAAACAGACCAAGACACCACAGCAACAACAACACAGCTGCTACTAGATCAAACCAATGCTGCTACTAGCTACAAGCATCAACAAAGCAGACCACCATACCATGCTCAGATTACCTCAGTCAAGATGCAAACTCAACAAAAAAATAGCACGGCATAACTACCCAGAGCCTAACTAAGCAGCCAAGAGGCAGAACAAAACAAACCAACATAACTAACAAAGAAGCAGACCAAAACAAACCAACATAACTAACAAGAGGCAGAACATCAAAACAAGCCAGTTGCAGTAGCCATGCTCAGATCAAAACTAACATCAGCTCATCTTAGCATGACACAAAACACCAGCACAACTTAGAACAATTTTAGCTCATGAGCTCAACCTATCAGTTTTAACATAGCAAGCACAAAGCAGATATCTCTTCTATATCATTGGCACAGCCTGGCAGCCACCATGGCGATCACCATATCAATTCAGCATTCAACCGATGAACATAGTAGGCACAGACCAGATATCCTCCCCTTAGGATTGCAAACACCCACAACCACGACAAAACACATTCCTAAGGATCAACCAATGATAAAAATCACCCCTTGCACTATTAACTCCACCCAGATATTAACTCCCCTTGCAACATCTGAATTGAGAATATCCTCTTCAACAAAACACTCCTTGAACACCATTTAGCAAGAAACGCCTCTGTTGGAGGTACCAAAATCCCTTTGAAACAGAACCCTCTGAAAGATTATGAATGACTATTTTATTTTGTCATCATTTTTATGTTTCTCAGAATGCTTACGAAACGTAAACTATTCACAATCTTTCTTTTTTTAAAAAAAAAAAATAAATTATACTTCGGTTATTTAAAAGGTTGAATTGATTCTTACTTTTGTAATTTTATTTTGGAACACTTTACTCTTTATAATTTAAATATAGGCAGAAGATCCTTTTTATGATTTTGGACTAAAATGTAATAGTAACTCTGTTAATGGCAAGTACAAAATTACCTTAGTACTTGTAAGTCATATTCACTTTTTCACTTCTTTAATATATATAATTTGACCAAAGCATTTGGCGTAGAGGTTATGTAACATCTTTTATGGTGTGAGGTCTTGGATTTAACACTTATAGAAAGGAGTTTTGATATCCTTTGTGATAGTTAGTTGATCATGTCTCCCATATTATGAGGTTGTATTTAGTAGTTGTTTGGCTTCCCTTGATTTATTTTTATTTTATTTTATTTTTTGAAAGTGGTCAAGGACATAGAATTTTGGAGTAGATTGTTTTGTTTAATCATCTGTGTATGGGTTTTTAATAATTCTACACAAAATAACAATCTTATTAAAAAACTTACTAAAAATACAAATGGTCAAATGGGATTGGTTGTCAAAATAAAATAAAAAAATAACAATCAAACTTCCAATGATGAATACTTTTAGTAAAATTGTTAATTAAATTTTAAATAGATGTAATATTGCTCATGTTATAATCCCTAATATAGATAACATTATTATAATAATAGATAAGCAAGTTGGGTGAGCAAGAAAGGACTTTATAGAGCAATGCTTATCTATTATTATAATTAAGTTATCTATATTAGTGATTATAATATTTGCCAAAGATAATATTGTGAAAAAAAATGATAGAATAATCTAAATTCGACACTGGCCATTCAATATATGGCATTCTTTTTGCTTTTATGTTTTAAAAATATTTATTGGAATCGTAGCTAATAAATACAAAATTATATGCTCATTCAACCATGACATTTGAGTTTAAATTTTCTGTATGATGTCTACTTGTGCTTCATAAAATATATTGGTTTGCTAATAGTGTTAGAATTTGAAATGTCAACCTGCGAAACTTACATTGATTTTCCCTTGCATGCACAAAAGAGAAATTCATGGAATGAAAAAAATTATGGTATTGTTCAATAACAGTTATAGGTACAGAGCTTTGTCTTGGCTTTGGGCTCCAACAAATAGGCGGTGGCACTACTAGAAAAGTGGCTTTTGTGACTTATTTTTTGCAATTAAATATTTGATCATCGCAAAAAATAATATTTTCACTGAGAACCTTGATAATTTTTTCGTTTATTTATTTTGGCCTTTTCTTATACCTTTGCCCTAACCCTTTTCACTCTCACACTCCTGACTGATTTTCCTCAAATTTGATTTTGCTCGCTCTATCTTTTGAAGAAGAGACCATGGTTGTGATGAAAAATCTGATTTCACTCTATCATAAAATTTGATTTCGCTCGCTCGATCGTATGAAGAAATTGGTTGTGATCGATTCTCAAAAACTGTGGGATTGCTTGTGATCGATTTCGCTCTGTAGATCACCAACGGTATGAACTCTCTCTCTCTCTCTCTCTCTCTCTCAGTGAGTCTCTTCGAATCATTCATTCAATCTAACTCTCATTCTCACTGTAATTCGATCATTCATTCTCACTGTAATTCATTCAAACTAGTTTAGCTAGATATTAATTGAGGCAAACTAGTTTAGCTGGATATTAATTGAGGTTTGTGCTGATTGATTCCTAAACAAATAGTTTAGCTGAATATTTGGTTGTTTTGATTGTGTATACATAGACATATGAATCCGAAGCAAACTAGTTTAGTTGAATATTACTTCCTTCGTGTATATATATATATTTCCCCAATTCTAGTATTGAAAGCATGGAATTGAGAAATTGACAAGTCTTACCTTATCAACAAGGTCAATGCGAAGCCCATTTCTAAGTAACATGTCCATGTAATGTATCTGTCCCGTAAGCCCTAGAGAACGGAAAGGGTTCCATTTCACCTGAGATAAAAAGAGTCACGAGAGTTTACAGGATTAATTAGCCTATTAATCAACAACAAAATGTGCATTTCAATTCCTTTTTCACAGGAAAAATACCGAGGTAACAAATAAATAAGAATGTACTCTCTAGTTAATAATACTAACCAAGAAGCAGGTAATTACTAGAAGAGGCTACTATCACACCCATGGAGGAGATGGAAAAAAAATATATATTCAATAATAGGTTGTTCATTACTTTGACCACTTACTGTTAATATTTTACCAAGGTTAGGAGTTGCATTCTATTGTAAAATATCTCTTTCTTCTGGTCCCAAAAGCTGTTCAACCACTACAAGAATTAGACAATACTCCAGTTGATTGATCTTTGCCCAATGGCAGAGAAATTTCAAATTCCTATATATGTACTAGAAGCACAAAGATTAGAATTCTCGTTGATTTCTTTTGTAGGATGAGGAAACATGCTTTGGTACACCACAAACTCAACAACAACAAAAAAATAAAATAAAATAAAATACAATAAAATAAATAAATAAATAAATAAAAAGAAGGAAGCAAGCCACAAAATGCATTGAATGTGAGTATTACAAAATCCAGCGATTAGGAAAGTCCATGTAAAATTTAGGTGATAAATGGTGACAAGTGAGAGTATGTACATTTCAAAACAGGACAAAGTTATTGGTTGGTTTTTTACATGTAATTTTTGCTAGGGATCAACAGTGGGTGTTGTAGACACTCCATTTTTGACTGACCTTAAGACTCAGACGTCACCGATTGAGCGCTTGGTGATGTCGCATATTGTGCTCGTTCTGAGGTTGCGGAGTCTCGGCTGCGAGCCTTGCCTCCGGACTTTCGGACTCTTTTGTACCTTGCTTCGGTTTGCGAACCAGGTCCCGTTTTCTCTGTTTTCTCTTCCCGAAGGGAGGGAGAGGTCTCGTAGATCATCTCTCAGTAGCCGTAAGCTACGTTTCGTGGTCGTAGGCCATTTTTCTCGTTTGGAGCCCGATTTTCAGTTTTTCGGAGTCGCAGGCCGTGTGCCTCGGTTTGGGACCGCTTAACCACCTCTGTTTGCTCTGGTTTTTGGCATACACCTTATTTCCTCCCTTTTGAGGGACACTGTGGTTTGGGAGACCAACTTCGTGGTCGAACGCCACTTCCGGTGCCTAATAGCCTGTTTTCGGGGCCCCGAACTGCGTGTTTCGGCCCCCGAACCTCCGTTTTGCATCCTTCTTGGTTCATTTTTGGTGGAGACCTTATTTTCATTGTTAGAAAGGTTGTAGAAGAGTGGGAGGCCAGCAATTTTTCTAAAAAGCCAGCTTTTTTCGTCAAAAATGATTCAGCATGAATCCGGGAAGGAGGAAAACGTCTGCGCGGCTTCACCGAAACGGACATAACTCTTTACACAAAAGGAATTAAGATATGAGGCCACCACCATTAGAAATATTACTTCCGGGGCTTCATTTTACACTAAAGAATCTCCTAAGGACAAGTCCGGGCGGGGGAGATATGATTGGTTGAAGTAGGGGATCAATTCGGTTGGATCGAATCTGCGCGGCTTCACCAAAACAGGCATAACTTTTTCCACAGGAGGAATTTTAATACAAGGTTTGCGGCATTGAAAAGCTAACTTCTGGGGCTTCATCCAAGGGGGTGGCCGGCCACCTTTGACCTTTTTGACCTGGTCGGCCGGCCACCTGAACCTTTTGAACTGGCCGGCTGACTAGGGGAGGTGGCCGGCCGACTGTAGACACCCCATTTTTGACAGACCTTAAGACTCAGACGTCATCGATTGAGTGCTTGGTGATGTTGCATATCGTGCTTGTTTAGAGGTTTCAGAGTCTCGGCTGCGAGCCTTGCCTCCAGACTTTCGGACTCTTTCGTGCTTTGCCTCGGTTTGCGAACCAGGCTCTGTTTTCTCTTCCCGAAGGGAGGGAGAGGTCTCGTAAATCATCTCTCAGTGGCCATGGGCTACGTTTTGTGGTCGTAGGCCACTTTTCCCGTTTCGGAGCCCGGTTCCCGGTTTTCGGATCCGTTAGCCGTGTGCCTCGGTTCGGGACCGCTTAACCACCTCCGTTTGCTCCGGTTTTTGGCATACACCTTATTTCCTCCCTTTTGAGGGACATTGTGGTCCGAGAGACCAACTTCGCGGTCGAACACCACTTCCGGTGCCTGACAGCCAGTTTTCGGGGCCCCAGGCTACGCGTTTTGGCCCCCGAACCTTCATTTTGCATCGGTTTGGGCTCATTTTTGGTGGAGGCCTTATTTTCATTATTAGGAAGCTTGTAGGAGGGTGGGAGGCCAGCAATTTTTCTGAAAAGCCAACTTTTTTTTTGGTCCAAAGTGGTTCAGCATGAATTCGGGAAGGAGAAAAATCTGCGCGGCTTCCCCGAAACGGGCGTAACTCTTTGCACAAGAGGAATTAAGATATGAGGCCACCACCATTGGAAAGCTTACTTCCGGGGCTTCATTTTTCACTCAAGAATCTCCTAAGTCCAAGTCCGGGAGGAGGAGATATGGTTGGTTGAAGTCCGGTTGGACCGAATCTGCGCGGCTTCATGGAAAATGGCATAACTTTTTCCACATGAGGAATTTTGATGCAAGGTTTACGGCATTGGAAAGCTAACTTCTGGGGCTTCATCCTAAGGGGTGGCCGGCCACTTTTTCCTTTTGACCTGGCTGGCCGGCCACTTACCTGGTGGATGATTTTTTTTTCCCTTTTGACTTGGCCGGCCATTCTTGCCTTCCCAAGTGTGTTCCATCCATATATTTTGTTTTGCACTTCACCCATGTCCGAGGGTTTGGCCTTTTGAGGGGGAAAATTGAATTTAAATCTTCCCCCCATTTTCCCCCCCTTTTTCCCACACCTTTGCCTATATAACCAGCCCCTCCCCTTCAGTTTTAAGGGTTAGAAAATTTGGTTTGAGCCTCCTATTTCCAATCTCTCTCTCTCTCTCTCTCTCTCTCTCTCTCTCTATATTCTAAGCACCAAAACCCTTTGTTCTTAGACCCTTTTCTACACCACCACATAGCACCACCTCTCCATCCTCCTTTCCAACACTTGGAGCTGGTTTTTCAGAGGCAAAGAGAGCCTTTCTTTGGTTCAACAGTTGTCAAAGGCATAGTCTTCAAGGGTGAGCTTCATTTTTCCCTTTTCTAGCCTTTTCTTGATTTATTTATAAGCCATACTTGCTTACATTTTTGGGCTCCAACCCTAACTGGAGATAGGCTTATTTTGAGGTATTTTTCATGTTTGATTAAGGGCCTCTCCCTGTTTGAGGCCTCCTTTTTACACTTTGTGTTAAATCTCTCTTGTATGCCTCTTTCTTGCATAGTATTTTAGGCTCATTTTTAAACTGTTTTGAGCTTGGTTATAAACTGAAAAGTGCCTTGTTTTGAGTCCTTCTTCAACATTGTTGAAGGGCTCTTCACTTTTTGAGGCTTCCTTTTGTTACTTGCCTCTTTACCCCCCTTTTGGCCTTATTTTTGCATGCTTTGTTAGCCCCTTGTGCTTGTATTTTTGGGCTCTGGTCCAAACTGTAAATAGCCTTATTTTGACCCCATATTCATGTTTTATCAAGGGACTTTTGCTGTTTGAAGCTCCCTTTTTTCTCTTGGTGTTTAAACCTCTTTTTAGGCCTTATTTTGCATAATATTTTATGCTTGCATGTGCACTGTTTTGGGTTTGGTCACTAACTGAAAAATACCATGTTTTGGGCCCCTCTTCAACTTTGTTGAAGGGCCCTCCTTTGTGTGAGGCCAGCAACCATCACTTGCTTCTTTGTCTCCCTTTTGGCCCATTTCTTGCATAATAGTTTAGCCATACTTGTGTTTGTTTTCGTGGCTTGTTGTAAACTGTAAAGTGCTTCACTTTGAGTCCCTCTTCAACGTTTTTGAAGGGATCTTAGCCATTTAGGGCCAGCAGCTGCCACTTGCTTCATTATCTCTCTTTCGGGGCCATTTTTGCATGCTAGCTTAGTCCTATTTGTGTTCACTGTTTGGCCTTGCTTAAAACTGTAAATATGCTTGTTTCGGGACTTTCTTGATTCTGTCTTCACACTTCATGTCCAAATAATGCATGCTTTGCATAGCCATAGGTCATTCCATGTACCTAATTTCATGTTTCGGGTCTCATTCCATGCATCTGGTGCCATGTTTCTATGATTCGGGGCTGTTTTGCATCACATTTTGGTACTAAAATTTGCATGCTTGTATACCATATTCCATGCCTTGCCATGCTTTGTTAGAGTGGCATTTGTGCCTTAGGTTCGGTCCTCGATTTGCGTGCACGTGTGCACACATCTCGAGTGTCTCATTTTCATCTAATGGCCTCCTATGCGAGTGTGGCTGAGGTCCACTTGTGTTGGTGTAAGTCCATTATGCATTGTGTATGCCATTTCAATTCATAGCATTGTGTATGCTAAGTTGCATATTAGAGCATTGTGTATGCCATGTCACATCGAGCATCGTGTATGCCATTTTAGTTTGTAGCATTGCGTATGCTAGGTTTGCATATTAGGATTGCATTCATGCATATCATGCATATTGCATTGTGTTTGGGATAGGAGTTAGTCCGAGCACGGGAAACGAGGGACGTTTCGTACTCCGAGTGACGGAACGTGTCTTAATTCCCCAGTCACCGACACTCCGGATTATCCATGATGGAGTTAGGTCTTGTTGTGTTTTCCAGTGCATTCATTTCATATCAAGTTGTGCGATTCGACTCCTCGGCCATCATGCATCGAGATGCGTGATTGGTGGCACGAGGATCGAGGCATGCATACATTTGTGAAAATACATTGCCATGTCCCTTTCCTGCTCTCTGTTGCAGCAAATCAAGAATCAGCAGTCTTCCGGGGCTTGGCGCGCTTTCCAAAAAATTATTGCAAAACAGAGGCTAATTGGGGCATCACAGTGGATTTCCGCGCAAAGGCAACCCGGACATGCATCATTCATCACCCGAAGAAGAGTCAAGGCAGTCCCTGGCTTGCATGCCAGTTTATTGTTTTCTTAGTTAATTTGGTAATTGATTAGGATTTTTGTACATATTTGGACTGTACTATTCGGGACTGTATTATTTATTCGGACCCTCTGCGCGAGGGCATAATTGTAATAAGTGTGTTTGAGTATGATGTATGTCTTCCAACCCCACATCTTTCTTCCCTTTTATTTACCAGCTTACGATGGTTAGATTAGGGCATGTTTCAATTCGCATACAGTATGATAGCATGTTTGCATTCATTCATCTGTTTTGTATGCACCGGGCTCGGCGCATCATACTAACTGCATTTGTATTTCAATTCCAAGTTGAATACATGTTAGCTGTAGCATTCCATATGCCATGTTTAGAATAGCCGAGCCTGCTATAGTTTGCATCTTTGCATGTGTTGTATTAGGCATTTCTGTATACTTAGGATCATGCATGGATTTCTAATCAGTTTTTGTTTTGGCTTGGAGTACTCGGTGAGTTTTATGCTTTAGCATCCTTGCATGCGTGTGAGTGACTGCCATGAATAGCATGCTTACCATGAGGCTATTTGCTTATGTGATATACCTGCTTGAATGCCTGTGGGTAAAGGTTGGGTTACTTGGATTGGAACAATTCATCAAATGTTTATTTTAAGCCCACTAGACAGTGGCAAAATCATGTTTTCTAAGCCTACCCGAGGGTGACAAAATCCGCATCTTAAGCCTACTTGCGAGTAGCAAACCATTTTCACAAACAAACATGAAGTGTTTTGTTCCAATTCAGACGACTCAGTCTATACTTGTATGCTGTGCGCATCACATAGTAACCAAGGCTAATAACCGGAATAAGAACACACAATGTTTTCAAAAATAGATATCATGGTTAGTAGAGGCCGATCTTTGATCGGGCGAGCGGGGGTGCTCACGAAGTGACCTTCCCCAATCGTACCCAAGTTCCCGAGCCGAGGCAACTTTAGTGATGACGGACACATGGCCTTAGGCAAATGAGTCAGGGTTTCCTAAATTTTCCAAAAATAAAATATTTAGGTGGCGACTCTGTATCTGGCAAAGCAGTCCATGTTTGGCACTTCTTTCAAAAAAAAATTTGTTTTCTCAAAACGATTTGTCGGATTTGGACTCTTTGGTTCAAGATTAAGAACCGTGAGACAAAATCGAGTCCGAGCTGTAGCGAGGTCCCCCGCGGGCTTGTCTACATCGGCCACCTGAACCTTTTGCACCTGGCCGGCCATTTTTGTCTCCGTGAGTGTATTCCAGCTGTGCTAGCTATTTTCCACTTGATCCACTGTCCGAGGGTCTCCCTTTTTGGAGGGAAATTTGAATTGGTTTTCCCCCCTCCCCCATTTTCTTTGCCTCTTTCCCTCTATAAAACCAGCACTCAAGCTTCATTTTCAGGGGTTACAAAAATTTCTTAAGAGCCTTTACACTCCATCCTCCATATATCTCCCCTATCCAAGCTCAAATACCCTTTGGTTCTTGGCCATTACACTACAACTCATAGCCCACTACCTCCAACATCCATTCCAGCCCCTTGAAGCTGATTTCCAGAGGTTGAGAGCTCAGAAATTTGGACCAAAAGTTGCTGGTTTGCTACTCTTCAAGGGTGAGTCTTCTTTTCCCTCTTTCTTGCTTTATTTTTCTCTATATCTTAGCCCTATTTTCTTACATTTTTGGGCTCTGACCTGAACTAGAAATAGTCTTATTTTGAGCTCATTTTCATGTTTGATCAAGGAACTTTCTCTGTTTGAGGCCATTTGTTACCCCTTTTCCTTTATCTCTCTTTTAGGCCTATTTCTTGCATGATATGTTAGCCCTGTTTGTAAGCATTTCTGGGCTTCGAGCCAAACTGAAAAGTTCCTTGTTTTGAGCCCCTATTCAACTTTGTTGAAGGGGTCTTCACTGTTTGAGGCCAGCTACTGCCTCTTACTCTCTATCTCTCTTTTAGGGCCATTTTTGCATCATATTGTAGCCTTACTTGTGAGCATATTTGGGATTTTCTATAAACTGTAAAGTATCTTTTTTTGAGCCCCTATTCAACTTTGTTGAAGGGTTCTTTACTGTTTGAGGTCTTCTACTGTCCCTTGTCTCTAATCTCTCTTTTAGGGCTCTTTTTGCATGATACATTAGCCTTATTTGTGAGCCCTTTTGGACCTCGACCTAAACTGAAAATAGTCTTTTTTTGACATCATATTCATGTTTGATTAAGGTCTATTCTCTGTTTGGGGTCATCTTCCCCTATGCATGCTTCATTCTTCCATGTTCAGGGCCATACATGTGAGCATTTGCATTGGCCTTGTTTTGGCCTCTTATCCACTGAAATCCAGTGGATTTTCAGTGGCTTAGATGCATTTTTGAGCCTCAAAATCAGAGGGGGGTGACCCCCTCTCACCTTGTTTTGTTTGATGGTCTTTTTGGCCTTCCAAAGAGGCCCTATCTTGCATGCCTTGTTGACTGATTTCAAGGTCAATTTGGTGAGTTTTAGGGCTATCATATTTGATTTTCAGAGTTTTTTGTACCATGCTAAGTGTCCTTGATGCATGTGCTTAATAACCCCTTTGTATGCCCTCTAAAAGAACCCATCATTTGTGCATGTGTTAGCTGCATTTCAGAGGTTATTTGGGCATGTTTTGGCATGATTTATTCACTGATTTTTTCTGATTTTATGAGTTCTCACTTTCTTCATATACTTGCCATGTAAACCATGTTTGCTAGTCAAAATTGCATGCTATTTTAGTCCATCTTGCTAGCATCTTTTGGCCATGCTTTGAACTAGAAATGTTCATGTTTTGGGACTGCCTTGGTTCTGTCTTTATGCTTCATGATCAAATAATGCATGCTTTGTATAGCTATAGGTCAATGCATGTGCCTAGTTTTGTGTTTCGGGACCATTCCATGCATCGGGTGCCATATTTCCATGTTTCGAGATCATTTTGCATCACATTTCAGTGCTGGAACTTGCATGTTTGTATGCCATACTTCATGCCTTGCCATGCCTTGTTAGAGTGGCATTTGTGCATTAGGATCGGTCCTCAGTTTATGTGCATGTGTGCACGCATCTCGAGTGTCTCATTTTTCATCTCATGGTCGCTGATGTGAGTGTGGCTGAGGTCCACTCATGTTGGTGTAAGTCCATTATGCATTGTGGATGCCATTTCAATTCATAGCATTGCGTATGCTAGGTTGTATGTTAGAGCATTGTATATGCCTTGTCACATCGAGCATTGTGTATGCCATCTCATAGCATTGCGTATGCTAGGTTGCATGTTAGGATTGCATTCATGCATGTCATGCATATTGCATTGTGTTTGGGATAGGAGTTAGCCTAAGCACGGGAAACGAGGGATGCTTCGTACTTCGAGTGACGGAACGTGTCTCAATTCCCAGTTGCCGACACTCAGGATTATCCATGATGGAGTTTAGGCCTTGTTGTGTTTTCATGTGCATTCATTCCATATTGAGTCATGTAAATCGACTCCTCGGCCATCATGCATCGAGATGCGCGATTGGTGGCACGAGGATCGAGGACTACGCTTCCTGAAGAGTAGTCAAGCATACATATGTGAAAATACATTGCCATGCCCCTTTCCTGCTCTCTGTTGCAGCAAATCAGAAACTGGGCAATTTCTTGGGGCTTCGTGCGATATTCCGGGCTTAATTGTAAAACAGAGGCTAATTGGGGCATCGTAGTGGATTTCTACGCCAAGTAACTCAAGTATGCATCATTCACCATTCAGAACAGAGCTGAGGTAGTCCATGGATTTGCGTGTTATTTATTTCATTTCTTAGTTAATTTATTAATTAATTAGGAATTTTGTACTTATTCGGACTGTAATTATTTATCCGGACTGTATATTATTTATTTGGACCCTCCGAGCGAGGGCACAATTGTAATAAGTGTGTGTGCGTGTGATGTATGTCTTCCAACCCCACATCTTTCTTCCTTTTATTTACCAGCTTATGATGGTTAGATTAGGACATGTTTCAATTAGCATACAGTATGATAGCATGTTTGTATTCATTCATCTGTTTTGCATGTACCAGGCTTGGCGCATCATATTCACTGTATTGTATTTCAATTCCGAGTTGAATACATGTTAGCTGTAGCATTCCATATGCCATGTTTAGAATAGCCGAGCCTGCTATAGTTGTATTTTTACATGTGTTGCATTAGGCATTTCTGTATAGTTAGGATCATGCATGGATTTCTAACGTAGTTTCTGTTTTGGCTTGGAGTACTCAATGAGTTTTTATGCTTTAGCATCCTTGCATGCGTGTGAGTGACTGCCATGATAGCATGCTTACCATGAGGCTATTTGCTTATGTGATATAACTGCCTGAATGCCTGTGGGTGAAGGTTGGGTTATTTGAATTGGAACAATGCATTGACTGTGAGTTTTAAGCCCACTAGATAGTGGCAAAACCATCTTTTCTAAGCCCACCCGAGGGTGGCAAAATCTGCATTTTAAGCCTACTTGCGAGTAGCAAACCATCTTTCAAAAACAAACATGAAATGTTTTGTTCCAATTCAGGCGATCTGGTCTATACTTGTATGCTGTGCGCATCACATAGTAAATCTAGGCTAATAACCGAAATAAGAGCACGTAATGTTTTAAAAAACTAGATATCATGGTTAGTAGAGACCGATCTTTGATCGGGCGAGCGGGGGTGCTCACGAAGTGACCTTCCCCAATCGTACCCAAGTTCCCGAGCCGAGGCAACTTTGGTAATGATGGACACGTGGCCTTAGGCACGAGTCAGGGTTTCCTAAATTTCCTAAAAATAAAATATTTAGGTGGTGACTCTGTATCTGGCAAAGCAGTCCATGTTTGGCACTTATTTCAAAAAAAATCTGTTTTCTCAAAACGATTTGCCGGATTTGGAATCTTTGGTTCAGATTGAGAACCGTGACAATTAGAGTCCTGAACTGTAGTGAGCCCAAAACGAACGGAATGGGGGACTCATCCCTCCTGGGGCATTCGGGGACGTCTACAGGTGTTTAAATTGTCTATGGCCAATCACTATGTGCACCACAAAACACCTCTTTTGAATATGATAAGCGTAAAGCATTTGATGATGGATTTCTTATGAAGGCAACCCTATTGCTTCTCAAATAAAATCCTCCACACTAACATATAATATAATGATACTGCTTCCTTTTTTTTTTTTTTTTAATAAGGTAAACTTTGTACAGGAAGATTACTAATATGCTTTCATTTTTATTGGTATGATGTGATACTGCTTCCTTTTGTGAGGATTGTTACAAAAGGGTCATGAATGAGTTCATGAAGCAATCAAAGGTACTGTTGTGTTACCATCTAGTTTTTGCTTCTATATGGTATGATGTGATGGTTAGACTTACAAATTTTCCTTAATGAACATCTTACACTACTAGAATTCTGACTTTTTGCGTCTATTTTTTTTGTGACTGATTATTTAGCCGTCACAAAAAATCACTTTTTACATCAAAAGCTCCTTTTACTTTACCTATGTTCAACTTAAAAAAATAAAATAAAATAAAATAAAACCCAAATCATGTCAAACTTGACCTATGTCTCTTTTTTTTTTCTTATTTCCCAAATTTGAACTCTCTCTCTCTCTCTCTCTCTCTCTCTCTCTCTCTCTCTCACAAAATTTGTCTCTCGCCTAACTCTCTCTTTTGACTCTCCATTCTCTCTCACTCGAATCTCACTGTCTCTCTCACTCGACTCTCACTTTGATGAAGATTTGAAGATTTTGATCGACTGTTGATAAAGATTTGAAGATTTTAATTTGCTGTTGATGAAGATTTTCATCGATTCATAATCGAGAATCATAATCGGTAAGCCTAAACACTTCTCTTTGTCTCTCTCTGTAATGTATGATACATCTTCATCGATTCAACTCTCTCAATAATGTTTGACACATCTTCATCGCTCGAATCTTACTCTTTGTAATGTTTGACACATCTTCATCAATTAATCTATAATGTGAAAATTGAAACATTAATCAATTCCATTCTCTGTCTCTCTCTTAATCTAGCTCATTAGAGATGGCATTAAGGGAAGCATTGTGAACTCGAGAGGTTGTTTTTACTAGTAAATCAATCAATCTTCAATTTGTCTGCCTATATGTGTTTTTTTTATTCAATTTTCACGATCTGATCTTGCTATTGTTTTTCATTTTCGCTATAATCATCTCTCTCTCTCTCTCTCTTTCTCTCTCTCTCTCTCTCTCTCTTTCTTTCTTATTTCATGATTTTAGCAAGGATTTTGAACAGAGATTCAATTTTAGTTGATTTTGAATGATTCCATTGATGAATTTTAATGTCCTTTTGCGTGCTCAGATTCCATTCATCACCTTTCAATTTTGTATATAATGTAAAGATGGAAGGTGATAATGACATTGAGGCTGATAATAATCATGTACAAATAACCAGTTGTGGCAGTGAGGTTGATGGAATGCACAATTTTGTTTCTTTCCCTGCTACAGGTAAAGTGCTTATTGTATAAACTCTTTCTTGCACTAAACCGATATGATAGGATTTGATTAATTTTTGGACTTTTAGGTTATTGCCCTTTTTTATATCCCATTCATGTGATTCACTCATACTCTTTGTGCTTACTATGCAGTGGCTCACTGTCAAATGATTCATGTCATCCTGAAACTTTTGTATTGAGGATTAATTTTGAGACTTAGAATGTTGTGATATCTTCTAATTTACGGCCTTTAGATTGTATTAGGAAGAGATCAACTTGTGTTGTGGGTATGATGTTTCTAAAATCAAACCAGAACTTGCATGCTCCATTTACGCAGGTTGTTTAGCTTCAGTAGACTAAGATTATTTTCCAGTTACTTTTTTAATCCCTTTAATTTTGAATAGAAACAATCTTGACTTCTTCTCTGTGCTTGTTATAGGATGCACCACTTATGACAGAAGACATGCATGAGGAACGACTCAATGCTGTAGAAGCTTTGGGTTCTTCATTTGTGTAAAAACTTCATCATATGTATTATGACTGTGGTGAAGATGGCCATTGTGGGCATGTTATTAATATGCATATACATATACATGTTGATATTATGACTGCTATCACTAATTATCTCAAAGTATATTCGAATGGTTGCATCTTAGATGTTTTGATAAAGTGGTTACCACTCCACTTGCATTAACTTTGATTCAAGTAAAGTGGTACCAGTTTACTTGCTATTAACGTTGATTTAAACCTTTCATTTTTGCTAATTTCATATATTGACAAGGCTTCTTTCCTTGTGATAGTGATTTATTATATGAATTAGCTGACGTAGACTGGGACGGCCTTGGATTTGCACTTACGCCTACTGATTATATGCATATCATGAAAGTTTTACAAGGGCAAAGCTTTACTAAAGGTGAATTACAACGTTTTGGGAACATTGAGTTAAGCCCATCTGATGGGGTGTTAAATTATGGGTAGGTCAGTTCTCTAAACCTTTAATGATATAAACTAGTAATTTGAAATGTTCATATAGCATATACTTTGCCTTTTGAATAAATAAATAAATAATTTTTGAATAAATGCACTCTATGGATTCATGTGATATGTGAAATTGAAATGGGCATGTGTTTACTGCTTACCCTAGAAGCCATTCTGATGGGGCGAGCTTTTAGAGCTTACAAATTTTATATGGATTTCTCAAATTAGAACCTAGAATATGATTAATTAAACCTATTTTTCTTGCCAACCATTAGAAAATGCACAAGTTTTAATTTTACTTACAGAAGCACGTTTGATAAGAGAATTGACCCATGCAAGGCCAAAACACTATCTTATTCATATTGGTCTTTGTAAATTGTATCTCATATGTTCATTACCCTGTTGTCCCTCAAACATTATATCTTCGTAGGTTTTCTTTCATTAATCTTGATTTTGTGTTGCCAAAAATGGGACAAGGGCCAATGTTTCTTGCTTTCTTCATCAATAAAGTTTCTTTTTGTTGGTCAAAAAAAAAAAAAAAAAAAAAAATGGGACAAGGGCCAAGGTTCTTCTGATAGCGAACGATACCAATCATAACTCAAGACTACAATTGACAACAAGCAAAAAAAGAGTCATATGGTTTGACCATGTGTCAGCAATGCCCTTGGACACACACAAGGTTTGTGATCTTTGATATAGTTATTCCATAAAAAGATACTATATACTTTTTTGGTACAAGTAGAATTTTGTGCTTTCATTTTATGCTTCTTCACAAAACAATTTAGTTGCACATATTTATGAAGAAATCCGTGACTGAAGCCTAAGAGCATGCATGACATGCTGTTGTAATTTAATATTGAGATAAAATTCAAGAAGATAGTATTCTAATTGACACATTGATTAAAGCAGTCTACCCAGTGTCTTTCCATAACAAAAGCAATTTCGCAAATTTAGCTTGAGGAGGGCTTTTAAGATGCTCAAGAACATCTATATTAAATGGAATTGGATGTGTGCTGGGTGTTGATATGCATCTAATTATAGAATATATCTTAATTTCCAAATTCAAGGACATCAGGATATGGCTAAACATTCTTATCTTTTTTTTGTAATATTAGAAAGGTATTTTTGTGTGATGGAGATTATTTGGTATGGGCAGCTGCTTGACATCAACTACGCATGAATCTCTCTTTCTCTCTCTCAATTTTACATCCCAACTACATTTACAGTGTTTTTGATAAATTAACATATTTGGTTCAGAAGTTTAATGTAAGTTTATAATTTCTTTCTTTAGCTCTGTGATTGGTTGGATTTATCTCTCAATCACTCAGTACCATCTTCATTTTTTATCCTCTCCAAGTATTTTAAAGGCCTCTTTAGTTCTAATTTTTGTAATCAAAATTGGAAGCCACACCAGTTTGTTTTAATCTATAACTTGGACTGCATTTGACTTTTTTTCTTGTTTTGATACTGTACACACTACTAAAAAAAACATTTTTTTGCGATCGCTATAAACCGTCGCAAATAATAAAAAACAGTCGCAAAGGACTTTTTGCGACGGCCCATGCGACAGCAAATAAGGGTCGCGAATATGGGGGTGGCAAATACTTTTTGCGACGGTAATGCAACGGTCGCAAATTATTTGCGACCACCTAAACTACTTATGGCGACCGCTATTTTGCCGTCGCAAAAAACAAAGAAAAACACTAATATGATCTTTGGCGACCATCTTGTTACCGTCGCAAAAAATAAAAATAAAAACAAATAAATAAATAAATAAAAGCATTGCATAATTTTTTGTTTTCGTTGTCCATTTATGAACACATGCAGAGCATGCCCTGTTGACTGCACTATGAGAGTAGGCAGTTCACCACCACGCAAGAATGATTCAGATGAACCGATATCAACACTGTTAACAAATTGATCGGGTGGGGATTACAATCACAACATAAAAGCATTGCATAATTTGCATTTAATACTCATGCTTAAAGCTATACAAGTCCCAATTCATATACACTATACAATTATAGAGACAAATGCAAGTATCCCATGTTGAGAAAATATTTTTGAACAAATTACAAATTGAAACAATCAGTCAGAAATAAACTGAATGCCAAGAGACCAACAGAACTGAATGCCAAGCTGTCATCCAGAGATGATATATCTTCATTATAAGTATCCCACGAGAACATTTCAGCATTACTTGGCAGCATTTCCATCTGTGATGTTTGAACTCCAACCTGTAATGGAGGCACAAGAATCAGAAACTTCAGCACAATAGTAATTATGATTGAAAATGGATTTTCACTTCGGAAAGATTAAATAGAGATCAACATACTTTGGCAGTATTGAAAACTACATTCCTACAATCGGGAAGGATGCTGATGGACCTAGGAGGCAAATTATAGTGCATGTTATTGAACATCACTCTTGTAACGGACTTGGTATCATAGTTTGAGAGAAAAGCAGCACAATTTCCAAATTCAAGTAAATACATGGGCACGAAAATGCCGGACATTCAAGAACGAAGCTATGAACTATGCAAATGCCGAAGCAATTGAGTGTCTAATACATTGGAAGTTTCCTAGAGAAGTGACAATTGGATCTGCTGAACCTAAAGCTCGCCCACTTAGCTTGATAGCCCTGTGAAGCTCCTTTAGATGACCATAATTTTATGAGGTAACACAAGGCCATGTGCACACACATGAACAACAAAAAATTATAAGTGCACAAATAATAGGAAAACATAATTCAAGCAATAACAGGGAAAGGAAAAGTGTACTACATAAAATATGATCTCAAAGTCTCACATATATGCAACCACTGGTATCCACCACAAGATGTATAGTCTACATCTTTTCTGAATTTCTTTCTTTAGGTTTAAAGTTTGAAACAAATACATTAATGTTTGCACATCTGTGAACGACAATCAACCTACATATTTGCTGATCTCTTCTTCTAAAAAATGGACTTAAACATAACAACTAGCAAGAAGAACAAAATCTTCAACAATTAAAGCAAATTTAAATTAAATGAATGAAACACACAAGATTTGGCAATCTACTCTAATTAGTTCGAGAAAAGTTCTTTCCAAAGGGTATATAAAAGATCCCATCCAAAAAAATTCATGTTCCACTAATGCTAAATTAAATAAGTTAAATAACTAATACCCTAGTACTGAAATGCCAATGAGGAACTTCACTCATTGCTTCAATTGAAGAGTCAAGAAAGAAAGAAAACAAGGAACTTAATCTGTACCCAGTTCATAGAGTTCATATATATTCATTGAAGGTCCTTGAAAATCATCAGAGGCATATATTATTCTGGGTATAATATACTCCAGTAATCATTTTCTAAGTTTCGCTTCTTATGATGCTCAATCAATCACTCTAGAAGAGTGACAATCCAGGTGTTATGTTATTGTATTCCTTTTGGTACTGTTTTGTGAGTGCAAGAGACAAGTGTTACTCAATTCCTTTTGGTACTGTTTTGTGATTGCACAAGGCTAGTAGTGATTAAACCAACTAAACCAAACACAGTCCTTCACACAAATGCTATGAAAAGATTGAATCCGAGGACGGTTCTCTTCATCAATGGGAGAAGCACATAATTCAAACAATCAAGCTCATACACAACACATACTGACCTTTCCTTAATTTGTAACTATTCATAAAAGCAATCAACTTAACCTTTTTTTTCAGAAAGTAATAAAATGGCTGGTTCAATCTCTGAGAAAAATGTTTTACGGTTTTCGCTTGATTTAGGTATTCGATGAACAAGAGGCTCCTTCAAATCAAACCACAAAAGGAGAAATATTTCAGCCCATTGTTTATATTACTGCTTTAAACACACACCTAAGGCTAACTTAACATATATAATGTAAGTATCCACCTGGAAGGATCTACCAAAATGCAGCCAAAAATATTAGAGTGGCATACCTATTCATTTTCTTTTGAAGCTTGTTGCCCACTAGATGCATCTGACACCTACAACATGTTAGTATAATGTGTTAATAATTTCCATATGTATATATACAAATTGATAAAACGTAAAATTCATTAATTTGTAAGTATTGCACCTCTCTCAAGCTCATACTCCCAGCCACACCCTGTGACTCTAAGAACAAAACACGTGCCGTTAGGTTCTTGATCATCGTAGTGAACCTAGACTCAACGTCTTGTGTCATATGCTGTGTGATCTCATCAATAAATGAAGGGGCTGCTAATAATTGGGATGAGCCGCTGCCTCGCGCATACACCGCACTCCAGGGAACTTCTCTCCCATAGGTCTTGCAATACCCATGTGCATCGTTCCCAAGGATTTTATGGTAAATCCCATCGCAATACTCAATCGTATGTTGCTCCTTAGGAACTTTCCAAAGATGCTCATTATATTCCTCCTACATTTTGAAAACATAAGGACAATGTTTGGTAAAAAGCAAAATATGTGTAAAAACATGTAAACCATAGACATACCACAATTGCTACCACATCAGGATCATTCAGGTTGTGTGCCCTCTTCCAGAGACTCATCTTATCTATTCGCTCTCTTTTATGTGTCATCTGCATTTTTTTTCAAGTTAGGAGCTCAAGTCTTCACAACATAATAAGTCAAAAGTGCAGCACTAGGTGCAGCCACAACTACAGCCACAAGTGTCACACCAAGTACCCTAGGTGTGGCTGCAGCTGCAGCAATTGTAGTCACAGATGATGCATTAGGTGCAGCCACAAGTTCAATACATTGAAACGAATATCTGAGAAAGATGTCCTTCCGGTCGTATGTGGAGGCCCATGAAATCCCCGATTAGAAGAATTCTTCTTAGCAATCGCCTATAAAATTGGCAGGAAAGTCACTGATTGTCCATAACAAAGCTGCATGCAATTGAAACATTTCATTGATTGATACATCAAATGTTTGTTCACCTTCATCCCATAATTCCTTCAATTCCTCAATCAATGGTTGCAAATACACATCGATCTTATCGCCAGGTCCTTTTGGCCCATCAATCTGCACAGACAAAATCAGATTTGGTTGTTTCATGCACATCCATGGTGGTAAATTATACAGAATCAACACAATTGGCCAAGTGCTATGAACTATGTTCATTGATCTAAATGGGTTGAATCCATCTGTAGCTAACCCAAGACGTACATTACGACTATTACTAGCAAAACAAGTGTTTCGCCGATCAAAGTCCTTCCATGCGAGGGAGTCAGCAGGATGCCTTAACACACCATCATCAATCCGTTCTTCCGCATGCCATCTCATGAGCTTTGCCGTTTTCGATGACATAAACAATCTCTGCAACCTTGGCTTCAAAGGGAAATACCTCATCTGTTTTGCTGCTACCCGTTTACCATATTCCCTTTCATCATTTCCAACACCACCATTTTGTTTCCATCTAGAACTACTGCATATAACACATTTATCAAGCTTTGTATCCTCTTTTCTGAACAACATACAACTATTGGGGCAAGCATCAAAAGTCTCATATGTGAAACCCAAATCTGTAGCAACCTTCCGAGCTTGATAATATGAACTTGGAAGTTTTGTGCCCGTAGGAAAAGCCTCATTCAAAAGTTCAAGTAACATGTCAACGGACTTGTCGGTCCATTGATTGAGCACCTTCATATGTAAAATTCGAACAATGAATGATAGTGAAGTAAATTTGTGACACCCCGGGTACAGATCAATTTGTGCATCTTCCAAAAGTTTAAAATATTTCAGAGTTTTGTCATTTGCCCCTATCCAAACCGGATCATCTTCCTCTACATGACTTGGATCACTTGCCCCTGCTTGGGCTGGATCACTTGCCCCTGCTTGGTCTGGATCACTTGCAGTTGGTTCATCATTCTCAACACCCATATGTGGAATTCCCAGGGCCTCTTGTACCATCCCAACCACATCATCTCTAGTCACTGAATCCTCCATTAATGTTTGGTTTTCTTGGTTACCATGTAATTGGACATAGGATTCCCCATGATGAATCCAATTTTTGTACTTTTTTACGAACCCATTGGAAATAAGATGCTCCCTTACAACCTCTCGTGAAAAATTGTATAGATTACTACAAAATCGACATGGACAACTAATCGATAAACTTTCATCTCTATTGTTGTATGCAAATCTCAAGAAATTATCAATCCCATTCACGTAATCAATTGACATCCGATTTGGCAAATCAATCCAATTATTGTCCATCTTTCTATTTCTTTAACTGTTTTTGTACACATCCATAAAAAGAATGAGTTTACAATTTATCACAATGACAAGTGCATATTATAGTTCAAAAAGTACACCAAATAAAACCAATGGCCCATGAACACTTTTAGTTCAATAATTTAGCCAACTAAGTTACCTTGACATTGTTTAAAAATAGAGAAGGAAAAAAAATAATGACCATTCATGGTATTAATCCAATGCCTCAACTTTTAAGGTGTTAATTGGGGACACTGGTTCTTGTGAACCCCATAAAGTAAAGGCAGCCTGAACCTTGGTAGAGTAGCTGGTCCTATTATATTGTTTTTATCTTGGAAATAATGACCATTCATGGTATTGGGCCAAACCATCAATGTAGGGGACCTCAAAGCATGGACAATTGTGTAGTAAAATTTTCATGATTTGTTTGATGAGAGAAGACTCCAAAATATTGTGGGACCGGTGATGGGTGTGTGTGTAGGTCCAAAGTAGCACATAGTGCATTTCATGTACATGTAACATGCTTATATAGTCTTGGAATACATGTGCTTTTTCATGCTGTTAATTGTTTCATTAAATAATCGACAACATCTCATATCTACTTTACTTACCCAATGGTAACCAACTTGCCATGTTTGACCAGCATTTATGACCCATCAATCATGAAATTCCCATGGGCTTGGGCCTAAAATTTTAAGACTGAACCGGCCCATTGTTGAGGCTTAGGCAATTTCTAACTTGATGGTATTGTTATGCTTTCATAGATCTATTACATGAATCATTTTTTTTTTTGGTAGGTGAAATTATTTTTTTAATAATATGAATGGTTCATTTTCTAAGATCTCTAAATAAATCATTTCATGCAAAAATCAGATTGCTTAAACAAAATTGTAATCATATAATCATATGACCTTAGTAGTGGTGAGTGAGCAAGACTAGATTAGGGATTTGCAAACAAACAAACAACAAGGTTCATTCCTCTAACAATAATTATCCCCCCCCCCCCAAAAAAAAAGGTTCATTCCTCAGCAAAATCTTCACTTTTTTTTTTTATTATTATTATTTTATGTTGTTTTATTTTGTTTTTTGTTTATTTATTTATTTATTTTGTTTAGGTAAGAGTTATTCAATTAGTTATGGATTGGATGACAGAAAAATCAGTAAAGAAAAATCACTTGGAAATTTCTTCTCTTAAATAGGTTACCTAGGATACCCATTTCACCCAACTAGGCCACTCATTGCATTATAACTAACAAAATCATGAGTTTAGAGTGGAATTCACCAAAAATTCACAACTTGACTTGGTCAAATTCATGATTTGACTACAACTGAATTCCAAAATTGTTTCAAGTTCATGTAGTGAATTGAGTTTGTGACTTTAATGGGTCAAAGTCGCAACTTTGATCAAAGTGAAGGCAAATTGACCTATTAGGGGTGGAACTAAAATTTTAAGTTGGGAAGTTCATAATCTTTTGGGTTAATATTGAAATTTTAAAATTTCTATAGGTGATATGGTTATTTCTTTGGAGTTCAAATACATTACCAATATTAACAAGATAATTTCAAACTGGGGAATCTTTTTGCTCATATTCCATAACATACAAAGGCCATTAAACCAAACTAGCAGTTTACCTCTTTATGTATTCTACTTTGATTTTCCTATTATTACAATTTATTTTATTATGTATGTACATATTCATTACATTTATATTTGTATATATATTGCCGTTATGCATGCGCACTGGACTGCATGAATTCTTGAAAACAGCCACTCGTCATATGCACTATTTAACAGATCTCTGTGACTAATGCAATAATGCATGGATACTACATTACAAAAATATATCCCTAATAAATTGTTTGTTCATTAATAGATGAATTTATGCAGTGAATACCCTGGCAAATTGTAGAAGAAAACTTCTGTGCTGGTGTCTTTTTTAAGTTTATTTAATCCCTAGCCCCAACAACAAAAGAGTCATGCACATATACTCCTATATGAAAATGCACTACTTCGAGATCGCAACATATACACCCATCAATCACTCATACATCTATGATTGCAGTCAATAGATTTCTATGTACTAAAGAAAAAGTATCTCTTTACCTCAGTTTTTCAATATTTTTTCTCAACTAAAAGAGCATCATGCATGGTTATTTTGTTAGCAGTTGATACTCCTCCACATGAAAAAAGAAAAAATTACAAAATTCAGGATGCAAAACTTTTTTAGTAACAAGCTACTGCAAGGAACATATACAAAACCTAGTCTAAGAAATATTCTCCTTATGCATAGCATAACAAGGAACATATACAAAACCTTGTCTAAGAAATATTCTCCTTATGCATAGCATAGTGCACACACTTGTTATTTGTTTAGACAAGTATGTTCAGTATGGATATACTCATTCAAGTAAAAAGGTAGTAACTATTTGGAGAGAGAGAGAGAGAGAGAGAGAGCGCATTGAAACACAAATGCAATGAAAAATCAGTAAAGAAAAAAAAAGTTCATTCCTCAGCAAAATGTTCACTTTTTTGTCACAAGAGCCAAAAAAGGGTGATGGGGATTTTCAACAGGCCTTGGGATAGGGCAGGGGATGAGCCAAACATCTCATACTTGAATCATCCCCACCAACACCAAGCTCCATTGGTGACTGCAATGCAACGGTCCCTCTACCACCACCACCCTCTAGCTTCTATTCAGATTCTCCAAAACCACAAGCATCAATCACTGAACTTTCATCATCAGTGATAGAGAACAGACATGCCAGCCAATTTAAGGCCATTGCACCAACATTCATAGACTTCCTTGGGGTAGGGGCCACATAAAGTTAGAAGCCAAGAAAAGCTCTAATGCCTTTCTAGAATCAGCAGAGAGAATCTCTCTCTCTCTCTCTCTCTCTCTATATGGGATTGTTTTCCAAGAAAAATCAGAACCCATCTAGATGCAAAAGAGAAAACAACAGTTGTTGTAATTTCTGTTTGGGTAGCAGTAAAAAAAATCAACCATAAAGCCTTTGGAAGTCATTTCCCTGGTTTATTATGACTGCTATTTTTTTTTTCTTCTTTATTTTTCTGCTTTTTTCATTCTTTTCACAGATCACCCTGATGTCATTAGCATAAGTGATTATTCTTCTTTGTTCTGCTTCTTCCATTCCTCAGATCCACCATGTGTTAGTTTTAATATATTCATTTACATGTGAATTTGTGCTCTTTTAGTGTCAATAAGGAGTGGAATATTTCAACTTGACATTGTTTTAGTATTTTGGTTTGTGTACTATAGTAAAACTCTATTGATTTTTCTTTATTCTATAACCATCCCTTCACAACTGTTAACCTTTTCATCTGTTTTTGCCTTTTGATCCAACTTTTCTCAAGATTCTGCAATTCTTTGAAACACCGGCCATTTGCAGCTTTGCCAGTTCAAAGTGACCTTGCCAGCATAAGCAACAACTGGTATTAATGGAATTTTTCTTCCTCCTATATGTTCTTTTTTGTTTATAGGCCTTCATAACTATTTGATCCTGAGGCAGTTTTGGTATTATTCTCAACTTAAGGCTCTAGAAACCACCTAAAGAGATGAAAAGTGATTACGACTGACATATAGTTCTATAGTCCCTATTCATTCATCAATTTTTGATTAATATTCTATGATTAATATTCATTCATATCATCTGGTAAAACATCATAAATAAGCCAACAAATTAGCAAAAACAAGATCAATCACCGAAATCATGTCTCTATCTATCTGTATAACTTAAAATTAGCAAAAACAAGACCAATCACCTAATAAATCAAACATCACAGATTAAAGAACGATCGAAATCAACACAGAAATTCAGAATAAATCAACACAAAAATTCAGCAACTAGGCATGAAACAAACACGCTAGATTACCGAGAGAGACAGAGAGTTGGATTCATACATAGAAAGTAGTTTACCGATTATGAATCGATCGAAATCTTCATCAACAGCCGATCGAAATCTTCAAATCTTTATCAACAAATCGATCAAAATCTTCAAATCTTGAGAATGAGATTCAAGCGAGATTCAAATTTAGTTGAGATTCAAGCGAGATTCAAGCGAGCGAGAGTTGGGCGAGAGAGATTTTGAGAGAGAGAGAGAGAGAGAGAGAGAGATTATGCAACAACAGGAAATGAGGTACACCCCCGTTGGAGACAAATTTGGGAAATAAGAGTGAAAGGGAGAGACATGTCACGTTTTAGGTCAAGTTAAGAACACGATTGGGTTAAACGATTTTGTGATTTTTTTAATGTAAAATGTGATTTTTTGCGATGGTTAAACAATCAGTCACAAAAACATAGTCGCAAAAAGTCATCAAGGTTAAAAATGTTATCCAAGAAACACAAGGATTTGGTGAACATTGTGTGTTGATAAGGTTGTTAGGTCACCAAACTTCTAATCTCTAATTTTTCTCTTTCTTTTTTTTTTAGATTCATTTTAGTCGCAATATATAGAAAATTTGTTGTAATAAGAATTTTTTTTACCGTTGTATCTGGGTTGGTAACTTTTATGGGTATATATATATATGAGATAGATTGATATTTTCTGTTACGTGTTTAAATTAATTTGTTACTTTTATGTAATTTTTTATATAAAAAAAAAATTTAAGTGCATGCAATTGATATTTTTGTTGTAACAAATGCATATATAATTTTTATAATAAATAATTATTTGCGACAAATGTCATTAAAAACTATTTGCGACGGTAACAAGATGGTCGCCAAAAAACACATTAGTATTTTTTTCTTTGTTATTTGTGACGGTGAAATAGCGGTCGTCATAAGTAGTTTAGGTGGTCACAAATAATTTGCGACCGTTGCTTTGCCGTCGCAAAAAGTATTTGCCACACCCACATTTGCGACCCTCATTTGCCATCGCATGAGCCATCGCAAAAAGTCTTTTGTAATTGTATTTTTATTATTTGTGACGACTTATAGCGATCACAAAAAATACTTTTTTTTAATAGTGTGGGATTGGCCCTCAAATTAATCAATCGGTTCAGTAAATCGAATAACGAATTATCAAAAATAAATATTTATTAATTGGAGAAATATTAGCATGCTTGAGGAGCAAAGTTGTCCAGTTCAATAATTTAATCTACTTATTAACTAGGGAAGTATTTAAATGTTTTTTTTGGCGGCTATGACTGTCAATTTTGAAATTAACCTATGTTGTTGATCCAAACTTAAATCCAATATTGCACACTTAATGAGTGTGATAAATGCAATTGACCATGCCTAATCTTCTCATTTACCACTTCTGTAATTTTAAAAGTAGGTTTAAGATTTTTTGATCATACTCGTGACAAAACAATGTTATGTGAAAAGCCCAACAAAATTTATTAAAAAAAAAAGAAGAAGTAATTACTAAAGATTGATAAGACAAGACAAGAGTTATTGGTGAATATAATACAGATTGATTCGGATTTTTAAGATTTACTTTTTAAAAAATTAAATTTTTTTATTTTTTTGTTTTTTTAAATCTTTTTAATATTTTGAATAATTTTTTTAATTTTAGATATATCTAACATAAATATACTTAAAAAGTATAGTATTTGTGAAAAATATATATATATATATATATTTAGAAAATTCACTAAATACCAAAAATACAATATATATATATATATATATATGAGAATTTAGTACATTTTTTGTTTTCTTGTATATATTTATTGATTTTTTTTTTACAAATATTTTACTTTACATCTAAGTAAGGTGCATCTAGTAAAAAAAATTGCTTCAAATTTTAAAAATATTCACTAAAACAAAAAACTCAATTTCTAAAAAATTGAATTCAAAAAATTAAAATTAAATACAGTGTATTACGAATATTTTGTACAGAACTCTTCATCAGAATGGTATATTTGTAATATTTTTATAATTAAATATCTTTTTAATAAATACATTATTTTAATATGAGAAACCCCATTCTCTATGCAAATTATTTATATATTTTGTTTATCAATAAAAAGAGAATTTTTTAATGGGAATAAAGATAAAAATAATTGTCATACATCAATAAATAAAAATAGTGCAAAGAGTATCATATTGGGTACATGAAACATATACTCAATTTTATTTCTTAATTTTTGGTATACCTAGATGTACTTCTAGTGAGTGTTTGGGATCCTACAAAAGACAAAAAGTCAAAAAAAACATTGAAAAAGTCAAAAAGTTAACATTATTCACATGTTTGGCGGGGAAACAAAAAAAGGAATCTTAGACAGAGGGCAAAAAGACATAAATGTCCTTCGTTGGGAACAGGAAAAAGGAAAATATATATATATAAAAAAAAAAGTCAAACAAACTCGGCTGCCTACCACAATTTTGTAAAGGAAAAAAGGCAACCGACATGCACAGTATGCATGTCATTACTGATAGGGGTAATACAGTAATTTTGGTATTTCATACAATATTTTAATACATATTTTTTAGTAAAAAGTCAAAAAGTTATCCAAAACAATCATCATTTTATTCTTTACTTTTTTAGTTAAAAAGTTAAAAAGTGTACTTATATGGTTCATCCTAAACAACTCCTAATTTATACCCAATCCATATCATATTTCAATCAAAATAATCTTTTCTTCTACTATAAAGATAAAATTCCTTTCAGTAAATTTTTTTTTAATTTTTAATTTTATGTTTAATATGATTTAAAAATTAAGTTACGATTTTAAAATTAAGTTACGATTTGTCAATTATTTAATATAATGATATTGAATTTTGGTTTATACTTTTACTTTTGACATTAAATATTAATTGTAGGTTAGATCTTAACAAATTAGATCATTTACTCAATTTTTGTATTACTCCAAATTAAAGATAAATATTTTCTGCAAACGTACCAAACCTAAGCCGTACCCATATTATACTTTTTTGAGACATTTACCACTCAATTCTATTAATTAGATTTATTTATCTACAGATCCTAATCGATAAATTTATCACTATAAATTTATTCATAAAAATAAGAAAGACTGATAATGTCAAACCATGATAAATTTATCAATAGGACTTTTAATGGTAATTTACCCTACTTTTTTAGATTTACCGTATCGACATATCCATATCGTATTAGTACTAATAATTGTACCCGTATCCGTGTTACATAGAAACAGTGGTACATCCTCACTAAATCAAACAGCTCCCCTTCCTCCTAGATAGAGTCTAACTTGGTTTAAATTTGATATAGCACACCTCTTGTGAGTTATAGTACCTTAAAAAGCAATTCTTGTTTGGAAAAATTATGTAAATTGTCCCTATAGTTTACACGATGTGTCAATTTGGTCCCTGTAGTTTCAATTTGCTCGATTTTGCCCCCTTAATTTAATGAATTGTGTCATTTTAGTCCAATAAATAATGGTTGTTAAGTTAATTTAACGAAAAGTCAAACAATGTGTCAATTTAGTCCATGTATTTTCCACAATGTGTCAATTTAGTCACTGTCAAAATCTAGAAAATTGAAACTACTGGGACCAAATTGACACATCGTGTAAAGTATAGGGACCAAATTGACACACTGTTTGACCTTCCATTAAATTAACTTAACAACCATTATTTATTGGATTAAAATGATACAATCCATTAAATTAAAGGGCAAAATTGAGCAAATTGAAACTATAAGGACCGGATACATCATGTAAACTATAGGGACTATTTGCATAATTTACCCCTCTTGTTTTAACAAGTTCGCATAACTCTTCCTTATCCAATTCAAAACACAATCAGTCCTCTGCTTCCATACGGACCATAAAATTGTCAGTGTGATAGCTCTCCAAATCTTTTTATCAAAATTATTCCATTTATATCCAAACCACCATTGTAGAACTCCCTCAACTGAGTTTGGCATTGCCCACTGAATACTCCTCCACTTTAACATTGCCAGCCATAGACACATATAGGTTTACAACTTAACAATAGGTGATTCACATCTTCAGCACACAGAACACAAGTAGTATCTGCATTAGTATCAATAAATCCAATTTTTTGAAGGAATACCTTAGTTTTTGTTCTCCATTTCCAAGCTAGCCAACTTAGTAATTGAACTTTTAGGGGAGTGATATTATTTCATAGCATCTTAGGATATGAGCTAACATGATAGGGCCTTTAGCAAAATCACACCATTTTTGTGATAAAATTACACATTTTGAAATAGGTTGCATACGAGCACACTGGAGAATTTCCCGATGTATATATATGACCAAAAAATTATCTTATGTGGTCATAAAATTACATTACAATTACTGAATGTCAATTATTTAACAAAATTTACTATTCTTTTGTCTTTTGTATCCCTATTCAAATTGTTGGATTCCAAATAAAAGTTAGAATATTATTCTTATATGGGTTTTAACAAAATATGAGCTCGGAGAAGGAAGAGATAAGGTGGCTTTGTGGAGAATGTGGCCACTACAAAAAAAATAAAAAAAAAAATAAATAAAATTTAGCAACTAAACATATCAATTAATATAATTTTTGTCGCTAAATGTTAAGGCTTTTGCAACTAAGAGAGGTTAGTTATTGAAAGTTTAGTATTTGCCAACTAAACAAAATTTACATGCCTTCAGTCATATGCTTTGTTGTTGTATTATAAGTTTATCTTTACTATTTAGTGTTTGTTGTTGTAGGTGAGATCTCGTACTTCTATATGAAGAGTACAATAGTTAAACGTGCTGACATAATGACCCTTGCTTGTCAGAATAAGTCTGACACAAAACATTTGAGTATTGTAAAAGGATTCAATTTGTTGCTTTATGATAAACTTAAAGGTTAAAAGGGAACATTATCGAACTGTGGAGTAGATAAAAATAAATTACGTACACATTGTGTTGGAACAGTCTATTGTGTAAAATAAATAAAGTGAAATCAAATCAAACAAATAAAATAAATTACTCACAGAAATTTATTTACCGCTATAAATAAGTACAAAATAAGATCGAGTGTATGACACTCTATCCTTAAGACAGATTCGCCACACTTCGGTGCTTACAGATGAATGGCATCTATCTCCCAAGATACAATGATCTACACAGATTGTATTAGCACTAAAAACAATATGTTTCGCTGAACTAGAACCTGTAATCTATACTCTCAAAATTTTCCTAAAACTAATATGAGGAGAATTTATGCAAGAGAGCAAAACCAGAAGGAAAGAAAGAGAATTTCAGACTTTTTAGGATGTCCCAATCTGCTGGAACAAGTCTGCTTTTATAGGCATATCAGTGGTTGTTTGGACAGGCCGAACATGTGCATATTGAAGTCAACAGGTTCAGAATTCAAATGAACAGATTTGCTGACAGTTTTGAATCTGTTGGAAACCGCCAAGGCTAAACTGCTTAGAAATAAATTTTAAACTGTTCGAAATTGGACCAGAAGAGGCACAGTTTTGGACAGAAAAAATTAAATTAATTTTGTTCAAAAATTTAAATAATTTTCTGCAAGAATTTTTGGAAAAATTCTAATAAATTTTGTCCAAAAAATTAATTTTGCTGATTGACTATGACAATGTTTGCAAATAGCATGCACTGATTTTGGCCACATTGGAATATCTTCAAGGAAGTGGCGAAGCCATTCTAACGCTATAAATTTTGATTCCATAGTAGACCTAGCAATGTAAGTCTGTTTGGAAGATTTCTAAGATACAGCCAGCACAATATAGTATGATGGTCATTTATTGCTCCATAGGATCACATGACAACACTACTGTAATCTAATTATTTATTTATTTTTTTCATTGATTTATTCTCATTAAATTTTTTAATAAGAAAAGAAGTAGTGGTATTGTTAAAGCAATTATTGAAGAAATGTTTTATTGATGCTTCTCTTTAAAAAATCTATATGTGTTAAGTGTAACACCCCGAAATAATTACAATAAACCATCCACGAACAGTCATAATTAAACATATCATTCTAATTATACGGTCTCTTGCATTTCATATGATCTCATATTACAAAGGATAGCACATGCAGTTATACATTCATAAGCCCTAACCTTGAATCTATAGCATGTGTTACATTATTAAAGAAATGAAAATAAGTTAAGCGATTAAGAAATGCCCTATAGGCTTACAGTTATCCAAAATAATGGTTGGTTACAACAAAAGTGAGTTTAAACTCAATACAAATAAAGCCCTACGTTTGTTTAAAAATAAATACACAAATAAACAAAATGAAGCTCTTCTCCGAGTTCTCCCAAGCTATTGTCTTGGCAGAGGCATATTATCAGTACCTGAAATGTTTTTCCCACATAGGGTGAGCTAAAACCCAGTAGAAATAATTCAACACAATATATGAATCTCAACAAAGTTATAGCCCACCAAGAGTAAAGACATACCCACTGGTAGATTTTGAGTCTCTAGTTTCCGATCCAGTTTGCATCACAGTATCCTTCAAGTACTGTTGGATATCTAGTATAATTAAGCCCAATATTACGAGTAAGTCGGAGATATCTTAGAACCCTTATAATTGCTTTCCAGTGCTGTACTCCTAAATTACTCGTATATCTATTTAATTAACTGACTACATAAGCTATATCTGGGCGAGTGCAGTTCATCAAGTACATTAAGCTTCCAATAATTTGGGCATATTCTAATTGAGAAATACTTTCCTGTACATTCTTAGAAAGAAACAAATTAACATCCACAGATGTTCTAGCAAGATGATCATCATCTTTGCTGGATTTTTCGAGTATTTTCTCAATGTAATGAGATTGTGACAAAGCATAACCTTCTGATGTTTTGATAATTTTTATACCAAAAATTACATTAGCAAGCCCCATGTCCTTCATGTCAAAATGTTTATTCAACATTTAAGTTTTAATCATGTCATTATTACAATCTATGATGAGCATATCATCCACATAAAAACATACTATAACATAACTGTTGTTTGTATTTTTAATATAAACACATTTGTCACATTCATTAATTTTGAATCTATTTGACATCATTGCTTTGTCAAATTTCTCATGCCATTACTTTGGTTCTTGTTTTAAACCACATAATGATTTAACCAATTTACACACTTTCTTTTTTTTCCTGGAACAGAAAATCTTTCTGGTTGTTCCATGTAAATTTCTTCATCTAACTCACCATTTAAGAAAGTGATTTTCACATCCATTTGATGAATTTCTAGATTGTACAAAGATGCAATGGTAATTAGCATTCTAATTGATGTTATTTTAGTAACTGGTGAGTATGTATCAAAGTAGTCAAGACATTCTTTTTGTTTATATCCTTTGACCACAAGTCTTGCCTTGTATTTGTCAATTGATCCATCCGCTTTCATTTTTCTCTTGAAAATCCACTTGTACCCAAGAGGTTTATAACCTGGTGGCAAATCCACTAATTCCCAAGTGTGATTTTGCAAGATGGATTCAACTTCACTATTTACAACCTCTTTTCATAAAGGAGCTTCAGGACTGGATATAGCTTATTTAAAAGTTAAAGGCTCATTTTCTAACAAAAAAGTTAGAAAATCTGGACCCAAAATTTTTGAGGTTCTAGCATGTTTACTACGCCTAGGTTCCTTTTCTTCATTTTGATCTAACCCTTGCTCTTGTTCTTGATCTTGTTCTTGATTATAACTAGTAATAGCATCAAAAGATCTTTTGTTAGTACTAGTCTCTTGTCCAGTTTTATTTGGAAACACATGTTCAAAGAAAGACGCATTCCAAGATTCAATAATAGTATTTACATGCATTTCAAAATGTTCTGACTTATGAATCAAAAATCGATATGCACTACTATTCATGGCATAACCAATGAAAATGCAATCAACAATTTTAGGACCTATTTTAGTCTTTTTAGGACTAGGAATAGCCACTTTAGCCAGGCACCCCTACGCTTTTAAGTATTTGTAGGATAATACTCTCCCATGCCACATTTCATAAGGTGTTTGATTCACTTTCTTTCGGGGTACTTATTTAGAATATAATTAGCGAAAAGTATTGCTTCCCCCCCACAAGTTATGAGGTAATGTAGAACTTATTAACATACCATTCATCATTTCTTTTAAAGTCCTATTTTTCCTTTCAACAATTCCATTTTGCTGAGGTGAGTAAGGAGCGGTGGTTTGATGAATTATTCCATGTTCTTTACAAAACTTATCAAAAGGTGACTCATATTCATCACCCTTATTACTTCTTAGTTTTTAATTTTCATACCAAGTTGATTTTCTACTTCATTCTTATATTGAATGAAAGTTTCCAAAATTTCATCATTGGTTTGAATTAAATAAACATAACTATATCTAATATAGTCACTATAAAACTGATAAAATATTTGTTCACACCTCTAGTTTGAATTGATTTAAAATCACAAATGCCACTATGAATTAATTCAAGTGGTTCCGTACTTCTTTCAATTGTATGAAAAGGAGTTTTGGATAATTTTGCCTCAACACAAATTTCAAATTTATGATTTAAATCAATGTCAAATTTAGGTAAACATTCTATATTAATTAATCTACGCAAAAATACATAATTAACATGTCCTAGTTTACCATGCCACAAATCTAAAGACTCAAGCAAGTAAAAAGAAGATGTATTTTTATTAATAACTGAGGGTACAACGTCATTATACTCATTTTGGAAAGGCCATCAGACAGGTAACCTTTTCCTACATACATCCCGTTTTTGGTAAGTACAAATTTGTCACTTTCAAAAACTAGCCTAAACTTATTTTTACTCAACACAGATCCAAACACTAGATTCTTACGAATGTCCGGTACATGCAGCACATTATTGAGAATGAGTTCCTTTCCAGATGTCATCTGTAGAATAATCTTTCTTGTCCTTCAATTTTAGAAGTCAAGGAGTTACCCATAAAAAGTTGTTCATCGTTGTCCACTATAGAATAAGATGTGAACATCTTTTTCTTAGCACAAATGTGGTGAGTAGCACCAGTGTCCACCCATAATTTTTTAGGATTTCCGACAAAGTTTGCCTCAAAAACAACTGCAGAAAGTTTTTGTCCTAAACACCATTGGAAATTTTGTTTACTTCGGTCATATTGGCTTGAGCAGGCTTCTTGCTTGATTTTCCTTTGCCTTTGCATTTGCTACGATAATCTTTGGCCCGATGTCCCTCTTTGTCACAGATGTAACATTTGCCATTAAACTTGTACTTCTTAGTTTCCCCTAATTTAGAGCCTTATAAGGAACTTTCTCCAGAAAACCTCCATTTCTTTGCTTTTGAAGCATGTTCCACCACATTTGCCTTAGACTCCATTGGATGCTTACTAGCCCGCTTCTCTGAATTGCTATTATCCTTCTCAATCCTCAAACACACAATCAATTCCTCTAAAGTCATTTCTTTGCGCTTGTGTTTGAGGTAGTTCTTGAATTTCCTCCAGACTTGTGGTAATTTTTCAATTAAGGCAACAACTTGGAAGGATTTATTGAGAGACATGTCTTCTGCATGATTGTCATGCAGAATGAGTTGGAGATCTTGAACTTGGCTGATCACAGTCTTAGAATCAACCATCATAAAGTCCAGAAATTTGCTTACTATGAATTTCTTCGAGCCAGCATCTTCTGCCTTGTATTTTTTTCTCTAAAGGCTCCCAAAGTTCCTTTGCCGTCTTGATAGGACTGTAGACGTTGTATAATGTGCTGCCAAGTCCATTCAAGATGTAATCCCGGTAAAGGAAATCAGCAAGTTTCCAGGCATCGACCGCAGTAACCACTTGCTGGTTGGTTTCATCCTCTTTCAGAGTAGGAGCATCCTCACGGAGAAAATGTGCTAGATTGAGAGTAGTAAGATAAAATAGCATTTTTTGTTGCTATCTTTTAAAGTCAGTTCCTAAGAACTTCTCTGGCTTTTCACCATGATTGATTGGTACAATCACAACAGGAGAGTGGGGTTGGTGCAATGGCAGTCATCATACTAGTACTTGTTTGAGCATTAGTTTCAGTAGCCATGAATTCTAAATTGTAAAACAAAATTATAATTAGAATTTTATGCTACATAGAAAAGTTAAACCAAAACCACATAATTAAATTATGTAAAAATAAAAGAAATAAGAATTTCAACTTTTATTTCCAATTAATTTGAAAATAAAATAAAATTTTATTTAAATAAATTAATTCCACACAGAAAAATATTTCTGTAACACTTCAAAAATTAAAATATTGAAACCAGAATTTTAATTAATGAAAACTCAAAAATTATTTATGAAAATCAAAATTAATTTTTGACCAACTTCACAAATAAATATTCTGAATTGTTAATGACTACCAGTGCATTACTACTAGTTGTCAAAGAAAATAAACAGTTGTAGCTCGGCTTTTCGCGCTCCCTTTCGGAAGAATGAAATAGCCCGTATAGTTCGGACTCCACTTGTGTTGGTTTTGAATTTGATTTCATAAGTGCAATATGAAATAGTGGAAGCACAAAAATAGTCCAAATTCGGCAATTTCTTTTGGAAAATCAATGTTTTGAATCAAATGCCAAAAATGGACTACTTTGCCAGATATCAGAATCGCCACCTAAATATTTATTTTGGGGAATTTAGGAAACCCATGACTCATGCCAAAGGCCATTAGTCCGTCGTTACCAAAGTGTCTTGGTTTGGGAACTTAGGTATGAGAGGGGAAAGTCAATAATGAGCACCCCACTCACCCGATCAAAGATCGGCCTCTACTAATTACGATGTGATTCTTATGTACAATATATGTTCTTATTCTGATTATTTAATAAATACTAAAATTTATTATGTGAAACATACAAGGTATAGACTAGTTTGCTCAAATTAGAATAATTCAATTTCATATTTGTTTTTTGAAAAGGATTTGAATTTGCCAACTTAATTGGGCTTAAAGTTTGTGAATTAGCCACTACAAAGTGGGCTTAAAACGTACATTCGTTGAATCATTCCAATAACAACAAGCCTTCATCCACAGGCATTCAAGCAATTATAACATTTAAGCAATTAGATTTATGGTAAGATGTTAAACATAATAAGAAAATTACGTACAAGCGGGATGCTAAAGCATAAAAACTCACATATTTACTGATGTCCCGCGAACAGCTACAAAATAAAGTTAGAAAAAATATGCATGATTCCTAACTATGCAATATGACAAATGCAACACATGTGATATGCAATTACTAGGCTCGGCTACTAACATGGCATATGAAATGATTTGATCGCATGCGGTCTAAGCATGTATTCAAAGAAGTATTGAAACGACAATGTGAATGATGAACCGAGCCCGGTGCATGCAATACAAATGGATGTAAACATGAAACATGCTAAATTAAACATGATGTCCCTAAACTAACTATCATAAGCTAATAAATAAAAGGGAGAAAGACGTGGAGCTAGAAGACATAGATATTATTACAAGTTTATTTGCCCTCACGCAGGAGGGTCCGAATGAACTAACTAGCTAATTAATTAAAGCTAAATTATTACAAAACAAATTAACTATTTATGCTAACTAATTATTACAGCAAGTAAATAATTAATTATGCTAAGCTAATTAATTAAGTAATTATAATAATGAACTAATTTAAATAACTACTTTAAGCTAATTAAATAAGTATAATACAAAGCTAATTAGCTAACTACATTAACTAATTAATTACATGGTAACTAATTAAACTAGTTAACTAATTAATTACAACATGAATTAACTAATTAAATAACTAAACTAAGTAAATAACTACAACACTTTAATTAGTCACAACACAACTATGACTAACTAATTAATAATTAAACTAATTAACTATTCTACCTAATTATTATAACTTGGAACTAACTAATTGATTTATACTAATTAATTAATTATAAGATTCTAATTAATTACACTAATTAGTTAATTATCAAATTATAATTAACTAAACTAATTAATTACAACATTAATATAACATAAAAAAAAAAAAAATGGTAAAGAACCCAGCATCATCCTCCACACATTGCTCCTATCAACCACAATTTCTCTTCACGAACTTCTTCCTCTCAAAGAATAACCCACTAAACAAGCGTTGCTCGGCTCTGCGTCAATAATTGAATCACGCATGCATGAGCATGCATGAAGCACACGCCCAGCTGCAAACCTGTTCTTTGTCCCAAATGTATCACTCACCTTCTTACAACTCTCCTCTGAATCAACTGAAATGAGTGCTTTCTCTGATCTTTGAGTATTAACAACACCACCCAGTGACAGTCCAACATTTGGGCACTGGCCTGAGAAGTCGCCGGAAGTGAGCTGAGTTATGGGCACAGAAGCCGGGTCATCAATTTCAGAGCTCGAGTTTGTTGAAAAAGCTTGGAACCCTCCATCTATTTTTCTGAAATCTGGGTGGTCGGCAAATAAGGCTGAACCACTTTGATCATAGATGTGAGTCGGGGACGAGTCCTGTGTCTTTGTTTGTCTATCCAATTAGTGTAATATAATATTGTTAGTGTAATATAGTGTTAGTGTAATATAGTTGCAATACCTAGCTATCATACTAATGATGTTGTATACTTTATGCTTTCGGTGTGTTAGCATCCTATGTCCACATGTACCACACTTTCCTCTCTATAAAATAGAGTGATCTGCTCCTTGTAAATTAATTGAACATAATACAATTTATTTAGTCTCTTTCTCCCTCTCTCTCTCTCTACCAAGTTAACATGGTATCAGAGCTGAGTTTATTTTCTCCGTGTTCTTAGTCCCGTACATAGTAGCACTACAGAACTACTTCCAAACCGTTGTATTTTCCTACCAACCTGCTCGGAATTTCCTCACGATTCCAACGGCACCACCCACGTCACCAGAAACGCCGTCACATGCCCTTACGCGCCACTTCTGTGCTCGGTGCATCTCTGTTTTCGCCGCCACTCTCATACACGCTCTCATGCACCTTCCGTTGTGTGCTCACATCATCTTTGACGTCAGCCCTACCTTTTGCATGCGCTGCGCCTGCTGCTGTGTGCCATCGTGCGCCATTCTGCTCCCTTGTGCCGCGTGTGCGCTGTTTGGTTATCGTACGCCTGCGTGCGCCATTCTGCTCCCTTGTGCCGCGTGTGCGCCGCCCGCCGCCCCTACTATTGTGCACCGTTCCTCTGGCTGCTGTTGTGCGCCTCTGACATCATCCGGCTCTCTGCTGACGTCAGTAGCCCCTTTCCTAGCTATTTTTGATCTTTCGAACTCACTGGTATACTCTGTTTTACCAAATTTTGCTCCTACAGGTCAATTGCTCTTTATTTAGTGCTTCTCCATTTTTATTATGGATCGCCATGATGCCTCCCATCCAATTTCTATTCTACTTAATGGTTCCAATTATGTACTGTGGGCACAAGCCACGTCTTCCTCCCTCAAAGGATGGAAACTTTGGTGTATTATCACTGGGGATGTGACTAAACCGGTGAAAGAGAATGCTGAACTTACTGCCAAATATGAAGACCGACTCGAAGACTGGGACAGTAAAAACTACCAAATCATTACTTGGTTTCGGAATACCTGTATTCCCTCTATTAGTCTTCAGTTTGGCCATTTTCAACTTGACTCTGTTCCCAATCCTGCTAAAGCCATTTGGGATTTTTTAAGAGATTGATACTAGACTATCGGTCTTGCCCATCAGTATCAACTTTAGAGTCAACTCCACTGCATGCGTCAAGAACCCAGTCAGTTGATTAATGACTTTCTTTCTCAAATGTATTCTGTTTGGGACCAGCTTGCTCTCTTAGAACCGGCATGGCCTCACCTTGAAGATGATGCTTTATTCACTAACTATCGTAATCAACAGTGGTTGGTTCACTTTCTCATGGTTCTCACTCCCTCTTTTGATCTAATGCATGCCTCTCTTCTTCATCACCATCCTTGCCCACTCTTGAATAGGCTATTTCCGAGCTGTTATCTAAGGAGACTCGTCTTGGTACTCTCTAGACTCATCATGTGGACTTTGTTCTTGCCACTCCTCAATCACGACCCTCACCAAACCAACGGACCACTGCTTGCCTCTATTGTCAAAATCGGGGCCTTCCTTCTACTCATCTTTTGGTTCATTGCCTTGTCCGATCCTGCCGATATTGCAACAAACTTGGTCCTGGTCATCTGCAACAAGATTGTTTTCACAATCCATCTCGGTCATCTTCCACTAGTCACTCCTCTCGCGATGGCTCTTCTCAGGGGGACTCTCATCGTCAGTTTAATCACACTGATACTGCTGCCTCTGAGGATTTCTTTGAGTCTCCTGCTCCGTCTGCCCCTATTTTTTCTCAAATAGATGTTGAGGCCATGTTCAAATAGCTTCTCTCCACCTCTGGTACACCTCCTCCTACTGCTTTGTTTGTGACTCTAGGTAACTCTTCTTGGTATTTTGACTCCGTCTGTTGTAATCATATGACTTCCAGTTCTACTATATTCTCCTCCATCTCTCCCTCTACCCATCTTCCCTCTATTTATACTACTAATGGTTCTCTCATGTCTGTTAGTCATGTTAGGACTGTTTCCACATCCCAGTTATCTTTACCTCAACTTTATCATATCCCTGCTCTAACCTTAAACCTTATCTCTATTAGTCGAGTATGTGAGCTTGGTCTAATCGTCACATTTTCTACTAATGGTTGTTTGGTGCAGGAGCCTCAGACAGGACAGACTATTGGGATTGGCCGTATGCATGGACGTCTCTATAAACTTATTCACCTTCATGTTCCAGACTCCTTACAGATCACTGCTCCTATATCTACTTCCTCTTTATCTCCTTTTCATCTTTGGCATTGTCGCTTAGGACATCTTTCTGTTAGTCGCTTAAAGTCTTTGGTTTCTAGTGGTCAATTGGGTCCTGTACTTCAAGATACTTTTGATTGTATACCCTGTCAACTTGCAAAACAACCTGCTTTATCATTCAATAAAAGTACTTCTGTTTCCATGCTCCTTTTGATCTCATACATTCGGATATTTGGGGCCCATCCCCTACTACTACCATGGAGGGATCTCGTTATTTTGTTGTTTTTATTGATGATTATTCACGGTTTACTTGGATTTTTCTCATGAAAACTCAGTCTGAACTAAAACACCTTTATTATAGCTTTGCCAACATGGTCCACACAATTTTTTAAAACCGTTAAAATCTTTCTCTCTGACAATGCTACGGAATATCAGGATACCGATTTCCTTTCCTTTTTTCAAAGTCATGGTACTCAGCCTCATCGTTCCTGTGCTGGCATGTCCTAACAAAATGGACATGCTGAATGGAAACATAGGCATATTCTTGACACTACTCGCGCTCTTCTTCTCTCGTCTTCCTGCCTTGAAAACTTTTGAGAGGAAGATGCCCTTACTACTGTGTGCACTATCAATTGTGTTCCTTCCCCTGTCATCCATAATCAAACTCCCTTTGAATGTCTACATGGCACTCCCCCTCTATACACCAATCTTCAGGTTTTTGGCTCTGTCTGCTTTGTTCTGCTTCAATCCCATGAACACACCAAGCTTGAACCTCATTCTCGTCTTTGATGCTTTCTTGGATATGGGATTGAACATAAAGGCTTTTGCTGTTGGCATCCTCTCTCTAAGCGTCTTCGTATCTCCCGCCATGTAGTTTTCTGGGAGCACAAAATGTTTTCCTCTCTCTTCTCCTTTCACTTACCTGCACTCTCCACTCCGGTCATCTTTACTGATCCTTCCCTCAATCTCTTCTCCAACCACTTTGATACAGGTTCCTCCTTCATCGAGACGTCCTTGTTGATCCCTAATCCCGGCCAGACTGTTCTCCCTGATGGTCCACCTTTCCTTGCAGTTTCTAGTCCGTCTCTTCCTTCTTCGCCAGCTTTTCCCCTTACTGATCCTTCCACGGGTCGGCCGCACCGAGTAACTCAACCGTCTATTCATCTTCGTGATTATATTGTTGGGTCTGCTGCCTTTTCTACTTATGAACCCACCTCCTATCATGAGGCTTGTACTAATCCTCTTTGGCAGCAAGCTATGACTGATGAACTTCAGGCTTTAGACAAAACTTACACTTAGGATGTTGTTGATCTTCCTCCTAGCAAGACTGCAATTGGCTGCAAATGGGTCTACAAAATCAAGGCTCATTTTGACGGCTCTATTGAGTGCTACAAAGCTCGTCTTGTTGCCAAGGGTTTCAACTAGGAATATAGCATTGATTACGAGGAGACCTTCTCCCCTGTTGCTCGACTTATCTCTGTTCGCAGTTTGCTCATTGTTGCTGCTGCTTGCCACTGGGAGCTCTTTCAAATGGATGTCAAGAATGCCTTCCTTAATGGTAATCTTCTTGAGGAGGTCTATATGCAACCTCCACCTGGGTCTACTTTTCCACCGCATAAGTTTTGCAAATTACATCGTGCCCTCTATGGCCTCAAGCAAGCACCTCGCGCTTGGTTTGGTAAGTTCAGTTCTACCATTCATGACTTCGGGTTCACTTCTAGCTCCTATGACTCTGCTTTATTTATATGGACTACTCCTTATGGTTCCACTCTCCTCCTTCTTTATGTGGATGATATGATTATCATTGGTAATGATGCAGCTGGTATTCTTCACCTGAAACATTTTCTCTACCGTCAGTTTCAGATAAAGGACCTTAGTACTCTTAACTACTTCTTAGGCCTTGAAGTCTCCCATGATTATACTAGTTCCTATTTGTCCCAGGCCAAATATGCATCCGATCTTCTGGCCCGTGCTGGTCTTACCGATTGCAAAACTACCTCTACTCCAATTGATCCTCAGATTCATCTCACTCCTCTCAATGGGGTTCTCTTCTCAGATGCTACTCTTTAGCGCCAGCTCGTCAGTAGTCTTGTCTATCTCACTGTGACTCATCCTAACATTGCCTATGCTGTTCACATTGTTAGTCAGTACATGTCGGCTCCTCGCACTCCCTATTATACTGCTCTACTCCGCATCATTCGCTACCTCAAAGGCACTATGTTCCATGGCCTCCACTATTCTGCTCCTTTCTCTCTTAAGCTGTGTGCTTTTTTTGATGCTGATTGGGCTGGAGATCCTATGGATCGACGCTCCACCATGGTTTTTTGTTTCTTCTTAGGAGATTCTCTTTTTACTTGGTGTAGCAAGAAACAATCCCTCACTGCTCGCTCTAGTACTGAAGCTGAATATCGAGCTCTTGCTAATACTACTCAGGAACTTCTCTGGCTTCGTTGGCTCCTTGCTAATATGGGTGTTTCTTCTTCTGGCGCTACCTCTCTCTTTTGTGGCAATCAGAGTGCCATTCAGATTGCTCACAATGATGTTTTTCATGATCGCACCAAGCATATTGAGATTGATTGTCACTTCATTCGCCACTTGAATGTTTTGGGCTAGAGAAAGAGAGAGGAGGCCACTTGAATGTTTGAAAACCAATTCTATTCATCAAAACTAGCCAAGTGAGATTGTCCAAAGCCAGTGTTTTTAGCGAGAGAGAGAGAGAGAGAGAGAGAGAGAGAGAGAGAGAGAGAGAGAGATGATATCTCTTCTTTGTGTCTGTGTATATTGTTTTTGCTCAGCTCAAAAACATGTTCTCTGCCGATGCACCAAGAGAGAGAGAGAGAGAGAGAGAGAGAGAGAGAGAGAGGGAGCAGCTCCTCCCTTTGTGTTGATGTGTGCTGTGTGTGGGTTGTTCTGTATGTGCGGTGTTCTTCCCCCTTTCTCACCCGAGTGTGCTATGTGTGGGTGTGTGTCTATCCCTTTACATTTCAAAAACCCCCACCAGCCAAAGAGAGAGAGAGAGAGAGAGAGAGAGAGAGGGAGAGTTGATATGTTGTTTTTCTTTTGATTAGAAAATACCATCTCTATCTACCCATGTGTGTGTCTCTTTGTTTCTCTTTTTCCATCTGTGTGTGCATCTCCTTTTTCTTTCCACTCTCTACAAGAATGATTCTTCACTGTCCACAAACATAATCATCCCATTTTCTATTCCACCATCCATCTCCTATAATCATATTCTCCAATATAAAAACATCATCATATAATATCATATATATATATATATATATAGGGTGCATTCAGCGGGGGAGGTCGGCACCGACCTCTCTAATTTTTTTATTATTTTCTTGTTTATAAAATATTTAAAATGTATTATTTACACCAATTTATATAAACACATCTAAAAATATATACACACATAAAATTATAAAATACTACAAATTAATAAAATATTAGTGATATAAAATAATTTGGCCAAAATGGGTGAGGTTTGGGATTAAAGTTTCAATCTGATTTTTCTGCTGAGAAATTCATAAAATGGCGTATTCCAATTTTCATCATGGGGTGTTCAAAACACAGCGCTCAAGTCTTAGGGCCAGTCAAAATGGGGTGTCTACAGTTGCCCAGCTCGAAGTCATGAATTGACGTGAGTGAATGTCAAAGCCCAAAGATGACTCATTTTGACGAGGCCGTAAGACTTGGACAAACAAATAAAATGCAGATGCAGTTGGTTGAACCTGAGGGTTGCCTACATATCCCTTTGCAAGGAATCAAACTAGTGTAGTTTAGGGGGCATTATGCAAAATGATACACAATGCAATGAAACAATGCAAATGGTATGCAATGTAGGTAATCTAAGCCACGAGCAGTGGAAAACACATGAATATTATAGATGAATGGGGATGCAAATCAAACTACATTTTATAAGAAAAGAAGTGGCGGCATGGGTCAAATGACACTTAACACAGGCTAAGTGCCTACATCCTGAATACTGGCCTTAGCGCAGCATGGATGCTTACACATAACAGAACCATGTTTTAACATGAAAGGGGGTGCTAGCACATGCAAAACTATATGTTTTGTAGAAAGAGAAAGGGTATAAGTAATTGGGTGGGATGATATAAGTGAGGAATGATCTGCTCGAGAAAGATAATGCTCCTAATGTTGAATATAACAAAAAGAAAAGTACGAAGGAAGTGAATAAAGCGTAGGTCGAACTACATTTTACCTAGAAAAGGCACGTACACAAACCAAACCATGTCTAACACAGCAAAGGTGCCAACACCCTTAATACTGGCCTTAGCGCAGCATGGGTACTTACACATGACAAAACCATGTTTTAACGAAGGAAATGTATGAGCACATGCCAAACTAAGCTTAACATGGAAAGGACGCAGACGATAAAATGGTATGATGTAATGAGTGATGTAGTAGATACATGCGATAGATGTTATATGCAATGCTATAAAGATAATAAATGTGATGCAATAGATAATAACTATGATGCAGTAGCTGGGAAGTAAAAGTACCTTACAGGGGCAATTGGTGATAACTCACCTTACGCTGTTAGGGAATTTTCTTTTCTTCTTGGTTGCGCTTCCAAACTACAGGTATTACTCTTTTTCTTTTTCATTCTTTATTTTTGATTTTTGATTTTTTTATTTTATGTTATGTTTACAACTTTCCCTATTCTCCAACAGGGTGATAGACTAGGTTGGTTCAGTATCTAGAACTGAGGTGCATACAAGCTACCTCAACCTATGGGGCTGCCATACAGATTTCAAGTCAGGGATACACCCTTGGGTATTTAAACCAAACTTTAGTCTTGGAAATCCCAAACCTTTGCGTTCTAGGCATCGCCATTCGAACTCTAGTTTTTACCGTCTCAGTTGATCTCCTAGGAACTCATTGCAAACACAGGCAGGTGGCTATACCAGACTGCCTGAAGTCGTTTGGGCACGACAAACACCAAAGGAATTGCACCTTTAGAGGATTTAAGGTCTCCTAGACCCGGGAGTGCACAAGATAGTGCGATGGATTGAGATTGCACAAGACAGTGCGATGCGCAAAAAAACGCGATTGAATGAGATGCACAAAACAGTGCGATGCACAAAATAGCGCGATTGATTGAGATTATGCAGTAGACACTTGAAATGAAATCAGTGTGCGATAAATACACAGAATGAAAGGAGGAAAGATGATGTGAACACCAAGCGCACCTGCTATTTTTAACGGATTTGTAATCCTAACGCGTCGTACACGAGAGGAGAAGAGGTGGTGTGAACAGACAGGCGCACCTGCTGTTTTTAACCGATTTGTAATCCTAACGCGTCACACACGAGAGAAGAAGAGGTGGTGTGAATAGATAGGTGCACCTGCTATTTTTAACTGATTTGGGCAGTGTGAACAGACAGGCGCACCTGCTATTTTTAACTGATTGGATGGTGTGAACAGACAAGCGCACTTGCTGTTTTTAATCGATTTTCAATCCTAGCACGTCTCACACGATAGGAGGAGGGTTACAAGCCTAACGTGTTGCACACAAGAGGAGGAGATTTACAATCCTAACGTGTTGCATACGAGAGGAGAGTGAACTTGAGATCCAATCGCGCCATATGCAAGAGGAGGGATAGTGAACTTTGGAATCTAAATGCGTCTTACGTGAGAGGAGAAATGGTGAACTTGAGGTCCAAACGTGTCTTACGCGAGAGGAGGAATGGTGAACTTTGGATCCAAACACGTCTTACGCGAGAGGAGGAATGGTGAACTTGAGATCCAAACACGTCTTACACGAGAGAAGGAATAGTGAACTTGAAATCCAATCGCTTCGTTCGCGAGAGGAGGAAAGTGAACTTGAAATCCAAATGCTTCGTTCAAGAGAGGAGGAAAGTGAACTTGAGATCCAAATACTTTGTTCGCGAGAGGAGGAAAGTGAACTTGAAATCCAAACGCTTCGTTCGCAAGAGGAGGAATGTGAACTTGAGATCCAAATGCTTTGTTTGCGAGAGGAGGAATGTGAACTTGAGATCCAAACACTTTGTTCGTGAGAGAGGGAAAGTGAACTTGAGATCCAATCGCTCCGTTTGCAAGAGGAGGAATATTTGAAATCCAATCGCTTCATTCGTGAGAGGAGGAATATTTGAAATCCAATCGATTTGTTCACGAGAGGAGGAATATTTGAAATCCAATCGCTCCATTCGGGAGAGAAGGAATAGTGAAATCCAATCGCTCCATTCGCGAGAGGAGGAATATTTCAAATCCAATCGCTCTGTTCGCGAGAGGAGGAATATTTGAAATCCAATTGCTTCGTGCGCAAGAGGAGGAATATTTGAAATCCAATCACTTCGTTAATGAGAGGAGGAATATTTGAAATCCAATCGTTCTGTTCGCAAGAGGAGGAATAGTGAAATCCAATCGCTCCGTTCGCGAGAGAAGGAATAGTGAAATCCAATCGCTCTGTTCGCAAGAGGAGGAATAGTGAAATTGAACTTGAGATGCAAAAGACAGTGCGATGTGAGAAATTGGGGTACACAAGACAGTGCAATGTAGGAAATTGGGGTGCACAAGACAATGCGATGTGAGAAATTGGGGAGGCGTAACCAACCGTAGTTCATACGGAGAGGATGAAGGTTTTAATTGGATAAAGATGAAATCCTAAATTTGTAGTCCAAAAGTGTCTCACGCGAATGGAATAAGGTATAGTAGAATGATTTCTTTGTTTTTGTTTGATTTGATTGGTTTATGAATTTTGATTTTTTTTTTACCTATACATATGTGGATATATACACAGATATATACGGGAGATATATACAATATGCGTACGCAAAAAAGAAAGCCACAAAATGCATGAATGTGGGGATACAGGGTTTTGAACCCCTGACCTCAGACTTTGCTCCTTAGTCCCTCAACCACTAAGCCAAGCCACTCCTGTGACAAGAATTCAAACAAATATGTATGTAATATATAAATATACAATACATATACATATATGTATACAATTCTCACGCCTCTCTCTCTTTCTGGAAAACCACGTCTGACACGCGGCCTCGCTTTTTTGCGTCAGCCGGTGTCAATTGGCTGACAAATGCCTCGGCCCTCTCTCCCTCTTTGTCTTTCTCTCTTCTCTTCTTTCTTCCGTCTCCTTCTTCTCTTCTTTCTTCCTTCTCCTTCTTCTCTTCCTTCTCTATTTTCTTCTTCTCTTCTTTCTCTGAAAGGGGCAGAACAGAAGGACCAAGATAGATAGAACTCAGTATGCTCTCTGCCATTTCTCTGTGGCTCCCTTATTTTATACCTGTCTCCTTTCACAAATGGCTTCGTCCCTCCCCCTCTCTCTCTTTCCGGATATTAATGATCCCTCGAGCTCCCCTGGGCCAAGTGCCCCTACTTTTACTCATCCTAGTCTTCCTACACTAACAGTTGAGCAAATGATGGCTGCTTAAACTGACATTGAGGCCAACCACTACACGTTAAAAGTCATGTATAGAGACAATGGCCGTGGTTACTAACTTGTCTCACCGTCTGCAAAACAGGACGTGTGAGGTACATCGGGTTAACGCCCAACTCACTTTGCTTTAGCATATGTACAAGGATACATGAGCAGAGATTTGTGCACTGAAGGCGGAAAACAAAGAGCTGAAATGGAAGGCCACCTCCATGAAGAATAAAGAGGTAAAACGACAGGCCACTTCTATGGCCCGGTTCGGAGCACTGTCATACTTTGCCTTTGATGGTCGATGAAGAGTTAACTCTCTTGGTGAAAGCACTAAGACAGGGCCTTCTCTTGGTGAAAGCACTGAGGCTAGGCCTTCAAAGGTCTCCCAGAACGAAATTGAGATGAAGAAATCAGCAGGAGAGTCAAGCAAATGAGGTCGGCCTATGGCCGTTTGTCAGAGGTCGGCATGGGCGTGTGGCCGTTGCTGGAGAAGAAAGAAGAACAAGATCCCTCTTTTTCTCTCTTTTCTTTTCTCTCTCTTTTTTTGTTTTTCTTTTATTTTCTCTTTTTTGTTTGTTTTTCTTTTATTATTTTTATTTTATATATTTTTTTTCTATTTTTTCTATTTTTTCTTTTCCTATTTTCTTTTTTTTAATTTTCTTTTTTGTATATATTTTGTACAAATGTGATCAATAAAACACGTTTTTTTTTTAAAATTTTATTTATGCAACTCTAAATAGGAAATCCGAATAATGAACATAAAAGGGACACAAAACAGACAAAACTTGATAAATAAACCCAAAACTAGACACAAAATGGACCTAAACAAAACAACATGTACATGACAAAATACCAACTTTACAAATTATTGGAACAAAATAAAATAAACAAAATTCTTTTATTTATTTATTTAGTAGTATTATTATAATTTATTACTATTATTATTCAACTCAAAATAAAACAAACTGATTATATATATATATAACATATAGTATTTATTTATTTATATACTCAAACAAAATAAAAACACATTTTATATGAATAAAAGAAAAAAAAAAACCCTTTTTTTTTTTTTTACTTTTATATTTTTATTTTATTTATTTATTTATTTTTACAGTATATATGTTTACTTCAAATGAAATAAAACTATACAACAAAAGGAATTGATTTTCCCCCCTTCCTTTTCTTTTCTTTTTTTTTTTTGTTTTTTTTTTGTTTTTGGTTTTTGTTGTAAAACAACAATTAATAAAACAACACAAACAAAATGATTTGATTTGATGATTTTTTTTTATATACTCAGATATATAAAGTAAAAACATATTATTATTATATATATATTTTTTATTTTCATCAAAGTCCAACCGGATGTCGGCGAAGTTCGGCCGGATATACGGAGGTCCTGCCGGACTTCGATGGCTGCGGGGGCTATTTTGGGTAGTGCTGCGACATTTCTTTTTAAAACAAAACAAACCCCTCACCTCTCACACACCTCCACATCCGAAAACCTTCCTTCTCTCACCCTAGGATCCCTATCTCTCTAGATTCCTGTCTTTTCTTGCAAACCCAACAACCCTTGCCATTTTTCCTTTGAAATCCTTTTCATTCTCTACATTTTGAACCGATTGGATTTTGATTTGGTGCAAGTTTGGGTTTTCTCTTTGTTTTTCTCACTTTTACCCACATTTTTCCTCTTTCTCCTTTTCATTCTCCATCCTCTCTTCACTTTCTCTCTCCTAGGGTTTTGAAATTTTGGAATTTTTACCCATTTTCACTTATTTCCTCACTTTTTCTTCACTTTTCTCTACTTTTCCTCATGGCTAGTGACGAGGTCCTCCTTCGGGACCTGGCCATAGATATTGGCGCCGCTTTTGGTGCAGATATAGAGGCCGAGGATGCTCCCACTTTGCTTCTCCTTGTGGTTAGGCCATTTGATGCAGCTATTTACCAGCCACGCACTCACATTCTCCCGCCAAGCGAGATTTTACAATTTATGGGCTTCATCCCTGGGTTGGAGAAGGACACACTTCTGCGCGAGCCCATGGAGCACTTATCCGCCGACGCCTCCACAGTAAGCAACTTTCGTCTGTTTTGTACATATGTTGAATCTTATGAGCAAACCATTCGTTTCTGTTGTGCATATATTGATACATTCCTTATTTACAGGTCGTAGCCAGGAGGATTATCGGCTATGGGACCATATCCAGCCCTCGACGTTGGTATGAGCGGCTTCCTGCGGAGGTTCGCATAGTAGTAGATGCTGCCGGCTTTGGGTCCTTTTGCTCCGGGCTCATCCAGATGCGGGCTGAGTCAGTGCTATACGAAGTTTTAGCGGAGAGATGGTGGGACACCATAGACTCGTTCCACTTCTCTTCGACTAGGGAGATGACGTTGACGCCATATGACTTCTCCATACTGACTGGCTTGCGAGTCGGAGTTGGCGGCCAGATCCCATTTGATTCGGACATGGCGCAGTGGAGAGTGGCACAACTCTAGCTTCTTGGAGTGATCCCAGACATCAGCAGTTAGAGAATGGTGCACTACAGTTGGTTTTATGATCACTTCATCGACCGTTAGCCAGCTACTGCAGATGAGGTTGCCCAGTCTGCCCATGACTTCCTCATGTATCTCCTCGGTACTGCCTTGTTTGCGAACAGGGAAAATACTGTGGGGATATATCTTTTAGGGGCACTGGTGCACCTACCGCGGGTGGCAGAGTACGATTGGGGTGGCGCCGGCCTAGCCACCTTACACTGTTACATGAGCTCCGTGTCTCGCCACAAGGCGGATTTACTCGGTGGCTACTGGAGAGTTTGGGAGGTACGTGTCTCACCCCTTTACTTTTCTATTCAACTTTGCATTCTGTACTTTGCATTTCGTGTTCATCTTTACTTTGTATTTTCTTTTATGCTTATCTGCTTTATTCATGCTCATCTGTTTACAGCTTTGGGTTTACACTTATTTCACCACTCTAGCCCCGGTTCCATTGAGGCCGATGAAGTTGTCAGTACCCCACTCTTGGTACTACAACTCACGGTTCAGATGCCGTCGCCTAGTAGACTGGACCTTCTCATACTTCCGCCGCTTCTTTGATACGATCACTGCGGACCAGGTAACACAATATTATTCTTTGCATTCTGTATCACTGTTTCCATATTGTACTAGCATCCTCATATTGTTGACATCTACCACTGCACTGTTTTGCTCATTATACACTGATTTTTTGACACTGCACTGATTTCTGGCACTGAATGATATCTGACACTACACTATCACTGCACTGATAACTAACATTGTACTGACATCTGAAACTATACTAATTCATAGGTTGATTGACATCCTTGGGCGGGTATCCTCCTATCGTCCAAAGCGACTTATGCTGCTGCTTGGTATGCCTCTACCATGCAAATTCTGTTCGAGGGACCCTTTGGTCATGTCTATTACCTAGGGGAGAGGTTCATCCGCCAGACTCGAGGCGTTGCCCACCCAGACATTTCGTATCCTCCTCCTCCAGGCATGAGGACAGTTGATGAGATATAAGACGGACCTATGATCGACTTCTTGATGGAGGGAGAGGACGGCGATAGATATCATATGGCCGGCGACTTCACTACCTTCCTGCACACTTGGGTGATGGCGCCTCTCACCCCGGGCGTGGCCTATGCTGTTCCGGAGGTCGCGGCTGATGCGGCTAGTGTGGGTGATGCCCCTGCTAAAGGTGCCACTGTTGTTGCTCCTATTCTTGGGTTTTCTGTGATTCCCACGGAGATCACATACATGCACCCAAATGGGGTGCTTGAGTAGATTTTGATCGATGAGATCGAGGAGAGGGACTACCGGATAGTTTTCGCTCCAGGCATTGAGCAGGAACACATTTCCTTATTGTTTCCACTCACTGTATGTCATCTTGTTTTATTGCTTCTGTTTCTGGCTATAATTCCCAAACTCCGCTCTTTCTTTTGCAGGTACCCTGGGCATTTGTAGATGACCTTGCTCAGACAGTTGACCAGCTACTCCTTATGGTGCGGAGGAGTCAGACCATTCTAGCAGCTCACGAGCTTGAGGTAAGCTTTGCCCCTAGTATATAGTCATTTCAATCCGACTCTATTTGTCATCTTATCACTATCTGCACTCTCATTTCCTTTCTTCTTTTCAGCTTGGCCCAGCACCGGTGGCACATATAGGGCCTCCTCCAGCTAGGAGGCAGAGGCGAGGCCTAGTGAGGGTTAGAGGTTTGTCTAATCGAGGGAGAGGCCGAGTAAGGCAGCGCTCACCTTCTGAGGAGTCCATTGAGGGCTCTCTGACCCCTGAGAAGGAGGGAGAGGAGTTTGACATACAGTCTGGGAGTGCCAGCGATGACAGCGATGCACCTCCTGCGCAGCCGAAGAGGAGGAGAGCTAGGACAGACTATTGACGACAATGATGACTTTCTCTCTTTTATTTTGCTTTTGTTTGTTTTTGTTGTTGTTGTTTCTATTTCTTTGCTTTGTATTTTTAAATACTAGCTTCAGATAGACTCTTTATTTTTGAAAACCTTTCTTTTGTTTTATGTTTTATTTTGTAAAACAATGATCGGTGTTGGACCCACTAGTTTATAAAAACAGATTTTTTGTGGATGATCTCTTCTTGCGAATTTCTTGTATTGTGTTTGCATATGACGAATGGACAGCAATTTGCATGATAATCTTCCTGATACTTGTGCTTGATTCATGAATCGGATATCAACTTTCAACTGGACAAAATGTACAATACAACTCGATAACAAGAAAACATAATGGAAACAACTCAAAACCATTACAATAGACTTGGTATAAGAAAAACAAGACTCAAAATACATCCACATCACAAGAGGACAAAGAACAGCCTTTTTACTGTCTGGCCCACTACTGAGGTACGGTCGGACCTCAATAGGCATGACCGGACCAGTATGAGAGGTTTGGTGGGTGCCCAGCTGTCACCCACTACTCCATCCAAAATTCTATAAATGGTGCTCCCATACTATTGTTTCTGGTAGAAGAGCAAGTCTTTTACATTTTGCTCTAAAAATGGAGATGTTGCCCATCCATAGGCTCCAAGACTGGATAATCACTTTGGATGGCTCGAAAAAGGTGAACTTTTGCGGTTTTGGCTTAAATGCTCTTTTTCCATTAAGCTGCACTTCACTTTGTTTTCCATTTCTCCATGCCGCTGCTCGATGTTGGAATCCAATCACGCATGTATTCCGTTTTGGTTCATAAGAGATGTGTTCGGCACTTGAAGAATTTCAAGCATTGATGGAATCTCAACATGATAAAGAAATCATGCATCAACCCCGTTTTGACCATGCTCAAGCTTTAGGATGGATGTGTGGGCTTACTTTGTACGAGGCTCGATCCTTGGCTCACAATGGGGAATTCGATATTCTGGATTTGATTAGTCAGTTTTCCACTACCGGTGATAAAGAAAACCTTCTTTGGCGGGGTTATCGTCAGCATGCCCTATGCTTATGCTTACTTGCACACTTCCTTTATGCCCCTAGTCACGGTGGAGCTAGTATTAAACTGATTGAAGTAGCCCAATGCCTTAAGGAGGGTAAGAGTTGTATGGGCTTAGTGTTGGCCGAGACTTTGACAGGTTTAGATGCTTTTCATCAACTAAAGACTACTCGATTTGCATGGAGTCCATTACTTCTTCAGGTATTATTTCCTACCCTTCTTATTTATGTTCCTCACATCACTTGACACTTGATCTCTGCGTTTCTCTTGAAATCCTTTTCTTACTTTTCCCTTAATGTACATCTCTCTATTCTTTTGTTCTCTTTTATTTTCCTTCTCTCCCCAATTATGGTTAATGGATAAGCTGAAAGTAATAGACCCCTGCCCCGAGTACTCGGCTAGAGCTTATTTTCTTCGCTCACAGCCAGTGGAGTTCTCCTCAGAGGGAATGTGGTGTGACTGGATGCACAGCAGTTCTGCAATTGACATCGTTCGGCGTGGCCCCTGGCTTAACTTAGCTAAGATGAGTTACAGCATGAACCGACAACTAGGTATATAGTTGATTGGCCTTACGCACTGTGTGTTCTATTTTCCATTCAGGTTCAGACTCCAGTTTGAACATGATCAGACTTGTACGGATAAAGGGATAAAGGACCCAGCTTCATTTCCTATTCGTAGTTCGTACTTGCCTCGATACCTCACTGCTTGGAGTATAAGAGAATTTCTGACTCCGGCCCTGAATTTCAGCTACATCCTTCCTAGTGAGTACTTGGCTTGGCTCGAGGATGAGGAACAAATTAGGCTGACTTTGGTTACAGAAAATTCTATGGGTACGAGAAAGAAACGGAGAATTGACACTTGACTTATCTATGCCCCTAGTTTATTGCTTTGTCTTTTCTTTTCAAATTTTTTTTTTTTTTTTTTTTTTAATGTAAAAGTAACTTTGTTTGGAGAATGTACTTGTGTTAAAATCAATAAAATTAAAGTCAGTACTGAAAAGTTTCATTTTGTGTTATAAAAAGTAAAATTATGAGAAACTTTTCAAACCTATTTTCAGAAATGGTCACCATCGGATACACATGGAATCAATCCTAAATTGTAGAACCCCAAATCGAAAAATCATAACTGCTCCTCAAATTGCGTTGATCATTATGGTTCATCTTGTGATTGACCTTTCTGCTTGAATTGAAGGAACACAACCAAGCTGACAAACGATGGAGAATGATGGATTGATTAAACCAAATGAACAGGACAGTTAAGTTGAAAATGGTTATGGCCGAACTTCGGGAGGAAGTTGCCTACGTATCCCAAAGATGAGAATCAGGCCTTACGCAGTTCGATGAGGGTTCACTTGAGTATTTATTCTCTCCTTTTGCGCTCTAATTTTTGCCAAGGTTGCCCTTTTGGGTTTTCGGCCTTGCGAGCTCAATTTTTCTTTACCTCTAATTTTTCATGCTTTAACTTTTGCCTAGGTCGCCCTTTCGGGTTTTTAGCCTAGCGAGCCTCTCAGGGATAATATTTCTTCAACTTGTTTATGTTGATCGGTTGTGAAAACTCCAGGCCATCCAAATCCATAAGAATAATTGCTCCTTCGGACCAGATTGACTTGATGATATAAGGGCCAGTCCAATTGGGTCTGAACTTGCCTCTAGGGGTCATGGATAGGGGCTCGGTTATCTTTGAGCACGATGTCTCCTTCTTTGAGATTTCTGGACTTGACTTTCTTGTTAAAAGCCCTAGCAATTCTACACTGGTAGCCTTGGATATGATACAATGCCTTCAACCTCCTTTCGTCGAACAACATCAATCTTCAAATCTGGTCTGTTGCTAATCCGCCTTTGCTATCTGACTTTCAGCCATAATTCTCAGTGACGGTACTTCAATCACAATTGGCAGAATAACTTCCATCCCATAGACTAGAGAATAGGGGGCTGCCCCTGTAGATGTTCGGATTGACGTTTTGTAGCCCCAGAGTGCAAATGGCAATTTCTTCAGCCAGTCTCTGTAGGTTTCCACTATCTTCTGTAGGATTCTTGTCATGACCCGAACCCGCCCCTATGGGTTAAGGACATAACCGGCCAGTAATCCTGGGATTACCTATGGCCTCAAACCAAAACAGACATAACTCATCAGAGTAAAGGGGCCAAACGGAAACAAAAATTTAAAACTTTGTCCATAGAGCCGTGTTTATATGCACATCAAAACAAACCATACTCATATGCGATAATAACCCACATCAAAAGTACAATATCATAAAATTCTTTACAGACAGGATCATCCAAACTAAGTCAACCCATATCAAAATTATATACAGATATACACAAAGTCCTTGCCAACAAGACAAAATATAAATACATAGTAAAATGGCAAGGATGGGTCTCGTGCGTGAGACACAAGGCTGACTCTCCAAAACTCATGTTGTTCCTGGCAGACTTCACTGGGGCTGGGTTTGGACTTCTCTTGGCTCACCTACAACCATATGAATGAGCGTGAGCGATAACCCGGTGAATAATATCAAATACAGAAATTACTTAACAATGTAGAACAACATGTTCCGAACGGCCTTGAGCCCAATTCATATTTCTATTTAACAGATACATATAACTATACGAAATTCAAATCAAGTGACTGTCGTTCCAAACATTCTGGCCTTTGGCCCATTTAGATTTCCATTCATGTCAAAACGGCCTTTGGCCCATTCATTTATGTCAAAACGGCCTTCGGCCCGTTCATTTATGTCAAAACAGCCTTTGGCCCTTTCATTTATGTCAAAACGGCCTTCGGCCCATTCATTTCTATCAAAACGGCATTCGGCCCGTTCGTTTACGTCAAAACGACCTTCGGTCCATACATTCGTGTCAAAACGGCCTTCGGCCCACACATTCGTATCGAAACGGCCTTTGGCCCATTCATTTATGTTAGAACGGCCTTCGGCCCGCTCATTCATGTCAAAACGACCTTGGGTCCATTCATGTTTATCAAACGACCTTTGGTCCATTCACGTTTAACAAAACGACCTTTTGGTCCATTCATGTTTATCAAAACGACCTTTGGTCCATTCATGTTTAACTTACATCCACAATCCCAATTAGCAATTCATAAGCTCATAAGGGAATAAACAATTGGACATTCACAAGCATTCAAATATCGATATTATTCACAGTGATCGGCTTGTGGATTTGCCCTGGAGCTTGACCCTACACAGTTCATGAACACAAAAGGGTCACTAACAGTTCGATCTGTTCTTTAATTCACATACTCCTCTTTAGGCTTTATTCTTATCTCATTAACTTATTTACCATGCTCAAATCATGCCTAAGAGTGCTTACAAGTGAAAGAGAAACGAAAAGCGAACCACGTAATACATTTTAGAATTTCGTAAGCAGGGTCCCCTTTCGGCGTGTACTTCACCGCCGGCGGACCCTCGCTTTACAAAAATGCCAGTTACCTCAAATTCCCGCTCGAGCGTGAACTCCCCCGCTCGAGCGGACTGTCTGTCTATATAGCTCTTTGCTCGAGCGTCAAGTTCCCTGCTTGAGCGGGAACCATGTCTGTCAAAAATGCTGGGAGCTCGATTTCTCCGCTCAAGCGGCACTTACCCCGCTCGAGCGGACATCAAAATTCTGGAAATTCTAGGTTGTGTTCTTGAGCTGCAAATTGATTTTCCAGCCACATTACTTGCATGCAATGGCTCAAATCTCCAATATAATCATGCTAACATGGTATAAACCCCAAATCACAGCCCAATGAGGCTCAATTTCACAAATAAGTCACATACATGCCCCACTCTCCCATCAAACTCATTAACAACATACAAATTCATGCATTCTAGCCCCCTTTCACATAATTTGTACATGCATGTGATGGGTTAGCCACATTCTCAACTTAGACAATACAAATGGTGATCAAAACATGGGTTTCCTTTAACCTTTCACATGGATTATACACCTTTGTGCTCAAACATGTAATTTTCAAAGTAATTCTTACATGCATGCACATATTAAGCTTTAATTCGACAAATACAACTCAATTTCATTTCAATCTTGTTCTTGATCACCAAAATAGCTTGAACACACACAAAATTACAATTATAATCCAAGAATCACTCACCTAGGAGCTTGATTCTCACAATCTATGATCAAATCTTGAATTAGACTTCAAATCTCCAAGTTTCAAGACCAAAATTGCACAATCCCTCTTTCTCCCTCTCCATGGTCGGTGTAGACACCCCATTTTTGACCGACCTTAAGACTCAGACGTCACCAATTGAGCGCTTGGTGATGTTGCATGTTGTGCTCGTTCAGAAGTCTCAGAGTCGCGGCCGCGCGCCCTGCCTCCGGACTTCCGAACTCTCTTCTGTGCCTTGCCTCGGTTTGTGAACCGAACTCGATTTTCTCTGTTTTCTTTTCTGAGGGGAGGGAGAGGTCCCATAGACCATCTCTCAGTGGCCGTGGGCTACATTTCGTGGCCGTAGGCCATTTTGCCCATTTCGGAGCTCGGTTCCCGGTTTTCGGAGCCGTCAGGCCGTGTGCCTCGGTTCGGGACCACCCAACCATCTCCGATTCCTCCGGTTTTTGGCATGTATCTCATTTACTCCCTTTCGAGGGACACTGGGGTCTTAGATACCCACTTCGTGGCCAAACACCACTTTCGGTGCTTAACGGCCGATTTTCGGGACCCCGAACTGCGCGTTTTGGCCCCCGAGCATTCGTTTTGCATCGGTTTTTGTTCATTTTTGGCAGGTACCTCTGTTTTATCACCAGGAAGATCACTGGAGGGTGGGAGGCCAGCAATTGTCTCAGCAACCAGTTATGCTCCTCTGGCGCCCCCCGGCGCCTGTTTTTCTCACTTCCGGGCTAATGTTGAACACCCTAGGGCCATTTTCTTCGAGCCAAAACCACATATTTGTGTTGTACACACATGGGAGGACCCTAAAAACACATGTCCGGCCAGTAATTGCATTTGGACCTTTTGAACCCCTTCTAAAAGTGGCATGTTGTCTCTCTTGTTTCAGAGTTGCCAAATTCCAACCACAGGGCCTTGTTGTACACACATGGGAGGACACCTTTTGGTGGCCGCCGAATTCCTGATGACCTTTTTGACCCTAGCCGGGCCGGCCATAGGGTGGCCACACTGCAAAAGAAAAGTGGGAGGCCGGCCATGACCCTCTCAGTCCATACTTTACAGCTGTAGCTGTTTTCCCCAGAAAGGATCTGTATCCGGGGGATATTTTGGAGGGGAACTATCACGCCCTCAAAATAACCCATAATACATAATGTTAACATGCGGAATTATAAGGAAATAAAATATCTTATTCCATTCATCAGAGTACCATGAAATAAAAACATCATAATAAATGCCCTATGGGCTTACATCTTGCCAAGCCAACACTTGGACACAATTCCATGAGTTCTAACTCAAAAACAACTAAAGCCCTAGGCTTGAAAGTTTACAAGTTGTTCAAATAAAACAAATAAAATAAAGCAAGTCTTCGAGTCCAAATCCTCACAAGCTAAGTCATTGGAGGTAGTGAACCACCTGAACCTGAAAATGAAGTTCCCATATAGGGTGAGCCATGACCAAGAGAAAAATACTAAACCAAGCATAAGAATTAACTAAAGCGTTAGCATTCGATACATGGTTAACACAAGATAATCAATTCCCAATTTCATGACACGAATGTGTACATTGTCTATGACATAATGTCTATGACACCTTTCACTTTCCAATATTTATTCAACTTTCCAATTATATCATTATGGCTCAGAACCTGGCCAACTATATTAGTGATCCAGATGTCACAAAAATAAATGAGACTAAAGCTCAAACCACAACACTTCCATACTTCCAACTGATACCCATTATAATGATGTATCATATCAACAACAAATAGCAATATTGCTATTATCAATAAGCACACATATGAGTGATGCTACTGGAGTCCATCCCCTATCTCCTCCCAACAAATCCGGTTTAGAGGTACATCCCCTATCTTCCCCTAAACCGTGGAGTTCATCCCCTATCTTCTCCAAACAACATGCATATGCAAAAAAACACACAATTGCCATATACAACACATAATCAATACAAGTAATGTTCTGTATTAATTCAACAGTCAACATAAGTGACTTAATTCCAGTTATACCTAAGCCACATGCAAGATCTACAACAATCACGACTATCCTCCACCGATAGCCCAAAACAGTTATTTCTAAACAAGAAATAATTACAACAATGAATGTAAAATCAACATCCTCACAGGTGAGTATTTAAACTACCCAACTATATCATTAATCTCACAATTTCCCCAACTTCATGAATTAAACCCAATTCCACATTTTTTTTCTTTGAATTAATTATACAAATTAATCTAAGCCAAACCCTAAGGTTTCTCCCAAAACTACCAAACTACCCCACATACCAAAATACCAACACTTAGGATTAAAGCGTATAAATGGAGTAGGAAATCCCTACCTCGAAGCAAAGAATCCAAAAGAAGAAGACGAAGATGATAGCCCAAATTCCAAAGTGCTCCAAATTCAAGTTTGTTCAGATTAAATGAAAGCCCTCACTCTCCTCTATCTTTTTTGTAAAGCAACTAAGGTAAAAACACACCCTAACTAGATCAATCCTAGGAGAGAAGATGAGTTGAGAGAGAGAAAACTCGTAACCTAGGGTTTTATAAACTGAAAGGGGCTGAAAAACTGTTTTAAAACGTCAAAACACGATTTTATACCCAGACGCCCCGCTCGAGCGGACAAACCCCCGCTCGAGCGGACACTCACAGACTCCCGCTCGAGCGGCCCAACTCCCGCTCAAGTGTACAACCTGCGCAAGAAATACTGGATGGGTGTTTTTCCCGTTCGAGCGCCAAAACCCCCGCTCGAGCGGACAAGGAATAACAAGTCCCTGCTCGAGCGTTAAACTCCCCGCTCGAGCGGATAAGCCAAAAACTGAACATCAACACTTGGTTTCTAAACTCAACCAACCTGCAATCAACCTGCCCAAAACATCCTATAACTCAAGAATAAGGGATTAAAGGACAACAACAAATAATAATAAGACAATAGAATCTACGGAACATAAGTCCGAATACAATAATCAAAAGGGAAAAGACCGGGGTCGCTATAGGAACACTTAGGTGCATTTCCCTCCACCTTTGCCCTCCTCTTTTGGTCCTTATAAGGAGCCTCCCAACTCTTAGGCTAGGGTTAGAAAAACTCTCTTAAGAGCTTAGACACATATCCATGTCCATCTCTTTGATTCTTCTCAAGTTTGGTGCCATTTCTTCATCACCATCAAGCACCACCACCACCACTCCATTTACAGAAGCAAGGAAAGGTTCTCAGAGGCTTAGAAGCAACATTTCTCAAGCCAAGAGGTAGAAAAGAAGAGGTCTTCAAGGGTAAGTCTCCATTTCCCTCTTTTGTAGCACTTTCTTGCTTCATTTCTTAAGCCTACTTGCTCACTGTTTTGGGCTCCGAACCTAACTGAAACTAGGCCTTTTTTGAGCCATTCTTCATGTTTTTTCAAGGGATCAACCCTGTTTGAGCCCTCCATCTTGCACTTGTTTCAATATCCTCTGATATGCCATTATTTTGCATTGAATATTTGGCCTATGAGTGGTCTGTTTTCGAGCATAACGTAAACTGTAAGTGGGCCTATTTTGATCCCCTCTTCAACATTGAAGAAGGGCTTAATCCTGTTTGGGTCCTCTATCTTGCACTTACTTCATAATTTCTCCTATTTACCGTAAATTTGCATGATTTGTTTGGCCTATATATAAATTTTTTTGGAGTTTGTTATGAACTTTGAGTAAGCTTATTTTGTGTCCCTCTACAACATTGTAGAAGGGATCAATCTTGTTTGGGGTCTCCATGTAGTACCTACCATTCTACCCCTCTTTGGCCCTCTTTTTTTGCATGCTCTTTTAGGCTTATCTAGCTTCTGTTTTCGGCCATCATCAGAGCTGGAAAGAGTTATATTTTGATCCTCTTGACATATTTCATTAAGGGTCTTTTCTGGTTTGATGAATGTTTGGGGTACCTCATGTTATAGCCTTATGTATCCTAGTTCTTGCATGACACTTTTAGCATGTTTGCATATTGAGTTGGGGGATGTCATATACTGTAAATGTTCATATTTTTAGTCCCTCATCAGTGTTTTAGAAGGGTATTTTTCCATTTCGGCATCGCATGTATCACTTGCTTCGATACCCCTCTTGCGGAGCCATTTTTGCATACTTGCCTAATCCTATGTGTGCCTGCTGTTTAGCCCTTTTTATGACTGAAAAATGATTTTCTTGGGGCTGCCTTGCTACTGTATTTTCATTCCATATCCATATTGTGCATGCATTGCATAGCTATAGGCCATTTCGGGCGCCTAATATCGCATTTTGGGATCATTCCATGCTTAGGGTGCACTTTCGCCTCATTTCGGGGCTGTTTTCCCCCACATTTCAGTGCTAAAATTCATTTGCATGTTTGCATATCATTTCCATGCCATTTCATGCCTTAGGGCCATTGCCTCGGTTTGGGTGCCCGTGTGCACGCATTTCGAGGCATCTCATTTTCATCCATCGGCCTCTTATGTGAGTGTGGCTGAGGCTCTCTCATGTTAGTATAAGTCCAATTTGCATTTGGAGTGCCATTTCATGCTTTAGTACCATTGCCTCGGTTTGCGTCTGCAGTGCACGATTTCGAGGCATCTCATTTTCATCGGCATCTCTTATGTGAGTGTGGCCGAGGCTCTCTCATGTTAGTATAAGTCCAATTTGCATTTGGAGTGCCATTTCATGCTTTAGTACCATTGCCTCGGTTATGCGTCTGCAGCACGCATTTCGAGGCATCTCATTTTCATCCATCGGCCTCTTATGTGAGTGTGGCTGAGGCTCTCTCATGTTAGTGTAAGTCCATTTTGCATCCTGTATGCCATTTTAGTCTCATTGCATTCCGTATGCCATTGCCTCGGTTTGCGTGCCCGTGTGCACGCATTTCGAGGCACTTCATTTTCATCCATCGACCTCTTATGTGAGTGTGGCTGAGGCTCTCTCATGTTAGTGTAAGTCCATTTTGCATCCTGTATGCCATTTTAGTCTCATTGCATTCCGTATGCCATTGCCTCGGTTTGCGTGTTCGTGTGCACGCATTTCGAGGCACTTCATTTTCATCCATCGGCCTCTTATGTGAGTGTGGCTGAGGCTCTGTCATGTTGGTGTAAGCCCATTACTGCATTGCGTATGTCATTTCATCCGTAGCATTGTGTATGCTTGATTGTGTGTTACCTCGTTTAGCGTGTATGCCATTCCATGACATTGTGTATGTTAGGATTGCATATTAGCTACATTTCATGCATATCATGCATATCGCATCATGTTCGGGATAGGAGTTAGCCCGGGCATGGGAAACGAGGCACGTTTCGTACTTCGAGTGACGGAACGGGTCTCAATTCCCAAGTCACCGACACTCCGGATTACCCATGATGGAGTTAGGTTTTGTTGTAACATTCATGTGCATTCATCCTATATTGAGTTGTGCAATCCGATTCCTCGGCCATCATGCATCGAGATGCGTGATTGGTGGCACGAGGATTGAGGCATGCATATATTTGTGAAATACATTGCTATGCCCCTTTCCTGCTCTCTGTTACAGCAAAATCAAGAATCAGCAGTCTTCCGAGGCTTGGCACGCATTTCGAGAAACATTGCAAACAGAGGTTAATCGGGGCATCGCCATGGATTTCCGTGCAAAGTAGTCCAAACATGCATCGTCTTATTATCCGGAGCAGAGTCAAGGCACCCCCTAGCTTGCATGCCAGTTTACTGCTTTCTTAGTTAATCTGTTAATTAATTAGGAATCTGTATATTTCGGACTGTATTATTCTTTCATTTCGGACTGTATTATTTATTCGGACTCTCCGCGCGAGGGCATAATTGTAATAAGTGTGGGTGAGTGTGATGTATGTCTTCCAACCCCCACTTCTTTCTCCCCTTTATTTATTTGCTTACGATGGTTAGATATAGGGCATATTTCAATTAGCATCTAGTATGACAGCATGTTTGCATCATTCATCTGTTTTGCACGCACCGGGTTCGGCGCATCATACAAACTGCATTTGTATTTCAAATTCCAAATTGAGTACGTGATAATTGTAGTATTTCATATGCCGTGTTTAGAATAGCCGAGCCTGCTATAATTCGCATCTTTGCATGTGTTGCATTAGGCATTACAGTATACTTAGGATCATGCATGATTTCTAATAAGCTTCTGTTTTAGCTTGGAGTACTCGGTGAGTTTTATGCTTTAGCATCGTTGCATGCGTGTGAGTGACTGCCATGAGTAGCATTCTTACCATGAGGCTAAATGCTTATGTGATATAACTGCCTTGAATGCCTGTGGGTGGAGGTTAAGTTACTTGGATTGGACAATTCATCAAATGTTTGTTTTAAGCCCACTAGATAGTGGCAAAATCATGTTTTCTAAGCCCACCCGAGGGTGGCAAATCCACGTCTTAGCCTACCTGCGGGTAGCACCATCAAACAATTTTCAAACAAACAAACATGAAATGTTTTGTTAAAATTCAGGCGACTCAGTCTATACTTGTATGCTGTGCGCATCACATAGTAACCTAGGCTAATAACCGGAATAAGAACATACAATGTTTTCAAAAACAGATATCATGGTTAGTAAAGGCCGGTCTTTGATCGGGCGAGCGGGGGTGCTCACGAAGTGACCTTCGCCAATCGTACCCAAGTTCCCGAGCCGAGGCAACTTTGGTGATGACGGACACGTGGCCTTTGGCATCGAGTCAGGGTTTCCTAAATTTCCCATTTAAAAAACATTTAGGTGGCGACTCTGTATCTGGCGAAGCAGTCCATGTTTGGCACTTCATTAAATCTGTTTTCAAAACGATTTGCCGGATTTGGACTCTTTGGTTCAAGATTGAGAACCGTGACATTTGAGTCCTTCGAACTGTAGTGACCCAATATCGAACCGAACCGGAGGGGGGACTCGACTCCTTCCCGGGATGCGTTGAGGGACGTCTGATCGGCTCTCTCAAACTGAGTCTAAGAATCAGCCAAAATAAGCTAAGGGAGAGAAATGAGGTGTAGTGCTCAAATACATTAAGTCCTACTAAGTCAATATAATAACATTAAACAATTTGAGCACAATGCCATTAAATAAATCAATTTAATCTGACCTGAATCAATTTTCAATTAAATTTCACCGTAGGCTCTAAAAATTACGCTAATCACAATGGCGTAATCAATTTCGGGTCCTGTGGCCGATAAGGCCCTCAATTTAATTTCCAAAGCAGATTATTCAAACAGATATTCCTACAGTGAACAGATAGAACTTCAAAATCACGTATATTCACATAATGACACATGAAATCATGCTAAACACATAATCATGCTCATATTAGGGACCAATTAACATAATACAGAACAGGGGTATTACAATTCTCTTGATATTTTTGTTTGCAGCCTCAACGGCGCCATTGGTCTACGGTCTATATGTTGATGACTTACGAAAAGCCACGTTATATTTCTTAAGTAGGTCAATCACCTCTTTCTTGAAATGTGAGCCGTTATCTGAGATGATCTCGTTGGGCACCCTATATCTACAGATGATGTTGTTTTTGATGAACTTGGCTACATGCGATGCTTTTAGCACGGAATAGGACTGGGCCTTCACCCATTTTGTGAAGTAGTCGATTGCTACTAAAATGAACTTGTGCCCGTTTGACCCTTGTGGCGTGACTGCGCCGATAACGTCGATTCCCCAAACTGAGAATGGCCAGGGCGAAGACATATTATAGAGCTTCAACGATGGAATGTTCATGCGATTGGAATGGATCTAACATTTGTGGCATCGCCATACAAAGCCAATACAGTCCCCTTCCATGGTTAACCAGTAGTAGCATTGTCTAAGGATTTTTCGAGCTAGCATTACACCGTTCATGTGAGCTCTACATTCTCCTCCATGAATAGCTTCTATAAGGCGCCTTGATTCTTCTTCCCCAATACACAGCTTATTCATTCCCAAATGGCCTCTTTTGTACAACTTGTTTTTGCAGATGATAAATTGGATGGCTAGCCGTCGTATTCCCCTTTTGTCCTTGGCATTTGCCCCTGGTGGATACGCCTCTTTTTCTAGGAAATTCCAAATGTCGTAATACCAGGGGTTCGTATCTTGAACCTCATTTATCGCGGCAATGGTCTCATAAGCTAGCGTATACTTCTGTTCAATAATAATCGGACGCATCTTTACTCGAAGCGAGATGTCCACCATGGAAGATAAAGTTGCTAAAGCATCAGCAAACCGATTGTTCTCTCTTAGTAGATGGGTGAATGTTAATTTTTCAAACCTCGAAATTAGCACATCCAGGGCCTGTTGATAAATCTTCATTTTCTCTTCCTTAACCTGCTAATCTCCTTTGGCTTGAGAGACAACCAAATTCGAATCCCTAATGACGTCCAACCTTATTGTCCCTAGTTCTAAGGGAGCTTCCAAGCCAACAATACACGCCTCGTATTTTGCTTCATTGTTGGACACTGTAAACCAGAGTTTAAAGGCTAGAGGTATATGTAAATCATCAGGTGCTATGAGCAATACACCTATCTCATAACCATATTGATTTGATGCTCCATCAAAGTACATCGTCTATGTTTCCTCTTCTATCTGTAGGATGTCTTCATCTGGGAATAAATACTCCACTGCTTCATCATCTCCTTCTACCGGGTGTTTTGCCAGGAATTTTGCTATGACCCTTCCTTTGACTGATGTGCACATGACATACTTGAGGTCAAATTCGGAGAGAAGAAGCAACCAACGAGCTAGTTTACCCGTAAGTACTGGTTTCTCAAAGAGATATTTGATAGGATCTAATCTCGAAACCAAAATTATGGAATGTACTAACAGGTAGTGTCTCAACTTCCTCATTGGCCAAACCAAAGCTAATGAAGCTTTCTCAAGGGGAGTGTAGCAAGTTTCATAATCCAGCATCTTCTTGCTTAGATAGTAGATGGCCTTCTCCACCTTAGCTTTTGATTCTTGATCTAGCACGCACCCCATGGTCGAATTTGTCACTGACAAATACAAGATCAGTGGTTTCCCTGGTTCTAGTGGTGACAATACATGTGGATTTTGAAGGTACTGCTTGACCTATTCAAAGGCGAACTGACATCGATCATTCCATTGGAACTTCTTTCCTTTCTTCAACAGACCAAATAGTGGTTCACAAATCAAGGTTAATTTTGAGATGAACCATCTTATGAATTGCACCTTGCCCAAAAAGCCGCACACCTTCTTTTCAGTCCTCGATGGTGGCATTTCTACGATGGCCTTGATTTTGGAGGGGTCGACTACAATTCCCTTTTGTGTGATCAAAAATCCCAACAATTTTCCTACAATCACCCTGAAGGTGCATTTTTGTAGGTTCAATCTCAATCTGTACTCCCTTATCCACTCAAAGAGTTTTTTCTATGCGGTGTAGTGGCCTTCTCGCTCTATAGACTTGACAATCATATCGTTAACATACACCTCAACCTCCTTGTGGATCATGTTGTGCAAGATGGTGGTCACAACTCTCTGATATGTAGCCCCGACATTTTTCAATCCAAAAGGCATAACTCTATAGTAGTAGGTACTCCACGGCATGGTGAAAACAGTTTTCTCTCTGTCCTCTGGTGCCATTAAAATCTAATTATACCCGAAAAACCCATCTATCAATGAAAGCAAAGCATGGCCAACTGTAAGGTCTACTAATTCATCGATATGGGGTAATGAAAAGTCATCTTTTGGGCTAGCTCTATTCAAATCCCGGAAGTCGACGCAGACTCTGATTCTACCGTCCTTCTTTGGAACTGGCACGATATTAGCCAACCAAGTTGGGTACTTAGATACTATCAAGAAACCCGCATCAATCTGTTTGGTGACCTCCTCTTTAATCTCTAATGCCCAATCTGGGCAAACTCTACGTAGTTTCTATTTGACTGGTCGGGCTTCAAGGTTCAGAGGGATCCGGTGTTGTACAATCTCAGGATCGATTCTAGGTATGACTTCATAGGACCACGCAAAAACATCTTTGAACTTTTTTAATAAAGCGATTAAATGCTCGCATTTCTCTGAAGACAATGTGGATTCAATCTGGACCAAACGGGGTTGCTTCTCAGTACCCATGTCAATTGCAATGATTTCATCCGTGCAGGGCTTAACACGCCTTTCCTCCTCTTGGTCAACCAAAATTTTCAAAACCTGAGGAATTTCTTCCTCTTTGTTTAATTCAAAATTTTGAAAATCAAGATCAGCGCAACAAACTAAAGACACAGAGAAGTAAGCAAAATCTATGACATTTACATTAGTAAAGTCTGGGTCCTCGGTTACAGTTGATTCAAAAGAAAAACTAAAAGACGACTTTGACAGGACTTTGGTATCCGGGTTACCACCCCTGAGGTACTAGACTTAGAAGAACTCGAATCTGACTCTGACTCTACAGACTTAGTGGAATCAGATTCAGACTCATCATCCGATTCAGAACTGCTGATGATGATCCCCTTTTAAAATTTCCAGACCAGGTGCGGAGCCTCAGATGCATCCATAATAAGATTAGAGAAATCCGCAGTTGGTTTATCTGCGATCATTGAGATAGTAAACACGCAAGTTTTCAGACTCAGTTCCAACAGTGGAATTCGTTAGTAGGTCAGTCAGTGTTTTTCCCAACAGCTCTTTTTCTTCAACATCCATATTTGCAGCCATGCCTTGATCTGTATTAATGTTCAGGTCCATCTCATCTTCCCCTTCTGGTAATTGGTGCCCGAAGATCTCGAACCCGGGACACATTGTCTTTGTCTTCTAGTCGAACCAAGGTTTTGGAAATCCACAAAAGGGGAAATCTTCTCCTTGGCGGACAAAGCATCTATTCAAGTTTCCCCGTATTGGCTTGTGGACTTACTCGTATTGTTTCCCAGCCTTTTTTTCTTTAATTCTTCCTCTCAACTCAGCTCCCTTCCTTTTCCAATCCTCAGTAGTAGGTTTGTAACCCAGCCTAAAAGCATGGGGGTTGTGACTTATTTCCTTGGTAACAGTACCTCATTGCCTGCCACTCTTGCCTAGTCCTGATCCAGGCATAGATCCCTGTTTGTTCATCATATAGATGGACTGAGCACTCACATAAGTTCCATCACCTACTGCTATGATGGTTTGAACCACCCAGGCCTCTGTCAGTGGAAAGCCAGAAAAGAATATATCTTCTTCCCCATGCATGATTTCCAACACTGGAGTGGCAGTCCCTTGGGGAGGATAGATCGCAGAATTACTGTACATAGTAGTAATTCCACCTTTAAAGGGGTATTTCACCAACTGATGAACTGTTGATGACACAGCTTTTATCTGATGCAACCAAGGCCTTCCCAGTAGTAGATTGAAAGTTACCGGTACATCCATTACATGGAATTCCACCTCATGTTCGGAGGGGCCGATTAGGATAAGGCTTTTGAATGTTCCCATAACATCCCGGCTCGTGTTGTCATAAGGTCAAACGGATTGGGTTGTGGGCGTGATGTCAACAGGCCTCAAACCTATGGCATAAACAGTCCGTACTGGGCACACATTAATTGCTAATCCAATATCCACTAGCACCACCAAAATCCACTTTTTTTTGGCTCTTCAGAGTCATGTACAAGGGTCGGTTGTGGTTGGCACCCTCAGGTGGCAGCTCTTTATCCATGAAAGATATCACTGGCGTAACATCTCCAGATGTGACTAACGACACTAGTTGATCAGTGGTAGTGTCAATAGGCAGTTTGATTCGATTCATTGCCTCTAGCAGTGCTTGCCTATGCTCACAGTAAGTAATTATCAATCCCCAGATTGATATATCTGCCTAAATCTTCTTGAGTTGCTTCAAGACCAGGTTCTCTTCACAATCCTTCTCTTTTGTGTTCACAACCTCTTGTTGGAGGATTCTGGTTGATCTAAAGCCGCAAGTTTGAAGTATCGACCACTCCAGGCCATGTGGTTGATCTCGTCCGGTATCAGACTTCCACCATTCATCCGTGTATGTGTAACTCAAATCATTATCTTACCACCACTCCCCTGCAGTCATGGCTAGATTTTTATCAGGCTTTACCTCGAGCATGTTCACATCATGCCTCTCATCAATAGAATGTCATTCCTTTTCCACTATGGTTTTGGTTTCTACATTCCAGAATGGCATTGTTTTGTTGTCACTTTCTCGCTTTGAGGCTATCTTCCTTTGGATTGCTTCTATTCTTTCCTGCTGGAATTGTTTCAACACTTGTTCTGTGCTAATCAAGGATATAGCCTCGGCCTTTTCCTTCTTGACCCCTTTTGTCTGTTTTGCCTTATCTAGCTCTTTGTTACTAAGCCAACCGTTGTTTGTTTCTGGCTGACTTGAATCCCACCAGCCTATCTGAACTCTACTTGTATCCTCTTCGTCAAAGAAGTAGAGATTGGCTAGGTCCTGTTCTATCTGGGCTAGGTCTTCCTCCCGCTCAGCCAAGTCATTTAGGCTTTTTTCAGGCCAATCGTCCTGGTGTTGCCCTAATTGGCCTTCCCCGATAGCATTGACACTGAGAACATTTGGTAACATGACCACTAGTTTTGGCTGATCAATGGCTACAATGTAAAAGATGGGGTCATACTCCTCTGCAAGTGAAGCCCCCTTTTCTATGACACAGGTATCAGACAGCCCGATTTTTGGTGTATTCTCCTCTTTCTCTATTTCTGCCATCACATTCTTGGGTTGGATTTATGGGTTTAAGTCTATCATGCATGTATCCATGCCTTCTGGAAGAATTACCTCCGGTTTTGGTAGGTGGGACGAGGTAATATATGTGCTGGGGTTGAAGGTAGGCGATAGTGTTTGGATATGGTTAATATTTCTAGGGGGAGGAACTTGGTTGTGTGCGGGAAGTGGGTTGGTTGTCACATTTGGTTTAGGAGGGGCGATGACTTTGTTGTCAATGAGATTCTAAATCTCATGACGTAGATGAAGGCATGAGTCTGTAGGATGGCTGTGTTGTTAGTGGAAGAAACAATATTGAGTTGGGTCGTGTCTAGCTGGCAGTGGGTTTGGGAGAGGCCATGGATCGAGAAGCTTGAGATGCCTCTTTCTAATAACATCTTGAGGGCGCGGGTTGGAGTCATATGGAGAGGGCTAAAAGTTCTTTGGTACCAAGGTTGACCATTTTGTACGGTTTGTGAGTTTGTAGCAGCAGCAAAGGGATCGGTCATGTTGGCTGACAATGTAGCCATGGTACTGACATCTGCAGACCGCGTAATAGTGCTAGTACCAACATTTGTACTCTGAGTGAATGGCCTTTTTGCAGGTTCGCTAGTTCTATGGATAATCCCCTTCTTGAATGCACTTTCAATTTGGACCCTTAACTCGTATAGTGAAGCAAATGTAGACAACGGAGTCACCATCATCCTCTGTAACATATCAGGCTCGGGATTGTGGACCACTAGCCTGACTTGCTCCCTTTAAGAGGGTTTGTTTAACATCTGGGTTGCCTTTGCTCTTCATCTGGCGACAAAGTCAATAAAAGGTTCTTTGGGGTTCTGGGTTGTTGCCTCCAACTCACTTATGGTTACCTCGATCTAAGTGTTATATGAATATTGGTTAACAAACCCCTCAGACAGTTCCTCCCAGTTCTGCTTCATAGAATCCTCTAGTTTTGTATACCAGATGGCCGCTAGAACTGATAGAGTTCTCCCAAACAATGACAGTTTCTGAGCACGAGAAAGACCCATTGGCCTTAGAACATCTGAAAACAGGCGGACATGTACAATTGGATCCCCACTTCCATTGAATCTGTCGATGTGGGGCATTTTAAACTTATCTAGTAGTCTAACTGAAGCCTCAGTGTACCCGTCTTCAATATCTAGAATGGAATTAAAGCCTTGGGATTTTTTTAGCGCTTTCTCTAGCCTGGAAATTTTTATCATGGCTAGATCATCGTTGATGTCAAAGGGAGAGAGTTCCCCCTGTGGTTGTGCTAAGGACCTATAAGCTGGAGCTTGTGGAAACACCTCTTGGGGATTTGGGACTTGGGGATTTTCCATTGGTGGAGGAAGATTGGGATTTGGTTGAGCAGTAGGGATTGGATGCACTGTATATGCAGATGCCCCATATGGGCATCGCAAATCAGCGATGACATCATCCTGTGCGGCCATCCGTTGATTTACGGTATCCATGGTTCTTTGAACAACTACCACCACTGCAGCAAGTTCTTCTACATTCTGTGCCATCCATGTTCTAGGTGGGAGAGATGGTGAATTATATGCATGAACAGGTGTTGGCGGAGCGCTCTATACTGATGTTGATGCCTGTTTGTTCCTTCGTCATCGAGTAACTGGCGGGAGGGAAACTAACACTAGCTGACCATTAACAAGATCTTGAGCTTTACACAGTCTGCGAGAACGAATCCATATAACTTGAGGGATATCGGGTCTCTCTGAAGCTATAATGAAAAACTACCTAGCAAAAGCAAGAAAGAAAAAAACAAAATCAAAAATGGAACAGCACTTCGGCCTCAATTTTCAACAATCATAACATGCAGGTGAACTGTGATCCCCACTAAACTTTGTTCTCAAACTGACTACTCATTTGTACAACTGATATGAACCAACCTGTACAGTTTCACTGTGAAAGCATATACCATGTAAAAGAACCAAAACACCCCTATGAGGGGGGTAAGGTTATCCTGTCCTAGATTTTGACATGATCTAGATTGCACTATTTCAAGCAAATGCTTTCATAACATCCTGCACAGATGGCTTCCAGTCGTAATTTGAAATAGTCACTAGAGCGTACTATATGCATTAGGTCAAATAGTCACAGAGGGTACCTCAGTAAGACTACCTAATATACCTCTTACACTTAACATCGAGAAGTGAAAGGAGGATCAAACAGTACAGCGGTAATCCAGATCCAAGGGTCGTGTTCCCAACAAGGTAGAGCCCATGATCGGTCAGCCTTTTGGCAAGCTTTGTAGGCAAGCCTCCAGCAAATTGTCTAGGAATAGCAGATGGCAAACATATGGACTTAAGCGCACCAATGCAAATGTAATGCAAAGAACATATAAATCACTACAACAAAATTAACTATTCACGGCATCATGTTTACGACATGCATTAAATGCATGTCGTAGTTAGTACATTCTACGGCATTTTTTTTTTGCAAGCCGTTAATGTTTTGTCAATAACAGCATACATACCATACAAGTCGTTGATTCATATATTTATAGCATGCAAAAGTATGCCGTAAAAAATGTATGTTTTTACAGCTTACAAAAATATGTCGTTAAATATTTGCACTTAAGACGACATATATTTCATGTTATAAAATATTATTACTTTAAACGGCATGCATTAACATGTCGTGAAAACTTTTGCAAAAAAAAAAAAAATTCAATGCAAAATAATTTTATGGCATGCAAAAGCATGCCGTAAAAAATGTATATTTTCACGGCATACAAAAAATATGTCATAAAATATTTGTACTTAAGACGACATACATTTTATGTCGTAAAATATTATAACTTTACACGGCATGCATTAGTATGTTGTGAAAACTTTTATGAAAAAAAATTTCAATCCAATTTTTTTTTTTGATTTAAAAAAACTAACAATTTTCAACCAAGGTTCTCATCTTACATTTTCCTAATTGAGGACAAGGTAAAAAATAATTTATACATTATTTTATAATTTAGTGTCTCTTTTTAAGGGATAATTGCACCCAATGAGATTTTGAGAAAAAAAATTACATATTCATGAAAAAGTTTATGATTTTAATAATTAATATTTATATGACTTCTCAGTAATTTGTAATTATTTTTTTTAAATTACCTTGATTTGATATTTTTCCTTCTTTTAATAATTTATTTATTTTTTACTTTTTAAATGTATCTAATCTGAATACAACTAAAAAATAAAACATTTATAAAAAAATATAATATATATAAAATGTATTAGATTTTATATATTTTTTTTTAATTTAGTAATTTTTAAAAAAAATTAAAAAATATTTTTCTTTTAAATATATGTAAATTATTTGAATTGAAAAAGTAAAAAAAAAATATTTAAAATGTTTAAAAACTTACTCAAATTGAAAAGCATTGCCTCGTTAACCTTACTCACTCACTCTCTGGGTCTCTCTCTCTCTCTCTCAACCCTCTCTAAACCCTAATATCTCTCAACCGATCGAATCAACCTTCTTCAGCCCCGTTTAATCTAATCTCAGAGCGATTGGTGATTCATCTCAGATCCAATCTCAGAGCGATTGGCAATTTCAATTTTGAGATTTCGAAGCTCCACCGCCTCCATTATCTGCACCGGCGAGGGGAGCGAGCACCATCGTCTACTAAGGTGAGCACTACCGTCTCTCTCTCTCTCTCTCAAGCTCTTCCTTCCCGTCGAGTTTGGTCAGTTCACGAAACCTGTGCATTTTATTTAAGAATTTCGTTGTTTGAGTTTCTCAATTAAATTCCACTCTAGTTTTCCTGTTTCATGTTCATGCTTCTTGATGGAATCTCAATTAGTTGTATTTTGTGTGTAGAGGATTACTATTTGTGACTAGATATTAGGAAAATGATATTCATCAATTCTGTTTGGCGTTCACTTCAATGTAATTGTAATTTAAAGCTTCAATTTGTTGCTTTCTCACTTCAATTTGTAATTGTAATTGTAATTTAAAGCTTTAATGAAATTCTGCTAAGTAGAGGACTAGTCCTAAAATTCGAAGAATTTTGCAGAGGTTCACAGAAAAATTATCTGATGAAAATCTGCAGAACTTAACGGAAGTTATTGAAGAGTTCATGGTGAGGATGATGGAAACAATATGTTGAAGAACTAGGTGGGAATGGGATAGAATCAATCCACAACTCGAAACATCAACTGTGAGGTTAGCCATTTGAATTCCAAGAGTTTCTATCTCCTCCTGTAGGCTAGCTACCTGCAAGTTTAGGTTTAATAAAGGCGCAACATTAGAGATTTTTGTTTTGTTATTGTGAGTGATTTAACTAGCCATGTATGAGAGAAGTCACCATGCAAAGGAAACCTGTTGTTGGAGGTCAAACATAGGAGAAACACAACCATAAATCGGATCGTGCATCTGAGTCAGGACTTCGTAGGATATTGTGATCGCAGCTTCACGACGATCGTTCATGGGATGGGTTGTCAACAGCTCCGAGACGTTGCTGGATCCGAACACCTTGTGCACCACTGCAAAATGGGCTGCAGCTTCATTATAGTTGAAGTATGGAGCAAACACACATTCACTTGTGGACCTTCTCCTCAAGAACTTGCATGCTCCACATGAAGAGCCAAGCCCTGTCATTGTCCAAATCTTTTGCTTTTCAATTTTACTTCAATGATCACTCACTCACACACACACACTCTGAAACTACTAGGCTTTGATTTGTTTTAGTGCCATAAGTTGATATTTGTACTCTTTATATATAGCCTAGCGACCACTTGAAAAGGTTCAGAAACTCTTTTAGTTATGGTTAAGGGACATTCTCACTTTAGTTAGAAAAGTAAATTCATTCAGGTCTCCTTTGTGGCCAGCATTGTCATTCTCAAATTTGGTAACTTTCCTAATTGAAAGACTTAGAAAGGGCTTTTATTCACTGTTGGGAGTTCACAAATATGACAGTTGATGGAAGACCTAATCATCATTTTTAATACGCTGGGCTCTAAAAAATGAGAAAATAATTGCTGATTAGTATTTTAAATTAATGCTCTTCATGTTGTTGTCTTATAGGTAAGTACAATGACTTATTTCCCCTTTATTTGGCAATATAATGATGATGAGTTCATCTTGCCTGCACTAAATAGGGGTGATAAAACATTAAAAAATGACTTTTGGCATCTAAAGGTTTAAAACATGTAGGATATAAGGAAGACTTTAATTATACATAAAATATATATACAAAATAAAATTGTGATCCTCCCCATTATATAAGGAGATATTACAAGAATGATATGATAATGTCAGATTTTTAAATAAAAATGGTCTTTGTAGATGTACCACAAGCATCCTTAACAATTGTAGAATTAGAGCTCCAAAATTAAAGAGATGCAATTTACCCTTTTATTTCGTTTTTTTTTTTTTTTTTTTTACATTCTTAATTCATTAGTATTATTAGTGAGTTTTTTTTAATGCTACGAATCATTGTTGTTAATACTTGGAGAGGATAATTCAAGTTATTCTCTTTTTGGTTTTTTTTAGGTTGGAAAATCCACGGATTATCCATGAGTAAGATAGTTGGAAAGGAAAGTTGATTTATGAGTGGTTGGTTAAACTGTCAAAATCTTGATGATATGGGAGTAATAGGAGTAGTTTTCGGGTTTGTAGAGTTTTACTGAGGAGTAGTACTTGTACTCTGGGTCGCTCTCGAGGTTAAACTATTTAGGAAGGAATCGAGAGATGGGTTTTCACAATCAACCACAAAGAACCCCCCATGGACCATTTGCTAGTCTTGTTGTTTTCTTTTGTTGTTGTTGGTGATAAATCATTGTGCATTTTCGATGGGTGTTTGTTTACTCGTAAAAAGGGACTTTCGTTATTCACTCAAATAGTAAGTACCAATTCATTTACGTATTTCTTTTCTCTCTCGGTAAAAAAAGTAATAATAAAAAATGAAATGGGTTTTTTCTTTCGTGTTCAACAAATTACAAGTGTTTAAACTCGTTTCTCTGGAAAATTTTCACAAGATCTTGAATTAACTACATTGCAATCTCATGTAATTGAGGTATAAAATTCTAGTTTTTAACTTCATGCCGAGGAGTCATGTGGAATGGATTGTAGTGGAATATATTTTTTCTTGTGTGGGCCTTTTTCTGAAAAACTGCAATCATGAAGGACTTTTGGTTATTGCGTATTTGTTTGAATCGAAATGGCAATTTGTGAATGGTTTTTGGCTTTTCTTTTTTAAAAGAAAAAGAAAAAAATCATTTCGACTCTGGTCTTTCTTCTTTGTTTGGCTCTTTCTTATCCCACAGTCCAAAGCCCTAATTACCATCGAATTGAATTCACCGTCTCCATTAATTTCATTTTTTTTTTTTGGGTCTTGTTTCACACTGCCATTTATTGCTTCTTTTGATTTTATGGTTTTCGATATTTCTCATGGTGTCTAAGCGAACTTTGTTTGCTTGACTTCATCAATAGGTAAGCATTTTGCAAGTGTCCAATACTTGAATTGTGAAGCAAATAACCATTTGAAATCATCAGCATCTTCATTTCCTCAGATTTTTCATGATATTTATTGGTTCTAGTTTCTGGTGCAGCTCACTTGGCTATTTTTAGGGTTTGGCATTTTGCTAGTGTCCAATACTTGAGTTCGGTTTTATATTATTGTCAGGATTCTTGTAATCTCAACTGTATTAGAATCATAACCTAACATGTGTACACGCTCATGTAATAATTTCTTTGTTGATTTGTGCTTCTTTATTTGGATTAAAATTCAAACCTTGCATCCATAGCATCTCTTTCCAAATTGTTGCTGCTATAACATTTCTATCAAATCATTTGTATTCTTTGACTGACTAGTAGGTAATCGGTCTTCAACCCTAGAGATCACAATATAATCTGAATTTATTTGACTTAGGTCGAATAATGTTGATAAGATATATATTCTTATACGAGAAGCCTTTCATCCGGCCTAGATTCTTGTTCATCATGTATTGTTGGGCCACACTTGTGTCTAAAAGGAAAGATTTTATCCATTATGTGTTTAAAGTTCTTACTTAGTCCATGTCAGCCTGTACTTGTTTCTTAAGTAATTTCTAGAGAGGATTGATTCATAGTTTCCAATGCCTGTACTGGCACGAGTTTGAGTTAAGGCATTTTCTATTTTTCCACTACAACCACCACTTTCTATCCACTGCAATCCACCACCTCAACCCCCTACTGCCCAATCCACCAAAACACATCACCATTGCAGAAACTTTTGGTTAGAGCATCATGAAGCTTCTTGAATTTTGCCACAAGAGCTTCCTCCTCGGCCGGAGCCTCAAATTTTGAGACACGGAATGTAGTGTAGATTGACAGAGAAAACCTGCAGCATTTATACCAAACAAAAAACAAAAGAACAAAAAAATGAAAAAAAAGAAGATACGGCAAGGGGGAGAGAGAAATAGATGTTCAATAGAGTAGTGTATGTCCTTGATCCGACTGCCATTTCACTTGTACCAATTGTAGAATAGATCTCCTAACTGATGCTTGTTAAGGATGTTCAATAGAGTAGTGTATGTCCTAAATGATATGTTTTTATTTGTATATAATTACTCACATAAATGAAAGTTGGTGCACAAAAAAAGCTATCTTGACTATCTACCACAAGCATTTACCCTTACTATTTATTAACATCTTTACTTGATATATTGTAGTTGATGGTGATTCATTCCATCCGGGTGTAATGCTCTGTTCTTTCTGTAATAATACTGTGGGTGCCTTGATTAGTCAAAATTTAAGTAGTCTTCCTGACCACCAAAAGAAGTTTTCTCTGCATTTGTTTAAGCCGCTGCGTGCTAGTTTTCTTGGTCCCATCTATCTTACAAACCAAGGAGCTATTCTTTTTGCTTGTTCTAGTTACGTTGTTTATACTTGTTGTGCTTATATGCTGATCATCTGGTTTATGCAGGATATCTTGCTTGTGCTTGCTTTTCAAGCTCAGGAGTGCTTGTCCTTGTTGAACCAGTTTCAACTGTTAATGGTGGAGATTAGCACCTAGCACCTCCTAAAACTGAACGATGTTCAAATTGTTCAGGTTCTGGAAATGTTAGACATTTGGGATTTTGGTTTCCGTATTTATTTAATGAATGTCACATGGAGCTATTTACTATCTGAGGGCGGTAGAATAGTGGATTCTGAACAAAAAATATCATCTCAACTATTGAATACTATAAGTGAGAAAATGTCATAAAATTTACGAATGGCTTATCCAAATTTATTTTTCTGAAATGAACATGTCACTTTATAATAAGGATCCAACCTCCCTATTGACTCTGCTTCTTATTCTTTACTTGATGAATAATAATTCCTATAAACTTCAAGTTTAGTTGTCTTTTAACTTCGTCTTCTTTTTATTTATTTATTTTATTTTATTTTTTTGTGCTTGTACACAGGTTTTCTATTATTGGCAAGGGTAATAGCTGTGACATTTTGTGTAACCTCAGCAACATATTGGTCAAGACTCTGCAACACCTATGGCTGCATTTCAGTTTTGCTTACTGATTGGATGGCCTCGTTGCTTCTTCTCGATGGTTTGGCTATTCTTTGGTCGAGTATGGCCACGTCTTAGTTCTTTTAATTTTTCCCTTTCGAATTTTTGGGAGAAATTCTTTTATTTAATCAGGAAAGCCAATGTGAGAAACTCCTTTTTGTGTGTGTCTCTCTCACAAATTTCTGAGAACCAAAGAGAGCCTAACCAAATGACAACGAGGCTTCGTATTTTTGTTTTTTTCCAATTGTAATATAAATTGATCAACACTAACATAAATTGTATTTTTGTTACTTTCTGCAGCTTCAAAGAAATCGTATTTTTCATAAATTGTATTTTCATTCTATACTCATGCTTCCCTCTTGATGTAAAGCGATTGGGCAAATTTCATGACCTTTCATGACCTTTCATCCTCTATATTTGATCATTGCTGTCAACTTTTGCTTATGCATATCTCAGTGACTATTTTTTTTTGAAGTGATTCACTTATTCTTTTGAACAAGTTTCTCTACTAATGAATTCATTACTAATGGTGCTACTCTTGCCAGGTTACATATCCGACATCTCATTAACATGCCACTTGGTCCTTGGATGACTTGCCAAGAATAGTAGCTTGTACCATGCATCAAGGATCTGCTGTCACCAGCATGGATTTTCATCCTTCTCATCACACATTGCTTCTTGCTATGATGGTCTTTGATCAATGATTTGAACATACACCTATGATTTCAATGGTTGAGCTCCTGCTAAATAAATACGCGAATTCTTCCTTTTCTTTCCTTTATTTGACGTGGATTCTCTTTTATACAGTTGGTTACGCTCTTGGTGAAATAATGCTTTGGGAAGTGGGGATGCTATATAAATTGGTTTCAAAGCCATTCAAGATATGGGACATGACAAATTGTTATATGCTGCTTCAAGTTCCTTTTCTTCCTTTTCTTTCCTTGTTGCTTGTTATCTTAGCATTCTATGATGTCATAAATATACCTATGATATGAGATATCTATGTAGGTTGTAAACAGCATGTATAAATTAATTGTGACCAGATTATTTCTCATATAATAAACTTTGAATTTGCTCTCTCTCTCTCTCTCTCTCTCTCTCTCTTTCTCTCTCTCTCTCTCTCTATATATATATATATTAAAATAATCTTCTACAGCATATAAAATTATGTCATGAAAAGTATAATGATTTATGACATGCAAGAAAATGCCGTAAAAGATTATATACGGCATACAAAGTATGCCATAAATATATTAAAAATGGCCTTTTACGGCATACAAAATTATGTCGTGAAAAGTGATGATTTATAACATGCAAGAAAATGTCATAAAATATTATATACGGCATACAAAGTATGCTATAAATATATTAAAATAACTTTCTACGGCATGCAAAATTATGCCATGGAAAGTATGATGATTTATGGCATGACAAAAATGTCGTAAAAAGTTATATATGACATACAAAGTATGTCATTGATGTTTAATTTATTACTTTTTACAACTTTACTTGCATGTCATAAAAGATGCTCAACTTTCCACGGCATGTCATATAACGACATTTGTGTGCATGCCGTAAAAGAGTTTTTACGGCATACATTGCAAGCCATAAAAAATTAATTTTGTTGTAGTGAATGTAGATAAAAATTCACATCATAAATTTGAAGTCAAGTTCTCTAAATCCCCAGCAGACTCGCCAGAAACTGTAGCTTGGCTTTTCGAGCTCCCTTTTAGAAGAAAGAATAGCCCGTGCAGTTTGGACTCCACTTGTGTTGGCTCTGAATCTGATTTCACAAGTGCAATATGAAACAGTGGAAGCACAAAAAGAGTCAAAATCTGGCAATTTCTTTTAGAAAATCGATATTTTGAATCAAATGCCAAAAATGGACTGTTTTGCTAGATATCATAATCGCCACCTAAATATTTATTTTGGGGAATTTAGGAAAGCCACGACTCATGCCAAAGGCCATTAGTCCGTCGTTATCAAAGTATCTTGGTTTGGGAACTTAGGTATGAGAGGGGAAGGTCAATAATGAGCACCCCACTCACTCGATCAAAGATCGGCCTTTACTAATTATGATGTGATTCTTATGCACAATATATGTTCTTAATTTGATTATTTAATAAATACTAAAATTTATTATGTGAAGCATACAAGGTATAGATTAGTTTGCTCGCATTGGAACAATTCAATTTCATGTTTGTTTTTTGAAAAGAGTTTGAATTTGCCACCTTAAGTGGGCTTATGTTAATTTGCCATTACAAAGTGGGCTTAAAACGTACATTCGTTGAATCATTCCAATAGCAACAAGCCTTTATCCACAAGCATTCATGAAACTATAACATTTAACCAATTAGCCTTATGGTAAGATGCTAAATATAATAAGAAAATTATGTACAAATAGGATGCTAAATCATAAAAACTCACATATTTACTGACGTCCTGCGAGCAGCTACAAAACAAAGTTAGAAAAATATTCATGATTCCTAACTATGTAATATGACAAATGCAACACATGTGATATGCAATTACTAGGCTTGGCCACTAACATGACATATGAAATGATTTGATCGCATACGGTCTAAGTATATATTCAAAGAAGTATTGAAATGACAATGTGAATGATGAACTGAGTCCCGGTGCATGCAATACAAATGGATGCAAACATGAAACATGTTAAATTAAACATGATGTCCCTAAACTAACCATTATAAGATGGTAAATAAAATAGAGAAAGATGTGGGGTTAGAAGACATACACATTATTACAAGTTTGTTTGTCCTCACGTAGAAGGGTTCGAATGAACTAACTTGCTAACTAATTAAAGCTAAATTATTACAAAACAAATTAACTATCTATGCTAATTAATTATTACAACAAGTAAATAATTAATTATGCTAAGCTAATTAATTAAGTAATTATAATAATGAACTAATTTACATAACTACTTTAAGCTAATTAAATAAGTATAAGACAAAACTAATTAGCTAACTACATTAACTAATTAATTACAGAGTAACTAATTAAACTAGTTAACTAATTAATTACAACACGAATTAACTAATTAAATAGCTAAACTAAGTAAATAACTACAACACTTTAATTAGCCACAACACAACTATGACTAACTAATTAATAATTGAACTAATTAACTATTCTACCTAATTATTATAACTTGGAACTAACTAATTGATTTATACTAATTAATTAATTATAAGATTCTAATTAATTACCTAATTAATTAATTATTAAATTCTAATGAACTAACTAATTAGATAAACTAATTAATTAATTATCAAATTCTAATTAACTAAACTAATTAATTACAACATTAATATAACATAAAAAAAGCAATGGTAATGAACCCAGCATCATCCTCCACACGTTGCTCCTATCGACCCCAATTTCTCTTCATGAACTTCTTCTTTTAAATAATAACCCACCAAACAAGCGTTGCTCGGCTCTGCGTCAATAATCGAATCACGCATGCATGAGCATGCATGAAGAGCACACGCCTAGCTGCAAACCTGTTCTTTGTCCCAAATGTATCACTCACCTTCTTACAACTCTCTTCCGAATCAACTGAAATGAGTGCTTTCTCTGATCTCTGAGTATTAACAACACCACCCAGTGACAGTCCACCATTTGGGCACTAGCCTGAGAAGTCGCCGGAAGTGAGCTGAGTCATGGGCACAGAAGCCGGGTCATCAATTTCAGAGCTCGAGTTTGTTGAAAAAGCTTGGAACCCCCATCTATTGTTCTGAAATCTGGGTGGTCGGCAAATAAGGCCGAACCACTTTGATCGTAGATGTGAGTCAGGGACGAGTCCTGTGTCTCTGTTTGGCTATCCAAGTATCGAACCAAAGTCGAATCGCCACCGAGAAAGCTGCCAGCTTTGGCGATGGCTGTTGATTGGTTTGTGAATCTACGAAGCTTGTGAAAATCGATGAACTCCAATGCTTTGTTCCATAGCTAGACCTTCAGGCTTTGTAATTTTCCCAACCGTTGGCGTAGAGATTATTGAGGAAGTAGTAGTGGTGAGAATCATTGGTGGAGTTGGAGGTATAGGCGCCATGAAAGGGCAAGAGATTCATCGTGGACTGAAGCATCTGAGACCGAGAGGACAAGAAATTCAACATCTCCATTGACGACAGCGAAAACGAAAGCCAGTTGCTATTTTCAGGAGCCATTTATGATATGCTTTAAATTGCTTCAAGTCTCTATCAAGCTCTGTTTGAACACCTGGTCATCCGTTACTTACTGAACCTCACCAATCAACATCATTATCTCAAACTATGCTTTCAGAGTTCTATTAGACGCTGTAATCAAGGATTCAAACTAAGACCCTCAGCTCTTCGGACCTACATCTGCTGCTGCTGCTGCTGCTCCTGCTTTAGAGAGAGAGAGAGAGATATAGATAGATAGAGAGAGGAAGTGTGAGCCAGAGGGAGAGAGCAGACCGCCTCGAGAGAGCGAGCAGCTGCTGTCCTCACTTCATGGTTGTGACCTCTCTAAATTTTTTATTATTTTCTTGTTTATAAAATATTTAAAATGTGTTATCTATACCAATTTATATAAACACACTTAAAAATAAGCACACATAAAATTATATAAAAAAATTATAAAATACTACCAATTAATAAAATATTAGTGATATAAAATAATTTGGCTAGAATAGGTAAGGTTTGAGATTAAAGTTTCAATCTGATTTTTCTGCTGAGAAATTCATAAAATGACATATTCCAATTTTCATCATGGGATGTTCAAAATACAGCGCCCAAATCTTAGTGCCGGTCAAGATGGAGTGTCTATATCAGTATGTTGCTACTATGTTTCAAACAGTATATTACTACTATTTGTTTTTACAACCATAATATTATTTTGTAAAACCACATAAAATAATTTTTGTAAGAAGAAGAAAAGAAGAAAGGAAACAAATGAAAATTTCTGTTTAAATAGAATAATTCAAGTTTGTCTTTAGATTGTTGCAACAATCTACTGTGTAAAATAAATAAAGTGAAATCAAATCAAACAAATAAAATAAATTACTTATAGAAATTTATTTACCAATATGAATAAGTACAAAATAAGATCAAGTCGAGTATGTGACATTTTGTCCTTAAGACAGATTCGTCTTGCTTCGATACTTACGGATGAATGGGTTCTATCTCTCAGGATACAATGATCTACACATATTGTATTAGCACTAAAACCAATCTGTTTCGGCGAACTAGAACTTGTGATCTATACTCTCAAAATTTTCCTAAAACTAATATGAGGAGAATTTATGCAAAGGAGCAAAATCGGAAGGAAAGCAAGAGAATTTCAAATTTTTTAGGATGTCCCAATCTGGTGGAACAAGTTTGCTTTTTATAGGCATATTGGTGGCTGTTTGGACAGGCCGAACATGTACATATTGAAGTCAACAGGTGCAGAATTCAAATGAACAAATCTATTGGCAGTTTTGAATATGTTGGAAACTATTGGGTAGTTTTCAAACTGTTGGAAATTGGACCAAAAGAGACACAGTTTTGGACAAAAAAAATTAAATTAATTTTGTTCAGAAATTTAAATAATTTTTCGCAAGATTTTCTAGAAAAATTCAAACAAATTTTGTTCAAAAAATTAATATTAGAATCGACCCACAACCCAACACGGCTCGGCCAGACAGACGGCTGTAGCGTGTACGTGTGTGTGGTAGTTTGAGCCAAGGTTCAATTTGTTCATAACTCCTCCCTTCTACAAACTTAGGGTGCCTCTTGGGGTCCAACCCAAGTGTTGCCACCTAAAACTTATATACACATATAAGTTCTCTTAAGTTTCCAATGTGGGATAACCATTATAAGGAAACTCACATTTTACTGCTTTAATAGTCCATTGCACGAATCCGAAAACGACGTCAACTTCCCATTTACTCGTAAATGATTTTGACAAACCGTCTTCACCGTGTGACTTGCCATGCGGCAAGGAACACATCACCTCTTTGGACCCACCCTAAAAGACGTGTGGACCCCACTCAAATTTGGGCTCAAAATTGGCACAAAATAAGCCTACAAAACCAGAAATTCCAACACATTGTACTCTCATAATTTTTTCCTTGTACTCCATCACAAATTCACTGGCACCCTACATGTTTTTATAATTTTTTTTTTCTCTACTGTTAAGTAATTCTCCCAAATTTGAAGTGACAACTCAAGTTTTATTTCATTTCTTTGTTGACTACGACATGACATTCTTTATTTTTATAGCTATATTTGGTAAATTAGAATATTTTTTGGGTTATTACTATATTAGAATCACTACATCATAATTTATCAACTTTGAGTGACACCAAATATGTGGTTTGTCCTTCTAATATCTTCCCTCCGATTGCCTGATTAAAAAGAATGTGAAGGGAGTCCAATGTCTAGTTTGAGCATCTCTTTAATAATTTTGTAATTTATTTCTTCCTGAAAAAGTATAAATGGAAGTCAAAATTAATTAGCATCTGTAAGAACCTCTGTGATTAGCATGCCTAGATGTTTATCATTTTTTCCTCCCACATTGTAATATCTTGTGTTATGTAAAGTAAGTATGCCCAGTTTAGTGAGAGCTACAGTTGCTTTTGTTTGGGAAGATGAATTGGGTTGGGTTTGGGACTATTTTAGCTACAAAAAGAAAAAATAGGCTTTTTAGCCAAATAAGACAAAACATCACATCTAATCCATAATCATTACATTCTTTCTCTCACAAAAAATCAAAAAAGCCAAAAAGCCATTTCCAAATGAGGCTTTTTAGCCCTAAGCTAAAATAGCCAAAAGGCCAACCTACTTCCCAAATGAACCCAGTATGTAAATTTTTGATTTATTTCTTATTCTTTTTGTTGCAATTAGAATATAAATAAGTTCATGTACCTTATTTATATTTTTGTTGTTTGCAACAGGTAGGGCTGCAAACAAGCCAAGCCAAGCCAAACTTCGGTATATTTAGGCTTGTTTATTAAGATTTTAATGAACTCAAGCTTGAGTTCGAACTCAATAAAAATTTAACAAACCGAGCTCAAGCCGAGTTGGTGTAGGATTGACTTGAGCTCAAGTCTGCTCATTCATATCTTGGTATCTTGCTTATTGCATCATCTTGCATGATCATGAGTTTTCAAAATAGTCGGCTTCGCGAAGTGTGTGAGTCTAGCTTTCAAAGTGTTTTTTTTTTTTTTTTTTTTTTTTTTTTTTTTCATGCATAGCATTTGCATCTTGCCCCAGAACTACGCTGGTTTGATTCCTTGCAAAGGGATACATAAGTAGCTTGCGAGTGCAACCATTTTAATTTATGTCTTGATTGTTTGTCCAAGTCTTACGGTCTTGTCAAAATGGGTCGTCTTTGCGCTTTGACATTTACTCACGTCATTTCATGACTCCGAGTTCTGTCAAAGAAGGGCAACTGTAGACACCCCATTTTTAACCGCCCTTACAACTTGGACGTGATCGCTTGCACACCCAATGATGAATGTATACATTATTGTCAAGTACTCGAAGTCCTCAGTAGAACGCCACAACTTTGAGCCTTCAAACCCTATACACCTCTTGTCTTGTTTTGGACCAAAATCCTAGTTTTTCAAGCCTAACAACCCTGGGACCTGCAGGCCCCTTTCTTTGGGTTGCCGGCTACAGATATTTTGGCCAGCTGTGCCAACTGTTTGTACAGATGCATGCACTTGCCTACATGTGTATGTATTGATATTTTCTGAGGGAGTTTGATGTTCTTCTATATATAGAGGACCTCATTTTCCATTTTTTAGGGTCAAACATTTTGGAGCAAAATTCTCTCTCTCTCTCTCTCCCTCTCTCTTGCAAAATTTTAAGCTTTTGCCTACACACTGTAAACCAAACCCTATCGTATTTGAGCTAAGGCAATTTTGAGCTTAGTTTGAGCTCTTGAGGGTGTGTAAGTGTTGGTCTAACACCTGGAAAAGGTTCTCCTCTTCAAGAGGTATAAATCTTGGCTTGTTGTTTTGCCTTATTTGCTCTTTTTCCTATTGTTTTTTGGGCTATCTAAACTCTGAATTTTTGAGCTAAAACTTGTGGTTTAAGGTCAATAAGGATGGAAGGGTGGCTCACCGTTCCTTCCACCTAGCTTCCAATGCCTTTACCCTTGTGTTTCCCACCTTGTTGTCAACATTTTTTGAGCTTTTTAGTATTGAATTTCAGAGTTATTTCAGAGGCTAAAACAATGTTTTGAAGTTTGAAAAATGAAGGGGGTAGCCTTCCCTCTCTATGCTTGCTTACTAGCTTACATAGCTCCATGTTTTAGATCATTGTTCTACTTATTTTTGTCTTAATCCCAATATATTTTAGGACTGATTTAGCACTGTTTTAGGCTATTTTTAGTAGTTCATTGTATTTGAGCTTTATATTGCATGCTTGTAGTGTAATTGTCTTCATAGGCTTGGTGGTTTAGGCCTTAGCCACCAACCTATTTGAGTTGATAATGTTTATTTCTTGTTTTCCATTCTTGTGATCACCTCTAATCACCTCTGCAATCTCCCTCCTTTCTTGGCTTTTTCTTTGCTTTGAAAGTTGTTTTAAGCTACTTGTTTATTTAAACTTGAGATTGAGGTCTTGGGCTTAATGGTTTAATCCCTTTGTGGATTCATTACCAACAGCATGACACTTCTCTCATGTCTAAAACAACTATTGGTTTGGTACTCCTTTCCATTAGAGGACTTAAAGCTCACTCTTGGACTTAATTGACTAAGGAATGGTTGGTAATTAAAATGGAGTAATAAAATGAGGACTAAAATGATGCAAAATAATAACTTGGTTAGGGTTCAATCAGACGTTAACTGAACCCTTCAATCCTAAATCATTTCATACTTGTTAGTGATGTAAACGGTTCAAGAGTCAATGTCAACCACTTCCCTTGATCAATCCATGATAGGGAGGAGGTTTGAGAGTCTTTATTTGTTGCATTTATTGAACTTGTACACTTTTGTTCATAGGCCATCATGCAATGAAATTGCATCGATTGATAATTTGTGAATCAAATTTACCACTCTTTTGAGTTGTTTGGTGATAAGGAGGGGTAAGTTGTGCAAACAACCCTTGAGAATACCCTGTTTGTGCTCTATATGTCTTATGTTGCAACAGGAATAACCAAGTATCAGTGGCTGGCAGGCCACTGTTTCTGGACGACAGGCTATTATTTTTGGCCGGTAGGCCACCACTTCTGGCCTGCCGACCACTTTTGTAAAATTGAGCAGCAGTGTTTTTGGAACAGAACAAAGCAGTGGCTGAGGTGAAAGAAGTTCTACTGTGCAATAGAAGCATTCTGGCAGCAGAACAGTGTGATTTTCGAGTGGAAATTCGCACATACATGAGCATTCCTCGCTTCCCGGGGCTAATTAGTTAATTTAGTAACTTTATTTCATGTTGTATTCATGTTATAATTAATTAGTTAGATAGTTAGAATTTTGGAATTAATTAATTAGTGTAATTAATTAGCTAGTTTTAATTCATAATAATTAGCTAGAATAGTTAATTAGTTATGATGTTATAATAACTAGTTAGCATAATTAGTTAATTCATTTTGTAATAGCTAGTTAATTAGTTTAGCTAGTTAGTTTATTCGGACCCTCCTGCGCAAGGGCAAGCAGTTGTAATAATGTGTATGTCTTCCAACCCCATATCTTTCTCCCTTTTATTTACCTGCTTGTGATGGTTAGATTAAGGCATCATGTTTTGTGTAGCATCTCTCATACCTTACATCCATTGTCTTGCATGCATGAGGTTGGGCTCATCATTCTAAACTTGCATTGTTAGTTTAACGTTTCTTTGAATACGTGCATAGGCCGCATGCTATCAAATTGATTCATATACCATATTAGTAGCCGATCCTAGTAATTGCATATTGTGTGTACTGCATTAGTCATATTGCATAGTTAGGATCATGCATTTTTCTAACTCTTTTATTTCTTTTTGGCTTGCCTCGGAGTACTAGGTGAGCATTTCTGTGTTTTAGCATATTGCATTGTATGTTGATGCTGCCATATTTAGCATATGTTCATTATGAGGCTAAGTGCTTAAATGATAAACTATTTGAATGCCTGTGGATGAAGGCTAGTTGCTTGAATTGGGATGGTTTGATTCATGTACATTTAAGCCCACTTTTTCAAATGGCACGTTTATAAACTCCTTTCACAACAAACATGAAATCAAGTGTTTCAATTTTTGCAAGTTAGTCTATACTTGTGTATGTGCACATCATATAGTAATACTAGCCTAATAATCGGAACAAGAGCATATAATGTAGATAAGAATCACATCATAATTAGTAGAGGTTGATATTTGATCGGGCGAGCGGGGATGCTCAATTCATGACCTTCCCCTCTCATACCTAAGTTCCCAAACCGAGACAATCTTGGTGATAACGAACACATGGCCTTTGGAACAAGTCATCGAGTGGCGACTCTGCATCTGGCAAAGCAGTCCATTTTTGGCAATTTGATTCAAAATCAATTTTTCAAAAGATTTGTCGAATTTACACTCTTTGGCACTTATCTATTTCACATTACACTTGTGAGATCAGATTCAGAACCACAAGAGTCCGATACTGTAGGGCTTATTCGTCTTCCGAAAGGAGTGCGAAAAGTTGAGCTACAGTTTCTAGCGACTCTGCTTGGGAAATTAGAGAACTTAACTTAAACTACATGATGTGAAATTTTATCTATACTTATATGTTCTTTGCATTGCTTTTGTATTGGTGCGCTTAAGTCACTATGTTTGCCATACGCTATTCTTGGACGGTTTACTGAAGGCTTCCCTAAAAGCTTGCCAAAAGGCTGACCGGTTGTGGACTCTGCCATGATGGGAACACAACCCTTAGATCTCGACTACCATTGTACCGTTTGACCCTCCTTTTACTTCTCGGTGTTAGGTGCGAGAGGTATATTAGGTTGTCTTGCTGAGGTACCCTTTTTGACCATTCGGCCTAGTTGCATATCGACAAGCCATAAAGACTATTCCAAACTGTGACAAGATGCTCACCCAAAAATGCAAGATTGAATGAAACCGCTTTGTTTGAATAGTGAACCCTAGTTCTTGACAAAACTAGGATAGGGTAACCTTACCTCAGCATAGGGGTGTTTTGACTCTTGCTTAACTGGTATGTGCTTTACAGAGAAATTGTACAGGGATGTGCATATCAGTTGCAAATTTGGTATTCATTTTGGGGACAGAAATCAGTGTGTAGTGCAGTTCTACAGCTTTGATCATGATTGTGTTGATGATGTCTTAGCTGAGGTGTTGTGCGGTTTCTGATTACTGTTTTCTTTTGCTAGGTAGTTTAAAAACCATAGTTTTAGAAAGTTCAAATATCCCCCAAGTATTCTGGACCCGGGTCAGAAGACTTTGTAAAGTTGGGGATCTTGTTCGAGGATAGCCCATGTTTACCTCACTTCAACTGGTTACAAGACGGAGGAGACTCAGGTAGAATTCACCGGTTCAGTTTTTACAGCAGTCACCACTCAACTCACCTGTGTCCAGTTAGGTTCAGCATCGGTCATCTATTTCTAGTCCAACACGAGATCGACCTCCTATTTCGATGGCATAGTATCCCCCAGATAGTATGGAAGACTTGATACGTCATTTGTAGCAGACAGTTGAAACCCTACAATAGGATGCAGCCCACTAGGCCGAGGTCACGAGCTGTCAAGCTGAGGTAATAACCCGACTACAACAATAGTAACCACAGCCGGCTGCGGCTTCTGCATCCCATGTACCTCCCATGGGTATCCCAGCACCCGGAGCCACTACTCATACTGCCAATGTCCAAGAAAACCAGGGCAATCCAACAGAGCCAATCCCTGCACACGCCTCCAAAACCCTATTTATCAAACTAAAGCTCCGTTTGAGTTTGAGGTTGACCCAACTGTACACAAGGTCAATCAACTGGAAAAGTTATTCAAGAGAGCACAAGGGGTTAACTCCATCCTTGACATAGAGGACGGGTACACCGATTCTGTAGTGACATTACTGGATAAATTTAAAATGCCGCACATTGACCGTTTCAACAGTTCTGGAGATCTGATGGTTCACCTTTAGCTATTTTCAGACATTTTACGGCTGATGGGCCTGACTAGTTGGAAAGAGATGGCCGAGGTCTTTGTAGCACAATATTCGTACAATACACAGATCGAGGTCACAACTCGTGATCTCGAAGCAACACGCCAAGAGCCAAAAGAGGGCTTCTCTAAATTTGTGACAAGGTGAAGAGCTAAAGCCTTGATGATGACCACAAGGCCTTCTGAGAAGGATCAAATTAGGATGGTTGTCCGAAATCTACATGGCAAACTGTTGCAAAAGATGATTGTCCTACCTTTATTCACATTTACAGAACTCCATGAAATGGGAGTGCAAATCGAAGACGCCATGAAACAGGGGCTTATTACGGATAAGAAGAAGCCAGCAAAATGGCCGCTTTATAGCCGATTCCAATGGTAGCACTTACCAAAACCATCGATGTAAGCGCTGTCACCACAACCAAGACTGCCGATCCCTTTGCCAACACAAGCTCACAAACATCATCCAACCTTGTCCGATCCTAGAGAACTTTCAACCAACTGTACATGACCCTATTTCAAGCCATTAAGGTGTTAGTTAAGAAAGGGCAGTTTAAACCTCTAAAACCCCATCCCCTTCCTGATCCTCTTGCATCCAAACATAACCCCGCAAAATATTGTGCGTTCCACCAACAACATGGTCATGACACCGACCAATGCTTTCGATTGCGTCATGAGATTCAAGATCTTATTAACAACAAGGTGATCGCCCCACCTCAAAAGCCAAACATAACCACAAACCCACTCCCAACCCATAATCAAGTTCCCCCACCTTGAAATCTCAACCTGATCCATACATTGGCCACCCCCTACGACCCCAGCGTATATATTACCCCATTCCACCTACCAAAACTGATGTAGTTCATTTTGGAAGGTGCAGATCTATGCATGATGGACATGCCCAACCCTCAACCTAAGCCTTTGGTGATAAGACATACAATGGAAGGAGAGTCTACCTTGATGGAAGGTACGAGTCTGTTGCCGGAGTGCCCGAAGGACTTACCTGATGGGCTGTATGATCCAAGCTGCTACATTGTGCCGACTAGTCAAATCAAACCCGAACTAGTGTTGTCAACCTGGGTAAATGTCAATATGGTCAGAAAAGATGGCTCGAGCCAAGGGTTGAATGATCTAGTAGAACTCGAGGAGGATTTGGATAATTTGCAATTCTATGATGAGTAGGATCAGGGGGATGTATAGATCGGTTGGCTCGACTTGAACAAATCAACTGATAATACTAGATGGCTGAGTGATGAGCCAGATTAGGAGGAAGGAACTGGAATGAAACCAGAAGGAAAAGAAACACAAATCGCTGTAGTAGCCAGAAGGGTTGATGAGAAAGGAAAGTTGTCGGAGAGTAGTGGTATGGAAAACCCAGCCCAGGAAGTAGGTGCTGTGAGCACTATGGACATTGAACATGAAGCGGCACTAAGGTAGTTTGAACTAGAAAGGATTGAAGACAACTAGGAAGTTATAATGGCCTAACACCCTGTGGGGGATACCTATGATGTGAAAGTGATACGAGTAGAGCTGGACAACTGTTTGTCGGCCGCTGAGGGTGAATGATGAGACGATGATGATCTGCATCTGGCCCACACCGACGAAGACTGGGGGCAAGTGCCTTTCGGACAATACATGGTATGTGTAGACGCGTCCTTGGGCCTCATGCTACAGTTCGAACTCAAGTGTCACGGTTCTTAATCTGATCTCACAATGTGCGATTTGAGATTGATAAATCACCAAAGAGTCCAAATCCAGTAAATCGTTTTTGGAAAACTGATTTTTGTAGAGAAGTGCCAAACATGGACTGCTTTGCCAGATACAGAGTCGCCACCTAAATATTTTATTTTTGGGGGAATTTAGGAAACCCTGACTCGTGCCTAAGGCCATGTGTCCGTCATCATCAAAGTTACCTCGACTCGGAAACTTGGGTACGATTGGGGAAGGTCATGCAATGAGCACCCCCGCTCGCCCGATCAAAGATCGGCCATTCCTAAACATGATATCTTGTTTTTGAAAACACATGCGTTCTTATTCCAGTTAATTAGCTAGAATTACTATGTGATGCGCACAACACACAAGTATAGACTAGATCGCCTAATTTTGGAACAAAGCATCGCATATCCGTTTGTTTGGAAAATGGTTTGAGGTTTGCTACTCGCAAGTAAGCTAAAACACGGATTTCAATGAATTGATCCAATTCAAGTAATCCAACCTTCACCCACAAGCATTCGAGCAGTTATATCACATAAGCACATAGCCTCATGGCAAGCATGCTATCATGGCAACACTGACACTCATACATGGATGCTAAAGCATAAACACTTATCGGGTACTCCGAGTCAAAACAGAAACTAGTTAGTAATCAATGCATGATCCTAGTTCATGTTAAGATGGCTAATGCAACACATGCAAAATGTAACTAGAAATAGGCTCGACTATCCTAGGATGTCATGTGAAATGCAACACTTGATACATGTATTCAAATTGGGATTGAAATACAATGCAGTTAGTATGATGCGCCAAGCCCGGTGCATGCAAGACAGATGAATGGATGCAAACATGCGAGCATAATGATGCTAATTGAAATAAGCCCTAAAACTAACCATCGTAAGCTAGTAAATAAAATGGAGAAAGAAATGGGGTTTGGAAGACATGCATCACACACACGCACACTTATTTACAACATTGCCCTCTCGGAGGAGGGTCCGAATAAATAATACAGAACCAGCTAGCTAATCTAATTAAACTAGTTATTACATAACGAAATGAATAACAAGCTACAGCTAATTATTACACAACTCTAATTAATCAACAAATTAACTAAGTAAGCAATTTAAATAAGTATGTAAACTAAATGAAATAGGCCGCCTCAGCTCTGCTTTGAATAACAAAGGATGCATGCATGCATGCTTGAATTGCTTTGTTCAGAAATCCCTCGCGACGCCCCGACTTGCCTCTGTTTGCAATTGATCTCAGAACATTGCACCAAACTCCGTATAGAAACTCCACCTCGAATCTGTGGGAAGGTCATGACCAATTATTGGCCTTGGAGACCACTGTGACCACTTTTGTGGTGAAACCGTAAAAGTGGTCGACCACCACTAAACCAGTCGGCCGACCGCCGCCACCGTTCTGGTTTTCAATGAAGGCAAGATAGAGGGATGGCAAAGTATTCGCAACACATGTGTGCACGACCACTCTCCCCATCGTTGCATAAGCTCAAGGGAGTGTAGTCCTTGACCCTCAGGCTACCAATCACGCATTTCGATGCATGATGGCCGAGGAGCCGAATTGCACGACTCAATGTGAAATGAATGCACATACAAGCACCTAAAGCCAACAACTCCATCATGGGTCGTCAAGAGTGTCGGCGACTGGGAATTGAGGTGCGTTTCATCACTTCGAGTATGAAACGCTCCTCGTTTCCCGTGTTTGGGCTAACTCCTATCCCAAACACAATGCAACAATCATGGCATGCACAAATGCGACTCTAGCATGCAATCCTAATACAATGCAACTAAGTGATGCAAACATGGAAGGGATAATATGCAAACATGCAACTAGCATACACAATGCTATAAGCTACACAGCATGCGCAATGTTCATGACACTAGCATACACAATGCACATGGAACTAATATACACAATGAGATGAACAAGACATGTGCAATGCAATGATCAATCATGTGACAACGTGGCATACTCAATGCTATGAACTACAATGGCATACTCGATACAAAATGGACTTAAACCAAAATGAATGGGCCTCAGCCACACCAAAATCAGTGGCCAAAGATGATGAAAACAAGGCTCCAAAACTCATGCAAACATGCCCAATGCAATGGCCCCAAGCCTAAGGCATAAAACACAACTTTCTAAACGCATTGAAAATGATGAAATATGGAGTGTAAGGACACATGTTCCAACTCTGAAATGGCATACAAAATGACTCCAAATGATGTAAACAACTCACACAATGCATGTTGAATGGCTCAAGCACCGAAACTAGTGAAGTGTATTACACTATAGGCATGCAAGGCAATGCTCAAATGGCCAAACCAACTCTAAACAGACCCTATGCAGGCCAGAATAGGGACAAAAGTGAACTAAGATGATGGCTTGAAAGGCACAAAAATAGAAGCTCATGCAATGGCTCAGAAATGGGGTATAATGATGCAACTCTCAAGCACATTGAAAGAGTGACAAACATGAGAATATGGCCAAGAAATAAGCTCTGAAATAACATTCCTCATAATGCCAAAACATGCAAATACCTCAAGTTAAGCATGCAAGGGACCTCAAAAACTCAAAGCTAGGCAAGGCTATTACACTACAAGCATGCATGGAAAGCATCATTCGACCAAGAGGCCTCAACACAGAGCTAAGGCAGCCCAAAATATGAACAAAATCAGTTTGGATCAAGGCCAAAATATGCTAGAATAGAGGGCCAAAACATCATGCATTTCAAGCTAGTAAACATGATTTATACTACAAGCATATGAAGCATATGAGAGGCTACCAAACCAGCCAAAAAAAGAATCATGACATGCCAAATGATAGCCAAAAATCCACTGAGACATGACTAATACATGCAAGAATGAGATGCTACTTTCATAAGCCATGAAAGGGATTATTCTACACATGCAAGAGGCAAACACAAGGTGACCAAACCAGCCATAGGCAGAGTCTAGGCAGGTCCCAAAAGTCACCAAAAAGGGCCTGAACCAAGCCTTGGAAGTATGAAAGTATGTGCTCCTTTGAAAGGCTAAAAATGCAAACAAACAAGGCCAAAAGAGAGAGGGTCTCCCCTCTCTGATTTAGGCTCTCAAAACCACTGAAAATCCGTTGGATTTTAGTGGCTAAAAGTCCAAGCAAATATCAACACAAAGGTCTCATGGCATGGCACAAAACAAGGCTAAATAGAGCATGCAAGAGGGTAGATGACCCTCAACACCAAAAGAGCCTTAAACAAACATGAAAAACACTTAAATATGAAGCCTTTTTCAGTTGACAACAAAGCCTAAATATGCATGCGAGTATGGCTAAGAGAATGATCAAGATAGAGCTTAAAAAGAGGGAAAATGAGTTACCCTTGAAGCTCAGCAAAAACCCGCAAGTTTTCAGACCAAAAACCAACTCTTCAACCTCGGAAAATACCCTCCAAGAACCTCAGATCAATGGTAGAGGTGTATGGCTATGAGGTGTGGTGCAATGGGTCAAGAACAATACACACTTTGAGCCAAAATATAGAGATATAGAGAGAGAGATGCCTTTTGCCTCCAACCAAAATTCTGAACCTGTGCAAAGGAGAATGAGGGCCTCTCTTATGGAGGTTTGAAGCTAAAGCTTCCTCAAGAAGCTAAAAGCTTGGATGGAAATCCTCCATACACGTGTATGGAGGATACAGTCTGTGCCTTCCAGCTGGCATAGCTGACATCCACATAATCTGACAAAATAGGAGAAAACCAGCCAACCAGAAAAGGTGGTCGGCCGACCACTTTCACTGGTCAGCCAACCAGGGCAAGTGGTCTCCCAGATAAAAAGCTAGCCAGTAGGGGGAATTGGTGGCCTCTACACTGAGAGCAAGCCAATGGTGGGGTGGGAAACCAGAAAATGTGGCCTAAAGACTAAGAAAACCAGTTTCCCAACTAGAAAATCGGCTGGCGGGGAGAAAAGTAGTTTCCAAGGAGAAAGCTGGTCTCCCACCCTTGTACCACCTTCAAATAAGGAAAACAAGGTTCGTGCCAAGAACGAACCAACATGGATGCAAAACGAGAGTTTGGGAGGCAAGACGCGCGGCCCAAGGCCTCGAAAATTAGCTGTTGAGCACGAAAAGTGGCGTATGACCACAAAGGTGGTTTCCCGGACCACAGTTTCCCTCTAGACAGAGGAAACAAGGTGTGTTCCAAAAAACGTGCCAAACGGAGAATGTTAAGCGATCCCGAACCGAGGCGCACGGCCGACGGCTTTGAAAACTGGAAACTAGTCTCCAAACGGGAATAGTGGCCTACAACCACTGAGAGATGGTCTACAAGACCTCTCCCTTCCTCTGGGAAGAGAAAACAAAACTCGGTCCGCGGATCGAGTTAAAGTAAAAAGGGTCCCGAGGTCCGAAGGTGAGGCTCTCGGCCAAGAACTTCAAAACCTCGAAATGAGCACAACATGCGCGATCACTGAGCGCTCAATTGATGACGTCTGAGTCTTAAGGTTGGTCAAAAGTGGGGTGTCTACAGTATGTTGAAGAATAGACCATCCGATGAGAAGTGGGCGTTATTTTAAGCCGCTACACCTAGATCAAGCAGAGGTGTCTGGAAAAGACAGAGAGGTTGAGAAACAGAAATAGAAACAGCTGGAAGAAGAGGTAGTGTTGAAACAGCTTAAGAAAATCCAAGCTGACATCTCCATCTGGGTTCTTCTCATGGCCTCCTGGGTACACTGATAGACAGTATTGTTGTTGGCAATGGACAAGGCTAAATTATCCATTAACACCACACCCGACTAGCTTGTGGGATTGGTCTTTCCAAGTGGTGCCAGGCCAACTCTTACCTTCTCTGACAAAGAACTGCTGTCGGAAGGCTCAGGTCACAACAAGCCATTGTACATATTTGTGGAATGTAGGGAGAAATAGGTGCCGGTGGTGTTGGTAGATACCTGTTCGGCCATCAACGTCTGTCCTTCTCACACAACCTATGTAATTGGCCTCAAACCAGCGGACTTTGTCCCCACAACCCAAGTAATACGAGCATATGATAATACAAGTAGAGAGGTCATGGGCACTGTGCAAGTTAGAGTCCAAGTGAACCCAACTGAGCAAGAAGTCGAGTTCCATGTCTTAGATGTAACGGCTACCTTCAACTTGCTGTTATAGAGGCCCTGGTTGCATTATGTGAAGGCCGTCTCCTCCACTCTCAATCAGATGTTGAAGTACCCATATGGAGGAGGAGTGGTGATTGTTTTGGGAATTCATCTATCCATTCGCCGCCAAAGGTAACTACGCCAGTGCTGGAGATCACCCATGGCGAGGAGGATGTATTCCTCTCGAGATTCACTCTGGCTGAAGCTTGGGTAGTGCAACACATTCTGGCCATAAACGAAGGCATATACGTCAGTGCCCAGTCTATCTATTTCATGAACAAACTGCAGCATGTTCCAGGAATGGAACTGGGAAGAAGTGGTCGGAAAGGCGTCGCAGCACTAACAGGTGCACCACACAACCCACATGTCTTTGGACTAGGCTATATACCCACCAAAGAGGATTGGATTAGGAAGGGAGAAGAAATGAAAGGTAGAGCCAGGGCTAAGCAAGCTAGGAAACACTATGAGCTCATCCATAGGCCAATCTAGGGGACACTAAATGGTCGCTTTGTTCGGAAGGAAGAAGATTTCCCTTTTTGCGACTTTCCCCAACCGTGCATAAATTCCTTAAAGCAGCGTGTCCCCGGGTTTGAGATCTTTTTTGACCTACAACTATTGGATAGTGGTGATGAGGAAAGGGCTGAACCAAGCATCGAAGCCAAATATAGCATGGAAAGTGACTCAGATGGCAGTGAACATGGAGTAGGGGCAGCACTAGCTAGTCTTTTGACACATCCTGTGGCTAACCTAGAGAACTTGGGAGATAACCTTACTGTCTCCATGATAGGGGAAGAATCGGTTGTGAACCCAACCAGTGGAATTTTGGATGCATCACAGGCACCATCTCTTATCTGGCAGCTAGAGGAAGGATATCTATCCAGTTCTGAATTGGGTGATGAGCTAGAATCTAATTCCACTGAGTCTGTGGGGTCGCGATCAGATTCAAGTTCTTCTGGGTCTGAGTCTCATATTTCTGGGGGTGGTAACCTAGATACCAAAGTCCTGTCTAGGTCTTTATTCAGCTTTTCTTTTAAGTTTGTAATCGAAGATCTAGGCCGTTTGAATGAAAACTCTGTAGATTCTGTGTACTTCTCCGTACCGTTGGTTTATTGTATTTACCAAGATTTTCATAATTTTAATGAAAACGAAGGGGAAGAAATTCCCTTGGTTTTGAAAAACTTGATTAATCGAGGGGATGAGAGGTTTGCTAAACCCTGTGCTGATGAAATCATTACCATTAATGTGGGAACTGAGAAGGATCCTCGCTCGGTCCAGATCGGGTCCACGTTGTCTTCGGAGGAGCACGAGCGTTTAATCGCTTTGTTAAAAGATTTCAAAGATGTTTTTGCGTGGTCCTACGAAGACAAGCTTGGAATCGATCTTGAGATTGTACAGCACCGGATCCCTCTTGACCCTGAGGCCCGACCGGTCAAGCAGAAGTTGCGTAGAATCCGTCTAGATTGGGCGCTAAAAATCAAGAAAGAGATCACTAAGCAAATCAATGCAGGTTTCTTGTTAGTATCTGAGTATCCGACTTGGTTGGCCAACATCATCCCAGTGTTGAAGAATGATGGTAGAATCTGGGTGTGTGTAGACTTTCAGGACATGAACAGAGCTAGTCCAAAGGATGACTTTCCTTTGTCGCACATTGATGAGTAAGTGGATTTCACTGCAGGCCATGCATTGCTATCATTTATGAACGGGTTTTTCGAGTACAACCAGAATCTGATGGCGCTTGAGAACAGAGATAAAACCGCATTCACTACACCGCGGGGTACCTACTGCTACCGGGTTATGCTATTTGGTTTGAAAAATGCTTGAGCTACCTATCAGAGGGCTGTAACCACCATTTTGCATGACATCATCCACAAAGAGTCGAGGTGTACGTGGACAACATGATTGCCAAGTCCAAAGAACAAGGGGGCCACTACACCTCCTTGGAGAAATTCTTTTGAATGGATTAGAGAATATAAACTGAGGTTAAACCCGTAGAAATGCACCTTCGGCGTAACGACAAGGAAAATGTTGGGCTTTCTGATCACGTAGAGGGGCATTGAAGTGGATTCTTCCAAAATCAAGGCCATCCTAGAAATGCCACCACTGAGGACTAAAAAGGAGGTACGAGGCTTTCTGGGTAAAGTGCAATTCATAAGACGGTTTATTTCTAAATTAACCTTGACTTGTGAATCACTATTTGGTCTCCTGAAGAAAGGGAAGAAATTTTGATAGGATAATCGATGTTAATTCGCCTTTGAGCAGGTTAAATAGTATTTTCAGTATCCGCATATGTTGTTGCCACCATAGCTGGGGAAGCCTTCGATTCTGTACTTATCAGTAACAGACACGACCATGGGATGCATGCTCACTCAGGAATCTGAAGATAGGGTGGAGAAAGCCATCTACTACTTGAGCAAGAAAATGTTAGATTACAAGACCCGTTACACTTCGTTGGAGAAAGCTTGCCTAGCCTTGGTATGGGCTACCAGGAAGTTGAGCCACTACTTGTTAGCTCACCCTGTAATTCTAGTTTCGAGATTAGACCCCATCAAATATCTCTTTGAAAATCTGACGCTTATGGGTAGCCTGGCTCGTTGGTTGCTCCTTCTCTCTAAATTTGATCTCAAATATGTCACTTGCAAGTCGGTCAAAGGAAGAGCTGTAGCGGAGTTCCTGGCAGACCGCTCGGTAGAAGGAGATTAGGCAGTGGAATACTTATTCCTAGATGAAGACACCTGTAAGTTGAAGAGGAAACTTGGACAATGTACTTTGACGGAGCATCCAATCAGTACGGTTATGGGATAGGTGAGCTGTTGATAGCACCCGACGACTCCCACATACCCTTAGCCTTTAAACTCCGGTTCAAGGTATCCAACAACGAAGTGGAATGTGAAGCTTGTATTACTGGTTTAGAAGCCACCCTGGAACTAAGGGCAATAAGGTTAGATGTCATCGGGGACTCGAACTTGGTTGTTTCTCAAGCAAATAGAGACTGGAAAGTCAAAGAAGAGAAGATGAAGGTTTACCATCAGACCCTGGATGTCCTGATTTCGCGGTTTGAAAAGTTGACTTTCACACATATACTAAGAGAGAACAACCAGTTCGCTGATGCTTTAGTAACTCTATCTTCTATGGTGGACATTTCACTTGGAGTCTAGATGCGTCCAATTATCATTGAGCAGAAATATACGCTGGCTTATGAAACTATTGCCATAATAGATGAAATGCAAGACAAAAGCCCCTAGTATTATAATATTTGGAACTTCTTGGAAAAAGAGATCTATCCACCAGGGGAAAGTGCCAAGGACACATGGGGTATATGGCGAATGGTCATCTGCGGAGGTAAGTTGTATAAAAGAGGTCATCTGGGAATACATAAGTTGTGTGTGGAAGAAGAGGAATCAAAACGTCTGATGAAAGCTATTTACGGCGGAGAGTGCGGGGCGCATATGAATGGTGTGATGCTAGCCCGGAAGATTCTCAAGCAAGGTTACTATTACTCCACCATGGAGGAGGATTTTATTGGTTTTGTGTGACGATACTACAAATGTCAAATTCATGCCAACTGCATGAATTTTCTGCCGTCAAAGCTGTACAACATGACTTCGCCATGGCTTTTCTCAGTCTGGGGAATTGACATTATTGGTGCAGTCACGCCAAAAGGGTCGAATAGGCATAAATATATCTTGGTGGTGATTGATTATTTTACAAAATGGGTGGAAACTTAGTCCTATGCAGTGTTGAAGCCATCGCATGTGGCTAAGTTCATCAGAAACAATATCATTCATCGGTACGGAGTCCCGAATGAAATCATATTAGATAATGACTCTTATTTCAAGAAAGAGGTGATAGACTTGCTGGAGAAATACAATGTGGCTTTTCATAAGTCATCTACATACAGGCCACAAACCAATGGAGCTGTTAAAGCCACCAATAAGAACATCAAGAACATCTTGCAGAAGATGGTTGAGACCTACAAGGACTGGCCAGATAAATTGCCATTCGCACTCTGGGGCTACAGAACTTTGATCCAGACATTTATGAGGGCAACCCTTTATTCTCTCGTCTACGTGATGGAAATCGTTTTGCCGATTGAAATTGAAGTCCCATTGCTGCGAGTTATGGTTGAGTGTTAAATAGCAAAGGCGGACTGGCAATAGAGCAGATTTGAGGAGTTAATGTTGTTTGATAAGAGAAGGCTCAAAGCATTGTATCATGTTCAGGGCTACCAACGTAGAATTGCCAGGACTTTTAACAAGATGGCATAGGTGGCTGGCAAGCCTAACTGGTGGGCGACAGGCGGCCGACGATCTTCCCTTGTGGCCGGCAGGTGGCCGATGGTCCTCACTTGTGTCCTGGAGCTATTTTGTGCCTTTGTTTCCCAAGAAGTGTATATGAGGTTCTCTTTTGGGTTCAGATTGATCTTCGGGGATCTTAAAACTACGTTTTGGCGCACAAATGTACCCTACTTGCCAATATGAACGAGGTGTATCCTTGTTGAGCATGTAGCAAAGTCTTCAAGAGGTAAATCGGAGGTTGTCACCGAATATCGTTTTATTCGTTTTGTCAAATTACATCTTTGTTTTCTTCTGTTGCATAGAATGTGCGTTTTCACATATACTTATGTTACATGCGTGTCCTGCATCATTTATGATTCGTGTATAGAATATGTTTTTAATTTTGCATAGAATATGCTTCTATTTCTTGCATAGAACATGCCTTCAATTAACATCAGGCATCATTGTCTATCTTCCATGGAATATGCATTGTCACTATATTGCCTAATTCACTTTATGCATTTATCGCACTTGTTCACTTTGTGCATCTATCGCACTTGTTTACATTGTGTATCTATCGCACTTATTCACTTTGTGCATCTGTCGCACTTGTTCACTTTGTGCATCTATCACACTTGCTCAATTTGCACGTCTATCACACTTGCTCACTTTGTGCATCTATCGCACTTGTTCACTTTGTGCATCTATCGCACTTGCTCACTTTGTGCCTATATCGCACTTGCGCACTTTGTGCATCTATCGCACTTGCTCACTTTGTGCATCTATCACGCTTGTTCACTTTGTGCATCTATCGCACTTGCTTACTTTGTGCACCTACCGCACCTGTTCACCTCGTGCATCTATCGCATACTTTCATTTCATTATGTGTTTGTGGTACAATCTTGTACCTTTTGCTTTTATCTCAGGACGTGTGAAGCGCGACAAGCTCATGATCAACTGGGGAAGGAGCGATGGGAATCTGATAAGTCTCTCCAGCCCGTCCTCGGCATGTCATAGTAGTGGGCAGGTCTGGCCACTCTGCCATCTGTCTCCTCTGGGAACCCCTCCTACCATGGGCCTGGGCCGCTCTGGATCCTCCCACTCCTCCTGGTGTGGCTACAGGTCTCTCTCTCTCACCTCAGCAAACACTGGACTAACGCTACATGAGATACGTCTGGATGAAGACGGTGTAGTCTTCGTCGAGCCTGAAGAAGCGGGTATCCCAACCGATCATGAAATCGGTCATCTCCTGCGGGGTGTACCTCTCTGTAAACCTCATGTGCGAAGGAGGCAGCATTGGAACCACTGGCTTGGGTAAACCAACGCTATGTCGCAGGAAGCGTTCACCCAAGTGCCACGCTCGACAAACCGGACCCTCAAGCAAAACCCAGAATCGGGAAGTCTCCCGAGTGCCCATAAACTGATCTCTAATCGCTGCAAGACCGCCTGTGGCCGGTGATTCAGAATGACAGATATACAGGTTGTTATCTGCTATTGAAAGTGCAACATAAAGCAAAGCTCAGATGAACTGTAAGGTTTGAAATACCTCCGCTGCGGCTACGGTGTCAAAATATCGGCGGAAGAATGAGAAAGACTCTCACGGCCTCCGCTCGCATCTTACATCAGACCTATGCGAATATGGAACCATGGGAGGCGTCTCTACCTCCGACTCTGGGGAAAGCCTCGGGAAGCAGGCATATACCCACAACTACAAAATGTGAAAGGGTAATAATGAGCATGTTTATCAGTAAAGTAGTATACAGATAAAGCAGAAATCAGAGAATGATGTGCAGTGTATTGTGCAGTGTGTGTAGTGTACAACTAGTGTAAAGCAGATTGCGTGTTATGTTGTGTGTGTGGTCTACAGATAATGTGAAGTAAGACTGTAAAGAAGAGGGGAAAGATGTACCTCCCAGGCTCTCCGGTAGCCTCCTAGCAAGTGCCCGCTCCGGCGAGATGAGGAACTCATGTATCCATACAGTGTGGCCAAGCTTGTGCCACCCTAGTCATAGTGCTGGATGCAAGACAAGTCTACCAGTGCACTCAAGACGTAGAGGTCAACGGTGTTCACCCAGTTGGCGAATAGAGTAGTGCCAAGCAAGAACATGAGGAACCCCCGGGCGTAGTGCTCGACCTCCTCGCGGGTCGTCGGCGTCTCTCCCCTGAACTGGTCGGCGAACCACAAATATTGCACCATCCCTGGTCGGGAGAGAGGTGGGCGAGTCCCTAACAAAAAGATCTGAGCAGCATCCCACTCGCCCATATCAGTGTCGAAAGGGATCGGATCACCCCCTACTCCTATGGATGTGAGCATGGAGAAGTCGAAGGGAGTCATCGTCATCTCCCTTGCTGTAGAAAGGTGGAACGAATTGGTGGTATCCCACCACCTCTCCACTAAGGCGCCTAGAAGAGTCCGACTCACAGTGATGCGCTAGAGTCCCATGCAGAATACACCACAACCGGCCTCATCAACGATGTGGCGAACATCATCGGGTAGCTCCATGTACCAGTCTCGTGCAATGGTGTTCCCATAACCCTGGAAGGCATGAGAATCTCCCCGTGTCCAAGATAAACAGATGCAAAGCAGTGTCAGGAATACAGTGTGTACATATGTTCGAGTTGGCAGAAGTATCACATTTGAATGTGCTCAGAATGAACTAGGCATGTGATGTACAAGTGTGTTTGGACTAATTAGATGAAGAAAAATATTGGCTATCCAAGACATATGACCTACATTGCAGAAAGTAAAGAGGAAGAGCATACCTCAGTGGCGCCATAGGATAAGTGTAACTCTGGCTCACGTAGCAGGAGGTCCTCTGGTGCACCTTGTGCGAATCTCCTGAACTGGCAGATGCCATCGGGGGACAACACGTGTACGTTAGGGTCATAAGACGCTGGATTGAAGGGTTGAGTGCTGAGCGACAAAGGCTCAAACTCGGGATCCATCTCCATCCCCGGAGGAGCCCCATCATGTGGAATGTCATCCGCCATCTCAAGAAGAATGAGAAAATAGTCGAAGATGTGGAACATAGGTGAGAATGCCAAAAGTCAACAAAAAGTCAACTCCGAGGGGTGCAAAATGGAAGAAAAGGTCAAAGCTCGGAAGAGGGCAGGGAAATCAAGGGCGACTCGGGGAAAACAAACCCCAAATGAGGAAATCGAGAAAGAGGCGCCGAAACCACTTTTCAATTGGTCTAAAATGTTGAGAACAATGAGGGTTTTGCGATTCGAATGTTTGTGGAAGGTTCGGAAACGCGTAGAAAGCACAAATCGAAAGGAGAAAATGGTCTAGAATGAGAGGAGAAGTGTTTTTCGGCCTTAAGGAAGTGAAGAAATGAGGTTCCAAACCCCATACTTAAAGACCAAAGGCAAATGGACCAAACTGCCCCGAATTTACCATGTTGGCCCGATCGGCCAAATTGTTGGCTGATTAGCTTATCTGGTGGCCGATGGGTGCCCGATGGCTCCCTCTTGTGGCCGATGGACCTCCAATGCCCTTGTTTGGGGTTGTTCTATTGATTTGTACCCTCATCTCTCAAGAAAGTTCAAGAAAATACACCTTTGAGCTCAAGCAGTTTTCATGGAAGCTCCGAACTGTGCTTCCAGTGCGTGGCATTCAGTACGAACAAAGTGTATCATTTTCTGTATCCTTTTGTATACCTCAAGATCGATTAATCGCCTTTGAATGTGTTGTGTTAGTGCACTTAGTCATGTATACAAGGTTGGCATTGTTATGCACGTTCCCACTTGCATTGTTATGCACGTTCAGCTTGCATTGTTATGCACTGTTTCACTTGCATTGTTATGCACCGTCTCACTTGCATTGTTATGCACCTTTTCACTTGCATTGTTGTGCACGTCTCCCATCCATTGTTATGCACCTTTTCACTTGCATTGCCATGCATTGTTCTACTTGCATTGTTATGCACCATTTCAATTGCATTGTTGTGCACGTCTCCCATGCATTGTTATGCACCTTTTCATTTGCGCATTGTATATTCACGCATTTATCTCACATTGAAATTGTATCCTGATGTAATATTAAACATGTGTTTCCACTATATTGTACCTGTCAAAAGTTTCTCTTTTATGCAAGCACGATATTATATGTACGGTTCATTTATAGCTGGCACAACCAGATGATATTGTATGTGTGGTTTATTCAGAGGAACTCCGAGTAGGATCATTCCTGCCCCCTCGAACTCTCTTGGTTCGGTTAGAAACATTGGGACGAGTGACCGATGTTCGTACCACCCTCCGGTGTTCGCACCGCAGCCTTTCTCCTCTCACGTTTGACATGTGTTAGGACGTACCTTTCTCCTCTTGCATTTGACATGCGTTAGGATGTGCCTTTCTCCTCTTGCATTTGACATGCGTTAGGACGTACCTTTCTCCTCTCGCATTTGACATGCGTTTGGACGCACCTTTCTCCTCTCGCATTTGACATACGTTAGGACGTACCTTTCTCCTCTGGCATTTGACATGCGTTTGGACGCACCTTTCTCCTCTCGTGTTTGACATGCATTAGGACGTACCATTCTCCTCTCGCGTTTGACGTGCATTTGGACGTACCTTTCTCCTTTCGCGTTTGACATGCGTTTGGATGTACCTTTCTCCTCTCGGGTTTGACACACATTTGGATGACTGCGCTTTCTTGCGTAGTCCACTCCTTTCGCGTTTGATACGCTAGGAGGTGTTTCATTTGAGACTTTGGGTGTTCCCGATAGTCGCTTCTAGTCTTTTATGTGTAAGCGTAGTTAAGATTGCATAATTTTCTTACATCCTTTCTGCATGAAATGTAGTTCGGCCTGTAATTCCTGCACGTGGTGTGTTCACTTACTTGCTTATGTACGAGTTTGCTATAGTATTTCTTTGCATAACAATTGCATGGTATTTCTTTATAGCCCTCTTTGCATAATCAAAAGTTATGTTCTGCATTGTGCATGTCATTTGCATTTCGCCCAGCCCACGAGCGCATCTCTGTATTGTTCTTTTGTATGTTTGTCTAAGTCTTTGGCCTTGTCAAAAATGGGTCGTCTCTAAGCTTTGACATTCACTCCCATCATCTCATGACTTTCGAGTTCTGTCAAAGAGGGGCAGCTGTAGACACCCCATTTTTAACCGTCCTCAAGACTTGGACGTCATCGTTTGAACACTTAATGATCATCTATGCTCGTGTTCGTTTTGAGTTCCTGAAGGTCTTGGCTGTGTGCCTTGCCTTGGAGCCTCTCAACTTGTCTGTTTTGTGCTTGATTGTGAACCAAGAGCTTGTGGCTTTGTTTTTTAGGGAAGAGGGTGGCCTACTGGCCAACCTACAACCCATCAGCCATGCCCCATCCCCATCGGCCATGCCCTCTTTCCATCGGCCATCAGTGGTGGCCGGTCGGCCTCACTGATGGCCAGTCGGCCATATTTTTTTGGTCGAGGCCCTTTTCTTTGCTTTTGCAGATATTTTTGTTGCCAGCTGTGCCAGCTAGTGAGCACATAATGCATCCTCCATACACGTGTATAGAGGGATTGCACTAAGCTTCTAGCTTGTCCAACAAGCTAGAGACTTGGATTTATATAAGAGAGGAGGCTCCTCTCCCCTTTTAGAGGTTCAACATTTTTAGAGACAACATATCCCTCTCTCTCTATATTTGTACTAGTTTGTGCCTTAAAGTGAGTTTTCTTCACACTTTTGCACTAAAGCACCTAGTGAAACACCATTACCTTGTTGTTGAGGTACTTGAGGGTGTTGTTTGGACTCAAAAAGCTGGTTTTAGCTCAGGGAACTTGCTGTCTTAAAGTTGTGCTTCAAGGGTGAGTGTTTTCCTTCTTTAAGCTTTATTTTGATCAAGTGTTTGGCCTCCTTTACATATTGTTTTAGGCCTTGCTTTCAACTACAAAAAGTTCTATTTTTAAGTGTTAAAGATGGTTGTTTGAGGCCCTGTGGGAGTTGGTGGTGTTTCACCCCCTTGTTTGCCTTATTTGTTAGGCTTTTGAGCCATCCTTTGAGGCTCTTGTTTTAGCCCTTGCATGGCCTTTCTACCACTGAAACTCAGAGGAATTTTAGTGGTGGAAAGGTGTTTTTGAGGTCCAAAATGAGAGGGGGTGGCCCCCTCTCCTCTTGTCTTGCTTCCTTGCCTTGTTGGCCTTGTACTTGAGCATGCTTCTCTACTTCTTTTAAGCGGAGTCCAAGCATGTTTTTGTGACTTTTTGAACCTGCCATAACTCTATTTTGGGTTGGTTTGGTCATTGGTTGCTTGTTTTTGGTACTTGTAGTGCAATCATGCTTGTTGGCCTAACATGCTTCATGCTTTAGTTCATCATTCTAGCATGTGTTAGCTTTGCTCCAGCACATTTTTGCCACTAATTTAACATGCTTGAGGTCTGTTTTAAGTGGTCTTGGTCATATATGGCTTGCTTTGTATAGTTATGGCATAGTTGACTTCACTAGCTTTGTGTTCGAGGTCCCTAGCATGCTTGGAACGTGATGTTTGCATGGTATAGCCTCATTTCTCACATGATTTCAGAGCATATTTCATTGCCACACTCTCACATTTTTCACTCCTTCAATGTGTTTGAGAGTTGTGTTTTCATGTCTTGTTTGCGAGCCAATGTGTATGCATACTTGTATAAGCTTTTGGGCTCCCTTTTTAGCATGTCTTGGCCTTTGTTTTGGCATGGCTGAGCTCTGTCCAGAGTTGTTTTAGTTGTTTAAACTTAGTATTGCATGCTCCTTGTGTATTGCTCTTTACTAGCCTTGTGCTTTAGGGCCTCTTGCATGCTATACTTGTGTTGTTTGAGTGATGTGGCATCATTTAACACATAATTTGAAAGCATATAGCCTTGTTATACTATCATGTTTGTCACTCTTTCAATGTGTTTGAGGGTTGAGCTTTGTGCCTTGCTTGCGAGCCATGAGTTGAGCATGCTTTTCTTACTTCTTGTGTTTAAGTTGCAACACATTTTGGCCATTGTTTGGGCATGCATGAGGTTTGTTTGGGGTTGGTTTAAGTCCATTGAGCATTGTATTGCATGTCTCCTGTATGATGCTCTTTACTTGCTTTAATGCTTTAGCCTCCAAACATGCCATGCATGCATTGCTTATATGATGGAACCTCATGAGTGCCACTTTAGCATTGATAGATAGCATGTTATTTGCATGTGTGATGCATTGCATGTGTTTGGATCAGATGTTAATCCAAACACGAGAAATGAGGGGCGTTTCATACTTGAAGTGATGAAACGTGCCTAATTTCTTTGTCGTCGTCCCCCTTGACTGTGCATGATAAGGTGGAGGCCTCTCGAGTCTTGTGTGTTACTTGTGCATTCATCAACATTTTGCAAACTTGACTCTTTGGCCATCATGCATGGAGATGCGTGATTGGTGGCTCGAGAGTCGAGCACTACACTCCTTTGAGCTCGAGACATGATAAGCAGTGTAGTTACACACACATTTCCTTGTAAATACACTGCCATGCCTCTATTTGTGCTCTGTTGCAGCAAAAGGAGAAACTGCAGGAAGCAGTGGCCGACCAGCCATCAAAGCCAGCCGACCGGCCACCAGTACTGGCCAATGGCCATCCCTCTTGGCCGACCATCCCATAGCATGTTCCTAAGGTGGGTCAGAAACATTCTGGAAGTTGGCATAATTTTCAGAAGTACAGAAATGTGCAAACAGAGGCATTTAGAGGCAAGACAGTGGATTTTTGGGAGGACGTGACTGAGCATGCATGCATCCCTCGTCCTCAAGGCCTTTTAACTGCTTTGCGTAGCTAGTTAATTCATCGGTTCTGTACTTAATTAGTTAACGTGCTTAGCTAATAGATCTATGTAGTAATTTGTAATTGTTAGCTTAATTAGCGTAGCTAGTTAGCTTTCATTAAATGTTGTAATAAGTGTGCGTGTCCGTGTGAATGTCTTCCAACCCCACGTCTTTCTCCCTTTTATTTACCCACTTTCAATGGTTAGATTAGGGCATGTTTCAATTAGCATACTTATGCTTTGCATCCATGCATCATTCATTCGTATTGTATGCACCGGGCTCGGCGCATCATTCAAAAGGCATTGAATTTCAATATTTACTTGAATATGTGTTTCAAAGCATGTTATCAAGTGTTGCATTCATATGCCATCTTAGAATAGCCGAGCATATTTAGTTGCATTTTTGCATGTGTTGCATTAGGCATTGTTGACATAGCTAAGATCATGCATGATTACTAACTAGCTTCTGTTTTTGCTCGGAGTACACTGTAAGTGTTTACGCTTTAGCATCCTTGCATGTGTCTAAGTGATTGCCATGATAGCATGCTTGCCATGAGGCTAACTGCTTAAGTGTTTAACTGCATGAATGCCTTTGGATGAAGGCTTGATTGTTTGAATTGGAACAATTCATCGAAATATGAGTTTTAAGCCCACTTGAAGTGGCAAATCATCATGTTTTAAGCCCACTTGAGGGTGGCAAATCCGCATTTTAGCCTACTTGCGAGTAGCATCTTCAAACCATTTTCGAAAAACAAACATGAGATGTTTTGTTCCAAATTAAGTGATTTAGTCTATACTTGTATGTTGTGCGCATCACATAGTAAGTTAGGTAATAACCGGAACAAGAACACATGTGTTTATAAAATAACATATCATGTTAGTAGAGACCGATCTTTGATCGGGCGAGCGGGAGTGCTCATTGCAGGACCTTCCCCTATCGTACCCAAGTTCCCAAGCCGAGGCAACTTTGATGATGACGGACACGTGGCCTTTGGCACGAGCCAGGGTTTCCTAAATTTTCCAAAACAAAATATTTAGGTGGCGACTCTGAAATCTGACAAAACAGCCCATGTTTGGCGCTTTTTGATTCAAAATTGATTTTTTAAAACCAATTGCCGAATTTGGACTCTTTGGTGATTTATCAGTCTTACATTGCACTTTGTGAGATTAGATTCAGAACCGTGACAGGAGTCCGAACTGTAGTAGCTAGAACTACAATTCGCGCCCTCATGGCGGGCGGTTCAGGCGACTCTGGCTTCGCAGGATTTAGGGAACTTGAGTTGAACTCATGATATGTTGTTTTGTCTACACTTATGTGTTTTTTTGCATTACATTTGCATTTGTGCGCCTAGGACACCATGTTTACCGTATGCTATTCCTAAATGGTTTGCCGGAGACTTGCTTGGAAAAGTGTGCCATAAGGCTGATTGATTACGGGCTTTGCCACGATGGGAACACAAACCTCGGTTTTTATCGAGGCACCCTTTTTGACCATTCGACATAGTTGCATATCGGAAGCCATAGTGGCCATTCCAAACTAGGACAGGCTGCTTACCCGATTGTAGGTTGTTTGAAACTGCTGCGTGCGTAGTGAAACCCTAGCTCCTGACAAGATAGGACAGGGAAACCCTACCCCTCCATAGGGGTGTTTTGGCTCTCACTTGCTTGCTATGTGCTTTTAGAGTGTGTCCCTACAGGAATGGATATATCAGTTTACAAGTCTGGGTATCAGTCTGAGGACATCAGTATTTGGGGTATCATATTTGAGGCAGTGATTTGGGGGCAGTGATCAGTGTTGAGAACAGTGTGTTCAGCTTACAATGTCAACTGTGTGTTGTCTTTATTTTAAGCCGAAATGCTGTTTGTTTTCCTGGTTGTTTGTTTCCTTATTTTGCTTTATTTATCTTTTTGCAAGGTAGTATAGCATCATTGCTTTCGAGGAGGCAGTTTCCCCCAAAGCACTCTAGGTTAGAGGTAGAAGGCTTCATCGATCCAAGGATCTAGTTGACGGACAAGCAGTGTTCTTTTCATTACCCCCGGTTACAAAACGGAGGACAGTTAGGCAGAGAGTATCGGTACAGCAGTCGTTGGTTCAGCGATTGGAGGACATGATGCGTCAGCTCCAAGAGACCATGTAAGCCATGTAGGAGGATGTTGCCCGCCAAGCAAAGGTTGCCGCACGTCAAGCAGAGATTGTGGCTCAACAGGCAGAACTGATTGTCAAGCTCCAGCAACAGCAGCAACTGCAACAAGCCGGAACATCTGCTTCACAACCCCTGCCCCCACCTAGAGTTCCAACACTCAGGGATACTGCAAACGTCCAGGAAGATACGGACATCTCAACAGGACCAGTTCCACCACCAGTTTTACCGTAGATTTCAAAGACACCGGCCTTCTCAACAGATACACCGTTTGAATCTAAGATGGACCCAACCGCTTTGAAGATGAGTAAGCTTGAAAAGCTGTTTAAATAGGCCTAGGGGGTCAATTCCATTCCAAACATAGAGGATGGTTACACTGATTCGGCAGTAACATTGCCGGACAGATTCAAGATGCCCCACATAGACCGTTTTGACGGCTCGGGCAACCCTATGGCTCATCTGAGGCTATTCTTGGATATTTTCCGCCCGATGGGCTTGACGAGACTCCAGAAACTATCACTCTTCGGCCGGACCCTATCGGGTATTGCGGCCATTTGGTACGCCAAGCTGGAGGACTTAGTGAAAATGAGCTAAGAGGAAATGGTTGAGGCCTTCGTCGCATAATATTTATACAACATCCAAATTGAGGTCACGACCCGTGATCTTGAAGCGACCAGGCAAGAGCCGAAAGAAGGCTTTTCTGACTTTGTCACTCGATGGAGGGCCAAGCCCTCCATGATGACAACTCGGCCATTGGAGAAGGATCAGATAAGGATGGTTGTGTGCAACCTCCAACCCAAGCTGATGCAGAAAATGATCGTCTTACCCCTTCCCACCTTTGTGGACTTACACGAGATTGGGGTATATATTGAGGACTCTATGAAGCAGGTTCTGATCGACCAAGACAGGGAACAGCCTAATAGGGCATTTACACGCAGTTTGAATATAGGCACGAGTAATGTTGTAGTTGCCAAAACTTCTGATGTGGGCATGGTCACCACCACCACTCCAAAAACACCTATAGCTACACCCTTCACCGGTGCGTCCAAAACCAGCTCACAAACAACCAGATATCCACCCCGAGGCCAAAGAACCTTTACTCCACTGTACATGCCTCTGTCCAAAGCTCTGGGGGTTCTAATCAGGAAAGGGCATTTGAAGCCCCTGGAGCCGTGGGCATTACCAGACAAACTTCCTTCCTCCCATAACCCGGCCAAATACTGTGCCTTTCACCAACAGCACGGTCATGACACCGACTAGTGCCGTAGAATGCATCATGAGATCCAGGATCTTATTGACAACAACGTGATTGCACCTCCAGAGAAGCCGAATGTCACCACCAACCCACTCCCACCACATAACCAAGCTCCACCACCTAAACATATTAACCTGATCCAAACCACGGCCATTCCATATGACCCAAGCATATATATCACACCTTCCCACCTACCCAAGCCTGAGGTGTTCATCCCAAACAGCATGGACTTGTGCATGTTGAGCATCTCCCAAACCCAACCAGAACAGGTGGTGGTGACTGTCAAACACAGAATTGGGATGACTTTGGAGGCAGATGGGAATATTGATTGAGAGCCTGAAAGGTCTGCGAGCTTTGCGTACAACCTGAGTGGTTATATCACATCAATAGATTAGTTTAAGCCGAGGGTAGAGTTGTTGATTGGGGCACAGATCAATGTGGTTTGGAAAGATAGACCAAGTCAGGGGTTAGATGACCTAGCAGAGCTGGAAGAGGACATTGCATATCTGCAGTTCTTTGAATAGCAGAACTCAGGGGATGTGAACATCAACTGGTTTAGCTTGGATGGATCAGCAGAGAATACGGGATGGCTCAGCGACGAGCCAGATGTGGTTGAGGTGTCTCGGCGATCAGGCAATCGAAGCGGAATATCAAGAATGGCGGAATGGCGAGAATCGAGAAGGAGAACATCGAGAGCCCCGAAGAATTTTGCTCGGGATTCGGGCAGTTTGATTATGGTAGATACTGAATAGGAAGCTGCATTGAAGCGCCTTAAGGTAGAAAAGATCGAGAATCTTGAGAGGGCTAGGAAGGCCAAAGCCCCTGCGGGGACGAAATGTGCTGTGAACACAGAAACAGTTACAACGAAGCTGGACAGCTGTTTGTCAGTTGCTGATGGCATGTGGTGGGAAGATGATGACTTACGTCTTGAACACACTAATGAGGATTGGGAGCAGAACCAACCAGATGACACCTGGTATGTTGAGGAGGTTGACCATATGACCAAGAGTGGGTGATATTTCAAGCCCCACACTTGGACCAACCGGAGGCATCCGGGAAGGATAAAGAAGTAGAGAGGCAGAAGGAAAAACTGCTGGAGGAGGAGGCTGTACTGAAGCAGCTTAAGAAAATCCAAGCAGACAACTCCATCTAGGGACTGCTTATGGCCTCGAGAGTTCACAGACAAGCTGTCCTTTCTACCATGGACAAGGCGAAACTTTTAATTGATACCACACCCGAACAATTGGTAGGGCTGGTTTTCCCGGGAGGAGCTTCCCCAACCTTGACCTTCACCAACCGAGAATTACCGCTCGAGGGCTCAGATCATAACAAACCACTCTACATCTCTGTGGAATGTAGAGAGAAGTGAATATCGGTGGTTTTGGTCGACACGGGGTCTGCAATCAATATATGTCCATCGAGAACGACATATGCTATCGGATTAAAGCCCGCAGATTTCGTGCCTACAGCCCAGGTGATACGGGCCTATGATAATACCAACCGAGAGGTGATGGGGATCGTACGGATTAAGACTCAGGTTGGTCCAGGGCAACAGGACATTGAGTTTCATGTCTTGGATGTTCTCGCAACCTTTAATGTACTCCTTGGGCAGCCGTGGCTGCACCAGGTGAAAGTCGTCTCTTCCACCTTACACCAAATGCCGAAGTACCCCCATGGGAAGGGGGTGGCAATTGTTTTTGGGAATTCTTCGATACATCTGCCGGCAGAGGTTTCTACACCAGTTCTGGAGATTGAGCATGGCGCGGAAGATGTATTTTTGTCAGGATTCACCATAGCTAAGGCCTGGGTTATATAGGATATGCTAGCTGTTGATGAGGGGCTATACATCAGTGCACAGTCTGTCTACCTTATGAACAAGCTTCAACACATCCCCGGGATGGGATTAGGGCGAAGTGGCTGGAAGGGCATCAAAGCGTTGGTCGAAGTGCCGCATAACCCATATACCTTTGGATTAGGTTATCTGCCTACCAAAGAAGATTGGACGAGGAAAGGAAGAGAGATGGCCGGAAGAGCCAAGGCAAAGAAAGCCGGGAAGCACTGCGAGTTGGTGTACAGACCTATCCAGGGGACCCTAAACGGACGCTTTTTCCGGGAGGGGGAACACTTCCCATTTTACGACTTCCCGGAGCCATGGTTGAATGCAGAGAAGTGACGTTTGCCCGGCTTTGAAATCTTTTTTGATCTTCAGTTGTCCGGGGATAAAGTTGCCAAAGAGCAGGCAGACCCACCAGCTGAGGCTGAGCAATGCAAGGAGGAGGAGTTCCAGAGTACAGAAATTGAGATGGGAGTAGCGCTGGCTTGTCTCCTCTCAGATCCTCAGATCGTACCGGAGTGCTTGGGAGATAACTTCGCAATTCCCATGATCGGGAATGAAGCAGCTATGGGCCCATCTTCAGGCATTCTCGATGCATCCATCGCACCATCCCTCGTTTGGCAATACGAGGAGGGCTTTTTATCGAGCAGTTCTGGGTCAAGTAGTGAGTTGGAATCTGATTCCACTGAGTCTGTAGAGTCGGAATCAAATTCCAGCTCTTCTGAGTCTGAGTCCGGTATTCTTGGGGGTGATAACCCGGATGCCACTATCCTATCCAGGTCATCTTTTTCTTTTTCCTTTAAGTCTGTTGTAACAGAGGAATTAAGCGGACTGGATGTTATTAATGAGAATGGTACGGCTGTGGCTTCCGAGTACTTTTCTATGCCTTTAATTTATTGCATTAATCATGACTTTCAAAATTTTGATGAAAACGACGACGAAGAAATTCCTCCGGTTTTGAAATATTTTGCTTGACCAAGAGCAGGAGAGGTTTGTAAAATCTTTGGTTGATGAAATCACCACAATTAACGTTGGTACTGAGAAGGACCTGTGGCTGGTCCAGATCGGGTCCACGTTGTCTTCGGAGGAGCGCGAGCGCTTAGTCGCTTTATTAAAAGATTTCAAAGATGTTTTCTCATGGTCCTACGAAGACATACCTAGAATCGACCCTGAGATTATATAGCACCGGATCCCTCTTGACCCAGAGGCCCGACCTGTTAAGCAGAAGCTCCGAAGGATCCGCCCGGACTGGGCTCTGAAAATCAATGAAGAGGTCACCAAGTAGATCGACGTGGGGTTCCTTTTAGTATTTGAGTACCCAACTTGGTTGGCCAATATAATTCCGGTGCCGAAGAAGGACGGCAGAATTCGGGCATGTGTGGAGTTAAGGGATTTGAACAAAGCCAGTCCGAAGGACGACTTTTCTTTGTCGCATATCGACGAATTAGTGGACTTCACTACTGGACATGCGCTGCTCTCGTTCATGGATGGGTTTTCAGGCTACAATCAAATTTTGATGGCACCTGAAGACAGGTAGAAGACTGCTTTCACCACCCCATGGGGAACCTATTATTATAGGGTGATGTTGTTCAGCTTGAAGAATGCTGGGGCTACGTATCAACGGCCTGCGACCACGATTTTGCATAATATGATCCATAAAGAGGTTAAGGTGTACGTGGACAACATGATTGTCAAGTCCAAGGAAAGAGAGGGCCACTACACCGCCTTGCAGAAATTCTTCCAACCGATCAGAGAGTATTGGTTGCGGCTGAATCTTCAAAAATGTACATTCGGTGTTACAGTATGGAAAATGCTGGGGTTCCTAATCATACAAAGGGGTATCGAGGTCGATCCTTCCAAAATCAAGGCCATCTTAGAAATGCCACAATCGAGGACTGAAAAGGAGGTACGAGGCTTTCTGGATAAAGTGTAATTCATAAGACGGTTTATTGCAAAATTAACCTTGACTTGTGAACTACTGTTTGGTCTCCTGAAGAAAGGAAAGAAGTTCCAATGGGACAACCGATGCCAGGTTGCTTTCGAGCAGATCAAGCAATATTTACAGAACCCACCTGTGTTGTCAACGCCTAAGCCGGGAAAATCGTTGATTCTGTACCTGTCGATGGCGAAAGCGACAATGGGCCGTGATGCTCGTAGGAGTCTGAGGACAAAGTGGAGAAGGCTATCTACTACTTGAGCAAGAAAATGCTGGATTACGAGACCCGCTACACACCACTGGAAAAGGCTTGCTTGGCCTTGGTATGGGCTACCAGGAAGTTGAGGCACTACCTGTTAGCTCACTCTGTAATACTGGTTTCGAGATTAGATCCCATCAAATATCTTTTCGAGAAACCGGCACTTACGGGTAGGCTAGCCCGTTGGTTGCTTCTACTTTTCGAATTTGATCTGAAGTACATAACGCGCAAGCCAGTGACAGGGGGAGCGGTAGCGGAGTTACTAGCCGACCACTCAGTTGAAGGGGATGAAGCAGTTGAATATCTTTTCCTGGACGTGGCCATTCTGCATGTCGAAGAAGAGACTTGGACGATGTACTTTGACGGAACATCAAACCAATACGGGTACGGGATAAGGGTGTTGTTGATAGCGGCCGACAATTTATGCATACCCTTAGCTTTCAAACTCCGGTTCAAAGTATCGAACAATGAGGCAGAGTATGAGGCATGTATCACTGGATTAGAAGCCGCCCTGGAACTAGGGGCAAAACGGTTGGATGTCATCAAGGACTCGAACCTTGTTGTGTCTCAAGCTAAAGGAGATTGGAAAGTTAAAGAAGAAAAGATGAGAATCTATCACCAGACCTTAGACATTCTGATTCCTCGGTTTGAAAAACTAAACTTCGCTCATCTGTTAAAAGAGAACAACAGGTTTGCTGATTCATTAGCAACTCTATCTTCTATGATAGACATCCTTTTCGGAGTCCGGATGCATCCGATCATCATTGAACAGAAATTCGTGCCGGACTACGAGCTGATTGCTGCCATAGATGAGGTACAAGATTAGAACCCCTTGTATTACGACATATGGAACTTCTTGGAAAAGGAAACTTATTCACCAGGGGCAAATGCCAAAGATAAAAGGTAATTCGAAGAATGGCTGCTTAGTTCATCGTCTGCGGGGGTAAACTGTACAAGAGGGGTCATCTCGGGATATATAAGCTATGCTTTGATGTTGAAGAATCCAAGCGCCTGATGGAGGCCATCCATGGAGGAGAGTGCAGAGTGCACATAAGCGGGGTGATGCTAGCCCGGAAGATTCTTAGATAGGGTTATTACTGGTCAACCATGGAGGAGGATTGTATTGGCTTTGTCCGGCGATGCCACAAATGTCAGATCCATGCAAACCGCATGAACATTCTGCCTTCGAAGCTATACAACATGACTTCACCATGGCCATTTTTAGTCTAGGGAATTGATGTAATTAGGGTTGTCACTCCGAAGGGGTCCAACGAGCATGAGTACATTCTGGTAGCGATAGACTACTTCACAAAGTGGGTTGAGGCCCAATCTTACATGGTGTTGAAGGAGTAGCATATTGCTAAGTTAATTAGAAACAACATTATTTGTCGCTACGGGGTCCCAAATGAGATTATTTCGGATAACAGATCCCACATCAAAAAGGAGGTAATCGACTTGTTGGAGAAGTACAACGTGGCTTTTCATAAGTCATCTACATATCGGCCGCAAACCAACAGAGCGTTGAGGCCGCCAACAAGAACATTAAGCACATTCTACAGAAGATGGTGGAAACCTACAGGGACTAGCCAGATAAGCTGCCATTTGCTCTTTGGGGCTACCGGACTTCAATTTGAACTTCTACTGGGGCAACTCCATATTCCTTGGTTTATGGGATGGAGGCTGTTATGCCTATCGAAGTTGAGGTTTCATCATTACGGGTATTGGTTGAGTGTCAAATAGCTGAGACAGATTGGCAGCAAAGCAAGTTCAAAGAACTCATGCTCTTTGACGAAAGAAGGCTAGAAGCACTGTATCACGTCCAGGGTTATCAACGAAGAATTGCTAGGGCTTTCAACAAGAAGGTTAAGTCCAGGAATTTGAAAGAAGGGGATCTAGTGCTCAAAGACAACCGAGCTCCCATCCACGACCCAAGGGGCAAGTTCAGACCCAATTGGACTGGCCCTTACATCATCAAGTCTATCTGGTCGGGTGGAGCTGTCATTCTAATGGATTTAGATGGCCTTGAGTTCTCCCAGCCGGTCAACATGGACAAGTTGAAGAAATACTATCCCTGAGTGGCTCGATAGGCCGAAAACCCAAAAGGGTGACCTAGGGAAAAATTAGAGCATGAAAAATTTGAAATAATAAAAACTGTGCTCGCAAGGTTGAAAACCCAGAAATGGCAGCCTTGGCAAAAGTTAGTACGCAAAAGGAGAGTGTTAATACACGAGTGAACCTAAACCGAATTACATAAGGCTTGATTTCCATCTTTGGGATACGTAGGAAACTTCATTCTGAAGTCCAGCCATAAACACTTCCAAATCGACTTTGTTAATGTGATCATGTTGGTCATCTTTGTCTTTTTTGCATTCAAGAGCTCGGTTGTGATCTCCAGTGCGGTGCTATTCAGACTAGGGGCAACTTTCCAGTTGTTGGGATTCGGGGTTGTGCATCTCAAGGATAGATCTCAGGTGTGTCCAGTTGTGATCCATATCGAAAATGGAAAAGTTGATTTTGTTCAAATTAATCTTTTTATGACTTAGACTATTTTTGGACCAAACGGAAAATTTTCAGTACCCACAACCTTCAATTACATTGATTTCAGTATAGAGTTCTCCTACTCTTGAATACAAATTGAAGTTGGTTTTTATTCCATTCATAAAGAAAACTTGAAAGTACTAATAAAGTAATAAACTCGGGGCATGGATAAGTCAAGTGTTTCTGCGCCCCCTTCCGGAGCTCGTGGAAGCCTTTGATGCCAAAGTAGGTCCAACTTGCGTCTCTTCATCGAGCCAAGCTATGCACTCATTAGAGAGGGTGCAACTGAAAGTGGGAGCGGGGGCCAAAAGTTCTCTTGTCCTCCATGCTGTGGCATACTGAGCTAGCTGTGTGCCTCGGATTGGAAATACAGCAGGGTACTCTATCCCTTCTTCCAGACAAGTTTGATCATGCCCAAATTGGCGCCGGAATCGAAATGGGAAGTAAAAGACACAGTGTGTCAGGCCAATTAGCTAAATGACCGGTTACCGGGACATGCTGTAACTCATCGTCGGCAAATTAAGCCAGAGGCAGCGCCAAGCAATGCTGACAGCGGATAGACTACACATCCATTCGCACCACCATCCCTCGTCTGGGGGGCATCAACTAGGCGTAAATGGAAGAAATAGCTGCGAGCTAAATATGATGGGCATGACTCCATAACCCTCAACTTGTCCATCAACCATATTTGGGGAGGGATGAAAAATGAGAGATTAAAGAATAGAGAGGTGTACCAGGAGAGAAAAGTGAGAAAAGGGTTTTGAGAGAAAAACAGAGCTTGAGGGTCGAGTGATGTGAGGAATACACATGTGAATAGGGAGGGAAACATTACCTGCAGCAGTAGTGGACTCCCCATGAATCTAGTCATCTCCTGGCGATGGAAGGCATCCAAACCCATAAGTGTCTTAGCTAATGTCATGGCAATGCAGCTCTTGCCCTCTTTCAAGCCCTGGGCAACCTCAATCAAACGAACGCTAGACCCATCGAAGCTTGGGGCAAGCAAGAAATGAGACAACATGCACAAGCAAAGCGCATGTCACCAAAAACCCTGCCAGTGATGATCGCCGCGATCACCGGCATCAGAAAACCGATGAATCAAGCTGGGGATGTCTAATTCTACGTCGCGAATCAAAGACCGAGCGTCATGCAAAGTAACCCCACACATCTGTCCTAAGGCTTGGATGTGGCCAAAACGGAATTGGGGTACGATCTCTTCATCTCGCCGAGATTCCATCAAGGCTTGCAAATCTTCAAAAGTGGGGCATATCTCTTGTCCGCCAAAGCTAAAAACATGAGTCACCAGATTCCAACACCTAGCTGCGGCATGAAGGAACGGAAAACATAGCAGGGTGCGGTTCAACGTGAATAATGCATTTATTTCGAAATCCCAAAAATTCAACTTTTCTGAGCCATCCAAGTTTGCAAACCAATTTGTGAGGTTTTGGACAAGAAATACTTCCATTTGGGGCAAAAACAGAGTTGAAATGGAGAAACTACGAAGCTGGGGCTTTTGTAGAAGATAAGGTGTTGAGTGGAAGACAAGTAGCAACAATCTGGGCACTTTCTGCATTAATGGCTGACTGGCCAATTTGATGGCTGACTGACCATCTTTATAGCAGATCGGCTAGTTCTTGTGGCCGATAACTCTTTATGGTGGCCGGTGGCCTCCCACCTTGGCCGATGGCCCCTCCTTGTTCTCTGAGCTGTCCATGTGTTGGAAGTGTTGAGAACTTGTGTCTTGTTCCACTTCGAATTTTTTTTGTGACGATTTTGTGAAGTCGTGCCTGTGTTACTTCGAAATGTGTGCCAGACTCTGAAAAGTTGCTGATTCTTCATTTTGCTGCAACAGAGAGCAGGAAAGGGGCATAGCAATGTATTTCACAAATATATGCATGCCTCGATCCTCGTGCCACCAATCACGCATATCGATGCATGATGGCCGAGGAGCCGAATTGCACAACTCAATATAGGGTGAATGCATATGAATGCTACAACAAACACTAACTCCATCATGGATAATCCGGACTGTCAGAGACTTGGGAATTGAGACCCGTTCCGTTGCTCGGAGTACGAAATGTGCCTCGTTTCCCGTGCCCGGGCTAACTCCTATCCCGAACACAATGCAATATGCATGACATGCATGAATGCAACTAACATGCAACCCTAACATGCACAATGCTATGAAAATGAGATGCCTTGAAATGCGTGCACACGTGCACACAGACCGAGGAAATGATCCTAAGGCATGAAATGGCATACGCAATGCAAATTGGACTTATACTAACACGAGTGGACCTCGGCCACACTCACATAAGAGGCCGTGAGATGAAAATGAGATGCCTCGAAATGCGTGCACACGGACACGCAAACCAAGAAAATGGCATACGCATTGCAATGAGGCTATGATGGCATATACAATGCAATATGGACTTATACTAACATAAGCGGACCTCGGCCACACTCACATAAGAGGCCATGAGATAAAAATGAGACACCTCGAAGTGCGTGCCGAGAACGGACCCTCAGGCACTGAAATGCCACTCTAATGAGACATGGCAAAGACATGGAATATGATATGCAAACATGCAAAAATCAGTGACAAAATGAGGGGCAAAACAGCCCCGAAATGAGGCGAAATAATACTCGATGTATGAAATGATCCCGAAACATGGATTTCAATGCATAAAATGGCCTACAGCTATACCATACATGCATAATTGACACATGACATGAAAAGGAAGAAGAAAGGAAGCCCCAAAACTCACATTTTTATAGTACAAAACATGGCCAAATAGCAATCAAAATTAGGGCTAAAATGGCATACGAAAATGGCTCTGCAAGGGAGGCAATGAAGCAAGTGATAGATGCAAAGCCCAAATGGAAAAATACCATTCTAAAAAACTGAAGAGGCACTAAAAATATGCACATTTACAGTAGATGACAAGCCTCAAATCAGTATGAAAACATGCTCAAAATGCAATGCAAGAAATAGGCCACAAGAGGGTATAACATGAAGTATACAAAACATTCACAAAAAAGCCAAAGACCCTTAATGAGATATTCCAAGAAGGTTAAAATATGGCCATTTTAAGTTCTGATCATGGCCGAAAACAGAAGCTAGATAAGCCTAAAAAAGCATGTAAAAATGGGGGCCAAAGAGGGGTATAATGGTAAGTGCCACATGGAGGCCCCCAACAGTGGTGATCCCTTCTACAATGTTGTAGAGGGAGTCAAAATAAGCCTACTCACAGTTCATGACACACTCCAAAAAAATTTACATATAGGCCAAACAAATCATGCAAATTTACGGTAAATAGGAGGGATTATGAAGTAAGTGCAAGATAGGAGGCTCAAAAATGGTTGAGCCCTTCTTCAATGTTGAATAGGGGCTCAAAATAGGCCCATTTATAGTTTAAATTATGCTCAAAAACAGATCACACATAGGCTAGAAATCTGATGCAAAAATGTGACACACCAAGGGGTATTGAAGCAAGTACCAAATGGAGGGCTCAAATAGGATTGAGCCCTTGAACAAACATGAAGAATGGCTCAAGAGAAGCTTAGTTTCAGTTAGGGTCGGAGCCCAAAACAGTAAGAAAATAGGCTAGAAAAATGGTGCAAAAAATGAGCTAAAAGAGGGGAAATGTGGACTTACCTTTGAAGACTATTCTTTGCTGCCTTTAGGACCAAGGGATGTTTCTTATAAACCTCTAAAAAACCTCTCCTTGCTGCTGGAATGGAGTGGTGGTGGTGGTGCTTGGTAGTGATGAAGAAAAGGGGTAGAAACTTAGGGATTTTGAGAGAAAATGAGAGAGAAATAGAGAGAGATGTATGCAAGGCCCTTAGGGAAATTTTTGTAACCCTAAAACCAGTCTTGGAGGCTGGTTATAAAGGAAAGAGGAAAGGAGAAAAGGTGGAGGGAAATGACACCAAGTTTCCCTCCTAAAGCTCTCCCCCGGATAGAGATATTTTTGGGGAAAAACAGCTATACAGCTGTAAAGTGCACACCCTGAGGAAGCTGGCCGACCAGCTATTTTTGTTGCAGGTGGCCGGCCGGCCAAGGGCAAAAATGGAAAGTTGATTTTCTGGCCGGCCACCACATATTGGTGGCCTCCCATGTGTCCTCAACAAAACCCTGTGGTTGGAAATTGGCAACTCTAAAACAGGAGAGACAACAAGCTACTTTTAGGAGAGGCTCAAAAGTGGAAAAAGGAATTACTGGCCGGCCATAGCATATTAGGGTCCTCCCATGTGTGTACAACACAAATATGTGGTTTGGGTTTGAAGAAAATGGCCCTAGGGTGGTCAACATTGGCTCGGAAGTGAGAAAAACGGGCGTCGGAGGACGCCGGAGGAATATAACTGGTTGCTGAGACAATTACTGGCCTCCCACCCTTCAGTGACCTTCCTGGTGATAAAACAGAGGTACCTGCCAAAAATGAACAAAAACTGATGCAAAACGAATGCTCGGGGGCCAAAACACACAGTTCGGGGTCCCGAAAATAGGCCGTTAAGCACCAAAAGTGGCATTCGGCCACGAAGTGGGTCTCTCAGACCCCAGTGTCCCTCAAAAGGGATTAAATAAGATGCATGCCAAAAACTGGAGAAATCGGAGATGATTAGACGGTCCCGAAGGCACACGCCCGACGGCCCGAAACCGGAACCAGCCGAAATGGGCAAAATGGCCTCTGACCCACGAAATGTAGCCCATGACCCGAGAGATGGTTTCTGAGACCTCTCCTCCCTCGGAAGAGAAAGCGAGAAAACCGAGTCCGGTTGCAAACCGGCAAGGCATAGAAAGAGGGTCTAAGTCCGGAGGCAGGGCTCACGGCCGCGACTCTGAGACTTCTGAACGAGCACGATATGCAACACCACCGAGCGCTCAACCGGTGACGTCTGAGTCTTAAGGTCGGTCAAAAATGGGGTGTCTACAGTTGCCCCTCTTTGACAGAACTCGGAAGTCACAAGTGACGGGAGTGAATGTCAAAGCCTAGAGACGACCCATTTTTGACAAGGCCGAAGACTTAGACAATCATACAAGATGAACAGAGATATGCCCGTAGGCGTGCCCGCAGGGAAAGGGGGCAAAATGCAAAGTGATATGCACAGAGCCAGATGTAACTTAATGATCATGCAATTGCAGCAAGCTGTAATGAAGCAAGTATTCGCAAATAGATGCAACAGTTTTAAGCAATAATGCAAAGCAACAACTACATTTCATGCAGTTAGGAATGCAGAGAATTATTCAATTCTCGTCGCGTCTCACACGGAGAAAATACGATACCTGCGCGATTAAATGCAGTCGCACCAAATTTCAAATGAACCGTTCATACAATATCGTGCCTGCAAAAAAAGAGAAACTCAACAAGCACAATATGCTAACAACATATATTCAATGGGATTCCTGTGATTTCGAAAGTTTGACACACGCAGTGTCGGCGAGTGAATGCATAAAGCAGTGTGATACAGGTAAGGTGCGCAAGACAGCGCGATGCAACGCACTAACAAGTGTAGATGAGATGCGCAAGATAGCACGAATGATACAATGCAAAAAATAGTGCGATGCGCAAAATAGCGCGAGTGAAATGTAATGCACTAACAAGTACAGGTGAGACGCGCAAGATAGCACGAATGATACAATGCACAAAATAGTGCGATGCGCAAAATAGCGCGAGTGAAATGTAATGCACTAACAAGTACAGGTGAGACGCGTAAGATAGCACGAATGATACAATGCACAAAATAGTGCGAGTGAAATGTAATGCACTAAATAGTACAGGTGAGACGCGTAAGATAGCACGAATGATACAATGCACAAAATAGTGCGATGCGCAAAATAGCGCGAGTGAAATGTAATGCACTAACAAGTGCAGGTGGGACGTGCAAGATAGCACGAATGATACAATGCACAAAATAGTGCAATACATTAAACAGCGCGGTTGATTTGAAATGCACAAGATAGTGCGATGTGATATGCAAAGCACAGGATAGTGCGATTGAGTTGCGCAGAATAGCGCGGATGATAAACTGCATAAAACAATGCGATAGAGGTGCGCAAGATAGCGCGAATGATAAACTGCACAAAACAGTGCGATTCAGGTGCGCAAAATAGCGCGATTGATTTTGAAATGCACAAGATAGTGCAATACGCTAAACAGCGCGATTGCTTTGAAATGCACTAAAGAGCGCGAGTGATTTGAAATGCACAAGACAGTGCGATACGCTAAACAGCGCGAGTGATTTGAAATGCACAAGATAGTGCGAGTGAGATACAAAGTGTAAGCGCACAAGACAGTGCGAGCGAGATAAAATGCACAAGAAAGTGCGATAAAATGCATCTTCTATGCAAGTATGGAGGCATTTTCTATGCAAAAGATACGGGCATTTTCTATGCAAGTATGGAAGCACAATTTATGCAATATTGAAAGCAAGCATATTCTCTGCAAGAATCATAACGATGCGCGGCACGCATGCAACAACAGTGTATATGAAAGTTCACACTCTATGCAATAGAGGATCATCAAATATGTACTCTGGTGCCTTTGATTTGCCTCTTAGAGGACTTTGCAACACACTTAGCTCGAAAAAGGCACACCTTGTTCATATTGGCGAGAGATAACATCTGCATGTGAAACCTTCGGGTGCTACTTGGACTGCCATTCTGACTTGAAGCAGGCTTACACTTGGGGTTGAGATACACTCATACTCCAGAGTAACGGCGAGGCCTGAGAAGGTGCACCTAGAATGAAGTCTTGGATTTTGCTAAAGTTGAGACATGCTAAGATGCCCCATATTTTCCCTCTTTTCTTTTGCTTTGCAGTCTGGAACCTAAATAGCTTCAGATAGGCCCTTGTTTTACTGTTTTGACATGACCTGGGTTGAACCCTGCGGCTTTACGAAAGAACCAATTCTGTTTTGCACGAATGTGGAGAATGGCACAGCACTCTGAGCACAGGATGATTTTTCTTTTGAAAATGAGAAAAGGATTCTCAACCTGGTATTGAGCCTACAACTGACCACAGCCAAAATGTCTCAACACAGAAAAACAAAAGGTAAACGACCTAAATACAACGAAACACACTCAGGACGACTCAAAGCAGGAATCGAGACAAACAAAACAAAAGACACGACACTGAGGCATTACAGGGAGCCTGTTTCACCGGGTAATGTTTCCCACCCTTTCTCATTTGTGATTCTCACATCACTCTGGCACTCAATCTCTTGTTTTCTGAAAAAGCCCTTTTCTCACTTTTTCTGTCATCGCACATCTCTCTATTCTTCAATCTCTCATCTTTCAATCCCTCCCCTGGGTGGTTGATGGATAAACAGCAAGTTGAAGGCTCTCGTCCCTAGCACTTAGCTAGATTCTTCTTTCTTCCGCTCACAGCTAGTGAATTCCTCCCACAGAGAGATTGCGCTACAACTGGGTGTGTCGCAAATCTGCAGTTAGCATCGGTTGATGATGGTTTGCTGGGGAGTTTGGACGTGATAAGATCTGTCCAGATGATGGAGTGGAATATCTTGACTCATTCCAGTTCGTGCTTCGCACATGGCTCGACACCTCTTTGCTTGGAGGACACGAGAGCTTTCAATCCTTTGCCGTTAACTTCAATTATGCCCTTCTTGGCACGTAGAGTGCCCTTCTTGGCGAGTAGGGTGCCCTTTCTGGCGAGTATGTTGACAATGGGGAAAAGACAGAGCACCTGACTCAATTGTGCCCCTAGTTCATTATTTCGACCATTTTTTGTTTTTGCTTTCCACTAAAACAGTTTTGACCAAAATGAGAGTTAGATCAACATGCTTGTTCGATTTTTGATTTAAAATCATGCAAGTTAGGCTATGAGCACTGAAAATTTTCCTTTTTTGGGTCCATGAAAAGGGTCTAGTTTTGGAAAAGATAGAATGATTTTCGAGAAAATAGTCAAAGTAAAAATTCTCAAAAAGCTATTTTTGCAAACGGCCACTGCTCAACGAGCATAGAACCCACTCTCGAGATGCACAACCTCAGATTCGAAGGAAAATTGCCCCTTGCTTGAAGAGAGTTGCATGGCAACAGAAAGTTGCCCCTTGTTTGAATGGCACCGCGGCACATTGTAGTCAGTCCTCAGAGTGACGAACAGAACCAAATCCTCAGATACAGAGAAGACAAAGATGACCAGAACCATCGCATGGACCCAATCAAATTGGAGTGTTTTACGGCTGGACTTCAAAATGAAGTTACCTACGTATCCCAAACATGGGAATCAAGCCTTACGTAGTTCGGGGTAAGGTACACTCGGGTATTTAACCTCTCCTTTTTATGCTCTAACTTTTGTCAAGGCGCCTGTTGCAAGTTATCAACCTTGCGAGCTTTGTTTTTCTTTTCTTTTCATTTTCATTTCTTTTCTTCTTCTTTTTTTTTCTTTTTTTTTTTCTCTTTTTCTCTTTTTTTTTTCTTTTTGCGTTTTTTGTATATATTTGTGTCTTGCTCTAACTTTTGCCTGAGTCGCCCTTTCGGGTTTTTTGCCCAGTGAGCCTCTCAAAGGGTAAAAGTGTAGCTGGTCCATGCCAAATGGTTTTGAGATCTTGAAGTCATCTGAATCCCGGAAAATGACTGCTGTATTGATTCGCAGAAGGATCCATCTTCGGCTCTTCGAGCATATCGGACATTTTTGCCCCTAGTTCAAGGTGCTTCGATTTAGCCAGAAGCTTCTTCGATGAGGTCGATCTTCTTGATCGACTTTGGTGCCTCTTGTTCGAGGGTCGCTTCAAATCGCCACACAGCCTCACATCGAAGTTGACCGCTGAACCTTCAATTCAAGTTCAAGGTTTGGAAGCAAAGGGTTGAGTCTCGAGGTGAGAGCGATCCTAGGCACAATCTCAAGAGCGATTCCACGTATCTTCGCAGGACCGCGCAAAACATTTTGTTTTTGAAAATTTTTAAGAAAGCGACAAATCGCTCGCGCTGAAGATAGTGTGAAACCAGTCTGGATCATGCCAGGGTCATTCTCAGTACTCATTCCAACAAGCATGATTTCATTCATTAAGGGCTTAACATGCCTCTCTTTCTCTCAGTTTGATCAAAGTTTTGCAAATCCCGAGGAATTCCTCCCTCTTTGTTTTTACCGCAGTGTTCAAAAGGTTTCGAAAAACTCAGGTCATTACAATGACTTCAGGGCACAAGAAAGTAGGTGGAATGCACTGCCATTTCATTCAAATCCCGGCACAACTAGCACACGGCAGAAGCAAATGTGAGAGTGTGAAAATCACTGCTATTTTATTCAAAATCTGTTGGCATAACTGGCTCCCTGGTACAAACAGATTCAAAACAAAACAAAAAGACAAACGCGAAACAAAATAGTGACGCCCGAGGTAACACCCCCAGAATCACCCGACTCCTATATAACAGGACTGACTCGATACAACAAGACAAACCCAAAACAAAAGAGACTGACTCAAAACAAAACAACAAGACTGACCCAATACCCAAGTCAGAATGCAAAATTAACAGCACTTATACATTGCTCAAAACAGTGCATGCCATCCACCACAGCTGGAGTAAACTGAACGCCGCCCGTAGGTGGTTCATCCCTCGATCACATCACATTATCCCCCACAAGTTCACTAATCAAGTGCCGATAGACTTTGCAGAGCTTGGCGGGAGGATAACCCCATTGTCAAACAGATCCTGTACTTCATGGCGAAGACGGAAGCAGTTGTTGGTAGTATGGCGGTTCTTGATGGTATCTGCAGATCTTGAGTAGCATCATGTGTAGCCGGAAGAGGGTTCGGGAGAGGCCGAGGCTCAAGGGGTTTGAGATGGCCTTGTCCAACAAGGATTTGGAAAGCTTCGGACAAAGGCATGTGGAGGGCATGGAAGACCCTTTGACCTCGGGGTTGGTACTTCTGGGTTTGTGGATTTTTGCTGGGCGCACCAGCAAAGGGATTGGCAGGTGCTGGTCTGGTTTGCTGATCTCTTTTGAGTGGAGGATTATAGCTGAAAGGAACGTTTCTGATACAACGACCCTTCTCCCGGCTTGCCCCTTGATTCAAACTGCCCCCAACTTGAGTGGCGAAAATGCCGTCCACAGTTTTTGCAACAACTGCGAGCACTTGCTCTTTGTTCAGTCCCTCGGTTTTCAAAGCCTCAACAGCAAACAGAAGATGTTCATGGGGATTCATATCCGCCCCTATCTTGTTCTTCCCATTCGCTTCCACTTTGCCAAGGGATTGGCCTTCCTCGGATGTAGCCCGTCCCAAGACTGGGGAGCCTTTTGACATGAAATTCCCAGTATGTGGTGTGGTCGATGATGGAGCCAATGTCCAGGAGGCCAGATCAGTCACAGTTCTTTGAAGATCTTTTATCATTCCCATCAACTCAGAAGTAGTGGGTTCTCGAGTTCGAGATGATTGGGGTTCAGGTGCACCCATCATGCATAAGTCCGTGCTTTCTGGGATAAACACCTCAGGCTTGGGTAGACGGGCCGGGGTGATGTATATGCTGGGGTCATAGGTGGATGGCAGTGTATGGATGAGATTGAGCTAGGCAGGAGATGTTTGGTCATTGGGGTCTGAAGGTGGGGCTATCGTCCGATTGTCGATAAGATTTTGGACCTCATGACGAAGCCGGTAGCAACGGTCGGTGCCATGACCGTGCTGCTGATGGTACATACAGTACTTGGTAGGGTTATGTTTGGCTAGGAGTGGGTTGGGAAGAGGTTGAGGATCGAGAGGTTTGAGATGCCCTTTTTCCATCAAGACTTTTAGTGCGCTAGTCAAGCTCATATAGAGGGGGATGAAAGTTCTGCCCTGAGCTCGGGCTGGGTCGGCTATTTGCAGGCTTGGATTGGCAAAAGGGTTGGCTGTGGTGACTATATCGATTTCAGTGGGTTCGGGAATAGTGCTACTTTCGACATTAGTACTCCTTGAAATCACCCTCCTTGTCGGTTCACTTGTTCTGGGAATGATCCCGCTGTTGAACTCATTCTCGACCTGGACCCCCAGTTCATGCAAACTCTTGAAAGTGAATAGCGGAGCAACTATCAATTTCTGCAACATATCATGCTCGAGGTTCCGCACCATCATCTGCACTTGATCCCTCTCAGAAGGGCGGCGATCTGTCATCTGTGCGGCCTTTGCTCTCCACCTTGTAACAAATTCCACAAAAGGCTCTTTTGTGTTTTGGCGGGTTGCTTCAAGCTCTTGGATGGTCATTTCAACTTGGGTATTGTAGGAATACTGATCGACAAAGGCCTCAGCCAATTCTTCCCAGTTTTGCTTCACTTTGTCCTCCAACTTAGCGCATTAAGTGGTCGCTACACCGACAGGTTCTTCCATACAGAGAGAGTTTCTGTGGCTTAGTCAAACCCATCGGCTTTAGGACATCTAAGAAAAGTCGGATATGTACCATTTGATCCCTATACCCGTTGAAACGGTCAATATGTGGCATTTTGAATCTGTCTGGGAGCCGGACGGCAGACTCAGTGTGCCCATCCTCAATATCGGGAATGGAGTTAAGGCCTTGTGCCTTTTTGAATTACTTCTCAAGGTTCGCAATTTTCACTGCGGTCAGATCGAGGTCATTAGCATCAAGGGGATAACGCCTCTCATTAGGATGCACTAAGGGTCTGAAAACTCGGGCTTGAGCTAACCCTTCTCGAGGATCTGGACCCTGCAAATCTTCAGCTAGCGGAAGTGGGTCAAAGTTCGGCTAGGGTCCCAAAGCTAGATGTGAGGCAGATGCCCCAGATGGGCGCGTTTAATATCGGTCTCAAGCATGGCGCTTCCTCGATGAACGCTGCTATCACAGCCACAAATTCTTCCGAACCCTGTGCCATCACGGGTCTACAGATGATGTGACTGGTGACTGTCGGATCAGATGAACCAATGAGCCCTATCTGGCCCTTCTTTGCCTTGCCTCAGCGAAAGAACATTGGTTGCCCTTGAATTGAATCTCTGACCTAACAAAGTCTATCAGCACTAGTCCAATGTACCCGGGGGATTTCGGAGCCTTCTGAAGCTATGATTCCAGGACTACCTAGCAAAAGGGAAAACATGCAGCATTTCAGCGTAACTTCACCAAAACAGATATGAGCATAACAGGACGATTGTGCCCTCTACTGAATTCTGCCCCAAAATCCGGCCTGTAAACTGTTACCCTCAGGTAAACTGAATCCCAAAATATTGAATTGGTGCCCGCAGGCCTGATGCCCAAACTTGCAAACTGATACATGCATTCCCTGTAGAGACGCACTCTAAAAGCACATAACAAGCAAGTGAGAGCCAAAACACCCCTATGTTGGGGTAGGGTTTCCCTATCCTATTTTGTCAGGAGCTAGGGTTTTACTACGCACACAGCGGTTTCAAACAACCTATAAACGGGTAAACAACCTGTCCTAGTTTGGAATGGTCACTATAGATCCGAATATGTACTAGGTCGAATGGTCAAAAAGGGTGCCCCGGTAAAACCGGGGTTTGTGCTCCCATCTTCCGAGCTCAGAGCCGACAAATTTTATGGACATGCCTTGACAAGACAAGCCTCCGGCAAATCGTTCGGAAATGGCATATGGCAAACACGGTGTCCTAGGCGCACCAATGCAAATGTAATGCAAAGAAACACACAAGTGTAGTCAAAACCGGATATCATGAGTTCGAGTCAAGTTCTCTAAATCCCCAGCAGAATCGCCAGAAACTGTAGACGTCCCCGAACGCATCCCGGGCAAAGGGGTGCGAGCCCTCCCCGTTCTGGTTCGATATTGGGTCACTACAGTTCGAAGGACTCAAATGTCATGGTTCTTCATGTTAAACCAAAGAGTCCAAATCCGGCAAATCGTTTTGAGAAAACTGATTTTTGAAAGAAGTGCCAAACATGGACTGCTTTGCCAGATACAGAGTCGCCACCTAAATGTTTTTTAATGGGAAATTTAGGAAACCCTGACTCGGTGCCAAAGGCCACGTGTCCGTCATCACCAAAGTTGCCTCAGCTCGGGAACTTGGGTACGATTGGGGAAGGTCACTTCGTGAGCACCCCCGCTCGCCCGGTCAAAGACCGGCCTCTACTAACCATGATATCTGATTTTGAAAACATTGTGCGTTCTTATTCCGGTTATTAGCCTAGGTCACTATGTGATGCGCACAGCATACAAGTATAGACTGGATCGCCTGAATTGGAACAAAAAATTTCATGTTTGGTCGTTTGAAAAATGGTTTGATGGTGCTACCCGCAGGTAGGCTAAGACGCAAATTTGCCACCCTCAGGTGGGCTTAGAAAAAAACATGATTTTGCCACTATCTAGTGGGCTTAAAACAAACAGTCAATGAATTGTCCCACTCCAAGTAACTCAACCTCCACCCATAGGCAGTCAAGGCAGTTATATCACATAAGCACATAGCCTCATAGTAAGCATGTTATTCATGGCAGTCACTCACACGCATGCAAGGATGCTAAAGCATAAAACTCACCGAGTACTCCAAGCCAAAACAAAAGCTCGTTAGAAATCCATGCATGGTTCCTAAGATACACAGAATTGCCTAATGCAACACATGCAAAGATGCAACTATAGCAGGCTCGGCTATTCTAAACATGGCATGTGAAATGCTACAACTAACACGTATTCAATTTGGGATTGAAATACAAATGCAGTTAGTATGGTGCGCCGAGCCCGGTGCATGCAAAAAAGATGAATGATGCAAACATGCTGTCATACTGTATGCTAATTGAAACATGCCCTATATCTAACCATCGTAAGCGGGTAAATAAAAGGGAAGAAAGACGCGGGGTTGGAAGACATACATCACATTCACCCACACTTATTACAATTATGTTCGCATGCAGGGTCCAATAAATAATACATCCCAAATGAAAGAATAATACACCAAATATTACAAATCAAGAATATACAAATTCCTAATTAATTAACAAATTAACTAAAAAAATCAGAATCGGCATGCAAGCTGTGGACCGCCTTGACTCGCTGATAATGAAATAATGCATGTTTGGACTACTTTGCGCGGAAATCCACTGGGATGCCCCAATTAGCCTCTGTTTGCAATGTTTCTCGAAATGTGTGTCAGACTCTGAAAAGTTGCTGATTCTTCATTTTGCTGCAACAGAGAGCAGGAAAGGGGCATAGCAATGTATTTCACAAATATATGCATGCCTCGATCCTCGTGCCACCAATCACGCATATCGATGCATGATGGCCGAGGAGCCGAATTGCACAACTCAATATAGGGTGAATGCATATGAATGCTACAACAAAACCTAACTCCATCATGGATAATCCGGACTGTCGGTGACTTGGGAATTGAGACCCGTTCCATTGCTCGGAGTACGAAACGTGCCTCGTTTCCCGTGCCCGGGCTAACTCCTATCCCGAACACAATGCAATATGCATGACATGCATGAATGCAACTAACATGCAACCCTAACATGCACAATGCTATGAAAATGAGATGCCTCGAAATGCGTGCACGTGTGCATGCAGACCGTGGAAATGATCCTAAGGCATGAAATGGCATACGCAATGCAAATTGGACTTATACTAACACGAGTGGACCTCGGCCACACTCACATAAGAGGCCGTGAGATGAAAATGAGATGCCTCGAAATGCGTGCACACGGACACGCAAACCAAGAAAATGGCATACGCAATGCAATGAGGCTATGATGGCATATACAGTGCAATATGGACTTATACTAACATAAGCGGACCTCGGCCACACGCACATAAGAGGCCATGAGATGAAAATGAGACACCTCGAAGTGCGTGCCCGCGGGCACGCAAATCGAGAACGAACCCTCGGGCACCGAAATGCCACTCTAATGAGACATGGCAAAGGCATGGAATATGATATGCAAACATGCAAAAATCAGTGACAAAATGAGGGGCAAAACAGCCCCGAAATGAGGCGAAATAATACCCGATGTATGAAATGATCCCGAAACATGGATTTCAATGCATAAAATGGCCTACAGCTATACCATACATGCATAATTGATACATGACATGAAAAAGAAGAAGCAAGGCAGCCCCAAAAATCACATTTTTACAGTAAAAAACATGGCCAAATAGAAATCACAAGTAGGGCCAAAATGGCATACGAAAATGGCTCCGTAAGGGAGGCAATGAAGCAAGTGATAGATGAAAAGCCCAAATGGAAAAATACCATTCTACAACACTGAAGAGGGACTAAAAATATGCACATTTACAGTAGATAATAAGCCTCAAATCAGTATGAAAACATGCTCAAAATGCAATGCAAGAAATAGGCCACAGGAGGGTATAACATGAAGTATACAAAACATTCCCCAAAAAGCCAAAGACCCTTAATGATATATTCCAAGAAGGTCAAAATATGGCCATTTTCAGTTCTGATCATGGCTGAAAACAGAAGCTAGATAAGCCTAAAAAAGCATGCAAAAATGGGGGCCAAAGAGGGGTATAATGGTAAGTGCTACATGGAGGCCCCCAACAGTGGTGATCCCTTCTAAAATGTTGTAGAGGGACTCAAAATAAGCCTACTCACAGTTCATGACACACTCCAAAAAAAATTAAATATAGGCCAAAGAAATCATGCAAATTTACGGTAAATAGGAGTGATTATGAAGTAAGTGCAAGATAGGAGGCTCAAAAAGGGTTGAACCCTTCTTCAATGTTGAATAGGGGCTCAAAATAGGCCCATTTAAAGTTCACATTATGCTCGAAAACAGATCACACATAGGCTAGAAATCTCATGCAAAAATGTGACACACCAAGGGGTATTGAAGCGAGTACCAAATGGAGGTCTCAAACAGGGTTGAGCCCTTGAACAAACATTAATAATGGCTCAAGAGAAGCTTAGTTTCAGTTAGGATCGGAGCCCAAAACAGTAAGCAAATAGGCTAGAAAAATGGTGCAAAAAATGAGCTAAAAGAGGGGAAATGTGGACTTACCCTTGAAGACTATTCTTTGCTGCCTTTAGGACCAAGGGATGTTGCTTCTAAACCTCTGAAAAACCTCTCCTTGCTGCTGGAATGGAGTGGTGGTGGTGGTGCTTGGTAGTGATGAAGAAAAGGGGTAGAAACTTAGGGATTTTGAGAGAAAATGATAGAGAAATAGAGAGAGATGTATGCAAGGCCCTTAGGGAAATTTTTGTAACCCTAAAACTAGTCTTGGAGGCTGGTTATAAAGGCAAGAGGAGAGGAGAAAAGTTGGAGGGAAATGACACCAAGTTTCCCTCCTAAAGCTCTCCCCCGGATAGAGATATTTTTGGGGGAAAACAACTATACAGCTGTAAAGTGCACACCCTGAGGAAGCTGGCCGACCAGCTATTTTTGTTGCAGGTGGCCGGCCGGCCACCCCCCATGGCCGGCCGGCCAAGGGAAAAAATGGAAAGTTGATTTTCTGGCCGGCCACCACATATTGGTGGCCTTCCATGTGTCCTCAACAAAACCCTGTGGTTGGAAATTGGCAACTCTAAAACAGGAGAGACAACAAGCTACTTTTAGGAGGGGCTCAAAAGTGGAAAAAGGAATTACTGGTCGGCCATAGCATATTAGGGTCCTCCCATGTGTGTACAACACAAATATGTGGTTTGGGTTTGAAGAAAATGGCCCTAGGGTGGTCAACATTGGCTCGGAAGTGAGAAAAACGGGCGTCGGAGGGCGCCGGAGGAATATAACTGGTTACTGAGACAATTGCTGGCCTCCCACCCTTTAGTGACCTTCCTGGTGATAAAACAGAGGTACCTGCCAAAAATGAACAAAAACCGATGCAAAACGAATGCTCGGGGGCCAGAACACGCAGTTCGAGGTCCCGAAAATAGGCCGTTAAGCACCGAAAGTGGCATTCGGCCACGAAGTGGGTCTCTCAGACCCCAGTGTCCCTCAAAAGAGAGTAAATAAGATGCATGCCAAAAATCGGAGAAATCGGAGATGATTAGACGGTCCCGAACCGAGGCACACGGCCTGACGGCTCCGAAAACCGGGAACCGGGCTCCGAAATGGGCAAAATGGCCTACGGCCACTGAGAGATGGTTTACGAGGCCTCTCCCTCCCCTCAGGAAGAGAAACTGAGAAAACCGAGTCTGGTTCGCAAACCGAGGCAAGGCATAGAAGAGGGTTCGGAAGTCCGGAAGCAGGGCTCACGGCCGCGACTCTGAGACTTCTGAACGAGCACGATATGCAACACCACCGAGCGCTCAACCGGTGACGTCTGAGTCTTAAGGTCGGTCAAAAATGGGGTGTCTACAGGCACGTTTCATCACTTGAAGTATGAAACGCCCCTCGTTTCTCGTGCTCGAATTAATACTTAATCCAAACAACAATGCAACACAAGCATGGCAAACATGCAATATGACTTAAGCATGCAAACATGCAACTACATGGCATACTCAATGCTATGTGATATGATTAACTTAACAAAGCTAATGATATGCGAACAATGCTAATGCATGCATGCACAATGCAATGCTACAAGGACAAATTAGCAATGTTAGGGACATGCATACTCAATGCAAGGCAAAATAACTTGGTATACACAATGCAAATAACCACGTGGCATGCATAATGCAATGTAGGATGGCATACTGCATGCAATGAATAGTATGGCATACTCAATGCAATATACATAGCATACTCAATGGACTTAAACCAAAAGGGTAGACCTCAGTCATGCCTAAATCAGTGGCCATGGCACAAAAGTGAAGGCACCAAAAGCATATACAAGCATGCACAATGCAATGGCCAATCAACTAGGCCTAAGAGCATAACTCTCAAGAGTGCTCAAGGAGTGATAAACTAGGAAGTGTGACAACACTAAATGCACTAAAATAAGGTAAGAAATGAAGCAAAATCATTTAATCAACACAAGTAAGGCATGCAATACATGGCACAAATGGTTGAACCAAACATGGACAGAGGTTAAATAGGTCTAAACAAAGACCTAAACATGCTGAGATGAGAGCTCAAAGACCTAGGCATGCAAGCATACAAGCTAAGCCAAAAACTAGGCAACAATGCACAACACTCAAAGGCACTTAAAGCATGAATGAAGTGGGAACATGGCATTGCTATAAGCTCTGAAATAACATGATAAATGATGCCAAATCATATACATGATGCAAATGAAGCATGCTATGGTGCCCAAAGCTTGAACCTAGCAAGAGCACTTGTACTACAACTATGCAAAACATGAAGCATATGGCAAAGGCAACCCAAAACAGTCGTAGAACATGTCAAAATTAGTCTAAAACATGCATGGAAGGAAGCCAAAATATGCTAGCATGAAGGACATAAAGCATGATGCATACAAGGCAAATAAGGTGGATTACACTACACCTGTTAAGGCCAAGGATGGGATGACTCAACCAATAAAAATCAGAGTTATATCATGGAAAAATAACCCCAAATAAACACTGAAATGATGGCTCACAAGATAAGGCATGAAGGCATACACAATGATCCATGTTAAGGCATAAAGGGGCAAACCCTCCAACGCATTGAATGAGTGAAAGATACAATTGCATGGCCATGAAACATGGACTGAAATCACATTACAAATGATGCCAAATCATTGAAATAGGCCAAGCAATGCATTCTAGTCTACTTGATACACAAAGCTAACAAGCTAGAATGCACTATAGCTATACAAAGCGAGGCATGCATGGCCAAAACAACATAAATTAGACCTTAAACATGCTAAAACATGAACAAAGTCCTCTCAGAGCTAAGCCAAAAGCATGCTAAAATGACATGTCAAAGCATGATGCATGTTAGGCTATTTCATGGAAATGCACTACAAGTGCATGGAGCATGCAAGGAGCTACTAAACCAAACCCTAATAGAGGTATGACATGGTAAAAAAACACCAAGAACATACTGAAATGGACTCAAATCATGCTAGAATGACATGCTACTTCATGAAGCACACAAGACTAGTTTGTGTGATTTACACTACAAGTGCATTAGGCATGCATGGAGTAATAAAACCAAGCAAAAACAATGGCATGCCTTAGAAAAATAACCACAAATACATCTTAAGATATGGCCAACATAAGCTTAACAAACATGCTCACACATGAGGCATTCAAAGCAAGTAAACAAGACACAAGGAGAGGGGATGACCCACTCCTATTTAAGTCTCCAAAACCACCTTTCCACCACTGAAAATTCTCTAGATTTCAGTGGTAGAAAGGTCATGCAAAGGTTGCAACAAGAGCCTAAAGGGATGGCTCAAAACAAGGCCTAACAAGGCCTAAGAGGGGGTTAGATCACCCTAAACGAAAAAGTGACCTTAAACAAACTTTTTAAACATGCAAAAACAAAACTTTTTCCAGTAGAAAGCTAAGCTTAAAACAGCATGTAAGAAGGGCCAAAATCTTAAGCAAGAATGGGGGTTTTAAGGGATAGAAACTCACCCTTGAAGACCTTCTTTAAAAAATGCAGCTTCAGCAAGCTTTTCAAGCTCAAATCAACCCAAGAACACCAAAAATAACTTCAAGAAGCCTCAGCAACATGAGCAAGGTGTTTGAGTGTGTGTTTGTGTGTTAAACTAAGGCAAAACTACACTTTTGAAGCACAAAAACAAGAACAAAGAGAGATATAGATACAAAGCTATATCTATAACTCTCAGCCCATTTTTCTGAACCTCTTAAATGAAGGAGGAGCCTCTCCTTATATAGAAGAGAGGCAATGCAAAGCTTGTTAAACAAGCTTGAAAAGAGCTTCATCCCTCCATACATGTATGGAGGAGAGATGAGTGGAAACCAGCTAGCTCAAAAGATCTGGAGTGAAATCTACTGAGACAAAGGATTCTGCCGGCCATCAGCTGTGGCCGGTAGGCATCATCAGTAGCAGGCAGGGACGAATGCAAGGCCGATAGTGCCAAAAGGTGGCCGGCAGTGCACCATGAGGATCATGCTGAAAGGACCAACACATGGTCCAAAAAAAGGGGCATAAAAGATACAGGGTTTGGAAAGCTCAAACCTGTGACGTTCCACCGCGGAAGTCGAGTACTCGACGAGCAATCGAACTAGTGGCTGGGTGTACCTGCAAGCACAACCAAGTCTCGGGGACGGTCAAAAATGGAGTGTCTACACAAACTCACAAACCGCACAAAATGGTCAACCTTGGTACCAAAGAACTTTTACCCCTCTCCATATGTGTCCAACTCGCACCCTCAAGATGTTGTTGGAAAGGGGGCATCTCAAGCTTCTCGATCCACAACCTCTCCCAAACCCACTGCCAGCTAGACACGACCCAACTCAATATCGTTCCTTCCACCAACAACACGGCCATCCTACAAACTTATGCCTTCGTCTACGTCATGAGATCCAGAATCTTATTGACGACAAAATCATTGCCCCTCCTAAACCAAATGTGACAACTAACCCACTTCCCACACACAACCAAGTTCTTCCCCCCAGAAATATTAACCACATCCAAACACTACCGCCTACCTTCAATCCCAGCACATATATTACCTCATCCCACCTACTAAAACTAGAGGTAATTCTTCCAGAAGGCACTGATACATGCATGATAGACTTAACTCCATAAATCCAACCCAAGAATGTGATGGCAGAAACAGAGAAAGAGGAGAATACACCAAAGATCAGGCTGTCTGATACCTGTGTCATGGAAAGGGGGGCTACACTTGCAGAGGAGTATGACCCCAACTTTTACATTGTGGCCATTGATCAGCCAAAACTAGTGGTCATATTACCAGATGTTCTTAGTGTCAATGCTATCGGGGAAGGCCAATTAGGGCAACACCAGGACGATTGGCCTAAAAAAAGCTTAAATGACTTGGCCGAGAAGGAGGAAGACCTAGCCCAGATGGAAAAAGACCTAGCCAATCTCTACTTCTTTGATGAAAAGGATACAAGCAGTGTCCAGATAGGCAGATGGGATTCAAGTTAGCCAGAAACAAACAATGGTTCGCTCAGTAACAAAGAGCTAGATGAGGCAGAACAAGCAAGAGGGGTCAAGAAGGAAAAGGTCGATGCTACATCCTTGATTAGCACAGAACAACTATTGGAACAATTCCAGCAGGAAATAATGGAAGCAATCTAAAGAAAGATAGCCTCAGAGCGAGGAAGTGACAACAAAACAATGCCATTCTGAAATGTAGAAACCAAAACCATAGTGGAAAAGAAATGGCATGCTGTTGATAAAAGGCATGATGTGAACATGCTCTAGGTAAAGCTTGATAAAAATCTGACCATGACTACAGGGGAGTGGTGGCAAGATAATGATTTGAGTTATGCATACACGGACGAAGGGTAGAAATCTGATACCCCCGACGATACGTGGTATACAGACGAGATCAATCACAAGAGCTGGAGTGGCCGGTACTTCAAACCTGCGACTTTAAATCAACCAGAATCCTTCAACAAAGAGGTTGTGAACACAAAAGAGAAGGATTGTGAAGAGAACCTGGTCTTGAAGCAACTCAAGAAGATTCAAGCAGATATATTGATCTGGGGACTGATAATGGCATCCCGATAGTATAGGCAAGCACTGTTAGAGGCAATGAATCGAATCAAACTGCCTATTGACACTACCGTTGATCAACTAGTGTCGTTAGTCACATCCGAAGATGTTATGCCAGTGATATCTTTCACGGATAAAGAGCTTCCACCTGAGGGTGCCAACCACAACCGACCCTTGTACGTGACTCTAGACAGCCAAAAAAAAGTGAATTCTGGTGGTGTTAGTGGATACTACATCAGCAATTAATGTGTGCCTGGTATGGACTGCTTATGCCATAGGTTTGAGGCCTGTTGACTTCACGCCCACAACCCAATCCGTTCGAGCTTATGACAACACGAGTCGGGATGTTATGGGAACGTTCAAAAGCCTTATCCTAATCGGCCCCTCCGAACATGACGTAGAATTCCATGTAATAGATGTACCGGTAACTTTCAATCTACTGCTGGGAAGGCCTTGGTTGTATCAGATAAAGGCTGTGTCATCAACAGTTCATCAGTTGGTGAAATACCCCTTCAAAGGTGGAATTGCTACTGTGTACGGTAATTCTGCGATCTATCCTCCCCAAGGGACTGCCACTCTAGTGTTGGAAATCACGCATGGGGAAGAAGATATATTCCTTTCTGGCTTCTCGCTAACAGAGGCCCGGGTGGTTCAAAACATCATGGCAGAAGTTGATGGAACTTATGTAAGTGCTCAATCCATCTATATGATGAACAAACAGGGACATATGCCTGGATCTGGACTAGGCAGGAGTGGCAAACAAGGAGGTACTATTGCTAAGTCACAACCCCATGCTTTTGGGCTGGGATACAAACCTACTACTGAAGATTGACAAAGGAAGAGAGCTGAGTTGACAAGAAGAATTAAAGCAAAAAAAAAAAATTGGAAAATAATACAAGTTAGTCCACAATCCAATACGGGGAACCTTGAACGGACGCTTTGTCCACCAAGGGGAAGATTTCCCTTTTTGTGGATTTTCGAAACCTTGGTTCGACTAGAAGACAAAGACAATGTGTCCCGGGTTCGAGATCTTCTTCGGGTACCAGTTACCAGAAGAGAAAGATGAGATGGATCTGAACATTAATACAGATCATGTGAGAACTGAGTCTGAAAACTTGGTGGATAGTTTTACTATCTCAATGATCGGGACAAACCAACTACGAATTTCTCTAATCTTATTGTGGATGCATCTAAGGCTCCACACCTGGTCTGGAAATTTGAAAAGGGGATCATCATCAATAGTTCTAAATCGGATGACGAGTCTGAATCTGATTCCACTAAGTCTGTAGAATCGGAGTCAAATTTGAGTCCTTCTAAGTCTGGTACCGCCAAAGGTGGTAACCCGGACACCAAAGTCTTGTCAAAGTCGTCTTCTAGTTTTTCTTTTGAATTAACTGTAACCGAGGACCCAAACTTTTACTAATGGGAATGTCGTAGATTTTGCTTACTCCTCTATGCCTTCAATTTGTTGCACTGATCTTCATTTTCAAAATTTTGACATAATGAAGAGGAAGAAATTACTCGAGCTTTGAAAATTTTGGTTAACCAAGAGGAAGAAAGACGCGTTAAGCCCTGCACAGATGAAATCATTGCAATTGACGTGGGTACTGAGGAGCATCCCCGTTTGATCCAAATCGGATCCACGTTGTCTTCAGAGAAATGCGAGCGTTTAATCAATTTATTAAAAAATTTCAAAAATGTTTTTGCGTGGTCCTATGAAGACATGCCTGGAATCGATCCTAAGATTGTACACCAACGGATCCCTATGAACCCTGAAGCCCGACCAGTCAAACAGAAACTGCATAGAGTTCGCCCAGATTGGGCATTAAAGATTAAAGAGGAGGTTACCAAACAAATTGATACAGGTTTCTTGATGGTATCTAAGTACCCAACTTGGTTGGCTAATATTGTGTCGGTTTCAAAGAATGACGATAGAATCAGAGTCTACATCGACTTCCGGGATCTGACTAGAGCTAGCCCAAAAGATGACTTTCCATTACCCCATATCGATGAACTAGTAGACCTTACATCTAGCCATACTTTGCTTTCATTCATGGATGGGTTTTCCGGGTATAATCATATTTTGATGGCATCAGAGGACAAAGAGAAAACTGCTTTCCCCACGTCGTAGGGTACCTATTGCTATAGAGTTATGCCTTTTGGATTGAAAAATGCCGGGACTACATATCAGAGAGCTGCATCCACTATCTTGCACGACATGATCCACAAGGTGGTTGAGGTGTATGTTGACGATATGATTGTCAAGTCTAAAGAGCGAAAAGGCCACTACACTGCACTAGAAAAATTCTTTGAGCGGATCAGGGAGTACAGATTGAGGTTGAACCCGCAGAAATGCACCTTCAGACTGACTGCAGGAAAATTGTTGGGATTTCTGATCACACAAAGGGGAATTGAAGTAGATCCCTTCAAAATCAAGGCCATCGTAGAAATGCCACCACCGGGGACTGAAAATGAGGTGCGCGGCTTTCTGGGCAAGGTGCAATTCATAAGACAGTTCATCTCAAAATTAACCTTGATTTGTGAACCACTGTTTGGTCTGTTGAAGAAAGGAAAGAAGTTCCAATGGGATGATCGATGTCAGTTCGCCTTTGAACAGGTCAAGCAGCACCTTCAGAATCCACCTTTATTGTCACCACCAGAACCAGGGAAACAACTGATCTTGGATTTTTCAGTGATAGATTCAACTATGGGGTGCTTGCTAGCGCAAGAATCAGAAGCTAAGGTGGAGAAGGCCTTCTATTATCCAAGGAAGAAGATGTTGGATTATGAAACTCACTACACTCCCCTCGAGAAAGCTTCCTTAGCTTTGGTTTGGGCAATGAGGAAGTTGAGACACTACCTATTAGCACATTCCGTAATTTTGGTTTCAAGATTAGATCCCATCAAATATCTCTTTGAGAAACCAGCACTTACAGGTAAGCTAGCTCGTTGGTTGCTTATTCTCTCCGAATTTGACCTCAAGTATGTGACGCGCACATCAGTCAAAAGGAGGGCCATAGCGAAATTCCTGGTAGAACACCCGATAGAAGAAGATAATGGAGCAATGGAGTATCTATTCCCTGATGAAGACATCCTATAGATACAAGAGTAAACATGGACAATGTACTTTGACAAATCATCAAATCAATATGGTTATGAGATAGGTGTATTGCTCATAGCACCTGATGATTCACATATACCTCTAGCCTTCAAACTCCAGTTTAAAGTGTCCAACAGTGAAGTCAAATACGAGGCGTGCATTGCTGGTTTGGAAGCTGCCCTAGAACTAGGGGCAATAAGGTTGGACGTCATTGGGGATTCGAATTTGGTTGTCTCTCAAGCCAACGGAGACTGGCGGGTTAAGGAAGAGAAAATGAAGGTTTATCATTAGGCCCTAGATCCACTAATTCTAAGGTTTCAAAACTTAACGTTCACCCATCTACTAAGAGAGAACAATCGGTTTGCTAATGCTTTAGCAACTCTATCTTCCATGGTGGACGATCCTGCTTGGAGTAAAGATGCGTCCGATTATTATTGAACAAAAGTATATACCAGCTTATGAGACCATTGCCGCGATAAATGAGGTTCAAGATACAAACCCTTGGTATTACAACATTTGGAATTTCCTTGAAAAAGAGGTGTATCCACCAAGGGCAAATGCCAAGGACAAAAGGGGAATACGACAGCTAGCCATCCAATTTATTACCTGCAGAAGCAAGTTGTACAAAAGAGGCCATTTGGGAATGCATAAGCTGTGTGTTGAGGAAGAAGAATCAAGGCACCTTATAGAAGCTATTCACGAAGGAGAGTACGGAGCTCACATGAACGATGTAATGCTAGCTCGGAAAATCCTTAGACAAGGCTACTACTGGTCAACCACGGAAGGGGACTGTATTGGCTTTGTACGGCGATGCCACAAATGTCAGATCCATGCCAATCGCATGAACATTCCACCGTCAAAGCTCTACAATATGACTTCGCCCTAGCCATTCTCAGTTTGGGGAATCGACGTTATCGGCACAGTCACGCCAAAGGGGTCAAATGGGCACAAGTTCATTTTAGGAACAATCGACTACTTCACAAAATGAGTGGAGGCCCAGTCCTATTCCGTGCTAAAAGCATCGCATGTAGCCAAGTTCATCAAAAACAACATCATCTGTAGGTATGGGGTGCCCAACAAGATCATCTCAAATAACGGCTCACATTTCAAGAAAGACGTGATAGACCTGCTTGAGAAATATAACGTGACTTTTCGTAAGTCATTAACATATAGACCGCAGACCAGTGGAGCCGTTGAGGCTGCAAACAAAAATTTCAAGAGAATCCTGCAGAACATAGTGGAAACCTACAGAGACTGGCCGGAGAAATCGCCATTTGCACTCTGGGGCTACAGAACATCAATCCGAACAACTACCAGGGCAACCCCCTATTCTCTAGTCTATGGGATGGAAGCTATTCTGCCAATTGAGATTGATGTACCGTCACTGAGAATTATGGCTGAATGTTAGATAGCAGAGGCGAATTAGCAACAGAGCAGATTTGAAGAATTGATGTTGTTCGACAAAAGGAGGTTGAAGGCATTGTATCACATCCGAGGCTACCAGCATAGAATTGCTAGGGCTTTTAACAAGAAAGTCAAGTCCAGAAATCTCAAGGAAGGAGACATGGTGCTCAAAGATAACCGAGCCCCCATCCATGACCCTAGGGGCAAGTTCAGACCGAATTGGACTGGCCCTTATATCATCAAGTCAATATGGTCTAGAGAAGCAATTATTCTTATGGATTTGGATGGCCTGGAGTTTTCATAACCGATCAACATGGACAAGTTAAAGAAATATTATCCCTGAGAGGCTCGCTAGGCCGAAAACCCGAAAGGACGACCTAGGCAAAAGTTAGAGCATGAAAAATTACGGATAAAGAAAAATTGAGCTCGCAAGGCTGAAATCCCGAAAGGGCAACCTTGGTAAAAATTAGAGTGTAAAATGAGAGAATAAATACTCAAGTAAACCCTCACCGAACTACGTAAGGCCTAATTCTCATCTTTGGGATACGTAAGCAACTTCCTCTCGAAGTTTGGCCATAACCATTTTCAACTCAACTATCCTGTTGATCTGGTTTAATCAATCCATCATTCTCCATCGTTTGTGGGCTTGGTTGTGTTGTTTCCATTCGGGCAAAAAGGTCAGTCACAAGATGAAGCAGTAATGATCCAATGCAATTTAAGGGGTAGTTATGATTTTCTGATTTGGGGTTGTACAGTTTAGGATCGATTCTGTGTGTATCTGATGGTGACCATTTCCGAAAATGGGTTTGAAAAGTTTCTCATAATTTTACTTTTTATAACACAAAAGGAAACTTTTCAGTACTGACTTTAACTTTATTGATGTCTAACACAGGTACATTCTCCAAAACAAAGTTGCTTTTACATTAAAAAAAAAAAAAAAAAAAAAAAAAAAAAAAAAAAAAAACTAGGGGCATAGATGAGTCAAGTGTCAATTTTCTATCTCTTTCTCGTACCCATAGAAATCTCTATAACCAAAGTCGGCCTAATTTGTTCCTTGTCCTCGAGCCAAGCCAAGTACTTGCTAGGAAGGATGTAACTGAAATTTAGGGCCGGAGTCAGAAATTCTCTTGTACTTCAAGCAGTGAGGTATCGAGGCAAGTACGAACTACGAATAGGAAATGAAGCTGGGTACTTTATCCCCTTATTTGGACAAGTCTGATCATGTCCAAACTGGCGTCTGAACTTGAATGGAAAATAGAACACACAGTGCGTAAGGCCAATCAACTGTATACCTGGTTATCGGGACATGCTGTAACTCATCTTAGCTAAGTTAAGCCAAGGGCCACGCCAAGCGATGTCAATTGCAGACCTGCTATGCATCTAGTCATGCCAAATTCCCTCTGAGGAGAACTCCACTAGCTATGAGCGAAGAAAATAAGCTCTGGCCAATTACTCGGGGCAGGGACCTATTAGTGAGAGAAGGAAAATAAGAGAGAACAAAAGAATAAAGAGATGTACATTGAGGGAAAAGTAAGAAAAGGATTTCAAGAGAAAAATAGAGATCGAGTGTCAAGTGATGTAAGGAACATAAATAAGAAGGGTAGGAAATAATACCTAGAGAAGTAATGTACTCCCCGCAAATCGAGTAGCCATTAGTTGATGAAAAGCATCTAAACCTGTCAAAGTTTCGGCCAACACTAAGCCCATACAACTCTTACCTTCCTTAAGGCATTGGGTTACTTCAATCAGTTTAATACTAGCTCCACTGTGACTAAGGGCAAGAAGGAAGTGTGCAAGTAAGCATAAGCAGAGGGCATGCTGCCGATAACCCTGCCAAAGGAGGTTTTCTTTATCACCGGTACTGGAAAACCGACTAATCAAATCCAGAATGTCTAATTCCCCATTGTGAACCAAGGATCGAGCCTCGTGCAAAGTAAGCCCACACATCCGTCCTAAAGCTTGAGCATGGCCAAAACAGGGTTGAGGCATGATTTCTTTATCACGTTGAGATTCCATCAATGCTTGAATTTCCTTAAGTGTCGAACACATCTCTTGTGAACCAAAGCGGAATATATGTGTGATTGGATTCTAGCACCGAGCAGTGGCATGGAGAAATGAAAAACAAAGTGAAGTGCGACTCAATGGAAAAAGAGCATTTAAGCCGAAACTGCAAAAGTTCACCTTTTTCGAGCCATCCAAAGTGATTATCCAGACTTAGAGCCTATGGATGGGCCACATCTCCATTTTGAGAGCAAAATGTAAAAGACTTGCTTTTCTGCCAAAAAAAACAGTATGGGAGCACCATTTATAGAATTTTGGATGGAGTAGTGGATGACAGCTAAGCACCCACCAAACCTCTCATAATGGTCCGACCGTGCCTATTGAGGTCCGGCTGTACCTCAGTGGTGGGCCAAATAGTAGAAAAGGCTGCTCTTTGTCCTCTTGTGTTGTGGATGTATTTTGAGTCTTGTTTTGCTTATACCCAGTCTGTTGTAATGGTTTTGAGTTGTTTCCATTATATTTTCTTGTTATTGAGTTGTATTGTACATTTTGTCCAGTTGAAAGTTGTTATCCGATTCATGAATCAAGCACAAGTATAGGGAAGATTATCATGCAAATTGTTGTCCATTCATCATATGCAAACACAATACAAGAAATTAGCAAGTAGATATCATCCACAAAAAACCTGCTTTTATAAACTAGCGGTTCCAACACCGATCATTGTCTTACAAAATAAAACATAAAACAAAAGAAAGGTTTTCAAAAGTAAAGAGTCTATCTGAAGCTAGTATTTAAAACTACAAAGCAAAGAAATAGAAACAAAAACAACAAAAACAAACAAAAGGAAAATAAAAGAGAGAAAGTCATCATCGTTGTCAATAGTCTCTCTTAGCTCTCCTCCTCCTCGGCTGCGCAGGAGGTACATCGTTGTCATCGCTGGCACTCCTAGAATATACGTCAAACTCCTCTCCCTCCTCCTCAAGGATCGGAGAGCCCTCAAAGGAATCCTCAGAAGGTAAGCGCTGCCTCACTCGGCCTCTGCCTCGATCAGCCCCTTCTCTACCCCTCATTGGGCCTAGCCTCTGTCTCCTAGCTGGAGGAGGTCCTGTAGGTGCCACCAATGCTAGCCTAAGCTGAAAAGGAAAAAGGAAAGGAGAGTGCAGATGGTGTCAAAATGACAAACAGAGTCGGAATGAAATGACTATAAACTAGGGGCAAAGCTTACCTCAAAACCGTGAGCTACTAGAATGGTCTGACTCCTCTGCACCATGAGAAGTAGTCAGTTGACCGTCCGAGTAAGGTCAACTGCAAATGCCCGAGGTACCTGCAAAAGAAAGAGCAAAGTTTGAGAAATATAGCTAGAAACAAAAGCAATAAAACAAGATGACGCACAATGAGTGGAAACAATAAGGAAATGTGTACATGCTCAATGCCTGAAGCGAAAACTATCCAGCGGTCCCTCTCCTCGATCTCATCGATCAAAATCTGCTTAAGCACCTCATTTGGGCGCATGCATGTGATGTCCGTGGGAATCACAAGAAACCTAGGAATAGGAGCAACGACAAGGGCACCTCTAGTAGGGGCATCACCAACACCAGCCACAGCAGTCGCGACCTCCGGAATAGCACGGGCCACGCCCGGGGTGAGGGGCATCATCACCCAAGTATACAAGAAGGTAGTGAAGTCGCCGGCCATATGATATTTATCGCCGTCCTCTCCCTTCATCAAGAGGTCGATCGTATGTCCATCCTATATTTCATCAACTGTTCTCATGCCTAGAGGAGGAGGATGCGGAACGTCTGGGTAGGCAACGCCTCGGGTCTGGCGGATGAACCTCTCCCCAAAGTAATAGTCCCGACCAAAGGGGCCCTCGAACAGGATCCGCATGGTAGAGGCATACCAGGCAGCAGCATCAGTCGCTCTAGATGCTAGGAGGATACCCGCCCAAGGATGCCAATCAACCTGTGAATCAGTAGAGTTTCAGATGTCAGTGTAATGTTACTTATCAGTGTAGTGACAGTGCAGTGTCAGATATCATTCAGTGTCAGAAATCAATATAGCGTCAGAAAATCAGTGTATAATGAGCAAAACAGTGCAATGGCAGATGTCAACAGTATGAGGATGCTAGTACAATATGGGAACAGTGATATGGAATGCAAAGAATGATATTGTGTTACCTGGTCTGTAGTGATCGTATCAAAGAAGCAGTGGAAATATAGGAAGGTCCGGTCTACTAGGCAGTGGTGTCTGAACCGTGAGTTGTAGTATCGAGAGCGGGGTACTGACAACTCAATTGGCCTCACTGGGACCAGAGCTAGAGTGGTGAAATACATGTAAACCCAGAGCTGTAAACAGATGAGCATGAATAAAGCAGATAAGTAGAAAAGAAAATGCAAAGTACAGAATGCAAAGTTGAATAGACAAGTAAAGGGGTGAGACACGTACCTCCCAAACTCTCTTGCAGCCACTGAGTAAATCCGCCTTGCGGCGGGTCACGGAGCTCATGGAACAGTATAAGGTGGCCAGGCTGGCGCCACCCCAATCATACTTTGCCACCAGCGGTAGGTGCACTAGTGCCCCTAGGGTAGTACTGAGGAGATACATGAGGAAGCCACGAGCATACTAGGCATCCTCATCTATAGTAGCTGGCTGACGATCGATGAAGTGATCATAAAACCGGCTACAGCGCACCATTCCTTGACTGCTTCTGTCCGGAATCACTCCAAGAAGCTGGAGCTGTGCCGCTTTCCACTGCACCATGTCCGGATCAAATGGGATCGGGCCGCCAACTCCGACTCGCAAGCCAGTCAGCATGGAGAAGTCATATGGCGTCAACGTCATCTCCCCAGTCGAAGAGAAGTGGAAAGAGTCTATGGTGTCCCGCCATCTCTTCGCTAAAGCTCTATATAGCATTGACTCAGCCCGCATCTGGATGAGCCCGGAGTAGAAGGGCCTAAAGCCGGCAATATCTACTACTATGCAAACCTCCGCGGGAAGCCGCTCATATCAGGGTCGAGGGCCCAATATGGTCCCATAGCCAATAATCCTCCTAGCAACGACTTGTAAATAAGGAATGTATCAATATATGCACAATAAAGACGAATTGTTTGTTCATAAGTTTCAACATATGTACAAAACAAAGGAAAGTTGCTTACCGTGGAGGCTTCGGCAGACAAGTGCTCCATGGGCTCGCATAGAAGTGTGTCCTCCTCTAGTCCAGGGATGAAGCCCATAAATCGTAAAATCGCACCTAGTGGGAGAATGTGAGTGCGTGGCTGGTAAGTGGCCACATCAAATGGCCTATCCGCAAGGGGAAGCAAAACTAGAGCATCATCGGCCTCCATATCTGCACCAAGGGCGGCACCAATATCTATGGTTGGGTCCGAAAGGGGAACCTCGTCACTAGCCATGAGAAAAAGTAGACAAAAGTGAAGAAAAAAATGAGGAAATAAGTGAAAATGGGAAAAAAAATCCCAAAATTTCAAACCCTAGGAGAGAGAAAGTGAAGAGAGGATGGAGAATCAAAGGGATAAAGAGGAAAAATGTGGGTAAAAGTGAGAAAAACAAAGAGAAAACCCAAACTTGCACCAAATCAAAATCCAATCAGTTCAAAATGTAGAGAATGAAAAGGGTTTCAAAGGAAAAATGACGAGGGTTGTTGGGTTTGCAAGAAAAGAGAGGAATCTAGAGAGATAGGGATCCTAGAGAGAGAGAGGGAAGGTTTTCGGATGTGGAGGTGCGTGAGAGGTGAGGGGTTTGTTTTGTTTTAAAAAGAAATGTCGTGACACTGCCCAAAATAGCCCTTACCGCCATCAAAGTCTGGCCGGACCTGTGTATATCCAGTCGAACTTCGCCTATATCTGGTCGGACTTTGATGAAAATAAAAAATAAATAAATAATAATAATAACAATAATAATAATAATAATAATAATAATAATAATAATAATAATAATAATAATAATAATAATAATATGTTTTTACTTTATATCTCTAAGTATATTAAAAAAAATTCATCGAATCAAATCATTTTGTTTGTGTCGTTTTATTAATTGTTGTTTTACCAAAAAAAAAAAAAAAAGAAAGAAAGGGGGGAAAATCAAATCCTTTTGTTGTATAGTTTTATTTCATTTTGAGTAAGCATATATACTGCAAATATATATATATATATATAATTAAAATAAAAATAAAAATAAAGAAAGGGGTTGTTTTCTTTTATTCATATAAAATGTGTTTTTATTTTATTTGAGTATATAAATAAATACTATAATATATATATAATCAATTTGTTTTATTTTAAGTTGAATAATAATAGTAATAAATGATAATAATACTTCTAAATAAATAAGTAAATAAATAAAAGAAAGAATTTTATTTATTTTATTTTGTTCCAATAATCCGTAAAGTTGGTATTCTGTCCTGTACATGTTGCTCTGTTTGAGTCCATTTTGTGTCTAGTTTTGGGTCTATTTATCAAGTTTTGTCTGTTTTGTGTCCATTTTATGTTCATTATTCAGATTTCTTATTCGGAGTTCCATAAATAAAATTTTAAAAAAAAATATTTGTTTTTATTGATCTCATTTGTACAAAATATATACAAAAAAGGAAATAAAAAAAGAAAATAGGAAAAATAGAAAATAAAATATAAAACAAAAACAAAAAAAAAAGAAAAAAAGAGAGAGAGAGAGAGAGAGAGAGAGAGAGAGAGAGAGAGAGAGGGATCTTGTTCTTCTTTCTTCTCCGGCAACGGCCACATGCCTACGTTGACCTGCGACAAACGGCCATATGCCGACCTCATTTGCTTGACTCTCTTACTTATTTCTTCAACTCAATTTCGTTCTGGGAGACCTTTGAAGGCCCTGCCTCAGTGCCTTCACCAAGAGAGTTAAGTCTTCGCCGACCATCAAAGGCAAAGTACGATAGTGCTCCGAACCGGGCCATAGAAGTGGCTTGTCCTTTTACCTCTTTATTCTCAATGGAGGTGGCCTTCCATTTAAGCTCTTTGTTCTCCACCTTCAGTGCGCAAATCTCTGCTCGCGCATCCTTGTACATATGAGGAAGCAGAGTGAGTTGGGCATTAATCCGATGTACCCCACATGTCCTGTTTTGCAGACGATGAGACAAGTTGGTGACCGCGGCTACTGTCTTCATACATGACTTTAACGTGTAATGGTTGGCCTCAATATCAGTTTAAGCAGCCATCATTTGCTCAACTGTCAATGTAGGAAGACTAGGATGAGTCAAAGCAGCGGCACTTGGCCCAAGGGAGCTCGAGGGGTCATTAAGATCCGAAAAGAAAGAGAGAGAGAGAGAAGGCGGGACAAAGTCATTTGTGAAAGGTGAGAGGTATAAAAGAAGGGAGTCGCAAAGAAATGGCAGAGAGCAGACTGAGTTTTGTCTCTCACAGTCCCTCTATTCTACCTCTCTTAGAGAAAAAAGAGAAAAAGAAAATAGAGGAGGAAGAGAAGAAGGAGAAGGAAGAAGGAAGAAAGAAGAGAAAAAGAAGACGAGAGAGAAAGACAAAGAGGGGGAGAGGGTCGAGGCATTTGTCGGCCAACTGACACTGGCTGACGCAAAAAAACGAGGCCGTGTGTCAGACGTGGTTTTCGAAAGAGAGAGAGAGAGGTGGGAGAATTGTATACATATATGTATTATATACATATTTGTTTGAATTCTTGTCACAGGAGTGCCTGGGCTCAGTGGTTGAGGGACCAAGGAGCAAAGCCTGAGGTTAGGGGTTTGAAACCCCGTATCCCCACATCTATGCATTTTGTTCCCTTCTTTTTGTGTTTTGCGTACGCATATCGTATATATCTCCCGTATATATCTGTGTATATATCCGTATATGTATAGTTAAATGCAAAAAAAAAAAAAATCAAAATTCATAAATTAATCAAATCAAACAAAAACAAAGAAATCATTCTACTAACATTCTTCCATTCGCGTGAGGCGCGTCTGGACATCAAATTTAGGATTTCATCTTTGTCCGATTAAAACCTTCATCCTCTCCATATGAACTACGGTTAGTTACGGCACCCCAATTTCCCACATCGCGCAGTCTTGTGCACCCCAATTTCTCACACCGCACTGTCTTGTGCACCTCAATTTCTCAAACCGCATTGTCTTTTGCATCTCAAGTTCAATTTCAAATATTCCTCCTCTTGCGAATGGAGCGATTGGACTTCAAATACTCCTCCTCTCACGAACGAAGCCATTGTAGTTCAAATATTCCTCTTCTCGTGAACAAAGCAATTGGACTTCAAATATTCCTCCTCTCGTGAATGGAGCGATTGGACTTCAAATATTCCTCCTCTCACGAACGAAGCGATTGGATTTCAAATATTCCTCCTCTCGCGAACAAAGTGATTGGACATCAAATATTTCTCCTCTCGCAAACGGAGCAATTGGATTTCAAATATTCCTCCTCTCGCGAACGGAGCTATTGGACTTCAAATATTCCTCCTCTCGCGAACGGAGCGATTGGATTTCATTATTCCTCCTTTTGCGAATGGAGCGACTAGATTTCACTATTCCTCCTCTCACGAATGGAGCGATTGGACTTCACTGTTCCTCCTCTCATGAACGGAGCGATTGGATTTCACTATTCCTCCTCTCGCGAACGGAGCAATTGGATTTCACTGCTCCTCCTCTCGCGAATGGAGCGATTGGATTTCAAATATTCCTTGTCTCGCGAACGGAGTGATTGGATTTCACTATTCCTCCTCTCGGGAACAAAGCGATTGGATTTCAAGTATTCTTCCTCTCGTGAACGAAGCAATTAGATTCCACTATTCCTCCACTCATGAATAGAGTAATTGGATTTCAATATTCCTCCTCTAGCAAATGAAGCAATTGGATTTCAAATATTCCTCTCTCACGAATGAAGCGATTAGATTTCACTATTCCGCCTCTCGCGAACGAAGCAATTTGATTTCAAATATTCCTCCTCTCGCAAACGAAGCGAATAGATTTCACATATTCCTCCTCTCGCGAACGGAGCGATTGAATTTCATTATTCCATGTGAAACACGGTTGGATTTGGTTTGCTCTGATTTATGCTTTCGTTTAGTGTCACGTCATTGTCTTGATTGTATTTCATTGCATGATCATAAGTTATGTATTGCATTTCATTGCATGATCATAATTTATGTTTTACATATCATTTTGCATCTTGCCCCTGAACTATGGATGTTTGATTTCTTGCAATAGGATACGTAGGTAACCCTCGAGTTCAACCAATTATGTGTGCATTTTTTTGTTTTTGCCAAGGTCTTATGATCTTGTCAAATGGGTCATCTTCGGGCTTTGATATTCACTCATGTCATGGAATGACTTCGAGCTCTGTCAAAGAGGGGCAACTGTAGACACCCCAATTTTGACCACTCGTAAGACTTTAGGCGCTTTATTCTGAGCACTCAATGATGACGATTACATTGAGTCAGTGGTTTGAATTCTCAATAAGGGAATACGAGTTCAAGCTCTAAACAATTCCAACTTGCATACCCACTGTATTTCTACCCCAGAATTTCAGTATTGCACCTTGTACCAACCTGTATTGATTCTGAAAGTAAGAAATAGCGAAAATACACTGAAGTCTGGCCGGACCTTAGTAATCCGGCCGGAGACACCAAGGTCCTGCCGGACCTCTTGACTTTTCAGGTAGTATCAGCAGTGTTCTGCCAGCTGCCTAATTCTGCAGATATTTTGATCAAACCTGCTCGAGGCCTATCAATAGTAGGGTTCAAACTGCTGTAAGGAGGTTGAAAAACATATATAGAATTTGGTTAGAGAGATCAAATCAATATCAAATGACTTAGAAATATCAAGAGTGAGTTAGAAATATCAAGAGTTAGAAATGATCAACGCTATCATCCTTCTTGTTCTTCTATAAGCTATTATATTATCCCTACATACCATACAAGAGCTTGAACTTGGAACTTGATATGAGGATTGAAAATCATAACTCAAACTTGAGGGTGCTTCGGAATCAAGTTTGGTTTACAACAAGAACACCTTCTCCACAAGAGGTAAAGATTTGTTGCTTTTATTTCAATCTTTGTTCATCTTTTTCTTGTGTTTTCATATTATTTTTGGACTATTTTGAGGGCTGAAACTTGTGATTGAAAGCTACCCAAAGGTGGAAGGGTTAATCCCCCTTGCTTGAACCTTACTCCTGGCTTAAATCCTTATGTTTCCCACTTGTTTTCGCCAACTTTTGCCACTGTTTTGGGGCTGATTTGGGACTATTTTGGGGCTCTTTTTTTTTTTCAACATCTAAACTATGTGATTTGAAGTTGTAAAAGTGGAGGGGTTAGCCACCCTTCCTTATACTTGTTTACTAGCTTTAACCTCTTTATGATTGCGCACCTTCTATAGCTCAGTTTCAGCACTATTTTATGCTATTTAGGGGCTATTTAATTTATTTCAATAATTTTGTTTTACATATTATGTTTTTTTTACAATAACCAATTAATCAACTTTGCATAATCATCTTTGCAATCTCCCTCCATTCTTTGTTTATTTCGGTTAAAAAGTTGTGAAAAATTAAGGTTGTTCAAGTATAAGAAATAAATTTTTTCATGTGTAATGGTTTAATCTCTTTAGAGGTTCATTACCAAAGGCATAAAAACTTTTTCATGCTTAATGATTTAATCTCTTCGGAGGTTCATTACTAAAGGCATACAACTTTCTTATACTAAAGCCAATCTTTTATTTTTTTTATTTCTTTTTTATCACCAGTGTGTTTACTTTTAAGGGACTGATGGACCCTTGGAAATCACCAAAGAAAGCGTTATTATAACTTATTATCAAGTTTGGATTTCAAGTCATTATCGCCCACTTTGGTTTTTCTAAATCACTATCACTCGTTGGAGTTTGACTAGTCCTTGTTGCGCATCTTGAGTTTGACTTGAAATCCCTAACCTGTAAATAAGTTTGACTCTTCCTTTGTAATTTCCCCTGAAGAAAAATAAGGTTTATTTCCTCGGGTTAAGTCGATACTTGTTTCCTTTTATTGTGTTTCAGACTTAGTGGATGTAAATATCACTGTGGACTTAATGGATTAAAGAAAAAGGAAAGGTAATATAAAAGAGGCTAATAAAATTAAGATTAAAATGAATCAACCGACATAAAGAACCAATATGATTGATTGAATTCGGTCGGACGTCATACTGAATTTATTATGTCAAAGCTTGTCTTACATCAATTCATGATGTTTTGATGAATCTTGAAGCGTCTTTACGGCCAGATGTTGTACCCGAGTCTATTGTGTCAAGCCCTGTCTTATATCAATTCATGATATTTTCATGAACCTAAAGCGTCTTTACTTCCCTTCTTGAATTTGCTTCATGATAAGAGGGAAAGGTGGTTGTTATGCATTGCATTTATTGATCTGTGTCCTATCGTGTCCAAAATCATCTTGCAAATCAACTTGTAACCATAGATGGTTTGGGAACCGAGTTCGTTCCTCTCTTGAGTATTTTCTATGATAGAGAAGGATAGAAAAGACAAACATGGCTAGGAATACTCTATCTGCACTGTTTCACCTCAGGTACAAAAAATCGATTTTCACAAGAAAACAAGGTATTGGATTTATTTAGGGCTCGATTGAGTCGCGTTTTGGGTCGGCAAGGCTCTAACAAATTGCAAAACAATACACTTTTGGTCAAAAGCAGTAACTAGGGGTGAAACAGAACAAATCCCAGCAAGGTAGGCAGGGTAATCCCTGAGGAGCATCAAGCAATCATTGCATATCATTATTGTCATAAATTAGACAGCCCCCCCTTAGTTAATAATATTCATTAGGATTTGTAATAATTATTTATTCGGACACTTGGACATTCGAACCCTCCTTCGTGAGGACAAATATGTAATAAGTTGTATGTCTTCCAACCCCCATTCTTTCTCCCTTTTATTTTTCTGCTTATGAAGGTTAGCAAAGAGACATCATATTTTCAAATTAGCCTTTTCATGACTTGCATCCATTCGTTTTGCATGTATAAAAGTCCGGCTCATCATATTATTCAAATGTCAAATTCAAACTCTTTACTTGAATACGTGCGCTATCACATGCCTTGAATTGACTCGCATGCGATGCTAGTAGCTGAGCTTATTAATTGCATATTGTATGTGTTACATTAGCCATATTACATAATTAGGATCATGTATTCTTCTAACTAGTTCCTCTTTTGGCTTGGACTACGAGGTAAGTTTTTATGCTTTAGTATATTGCGTAAGTGTGATTGCTGTCATATTAAACATACTGTCATGAGGCTAAATGCTCAATTGTTAAACTGCTTGAATGCCTGTCGATGAAGGCTATTCACTGAAATTGGGGTACTTTGATTAATGTATATATCCAAAATCATTTTTTCAAGTGATACATATGCGAAACACTTGTTTTTCAAAACAAATATGAAATTAAACGTTCCAACTATTCATGAAATTAGTCTATACTTGTATATTAAAGATAAAATAAAAACATATATTGTGCATAAGAATCATATCATAATTAGTAGAGGTCAATATTTGATCAGGTGAGTGGGGTGCTCATTATTGACCTTCCCCTCTCATACCGAAGTTCCCGAACCAAGACACTTTGGTAACGACGGACTAATGGCCTTTGGCATGAGTCATAGGTTTCTTAAATTCCCCAAAATAAATATTTAGGTGGCGACTCTGATATCTGGTAAAGCAGTCCATTTTTGGCATTTGATTCAAAACATCGATTTTCCAAAAGAAATTGCCGGATTTGGACTCTTTTTGTGCTTCCACTGTTTCACATTGCACTTGTGCAATCAGATTCAGAACCAACACAAGTAGAGTCTGAACTGTACGAGCTATTCATTCTTCCGAAAGGGAGCACGAAAAGCAGGCTACACCCCGACTCGTGCCGAAGGCCATATGTCCGTCATCACCAAAGTTGCCTCGGCCTGGGAACTGAGGTACAAGAAAGGAAGGTTATGAATTGAGCACCCCCACTCACCCGATCAAAGATCGGCCTCTACTAATCATGATATGATATTTTATAATCATTATGTGCTCTAGTTTCGATTATTAAACCAGCATTACTATGTGATGCGCGCAAGCAAGTATAGACTAGTTTGCAAGGCTTGGAACAATTCAACTCATGTTTGTTTGCGAAAATGGTTTGAATTTGCCACCTCAAGTGGGCTTAAAGTTGCAGATTTACCACCAAAATAGTGGGCTTAAAAAAACATGATTTGCCACTCAACAAAGTGAGCTTAAACATACATTTATTGAACTGTTCCAATTCAAACAAGAAGCCTTCATCCACAGGTAATCATGCAGGTTAGCATTTAAGCACATAGCCTCATGGCAAGCATGCTAATCATGGCAACATTCACACTCATGCAAGTATGCTAAAGCGTAAAAACTCACCTAATACTCCAAGCTAGGAAAACATGAGTTAGTGAAATATACATGATTCCTAACTATACAAGATGTCTAATGCAACATATGCAATATGCAATTATTAGGCTCGGCTACTAATATGGCATATGGATCGATTTGAACAACATGCGATTAAACACGTATTCAAAGAAGTATTTGAAATGACAATGTAGTTTGAATGATGCGCCGAGCCTTGGTGCATACAAGACAAGATGAATGGATGCAAGCATGCGATATGCTAATTAAAACATGTCCCTAAGCTAACCATCAAAAGAAATTAAATAAAAGGGAGGAAGACATGAGCTTAGAAGACATACACACACGCACACACACTTATTACAACACTACGCCCTCGCGAAGGAGGGTCCGAATGAATAAGCTAACTAACTAGCTAGCTACGCTAATTAAGCTAACTAATTTTTACAAAACGAAGTCGAATAACTAGTTAAACTAACTAATTATTTACAACACTTAATTAGCTACAACTAATTAATTACAAACACATATTTAAGCTATTGCTAATTAAACCAATTAGCTAATCCCGGGAGGCGAGGAAGTCCTAAGCATGCTCAGTTTCCACCCGAAAAGCCACTGCTTTGCTGCTGAATGCCTCTGCTTGCGCATTGAACACCAACAACTCTGTCCACTTCCAGAACACATCTACTCCACCTTACCAACACGCTATGCAAATTTCACTGATGGCCGACAAGGTGTTGGTCGGCTACCAATGGTGGCCGGTTGACTACTGATGGTGGCTGTCGGCCACTGATAGTCTGGACTTCCTTGCTACATTAGAGAGCAAACAGAGCAAAACAATGTATTTCTCAAGGGTTGTTTGCACACTTTACCTCTCCTTTTCATGGGGAAATCAAAAAAGGGACAAAATTTGGTTCATAAACCATCAATCAAGCAATTCATTGCAAGATGGCTTGTGAAACCAATTATGCAAGTTTAATAAATGCAAGAACAACACTCAAATGACCATCACCCTATCATGCATGATCAAGGGCAATGGAGACCTAGGAAAATGGCACATTTCATCACTTTTGAGTATGAAATGTCTCATTTTCCTTATGTTCAAACTAACGTCCGATTTGAACACATCCAATGCAACACAAAGAATGCTTATCTTGCCTCTTTTACTTGCCAATTTTGTTTACACATTTTAATTACCGAACCATCCTTTAATCAATTAGTCCATTGGTAAGTGTCTTCTAAGGTGAAAGAAGTGTCCACCAAAGGGCAGTTTAAGGCATGAGAGAAGCTTCATGCCGTTGGTAATGAACCCTCAAAGGAGGATTAAACTATTAAGCATGAGCCTTAATCTCAAGCTTAAACAACCCTAAGGTTAAAACAACCTTCAAAGCAAATGAAAAAGTGAAGAAATGAGGGAGATTGCAGAGATTATAAGTGCTGAAATTAGGTAAGAAAAAGTACTAAAACATGCAGTCAACTCAAACCAATGATGATTAAAGCCTTAAAACACCAAGCTAGTGAAAGAACTCACACTACAGCTATGCAAAACAACACTCAAAAGGCCCTAAACAGCCAAAATTGTGGCAAAATAGTTCAAAATAGAGTGTAAAACATGTTGAACTTGAGCCACAAAAAGCCTAAAACATTAAGCTAACACATGTGGCTAACTAGGCATGCAAACAAGGCATAAGGAGAGAAGGGTAACCCCTCTAATTTTAGACTTCAAAATGAGTTTTTTACCATAGAAAAACCTCTAAAATTCAGTGGTTAAAAGGCCCAAAAAAATTTGATTTGAAGGTGATGAACAAAGGCACAAAAACTTTACAAGCAAAGAAGCAAGAAGAGTGAACCACCCCCTAACTGAAAATGGCCTCAAACCAACACTTTTAAGCCATAAAATAGAGCTTTTTACAGTTCAAAATCAGCCTCAAAACAATTGGAAAAGATGGCAAAGCAAGGGTGCAAACATGTATAAAGAGAGAGTGTTATACCTCTTGAAGAGAAGACACGATTTGGCCAACAAATTCCAGTCACACACACCTTCTAAAGCTCAAAACAAGTCCCAATCTACCGCAACCCAAAGACTAGCAACTTCTATCAAGGGTGTATAGGAAAAAGTATAGGATTTGTGAGCAAATGTGTATAAAATTACAAGAGAGAGAGAGAGAGAGAGAGAGAGAGAGAGAGAATTTGGTCCCAAATTTTCTAACACTCCAAAATGGGGAAGGAACACCCATATATATAGAAAAACAAGCCATGAGCTTAGAAATATCCCACCATACGTGTGTAGGCAGATGCAGCTCAGTGTGCTAACAACTGTCACAACTGTCAACAAATATCAGAAAAAATACACTGGTGGCCGACCGGCCACACCAATGGCCCATGGCCGACAACCTATGGTGGTGGCCGGCAGGTCACCCCAAGTTCCAGGCTTGAAACAACAAGGTTTTTGTTCAAAACAAAGCACAAAGTGGACAAGCTTTATGTCACGACCCAAACCCATCCCTAAAAGTTTGGTTCATGGCCGGCCCGAACATAGGCCTCAAACAGAATTTAGAATAATATTTAAACACATACGGGATCTTAAGCGGAAGCAATGTCAATAAAAGACAACATCCATTGACCTTGTGCATACATGATGGTTTAATTAGATTCAAGTATTTAAATACATTCCCAGAGTTACACATACCATCACATAATCTATATAGATCTCACACACACTTAAATAACACTACACAAATTACACAACTCCCACTAATCAAATTACAGCCTCAACACGGAGGCGTACCCCAGGCGGCTTGACAGACGGGTAGACCTCAATACAACTCTAGTGTCAATTCCCAATGGCTCACCTACATAAATATACACAAAAACGGGGTGAGCGAGGCTCAATGAATAATAGCAATGTAAGGAGGTGAGTTAAATGAGCATAGACTTAAAGAATGTAAATATGCATATTGAACCATACACAGATCTTTTTCATAATCATGTCTTCAGACGGCCTCAGGCCCACATAACACAGAACAGCCTCAGGCCCAGATATAATACAAAGCGACTGTAAGCCCAGATATGATACAGGATGGCTGTAAGCCTAAAGATAATACAGAACGGCTGTAAGCCCAGATATAATACAATCGACTTTAAGCCCAGATGTGATACATAACGGCTTTAAGCCCAGACATGATACAGATTGGCTTTAAGCCCACAGATAATACAGAACGGCCTTAGGCCTAACATATTATGCAGAGCGGCCTCTGGCCCAGATATCAACAGATTGGCCTCGGGCCCATTATTAATAAAACAGAATGATTCCAGATACACAAAGATATCATTGTTCCATAATACACATATGTTCATCATGAATTCAGATAGTTAACTAACAGAACGTCAGTATTAACTATTAACAGTACGCAAAACGTACTGCTATAGTACTGTTACTCAATAGTGCACAAAGATTTTCCCATGGTTTATTACAAGTCGACATAGTTGTCTTGCGGATAATAGAACATTAACAATAACTATTAACAGAAAGCAAATGTATTACTGCATTAATAGGGATAGAACAATTCACATCATTACAGCCTCGGGCCCACGTCTATTACTGGGGACAGAACGACCTTAGGTCCATATCAATGCCATTATTCAAGCATATCGATTAATTGAATCAAAGCACAACATCAATGGAATAGACCATTCACAAATAACAATACATAAATCATAATCACATGAAGTAAGTGAAACATATTGTTACACTACTATTACTCACGGTGATCGGCTCCCGGTAGTAATGGGACGATGTCCTCGTCTCGACCTACGAGTACAGTGCACAACACATAATATGAGATTAGACTCGATCCATTACTTATTCTCTTTGATCACTCAATCAATTAGCCATGGTGGTACCAAGTTCATTATTCCTTAATAAGTTATAATCCATGTCTCAGAAAATAGGAGAAATCGATGGGAAATGGTTTAGGCGAAGAAATGGTATAAAATTGGTTGATAGAAAGTGAACAGTCACCACTAATTTGGGCATAACTATTTTTTTATTTAGAATTTTGGAGTGAGACCACTTCTATTGGAAACTAGACTTCTGGGGCTTGATTTTAGGCTCAAGCATCACTCAAAACGGAGTCCCAAGGCAAAAGATATGCTTATTCAAAGTTGGTTGAACAAAGCTGTCCCCCGCACGTGCAGGAAACAGAGCCGCACGTGCGGCCCTGGGCAGTTTGCAGTCCGAAAATGGTTGAAAAATTGGGACTTCTCATTTTCAAAATCGAACCTCAATTCCATGTAAATCAAAGCCCAAAACACTTTAATACATGACAATTTTCACATTATTAATCTCCATTAAACATCATAACCTCAAAATATTACTCAATTCCCAAGCACAAGGACACAAGAGCTTAATATAGCCATAGTTGGGATTCAAAGTTCACATCTTCCATATCAATCCTTGATTTCATGTAATTGATGCTTTAAACATAAGGATTCAAGATAGATGGTCATACCTTAGTTCAATCTTTGTCTTCCTCTTAATTCTCCTCCATTTCCTCAAGCCTCCATGGTTGATCTCCTTTCTCTTTCTTCAATTCCCTTCAATCCACTTCAAACCCCCATGATTGTTAAGCTTTTCTTCAAAAATCTTGGTCTCTCTTCTCTTTTCTCCCTTACAATTCTCTTCTCTTTCTTTTAGATATTTTGGCCTCCCAAAAGATGAGACCAACCACTCAAAGACATATCTACACATATAAATAAACACCCACACATGGCTTAATACAATAGGGAGAGCCAAGCGTGGCCTTACGAATTGCACGAAATCAAATTTCAATTAAAGTTCCCAGGTGACCCTAAAAATTGTGCTGATCATAAATATGTCCCCTGTTCTGGTTTCTGAAACCTCTAGGGCCTTCAATTTGCAGTACAAAGTTAACCACCCAAATATGCATTAACGAATCAGACAAATTAAATTTCTAATTACTTTTCCCAAATAGCTTTAAAAATTCTCATTAACATATCTATGTACTCAATTCCGATTTCTGAACCCACAAAGGTCGTTAATTCCAGTTTTAAAGTCATAACTCAACAGATAGTTCTTCAATTCCAATAGATATAATTAGATTAAAACACATTATCCCATAGTTAAACAATGATGACTTCTTATACGCATTTTGGGGTTGTTACACTTTCAAGGCTCAAAGACAGGGTGTCACACCGAGGACTTCAGGCACTCAAAGCGAACACATGAAATCATAATCATCGAGTGCGCAAGCGATGACATCTAAGTCTTGAGGTCAGTCAAAAATAGGGTGTCTACAGTTGCCCCTCTTTGACAGAACTCAGAAGTCATGAAATGACGGGAGTGAATGTCAAAGCCTAGAGACGACTGATTTTTGACAAAACTGAAGACTTAGACAAACAAACGAAGATAGAAAACAAATGGTTGTGCCCGTAGGCTGTCTACGTATCCTTTTGCAAGGAATCAAACTAGCGTAGTTCTGGGGTAAGATGCGAATGATATGCATGATGCAAGAACATAACTTATGATCATGCAATGAGATTGTAGAATGAAACATCTAAATACAAATACAATGCAATGAAAATGCCACATTCAAACGAACCGCAACAAGTTACAACATCCCAAACTTGAAAAGAAATAAGTAAATGAACACGCCACGCATGAGAATCATGAGCCAAACCACATTTTTTGTAGAAAGGATGTAAGAAAATTATGCAAGCTTAACTACGCGACGCAAAGGAAAGGCGAAAAGTAACACAACCGTCAGGCTCACCCAAGGTTTCAACCAAGATCCTAGCGTGTGGTACGCAAGAAGATAAAGTGAACACGTCCAAACGCGTCTCACGCGAGAGGAGAAAGTGAATACGTCCAAACACATCTAACACGAAAGGAGAAGGTGAATACGTCCAAGCGCGTCTCACGCGAGAAGAGAAAAGTGAATACGTCCAAATGCATCTCACGCGAGAGGAGAAAGGTGAAAACTTCCAAACGCGTCTCACACGAGAGGAGAAAGGTGAATACATCCAAACGCGTCTCATACGAGAGGAGAAAGGTGAAAACGTCAAAAAGTGTCTCATGCGAGAGGAGAAAGGGAAACGTCCAAATGCGTCTCATACGAGAGAAGAAACGTGAATACGTCCAAGCGCATCTCACGTGAGAGGAGAAAGGTGAAAACATCCAAACATGTCTCACGCGAGAAGAGAAAGGTCAATACGTCCAAACATGTCTCACGCGAGAGGAGAAAAATGAAAACGTCCAAACGCGTCTCACGCGAGAGGAGAAAGTGAAAACATCCAAACGCGTCTCACGCAAGAGGAGAATGGTGAAAACGTCTAAACACATCTCATGCAAGAGGAGAAAGTGAAAACTTCCAAACGTGTCTCACGCAAGAGGAGAAAGGTGAATACATCCAAACATGTCTCATGCGAGAGGAGAAAGGGAAATGTCCAAACGCGTCTCATACGAGAGAAGAAACGTGAATACGTCCAAGCGCATCTCACGCGAGAGGAGAAAGGTGAAAACGTCCAAACATGTCTCACGCGAGAAGAGAAAGGTCAATACGTCCAAACATGTCTCACGCGAGAGAGAAAAATGAAAAGCTCTCGTCTCCGAGTCCAGAAAGTGAAAGAAAGAAAACATCCAAACGCCGCGCCAGAAGGGTGAAAACGCTTCTCGCAGCGAAGAATCTAAACACATCTCATGCAAGAGGAGAAAGTGAAAACTTCCAAACGTGTCTCACGCAAGAGGAGAAAGGTGAATACATCCAAATGTGTCTCACACGAGAGGAGAAAAGTGAAAACGCATTTCGAAAGGTACAAATGATCCACCTAGAACTCCTCTGAATGAACCGTACATACAATATTGTACCTATATAAAACTCAACAAATGCGATGCAGTAAGAACGCATGTTCTACGCAAAGAAGACAATCGAGGCAAAATGCTACATGAAGGCATATTCAACACCAAGTACCAAATGCATGTTCTATGCATGATTGAAAGCATGTTCTATGTAAAGCATAAAAATGCATGTTCTATGCAAAATTAACAGCATGTTCTATGCAAAATTAACAGCATGTTCTATGCAAAGTACAAACATGCATGTTCTATGCAAAGTACAAGAAATGCATGTTCTATGGATGTAATAAAGAAATGCATAGTTTATAGAAGAACAAAAGCGTATTCTATCGAAACAAGTTCAGTAGCATTTCCGATTTACCTCTCAGAAAAGTTGCGATATACAAAAAGGATACACCTCATTCAACAAGTGACGAACAACGATCACAGAAAACATGGTTTTGAGCTTCCATAGAGAGCATTTGAACTCAATTGTGACCTTTCGTTGCACCTCTCGGGAAACAGGGATAAAAATAGTATCAAGATTCAATATAGGAGCACTGGGCACTGGACGGCCATAAGGGGAGGACGTCGACCACCTATCAGCCACCCCTGAAGATTGTCGGCCACCAATGGGGCTTGTCGGCCACCAATGGCAGATCGGGCCCCAAATGGTCTTTTCACCATGGGTCTTTACATATACTCACCCATACTTCATTTCCTTACACCTCCAAAGTTGAAAATCCTTCCCCTCTCTCTCTCTAGACACTTTCCCTCTCTAGATCTGAGCTTTATACGTATTTTCCAACGCCCCATGCATATTTTCTTCACTAAACCCTCTTAGTTTACTCCGTTTTGAACCGATTGAAATTTGATTTCGGTGCTATTTCTTGGAGTTTTCGAGTTCTTCTTGGGTTTGGTGCCTTTTTTGGACTTTAACTTTTTTTCTCCTTTTCTCTCTTTTAGGGTTGACTTTTGGCATTTTCCACCTATTTTTCTCATTTTTGACCACTTTCTCATCTTCTTTCCAGATGGTAGACGACAAACCACACAACGGAGCTTCCCCGAAGATCCCACCCCAGTTGTCTCCAGAGATGGAGGTGGAGCCTGAGCTAGTGCTACTGCCACCCAGGATTCAACCCTTTGATCTGACGACATATCATCCTCGGACGCATGTGCTACCACCCGAGAGTATCTTGCATTTAAGAGGGTTTACGCAAGGTGCACCAGAGGACCTCTTGCTACAAGAGCTGGACTTTCATTTGTCTTACGGCACCACCGAGGTATACACTGTATTCTTCTATTTTCTTCAGTGTACATTGCATTTCTTGTTGTAACTGTGTTCCTTGCTTCAACTGTAATGTTGTATTGTTTATACTGCATTTCTTGCCCTAATGTAGACATCCCATTTTTGATTGTCCTCAAGACTTGGACGTCGTCGCTTGTACATTTAATGATTATGGTTGCATGTGTTAGTTTTGAGTGCCCAAATTCCTTAGCGGAACGCCCTATCTTTAAGCCTTTAGACCTTGTCCTTTCGGTACCTTGTTTTGGATCAAAACTTGGTGCCTGGATCTTGTGGTGACCTGTCGGCTACCACCAGAGGCTATCGGCCATGGCCCTTGGTTGTTGGCCATTGGTGTGGCCGGTCGGCTACCAATGGTGGCCGACGGCCACCAGTTTCTTTTTCCAGATATTTGAGATATTTTTTAACAATTTGGGCGGTATTTGTTAGCACATTGAGTACGTGTATGGTAGGGTGTTTCTAGGCTCAAGACTTGTTTTTCTATATATAGGGGGGTTCCTCTCCCATTTTGGAAGGTTAGAAAATTTAGAGAAAAAATCTCTCTCTCTCTCTCTCTCACACACACAGACACACACACACAAAATTTTGTGCTTAACTGCTTGTTTTCTCTACACTTTTGTGTACACATCCTAAATCAAATCCTCTTACCTTTGAGCTGAGGTTACTTGCGGTCTTCTTGGAGCTTTTCAAGTTGGTTTTAGCTTGGTTTCGTGCCTAGAATTTCCCTTTGCTTCAAGAGGTAGTTTACTTGCCTTGTTTACTTTGTTTTGCAAGCTTGTTTTACCATCTTTTCTTACTGTTTTGGGGTTGGTTTTGAACTAAGAAAAACTCTATTTTTTTGGCCTAAAAGTGCTGGTTTGAGCCCCCTTTTTTAGTTAGGGAGTGGTTCACCCTTCTTACTCATTGTAAAGCTTTTGTGCCTTTATTCATCACTTTCAAATCAACTTTTTTGTGCCTTTTAACCACTGAATTTTAGAGGTTTTTCAGTGGCAAAAAACTTATTTTGAGGTCCAAATTTGAAGGGGCTAGCCTCCCCTCCTTGTGTCTTCTTTGCATGCCTAGTTAGCTTCACATGTTAGCATGTTTTTCTAGCTTAACTTAGCTCAAGTGCAGCATGTTTTACCTCTGAAATAACCTTTTTTAGCTCTATTTTGGGCTGTTTAGTTTGTTTGAGTCTTGTTTTGCATAGTTGTAGTGTAATCCCTTTCACTAGCATAGTGTTTTAAGGCTTTAATCATCATTGGTGTGAGTTGATTGCATGTTTTGGTGATTTTTCTACTTCATTTCAGCACTTATAATCTCTGCAATCTCCCTCATTTCTTCACTTTTTGGTTTTGCTTTGAAAGTGGTTTCAAACCACTTGTTTGCCTAAGTGTGAAATGGAGGTGCTACACCTAATGGTTTAATCCCTTAGAGGGTTCATTACCAACAGTGTAATGCCTCTTTCATGCCCAAAGCAACTTGTGGTTTGAGCATTCTTTCCCTTAGAGGACACTCACCAAAGGACTTAACAGATTAATGAATGATTTGGTAATTAAAATGAGTAAACAAAATTGGCAAGTAAAATAGGTAAGATAAGCATTCTTTGTGTTGCATTGCGTGTGTTCAAATCGAACGTTAATTTGAACATAAGGAAAATGGGACATTTCGTACTCAAAAGTGATGAAACGTGTCATTCTCCTAGGTCTCCATTGCCATTGATCATGCATGATAGGGTGATGGTCTCTTTGGTCTCATTTTGCATTTATTGAACTTGCACAATTGGTTTCACAACCCATCATGCAATGAAATTGCTTGATTGATGGTTTGTGAACCAAAGCTTGTCCCTCATTCGATTTCTCCATGAAAATGAGAGACAAAGTGTGCAAACAACCCTTGAGAAATACACTATTTTGCCCTGTTTTGCTCTCCGTTGTAGCAAGGAAGTTCAAACCAGAGTGGCCGACCGCCATCACCAGTGGTCGACTGGCCACCGCTGGTAGCCGAGTGGCCACCATTGGTTGCTGACCGGTCCCATATCGGCCACCACTGAAATATGCACAGTATATTGGTAAGGTGGAGCAGAGTTGTTCTGGAAGTGGACAGCTTTGTTGGTATTCAAATGTGCAAATAGAAGTTTTCAGCAGCAAGACAGTGGCTTTTCGACTGAAAAATTGAGCATGCATGCATCCCTCGCTTCCCAGGATTAGCTAATTAGTTTCATTAGCGATAGATCAAATACGTGTTGTAATTAATTAGTTGTAGCTAATTAATTGTTGTAAATAATTAGTTAGTTTAACTAGTTATTCGATTTCATTTTGTAATTAGTTAACTAGAGTAGTTAATTAATTTCAAGTTTTGTATTAGTTAGTTTATTCAATCGGGCCCCCCTTCGGAAAGGCGTAATGTTGTAATAAGTGTACGTGCGTTTGTGTATGTTTTCCAACCTCATGTCTTTCTCCCTTTTATTTAATCACTTTTAATGGTTAGATTAGGGGCCTATTTCAAATTAGCATACCTTATGCTTGCATCCATTCATTCGTATTGCATGCACCGAGGCTCGGTGCATTATTCAAACTGCATTGTCATTTCAATACCTCTTTGAATACGTGTTTAACCGCATGTTATCAAATCGATCTATATGCCATATGAGTAGCCGATCCTATTAAATTGCTTATTGCATGTGTTGCATTAGACACTTAACATAGTTAGGAATCATGCATATTTCACTAACTCATGTTTTCTTAGCTTGGAGTACTAGGCGAGTTTTTATGCTTTAGCATACTTGCATGAATGTGAATGTTGCCATGATTAGCATGCTTGCCATAAGGCTATGTGCTTAAATGCTAAACTGCATGAATGCCTGTGGATGAAGGCTTGTTGTTTGAATTGGAACGATTCAACGAATGTGCATTTTAAGCTCATTTTGTTGAGTGGCAAATCATGTTTTAAGCCACTATGTTTGGTGGCAAATCCGCAAACTTTAAGCACACTTGAGGTGGCAAATTCAAACCATTTTCGCAAACAAACATGAGTTGAGTTGTTCCAAATTGAGAAAACTAGTCTATACTCGCTTGTGCACATCACATAGTAAAGCTAGCTTAATAATCGATAAGAATGCATAATGTTTATAAAAAATCATATCATAATTAGTAAAGGCCGATCTTTGATCGGGCAAGCGGGGGTGCTCAATTCATGACCTTCCTCCTTCGTACCCAAGTTCCCGAGCCGAGGCAACTTTAGTGATGACGGATACGTGGCCTTTGGCATAAGTCATGGGTTTCCAAAATTTCCCAAAATAAAATATTTAGATGGCGACTCCGTATCTGGAAAAGCAGTCCATTTTCGGCATTTTTTATCCTAAAATCAATTTTCTAAAAGATTTACCGGATTTGGACTCTTTAGTGTTTATCAGTTTCACATTGCACATGTGAGATTAGATTCAGAACCGCGGGAGTCCGAACTGTAAGCCTTTCTTTTCAAACCTTCCAAAAAGGGGGCTTGTAAAAGTCGAGCTACAGTTTTTCGCCACTCTACTGGGGATTTAGAGAACTTGATTCAAACTCATGATATGACTTTTTATCTACACTTATGTGCTTCTTTGCATTTGCATTTGCATCAGTGCACCTAAGTCACAGTGTTTGCCATCTGCTATTCCTGAACGGTTTGCCGAAGGCTTGCTTCGAAAAGCTTGCCAAAAGGCTAACGGTTGCGGGCTTTGCCACGATGGGAACACAACCCTTGGATCTGGACTATCATTGTACCATTTGATCCTCCTTTCACTTCTCGATGTTAGGTGTGAGAGGTCTATTAGGTAGTCTTGCTGAGGTATCCTTTTTGACCAATTGACCTAGTTGCATATCGAAAACCATAGAGACTATTCCAAACTAGGACAGGTTGCTCACCCGAATACAGGAATTGTGTGAAGCCACTTGTTGTGCATAGTGAAAACTTAGTTCCTGACGAAACTAGGACAGGGTAATCCTATCTCACCATAGGGGTGTTTTGGCTCTCACTTGCTTCAGATGTGCTTTTAGAGTGAAACTCTGTAGGAATGTATGTATCAGTTGTAAGTCTGGGTATCGATTTTTGGGAGGCAAAATTCAATTTTGAGCATGGTTCTACAACTTTGATTTCATCAATGTGCTAATTAGAATCTGAGTAGAGGGGATGTGCGGTTTCTGATTTTTGTTTTCTTTTTGCTTTATTTCTTTTTTGCAAGGTAGTTTTTCACCATTGCTTCAGACAATTTTGTTACCCCCCAAGCACTCTAGACCCGAGTGAGAAAAATTTGTATATTCGGGGATCTTGTTACGGGAGAGCCAGTGTTTGTTTCACTCCCACCGGTTACCAGACGGAGGAGGACCAGGTAGAATTCACCAATCCAGCAGTCACCTTTTACTTCACCTACGCCCAGTCAGGCCCAGTCTTCTACTCCAGAAAGAGAGTATTCACTAGTTCTGATAACTCAACATCCTCCAATCAGCATGAAAGATATGCTTTGTCAGCTTTAGTAGACTATTGAGACTATGTAGCTAGATGTTGCCCACCAACCTGAGACCACAACCCGCCAAGCCGAGGTCATAACCCGCCAAGCAGAAGTGATTGAAAGGCTTCAGCAACAGCAGCCACAGCTGGCAGTAGCCTCTGCATTCCATGCACCTCCAGCGGGAATTCTGGTACTCGGGGTCACAATCAATGTCTAAGAGAGTATAGGCATTCTGGCAGATCTGATCCCACCTCAGACCTCCTAGACACCTGTTTACCAAATGGAGGTGTCGTTTGAATTCGAGGTTGACCCCACTGCACTGAAGGTCAACAAGCTAGAAAAACTCTTCAAACGGGTGCAGGGCGTGAATTCAATCCCTGATATTGAGGATGGATACACAGATTCTGCAGTAACTCTGTCGGACATATTCATGATGTCGCACATAGACCAGTTTGACAACTCTGGGGATCCCATGGTCCATCTATGGCTATTCTCTGATATCCTATAACCAATGGGTCTAACTAGATTGTAGAATTTGTCGCTTTTTGGCCGGATCTTGTCGAGTATAGCAACCATTTGGTATGCCAAGCTTGAAGACTCTGTGAAGAGAAACTGGGAGGAAATGGCCGAGGCCTTCATAGCGCAATACTCTTACAATGCTCAGATCGATGTCACTACTCGTGATCTTGAAGCAACTCACCAAGAGCCGAAGGAGGGCTAAGGCCTCTATGATGACTATTTGGCCGTCTAAAAAGGACCAAATCAAAATGGTGGTCCGTAACTTGCAAGGAAGACTATTACAGAAGATGATAGTCTTGGCTTTATTTACATTTGCTGAGTTCCATGAAATAAGGGTGCAAATTGAGGATGCAATGAAGCAGGGGCTGATAGACCATGAGAAGGAACAACCTAAAAGGACCTTTACACGCAGCTCCAATGCAGCCACGACTGGTGGCACCTCTGCACGGCCTTCGGATGTAAGTATGGTCACCACCACCCCCAAAACCGCCAACACCTCCAACACAACTCCACAAACCTCGAGCTATCAAGCCCGAAACCAAAGGGTCTTCACCCCACTCTATATGACTTTGTCCAAAGCCTTAAGGGTCCTAATCAAAAAGGGGCATCTTAAGCCGTTAGAACAACGCCCACTACCCGATCTTCTCCCTCCGATACACAACCCAGCCAAATACTGTGTTTTTCACCAACAGCATGGTCATGACACTGATCAATGCTTCTGACTGCATCATGAGATTCAAGATCTCATTGACAATAAAGGGATAGCATCTCCCGAAAAACCCAATGTCACCACAAATCCTCTCCCACCACATAACCAAGTCCCTCCACCCCGGCATATAAACCTCATCCATACACTGGCTGTCCCTTATGACCCCAGTATATACATCACCCCTTTCCACCTACCTAAACCGGCGTTCCCTGAGAGCACGGACTTGTGTACGATGAACACGTCTACACTCCAACCCGAACCAGTGGTGGTGACAGTGAAAGATGAAAGGAGGTTAGCCTTAGTGAAGGATATCAGTCCGCTGCCCGAGGGCTTTGAGGACTTATCTGAAGGGATGAACAACCTGAACTACTATGTTGTGCCAATCAATCAAGCTAAGCCAGAAGTGGTGTTGCCAACTGGGATAGGGGTCAGTGTAATTCGAGAAGATGGACCAAGTCAGGGATTAGATGATCTAGCCGACCTGGAGGAGGTTATAGACAATTTGTAATTCTTTGATGAACAAGATCAGGGGGACACGCATATTGATTGGTTCGATCTAAACGGGTCAACAGACAATTCTGGTTGGCTAAGTGATGAACCCGATATAGATGAGGGAACTGACTTGAAGCTGGAAAAACAGAAAGCGAGAATCACTACAATAGCCGAAATAACTGATGGGAAGGGTAAACTGACGGAAAACACCGATGAAGAACAATTGGCTTAGGAACTTGTGATAACCCTGTCCTGTGCTATGTTAATTAATCATGCTTATGTTTGTAATTATGTGCTTAATTTGAATTTGGGTGTTAATTGCATGATTATATGTGATTTTGGCTTTGTATCTGTTCACCGTAGGAAAATCTATTAGAATCTGTGCTTTGAACTGAAAATTGAAGGCCTTCCCGGCTATAGAAAACGAAATTGACTACGTCATTGTGATTAGTGTAATTTTTAGAGCCTACGGTGAAATTTAATTAGAAATTGATTCATATCAAAATAATTAGATTCAGAACGATTAAATTAGGCTCAATTACGTAGCCTTAATTAATTTGATTAGGCCAAGGTATATAAGTGGCCTATTTGCATTGTTTTGAGCTCATTTTCTATTTTGGCTGAAAATCACACTCTAGAGAGAGAGAGGGGCCAGTTCTAGAGAGAGTGAGAGGAAGAATTATGTAATTTGGCTCAAAGGTTATGAATTTGGCAAGCTACACTCAAGATTTAACTACCTTTGTGAGGATTGAAGCTCCTAGGTGAGTAATTGGGCATGAGTTCATGGATTTGAGTTTGTAATTCAATGAATTCAAGTTACATTGTAATCAAGAATGTGAATTATGTTAAATTTGGTTAATTTGAAGTTTATATGCACATGCATGTATAGAATTGTCATGATTTTGCATAATCAAACATGTAGCAAGTTAAATGTGATAAATTGAGTGCTAAGTCATATATGCAAGCATGGTTTTGTTAAGCTCCATGAGTATGAACATTATTTGTACTATTTGGAATGGAATTTGAGTTCAAACATGCATTTTATGAGGAATTGAAAGATGGTCTCTAAAGAGATTAAGGATTTGGCACCAAATTGCACATGTAAGCATGATAATGTTGAATCTCATGAAGATGATCATCAATTGTGTTATTTAAGTTGAAAATGAAGCTTATACTTCACATGCATGTATAATTCAAGAAGATGTGGAGTTTATATGAAGTTTGAATGCATGGGTTTTAACCACACAAGAGATGTGTTGATTAATTTAAGAGTATGATTATGGATTTTGAATAATTGGCCTCATATTGCTTACATCCTTATGATATATAATGTGTTTCCACGTTTTTGAACCAAGAACATGAGTTTTGGGCCTTTGAATGTTGAGTTTGAATATCAAGAACAATTCTAGAAATTCTAGAATTTGGCGTGTCTGCTCGAGCGTGAAATGATAGTTCCCAGAACTTTTGCAGACATGGATGTCCGCTCGAGCGGGGAGCCATGTAGTTTGACTTCCAGCTCGAGCGTCCAAATTTATGCTCGAGCGCAAAAATGAGGCAACCAGTACTTTTGCAGACCTAAAGGGTCTGCTCGAGTGGGAGCCCTGTTTCAGAAAGTTTGTAAAGATGTTTTGTGTTTCATTTTCCGTTCTCTTCCATTTCTGAGCACTCTTAGGCATGCATTGAACACTGTAAATGGATTAAGAAGATAATAAAGAGGCCTAAGAGGAATGCACAAGTTAAGAACGGATTGAATCATTTGTGACCCATATGTATTATGTAATGTGTAGGGTCGAGCTCAAGGGCAAATCCACTGGCAGAACACTGTGAGTAATATCTTAGTAAAGATATTTTCAAGTATGTTACTTTTTGAATGCTACTTCTGTATAAGCTTCATGGATTTGTTGATTGAAACAAGAATGAGTATTCTATATGCCTAATTTTGTATAAGGCCGTTTGATACGTTGATATATCTAAATTCGGCCTAAGGCTGTTTGCCATTTGCCGTTTGCCGTTTTTCGTTTGCCGTTTGCTGTTGATATGTTTGATATATTCGAATTGGGCCTAAGGCCATTTGACATGAATGATTGGGCTAAAGGGCATTGGACATGAATGATTGGGCCAAAGGCCGTTGGACATGGATGATTGGGCCAAAGGCTGTCGAACATGAACGATTGGGCCAAAGGCCGTCGGACATGAACGATTGGGCCAAAGGCCGTCGGATATGAACGATTGGGCCAAAGGCTGTTAGACATGAATGCAAAGATGGCCTAAATGCCGTTTGAATATGTCATTTGATATGTTTGAATACCGTGATGGGCCAAAGGCCGTTTGAATGAAAGGGATCATGATCATGAATATGAAATACCCATGATTATGAATATAAAGAGAATGGGCCCGAGGCTGTTTGATACGCCTGATATATTCGAATTGGGCCCGAGGCTGTTTGATATGTTTGAATTGGACCAAAGGCCATTTTGAATAAAGAGTTGGCTGGACCAAAGGTTGTTTCGTATAGATGGACCCGAGGTCATATTGTTTTATATAAGAATTGGACCTGAGGTCATTTTGCATGTGGATATGATGTGTTGGACCAAAGGTCGTTTTGCTTTGTTGAGATTTGTAAATCTAGTGTGAATGAGAATAGTGGTTCAAATGTGTACATTATAAGTATGATTCATTTATGAACGAACCTCATTCATTAACCTCTTTATTTTGATATTATTTACTAGGCGATAGCTCACTCTTATTTATATGTATATAGGTGAGCAGGGGGACGTTCAACCCCAGCCTTAGTGGAATTTAAGAAAGGAACCCAAGTTTTGTGAAGTCAACCCAGGTGCCTTACGCAAGAGGCTTTGTTTATGATCTTTTGTATTTCTTTTGCTACTTCTATTGGTCATGATAGACCATTTATGTGTATAAGCTTTTGGCATGGCTGACTATGTGTTTGAATGATCCTGGGTATACAAGATGTTAACTACTAATATGTGGTGTGAGTTATTATTAAGTATATGTGAAATGTTTTGACATGCCATGTAAGCATAGCTTATTGGACAAAATTTTTAAGTTTGCTTCCGTTTTGGCCCCTTCACTCTATTACTATATGTTTGTTTTGGTTTGAGACCACAGGTAATCTCATGATTACTGGTCGATTATGACCTTGATCTATAGGGGCGGGGTCGGGTCATGACAGAACTAGGCATTGTTAGTACTGTACATACAGAGCAAGAAGCCACGCTGGAGCGGTTTGGGCAAGAAATGAGTGAGAGTGATCAAAAAGTTGGAATAGCTTAATGCCCCGTGGGAATGTTTCTGCTGATAGAACACTTAGACTGGAATTAGACAATTGCTTGTCGGTTGCCGGAGGTATGTAATGGGAAGATGATGATCTGCATCTTGCCCACACTGATAAGGATTGGGGTGAAGGCCTTCCTAACAATACCTAGTATATGGAGGAAGTCGACTACATGACAAAAAGTGGCTGATATTTCAAACCACCACATCTGGACCAACCCGAGGCATCTGGGAAGGACAAAGAGGTAGAGAAACAGAAAGAAAAGAAATTAGAGGAAGAGGCTGTGCTGAAATAGTTGAAGAAGATTCAAGCTGACATATCTATCTGGGGCTGCTTATGGCATAACAAGTGCTCAGACAAGCTGTACTGACAACGATGGATAAAACAAAGTTGTCCATCGACAACACCTGTAGACCGCCCCGAGAACTTCACTCTCCGCACGCTGTGGGCGTGAATCACTTTGTTCTTAGCGACTACAGTTCGGACTCGTGTCATGGTTCTGAATCTAATCTCACAAAGTGCAATGCGAGACCGATAAATCACCAAAGAGTCCAAATCCGACGAATCATTTAGGAAAACTGATTTTTATAAAAATAAAAAAAAAATTGCCAAACATGGACTGGTTTGAAAGATACAAAGTCGCCACCTAAATGTTTTATTTTGGGGGAAATTTAGGAAACCCTGACTCGTGCCTAAGGCCACGTGTCCATCATCACCAAAGTTGCCTCAAGTCGGGAACTTGGGTACGAGAGGGGAAGGTCATGCAATGAGCACCCCCACTCGCCCGATCAAAGATCGGCCTTTACTAACATGATATTTTGTTTTTGGAAACACATGTGTTCTTATTCCGGTTATTAACCTAGAATTACTATGTGATGCGCACAGCATACAAGTATAGACTAGATCGCCTAAGTTGGAACAAAACATTGCATGTTTATTTGTTTGAAAACAGTTTGAAATTTGCTACTTGCAAGTAGGCTAAGTCGCAGATTTCAATGAATTGTTCCAATTCAAGCAATCCAACCTTCATCCACAGGCACTCATGCAGTTATATGAGTTAAGCAGTTAGCCTCATGGCAAGCATGCTAACATGGCAGCACTTACACACATGCAGTATGCTAAAACGTAAACACTCACAGTGTACTCCGAGCCAAAACAGAGAACTAGTTAGAAATCATGCATTATCCTAGTTCATGTTAAGATGGCTAATGCAACACATGCAAAAATGCAGCTAAGATAGGCTCGGCTATTCTTAAGATGGCATATGAAATGCAACTTGATAACATGTTGAACACATATTCAAGTAAATGTGTTGAAATACAATGTAGTTAGTATGATGCGCCGAGCCCGGTGCATGCAAGACAGATGAATGGATGCACCCATGCAAGCATAAGGATGCTAATCGAAATATTCCCTAAAACTAACCATCGTAAGCGGTTTAAGTAAAAGGGAGAAAGAAATGGAGGTTGGAAGACATGCATCACACACACGCACGCTTATTACAACAGTTGGCCCTCTCGACGGGGGGTCCGAATAAGAAGCTAACTAGCTAATCTAAGCTAATTAAACTAATTGTTACATCACAAAACTAATTAATTAACAAGTTAACTAATTAAGTGCAAAACGAAGCTAATTAACTAACAACTAACTAGTTATTACAACACAAATAAGCAGCTAAACGCATTAACTACTTAAATACATAACCAAAGCATAAACTAGCCAAAGAAAGCAGTAAAGAGAGGTCCTCGGGATGAGGAGTGCATGCATGCTCGGTCGCCTCATTCGAAAATCCAACGCGATGCCCCGATTTGCCTCTATTTGTAACTGTTCTGAGAACCTTGCACCAAGCTCCACAAAGCTTCAACTCCACCAGAGGAACCTGTAGGAACATGGCCGACCACTTTCTGGAGTTTCCAACCACCTGCTGACCACCTATCTTTGCTGCAGACTAGAAAAAGTGGTCGGCCAGTGTAGACACCCCATTTTTGACCGCCCTTAAGACTTGGGTGCTACTGATGGTTCACTTGGTGATGAATGATGTGCAGGCCAAAGGTTCGATTTCTTCGGCAAGAGGAGAGTCAAATCCCACCCTCACACCCCATTTTGGACCAAAGATATTTTGGATGGTTTTTAGACCTTAAATCCCTCTCTTTCAAAATATTTTTGAAATAAAGCTTCTACGATGCTCTGAGGCTCGCATTTTGTCAAATGTTGCACTTTTCGGTAAACCGAGCAAGAACAAAGTGGAAATGAATGAAAGAGAGATGAAATCTTTGAAAACTCTTTCAAAACACCTTGGTTAGGGGTTTGGAGTTGAAGAAAAGAAGAGAAGAGGGAAGAAACCCAGTTGGGGGAGAAAATGGGCATGAACCGTTAAGAGAGAGTTGAGCAGCCCTCGCTGAATCGAGCCTATTCATTTGCATACTTGGATTTCAACTATGAGGCCACCACCATTGGAAATCTTACTTCTGGGGCTTCGTTTTACACTCAAGAATCTCCTAAAGCCAAGTCCGGATGGGGGAGATATGGTTGGTTGAAGTAGGGCATCAATCCGGTTGGACCAAAACTGCGCGGCTTCACCAAAACAGGCATAACTTTTTTGCACAGTTGGAATATTAATGCAAGGCTGACGCCATTGGAAAGCTAACTTCCGGGGCTTCAATTTGGCCTTGGCAGCCATTTTTTGGCCTTGGCAGCCACCTTCCGACCACTTTTCATTTCGGGAGACCACTTTTTGTCCTGAAAAACCAGAAAAAGTGGTCGGCCGACCAGAAAAAGTAGCAGGCAGACCACCTTTTCTGGTCGGCGGCCTTCCTGCAGATTTTGCAAAGTCTGTAGACGCCAGCTGTGCTAGCTAGAGGGCACAGATTGCATCCGCCATACACGTGTATGGAGTGATTTATCCAAGCCTCTAAGCTTCTCCAAGAAGCTTTAGCTTATGTTTTGCTATAAGAGAGGAGGCCTCTCCCCCTTCTCCAGGTTCTGAAATTTGCTAAGAGGGATAGATACATCTTCTGCTCTGTATTCTTCTCTCCCTCTATATTTTGTGCCTTAAAGAGTGTTATTCCTTCACTTTTGCACTACAACTCCTAGCCACACACCACCATATTTGAGCTGAGATCCTTAGAGGTGGTATTTGGGTCACAAAAGTTGGTTTTGGGCTAGAGAAGTTGCTGGTTTTGTAGTGCTTCAAGGGTAACCCCTTTTCCTCTTTTTAAGCTTTATTTTGGTTACTCTTCTAGCCATCTTTGCATGCTTTGTTTGGCTTAACTTTTAACTAAAAAAAGCTTTATTTTTGAGTACTTAACATGTTTTCTTTGAGGCCCTTTTGGTGCTGAGGGTCATCTTCCCTCTTGCATGCCCTACTTAGCCTTGTTTTGTGCCATGCCATAAGGCCTTTGAGTTAACCCTTGCATAGCCTTTTAGCCACTGAAATCTAGTGGATTTTCAGTGGTTGGCATGTGGTTTTGAGGCTCTAAATCAGAGAGGGGTGACCCTCTCTCTTTTGGTCTTGTTTGCTTGCATTTTTGGCCTATCAAAGGGGCATATGTTTTCATACTTTCAAGGCTCAATTTAGGCACTTTATGGTGACTTTTAGGGCCTACCTAGACTCTCTATATGGCTGGTTTGGTCACCTTGGGTTTCCCTCTTGCATGTGTAGAGTAATCTCTTTTGTGGCTTATCAAAGTAACATGTCATTCTTGCATGTATTGGTCATATTTCAGTGGGTTTTTGGTCATCATTTGGCATACCATGACTCTATTTTCAGCTGGTTTGGTAACCTCTCACATGCTTCATATGCTTGTAGTGTAAATCATGTTTACTGGCTTAGAATGCATGCTGTTTTGGCCCTCTATTCTAGCATATTTTGGCCATGCTCCAACCTGATTTTCTTCATATTTTGGGCTGCCTTAGCTCTTTTTGAAGCCTCTTGGTCGAAAGATGCTTGTCATGCATGCTTGTAGTGTAATAGCCTTGACTAGCTTCGAGTTTTGAAGTCCCTTGCATGCTTAACTTGAGGTATTTTCATGTTTGGCATCATTGAGCATGATATTTCAGAGCATATAGAGTTGTCATACTTCCACGTTTTCCACTCTTTAAGTGCCCTTGAGAGTTGTGCTTTTATACCCTATTTTGTGAACCATTGCATGAGCTTCATTTTTGTGCCTTTCAAGCCATCGTCCCAACTCATTTTGCTACTGTTTTGGGCCTGCATAGGGTCTATTTGGAGTTGGTTTGGCCATTTGAGCATTGCCTTGCATGCCTAAAGTGTAATACACTTCACTAGTTTCGATGCTTGAGCCATTCAACATGCATTACATAAGTTGTTTGCATAATTCGGAGTCATTTTGTATGCCATTTCAGAGCTGAAACATGTGTCATTGCACTCCATATTTCATCCTTTCAATGCATTTGGAAAGTTGTGTTTTGTGCCTTAGACTTGGGGCCGTTGCATTGTGCATGATCGTATGTGTTTTGATGCCTTATTTCCATCATCTATGGGCCACTGATTTGGGTGTGGCTGAGGACCATCCATTTTGGTTTAAGTCCACTTAGCATTGTGCATGCCATGTAGTTCGTCGCATTGAGTATGCTACTTGACATTCGCATTGTGAATGCTAGTTGCATTTTGTCATATTATTGCATGCTTATGTTGTTTTGCATTGGGTATGTGTGCATTAGCATTGTGCATTGTGCATGCCATTAGCCTTGTTAGGTTGTTCATGTTGCATTCCATATTGGCATTGTGTATGCTATCACGTCCCTTACATATTTGGATGCTTAGGTTGCTTTGCATGTCTGCACGCTTGAGCCACATTGAGTATGCCATCTTGTCACATGATTAATCATTGCATTGTGCATGCCTTGTTCATCTCGTTGTGTATGTTAGTTTCTACGTGCATTGTGTATGCTAAGTGTCACGTGCATTGAGTATGCCATTGTGAGTTCATAGCATTGTGTATGCTAGTTGCATGTTTGCATGTTATCCCTTGCGTATTTGCATGACTTAGTTGCATTGCATTGAGATTGCATGCTAGAGTTGCATTGGTGCATGCCTTGTTTGTTGCATTATGTTTGGAATAGGGGTTAGTCCAAACACGGGGAACAAGGGACGTTTCATGCTTGAAATGATGAAATGTGCCTCGATTCTTGATCGCCGACACTCTTGATTACCCATGATGGAGTTTTTGGCTTTAGGTGCTTGTATGTGCATTCATTTCACATTGAGTCGTGCAATTCGACTCCTCGACCATCATGCATCGAGATGCGTGATTGGTGGCCCGAGGGTCAAGGACTACACCCCCTTAAGCTTAGGCAATGATGGGGAGAGTGGTCGTGCACACATGTGTTACGAATACTTTGCCATCTCTCTCTCTCTCTCTTGCCTTCTGTTGCAGAAAACCAGAAACCAGGGGCAGGAACTGGTTGGCCGACCAGATTTAGTGGCTAGCCGATCACTTTTTCTGGTTTTTCACCATGAAAGTGGTCGGCAGGTGGTCTCCAAGGCCAATAGCTGGTCGGCAGCCTTCCCATAGATTCCCAGGGTGGAGTTTCAGCCTTCTGGAGCTTTGGGCAATGTTCTGAGGTCAATTGCAAACAGAGGCAAGTCGGGGCGTCGCGAGGGATTTCCGAACAAGGCAATTCAAGCATGCATGCATCCTTTGTCATTCAAAGCAAAGTTGGGGTAGTCCACATTCATTTAGTTTGCATACTTGTTTAATTGCTAGCTTAGTTAATTTGTTTATTAGCTAGAGTTGTGTAATAAGTAGTTGTAAATTGTTATTCATTTCACCGTGTAATAACTAGTTTAATTAGATTAGCTTAGATTAGCTAACTGGTTCTGTATTATTTATTCGGACCCTCCTCCGAGAGGGCAATGTTGTAAATAAGTGTGCATGTGTGTGATGCATGTCTTCCAACCCCCATTTCTTTCTCCCTTTTATTTACCCGCTTACGATGGTTAGTTTTAGGGCATGTTTCAATTAGCATCCTTATGCTCACATGTTTGCATCCATTCATCTGTCTTACATGCACTGGGCTCGGCGCATCATACTAATTGCATCGTATTTCAATTCCAAGTTGAATACGTGTTATCTGTAGCATCGCATACGCCATCTTAGAATAGTCGAGCCTATCTTAGTTGCATTTTTCATGTGTCGCATTAGCCATTTTAAACATGAACTAGGATCATGCATTGATTTTTAACATAGCTTTTGTTTTGGCTCGGAGTACTCGGTAAGTGTTTATGCTTTAGCATCCTTGCATGTGTGTGAGTGACTGCCACGATAGCATGCATACCATGAGGCTATTTGCTTCTATCATATAACTGCCTGATTGCTTGTGGGTGAAGGTTGGGTTACTTGAATTGGGACAATTCGTTGATTGCGAGTTTTAAGCCCACTTGAGAGTGGCAAATCACCATGTTTTCTAAGCCCACTTGGGGGTGGCAAAACCCGTATTTTAGCCTACTTGCGAGTAGGAAACCGTTTTCAAAAGGAATGTGCAATGCTTTGTTCCAATTTAGGTAATCCAGTTTATACTTGTATGTTGTGCGCATCACATAGTAATTCTAGGTTAATAACCGGAATAAGAGCACATGCATTTTCAAAAACAAGATATCATGTTAGTAAAGGTCGATCCTTGATCGGGCGAGCGGGGGTGCTCATTGCATGACCTTCCCCTCTCGTACCCAAGTTCCCGAGCCGAGGCAACTTTGGTGATGATAGACACGTGGCCTTAGGCACAAGTCAGGGTTTCCTAAATTCTCCCAAAATAAAATATTTAGGTGGCGACTCTGTATCTAGTAAAGTAGTCCATGTTTGGCACTTCTTTCTAAAAATCAATTTTTCAAAACGATTTGCCGGATTTGGACTCTTTGGTGATTTATCGATCTTACATTGCACTTTGTGAGATTAGATTCAGAACCGTGACATTGAGTCCGAACTGTAGTAAGCCCGATGAACAAAACGGGATTTTCCCGGGACGTTCGGGCGCGTCTACAGCCAGCTAGTTTTCCTTGTCAGCCGACCAGTTTGTGCTGCACTTCTCCAATTTGCTGCAACGGAGAGCAAGAAAGGGCATGGCAATGTATTTGCAAGATATGTGTGCACAACCACTCTCCCTATCATTTCATAAGCTCAAGGGAGTGTGGTTCTCGACCCTCAGGCCACCAATCACACATCTCGACACATGATGGCCAAGAAGCCAAATTGCACAATTCAATGTAATATGAATGCACACATAAACACATAAAGCCTTAACCTCTATCATGTATGATCAAGAGGGTCGACGACCGAGAACTGAGGCACGTTTCATCACTTCAAGTATGAAACGTCCCTCGTTTCTCATGTTTGGACTAACACCTAATCCAAACACAATGCAAGCAACAACATGCATACACAATGCAAAGAACAACATGGCATACACAATGCTAAGAATAACATGGCATAGACAATGCAATGTAACGACATGGCATAGGCAATGCAATGTAACATAAGCATGCAAACGCTATGGCATGCACAATGCTAAGAACAACATGGCATACTCAATGCAATGTGACATAAGCATGCAAACAACATGGCATACTCAATGCAATGTAACGTAAACATGCAAATAAACATGCTAAATAGAGTTAAACCAAATGTGGACAGATCTCAGCCATTCCCAAAACAGTGGCCATAATGCTAAGAAATGAAGGCACAAAAACATATACAAGCATGCACGTGCATTGGCCTAGCAACTAAGCACAAAAGCATAACTTTCAAGAGTGCTCAAGGAGTGATAAATATGGAAGTCTAACAACACTAAAAGCTCTGAAATTAAGTAAGAAATGATGCCAAATCATCCAATCAAAACAAGTATAGCATACTAGAGTCCTTAAGGCATAAGGCTAGCAAAGAGGACTATACAAGGGACATGCAATACATGGCATAAATGCATGAACCAACAATGGATAGAGCTTAATTAGGTCTAAACAAAGACCAAAACATGCTAAGACGAGGGCTCAAGGACCTAGGCAAGATGGCATACATGCTAGGCCACAAACAAGGCAACAATGCATAACACTCAAAGGCACTTTAAGAGTGAATAAAATGGGAACATGGCAATGCTATATGCTCTGAAATGTCATGTTAAATGATGCCAAATCAGGTACATGATGCAAATGAAGTGTGCTATGGTGCTCAAAAGTCAAAGCTAGCATATGCACTTGCACTATAGCTATACAAAACATGAAGCATATGGTCGAGGCACCCCAAAATAGTCCTAGAACATGTCAAAATGAATCTAAAACATACATGTAAGGAAGCCAAAATAAGCTAGCATGGTAAGCATGAAGCATGATGCATACAAGGCCAAAAGCGAGGATTACACTACACCTACCAAAACCAAGCATGAGATGGTTTCGCCAACAAAAATCAGAGTTATATCATGGAAAAATAACCCCAAAAACACACTGAAATGATAGCTCGCAAGCTTAGGCATGAAGGCATACACAATGACTCATGCTAAGGCATAAAACACAAACTCTCCAAAGCATGGAAAGAGTGACAAATGTGAGTGTATGAACATGAAACATGGACTGAAATCACATAACAAATGATGCCAAATCATGTAAATAGCCCAAGCAAAGCATACTAGTGGCTTGGAAACTCAAAGCTAACAAGCCAGAATGCACTGTGGCTATACAAAGCATGGCATGCATGACCAAAACAACACAAATCAGAGCTAGAGCATGCTAAAACATGGACAAAAGCTTCTTAGAGTTAAGCCAAAATCATGTTAGAATGATAGTCTAAAGCATGATACGCATTAGGCTAATGAATGGAAATACACTACAAGTGCATGGAGCATGCATGGGGCCATCAAACCAACCCAAAACAGATCTAAGGTATGTTAAAACAACACCAAAAACCTACTGAGATGGACTCAAAACATGCTAGAAAGACATGCTACTTCATGAAGCACACAAAGCTAGTTTTCAACATCTACACTACAAGTGTATAAGGCATGCATGAGGTGACAAAACCAAATCAAAACAGTGGTATGCCATGTCAAAAGAACCCCAAATACATGCTAAGATGGAGCCAACATAAGCTTAACAAACATGCTCAAACATGAGGCAAATGAAGCAAGCATACAAAACACAAGGAGAGGGGACCCTCTCATATTTGGGACCTTAAAACACCATTTCCACCACTAAAATTCCTCTGAGTTTCAGTGGTGAGAAGGCCAAAACAAGGTGATCCCAATAGCTTAAAAGGAAGGTTCAAAACAAGGCCTCACAGGCACAAGAGGTGGGAGACCACCCCAAACACAAAAAGGACCTTACACAAACATGTTAAGCCTTAAAAATCAGAACTTTTTTCAGTAGAAAGTCAAGCCAAAAACAGCATGCAAATAGGTTCAAAAGCTTAAGAAAAAGTAAGGGTTTAAGAGGTTAGTTTCTCACCCTTGTAGAACCCCTTCAAAGATGCAACTCCAGCAACTTTCCTTGATCAAAACCAGTCCAAAGACTCCAAAACCAACCTCAAAGAGCCTCAGCAACAAGAGTATGGTGTTTGAGTGTGTGTTTGTGTGCAATAGTGTGATAAAAAGGCACTTTTGAACACAAAAATGAAGAGAAAATGCAAGATAGATACAAAGATGTATGTATAACTCTCCAGCACCAAAATCTGAACCTAAGGCATGAGGGAGGAGGCTCCCTTATATAGAAAAATATGCAACAAGCTTATTGGACAAACTTTAGGCCTAAAGTCATCCCTCCATACACGTGCATAGAGGATCACTTCTGTGCCCTCCAGCTGTTACAACTGGCCTAAAAATATCTCCAAAAAGGTAATGGAAAGTTGTCGACCACTTGAAGTGGTCGGACAGCTACTTCTATGGTCAGCCGACCAGTGGAAGTGGTTGGCCAGGGCAAAAAGTAGTCGGCTATGGGGGGGATGGTCTGTAGCATGAAAGCAAGGCAATGGTGTGGTGGCCAACCAGAAAAGGTGGCCCAAAGACCAAGAAAACTAGTTGGCCGACCATAAAACTGGCTGGCAGGAAAGAAAGTGGTCTCCAAGGGGAAGAACTGGTCTCCCACCCTTGTACCACCTTCCAAACAAGGAAAACAAGGTTTGTACCAAAAACAAATCAAAAATGATGCAAGACAAGAGTCCGGGTGGCAAGGCGCGCAACCGGGAGCCTCGAAAACTAGTCTATGAACATCAAAAGTGGTCAACGACCCCAAAAGTGGTCTCCCAGACCACAGTGTCCCTCTAGGCAAGGGCAACAACGCATGGTTCAAAAACCAAGCCAAACGGAGAACATTAAGCGGTCCCAAGACAAGACGCGCGGTCGAAGGCTCCGAAAACCAGAAACTGGTCTCCAAATGAGAAAAGTTGTCTACAACCACAAAAGGATGGTCTACAAGACCTCTCCCTCCCTCTAGGGGAGAGAAAAAAAAGGTTCGGTCCAGAAACTGAGCCAAAGCACAAAGAGTTCAGAGGTCCTGAGGCAAAGCTCTCAGCCAAAAACCCTAGAAACTCGAAACGAGCTCAAACATGCACGATCACCGAGCGCTCAATCGATGACGTTTGAGTCTTAAGGTCAGTCAAAAATAGGGTGTCTACACCACCCCAGAACAACTGGTGGGATTAGTCTTCCCGAGAGGCGTTGCGCCGACGTTGACCTTTTCAGCCAAGGAATTACTGCCAGAAGGCTCTGCACACAACAAGCCTCTATATATATATCTGTAGAGTGCCAAGAAAAGTAGATACCAATGGTAATGGTCGACACCGGGTCAGCAATCAACATTTGTCCTTGTCGTACGGCTTATGCTATTGGTCTAAAACTGGCCGATTTTGTACCTACAGCCCAAGTGATGCGGGCGTATGACAATACAAGCAAAAAGGTGATAAGGGTAGTGCAGATTAGAATACAGGTTGGCCCAACTCAACAGGACATCGAATCCCATGTCTTGGATGTTCAGGCCACCTTCAACTTACTACTTGGGCAACCCTGGTGTAGACACCCCATTTTCGACCGTCCTCAAGACTTGGACGTCATCGTTTGAACACGCGGTGATCATCCAAGTTTGTGTTCGTTTTGAGTTCCCGAAGGTCTCACCTACACACCCTACCTTAGGATCTCTCAACTTGTATGTTTTTGTGTTTGGTTTTGTACCAAACACTTATTGTTCTGTTTCTGAGGGTGGGAAATAGCTTTTTCGCCATCCCCACACCTCATCGGCCATGGCTTGAGGCCACCGGCCATGTTTTCTTGCCACCGGCCATTAGTGATAGCCGGTCGGCACTCTTGGTGGTCGGCCGGCCACCTTTGTTGGTCAAATGGCCATTTTTGTTGGTCGATCATTGTTTATCTGCTTTTGGCAGATATTTTGTGCCAGCTGGCACAACTGGCACCCACTTTGCATCCCTCCATACACTTGTATAGAGGGATTTCCCTCTTGCTTAGCTTGCTTTGTAAGCTTTGCAAGAGTTGAAATTCTATAAGAGGAGGGCTTCTCCTCCCTCCTCAAGGGTTCCAAGAAAATTCTAGAGTTCTGAGATTGGGGTTATAGGATTGCGTATCTATTCTATCTCTATATCTCCCTCTCTTCCATATTGTGTGTGTGTTAAGGTGTTTTGTTCATAGTTTTGCATACAAACACCTAGTATTACACTTTCCTTTGGCTACTGAGGTGCTAAAGAGTTATTTTCAAAGTTCTTGAGTTGATCTAAGCTTGAAGAGACCAGCTGGAGCATTGTTCTTGAAGAGGTCTTCAAGGGTAAAAACTTTACCCCTTTATTCCCCATTTTTGGTTAGGCTTTTAACCATCCTTGCATCTGTTTTTAAGCTTTGTGTATAACTAATAAAATTTCTAATTTTTAGTGCTTAAAATAGTTGTTTAAGGCTATTTTGGTGTTTAGGGTTGTTTGACCCCTCTTAGGCCTTGTTTGGCCTCATTTTTGTGCATTTTTGGTGAGCTTCGGGACCACCTTGCCTTGGCCTTCCCATCACAGAAATCCAGATGGATTTCAGTGGTGGGGATGGTGTTTTAAGGCCCTAAGAAGGAGAGGGCCATCCCCTCTCCTTATTATCTTCAATACTTGCCATTTTAGCCTCATGTGTGAGCACCTTGTTTAAGTTCATGTTGGCCATGTCTTAGCTGGTATTTGGTAGTATTTTGCCATGGTTTACCTCTATTTTAAGTTGGTTTAGACACACCATGCATACCTTGCATACTTGTCATGTAATGCCATGAAATTGCCTTAACATGCTTTGTACTTTGAGCCTTGTTTTTAGCATGATTTTGGCCTAGCTTTGTGAAGCTTTTATGCATGTTTTGATGTGCTTGAGGTCTGATTCTGGTTATTTGGGTCATTCATGACTTGCTTTGTATAGCCACCATGTAATCTCCCTTGTAAGCCTTGAGTGTTGGCCCCTCTAGCATGCTCTCCTTGCCTCATTTCAGTGGTTTGGAACCACTTACCATGTCATTTCAGTCCATATAGCATGCTTGTATACTTGCATTTATGGCTCCTTTGATGCTTCAAAAGGTTTGTGTTTTATGCTCCATGTTTGGTTGCATTAAGTGTGGTGTGATGCCTCTTTAGTGGTCTTGTATGCCTCATGCATTTGCTTCTTTTGTTTTAGCTTGTTGGCTTTGGTCATCGCATGTGTTAAGCTTACTTTACCATGCTTTACTTTACCATATGCCCTCTGTTTTGCATGGTTTTGGTTCAAGTCCTCTTGCTTTTTTTTTTTTTGGGCTTCAAGCTTTATTGCATGCCATGTTTGATTTGTTTATGTGATTTGGCATCACTCTTAACCCCATTTCAGAGCTTGCAACATTGTCACATTTGCATGCTTTTCATCCTCTTTTAAGTGTGCATAAAAGTCCACTCTTTACGCTTAAGTATTGGTCCATTTGCATGCATATTTGCATGTGCATTTGTCCCTCATTCTTAAGCACTTTGGCCACTGTTTTGGGCTTATTTGAGAGCTGCCCAAATTAGTCTAAGTCCACGTTTTGCATGTTGCTCAAATGTTGTTACATTGCTTCATGCCTGCATGCATAGGTTGCATTTAGCATGCATGCCTTGCCTCTTGAATCACCATGATAGAGGTTGGGCCCATTGTGTGTTTATGTGCATTACACTTGACATCAAAATGCATACTTCACTTCTTGGACGATCACACATTGAAATGCGTGATTGGTGGTCCAAGGGTCGAGTACCAAACTCCCTTGAGTCCACAACATGATGGGGAGGTTGGTTGTGCAAACATTTGCTTAAAATGCATTGCCATGCCTTCTTCGCCCTCTGCTGCTGTCAAAACAGGGTTCTGCAGGAAAGGATGGATGGTCGGCCATCTTCAATGCTAGCCGGCTATCCATATTTGGCCGATATCTTCATTTGTGGTCGATGACCACTTCCTCATGGCCGGTGGTGTTTCTTTCTGGCCGATGGTCTCCCACAACCCTCAGGGAGTATTTCAGAAACAACTTTGAGACTTGTGCAGTCCTCAGAGGAGAAAAACAGTGCAAACGGAGGCAGCTTGTGCATGGTGGTGGATTTCCGAGCAGAGCTGAGCACGCATGCATTGGGACCCTCTTCCTGAGGCTGTTTTATCGCTTTATTTGCTTAGTTAAGTTGCTTAACTAGTTAATTGGTTTGTAACTATTTAATTAGCTTGTTAGTTGATTAAATTGTATTATTCTTTTGGTCCCTTCGAGCGAGGGCAAATGTGTAATATGTGTGCGTTTGTGTTTGAATGTCTTCCCACCCCACGTCTTTCTCCCTTTTACTTACCTTCTTTTGATGGTTAGTATTAGGGCATATTTCAATTAGCATCCTTATGCTATGCATGCATGCATTCATTCATCTATATTGCATGCACCGGGCTCGGCGCATCATACTAATTCCGTAGTATTTCAAATCTAACTTGAATACATGTCATCTGCTGCATTTCACATGCCATCCATTGATTAGCCGAGCCTATTCTAGCTGCACCTTGCCTGCGATGCATTAGCCATCTTAACATGGACTTTGATCATACATTTGATTACTAACATGTTCCTTGTTTTTGGCTTGGAGTACTAGGTGAGTGTTTATGCTTTAGCATCTCGCATGAGTGTGAATGTTAACATGAAAGCATGCTTTCCACGAGGCTAACTGCTTAGTTGATTTACTGCCTGGATGCCTACAGGTGGAGGTTGGATTGCTTGAGTTGGAACAACTTGTTGAAATCCTTGTTTTAGCCAACTTGCGAGTAGCAAATTTCAAACTGTCTTTCAAACGAGCGGGTATGCAATGCTTTGTTCCAAATTAGGCGATCTGGTCTATACTTTTGTGTTGTGTGCATCACATAGTAAGATTAGCTAATTAACCGGAATAAGAATGCATAATGTTTTCAAAACTAGATATCATGGTTAGTAGAGGTCGATCTTTGATCGCGCGAGCGGGGGTGCTCATAGCTGACCTTCCCCAATCGTACCCAAGTTCCCAAGCCGAGGCAACTTTGGTGATGACGGACACATGGCCTTAAGCAACGAGTCAGGGTTTCCTAAATTCCCCCATAAAAAATATTTAGGTGGTGACTCTGTATCTGGCAAAGCAATCCATGTTTGGCACTTCTTCCAAAAAAAATATGTTTTTCAAAACGATTTGCCAGATTTGGACTCTTTGATGATTCATCAGTCTTGCATTGCACTCTGTGAGATTAGATACAGGATCGTGACTACTTGAGTCTGAATTGTAGAATGAGGCCCGCGGGCGCGTCTACAGTTTCTGGCGACTCTACTGGGGAGTTAGAGAACTTGACTCGAACTCATGATATCTTGTTTTGATTACACTTTTGTGTTTCTTTGCATTGCATTTGCATTGGTGCGCCTAAGTCACAGTGTTTGCCGTCTGCTATTCCTGAACGATTTGCCAGAGGCTCGCTTCGAGAAGCGTGCCATAAGGCTGACCGGTTACGGGCTCTGCCACGATGGGAACACAAACCCCGGTGTTTACCGGGGCACCCTTTTTGACCATTCGACCTAGTGCATGTGCAGAATCCGTAGTGAGCATTCCAAGCTAGGACAAGTTGCTACCCGATTATAGGTTGTTTGAAACCGCTGCGTGCATAATGAAACCATAGCTCCTGACAAAATAGGACAGGGAAACCCTACCCCAAAATAGGGGTGTTTCGGTTCTTGCTTCCTTCTTATGTGCTTTTTGAGTTAACCTCTACAAAGAATGCATATATCAGTTTGCAAGTCTGAGTATCAGGCTCGAGGGTATCAGTATCAATGTTTTGAGGAATCAGTTATATCTGCGGGTATCAGATTCAGTTTTTGGGGCAGTGATTTTGGGGAACAATGATCAGTAATAGAGTATAGTTTTTCAGCTATGCTTGTGTTTGTTCTGATTGGGCTGAAATGATGGGTATTTTCTCTTTCAGTTTAGAGATTTAGCATAGAATAGCCAGTGTTCTCCTTTGCTAAAGCAAGATAGACACTTGATTCGTCAGTCACCATTCAGTTCAGCAGACTTTTGATGATGCAGAGTTCAGAAGAAATAGTGGTTATGGCAGCCACATTGGACCAAGGAAACATCTTGCGGGATAAGACCCATGTTGAAGTGCCATACCCGCCCAGGTCACCTGCCGTACGCCCGGTCTAGATCCCCCAGTCGTGTCAAGCTCGTGAGCCCACCACGTTTGAATTAATGGGAATGATTGGTGATCTCCAGCGATCTGTGGCTGATCTCGCCTACGGAATGTCGGCTTCACCACCAACCACATCCTACGCCAGGAATTTCGTACCGCAGGAGCCCCCGTTATTAGGGCGAATTGTGATTGAACTCAGCCAACCTGAGGCTGTCTCAAGCTATGGCCATGACATGGCAACAACAACTGGGTTCCACTCTGATATAGTAACCCAAACCCTCAATCAAGTTGAGGCTAGAGGTAAGAACAAAGTGGGAACAGATGCTGATCTTGTTGAACAATTGTTGTGGGTAGTCGAGGCTTTGAAAGCTGGAGGATTGAGTAAACAGCAAATATTTGCAGTCGTGGCTAAGACTGTGGATGATGCTTTCCCTACTCCAACCGAGGGGAGTTCCAGCTAGGCGGAAAATCGGGATAGGCCCCGTCATGCCAAAACAGTTCCCTCCAATCCCAACCCCGCACCGGGAAAGGATCAGAAAGTCAAGGTGGCACCTGTCGACCCTTTTTCGAGTACATCCAGCAAAGGTCCACAGACTTCGAAGTATCTGCCTCGAGGGCGCAGAGTCTTCCACACCCTTTATATGCCTTTGTCTAAGGCGCTCCAAATCCTTGCCGAAAAGGGCCATCTTAGACCCCTTGAACCTCGGCCTCTCCCAAAGAACCTCCCTCCCTCACATGATACTACCTTGTACTGTGCGTACCACTAGCAAACCGGTCATAGCACCGACAACTGTTTCCGTCTTCATCATGAAGTACAGGATTTGATCGAGAATGAGGTCATCCTCCTCCCTACCTCAGCGAAGTCTGTCACTGCTGAGTTGTTAGATTTCGAGGATACTGCGAGTATGTAATCAAAAGTTGGTCCACCTGCAGGCGGCGCTCAGTTTACTTCAGATGTGGTGTATGGCACGCACTTTGGAGCATTTGCGAATGCTAGTTTTACACTTTCTGACCTAGGTATTCAGGTAGTTTTGTTATCTTGTATGTATATAAGCAGTCTTTTTGTACTATGTCGGTCGAGTCTGTGTCGAGTCAGCCTTGCTGTACAGGAGTTCGGTGATTTCGGGGGTGTTACCTCGGATATCACTATTTTATTTTGTGTTTATCTTTTGGCTTTCTCTTGAGTCTATTATTGCTATGGAGCCAATTGCAACCCAGAAATCTGAATGAAACAGTTGCGGCTATCATATTTCCGTGCTTATTGCTACTTTGAGCCTGTTGTGCCAACAAGTTTAGAATGAAACGGCAGCACATTTCACCTGCTCTTTTGTGCCTATAAGTCATTGTATTGACCTAAGTTTTTCAAAACTTTTCGAATAATGTGATGAAAACAAAGAGAAAGGAATTACTCAAGATTTGCAAAATTTGACCAATCAAGAGAAAGAGAGGCGTGCTAAGCCTTTAACGAATGAGATCACGCTTGTTAGTGTGAGTACTGGGAAGGATCCTGGCTTGATCCATATTGATTCCGCACTGTCTTCAGCGTGAACGATTTGTCGCTTTCTTAAAAGTTTTCAAAAAATATTTTGTGCAGTCCTGCGAAGACCTGCGTGGAATCGCACTTGAGATTATGCAGTCTAGGATCGCTCTCGGCCTCAAGATTCAAATCCTTGCTCTCAAAACCTTGAACGGGAATTCAGAATATTCAAACGGCCAACCGCAATGTGAGGCATGTGTGGCCAGATTCGAAGCACCCCTCGAACAAGGAGTAAAAGACGTTAGAGAATGTACTTGAAGAGTCCACGATGAAGATCAGCAAGAATGCCAAATCCCAGAAGGGAAGAAAGAAGAAAGTATTGCTGAAAGACAACTATGTTCCTATCCACAACACTAGAGGTAAAGTCAGCCCCATTGGATGGACTCCTGCATCGTCAGCGAACAACAGCCGTTCTCTTGGAATCAGATGACTTCAGGATCTCAAAAACCATTTGGCATGGATCAAGCTACACTTTTACCCTTGAGAGGCTCGATGGGCCGAAAACCCGAAAGGGCGACCTAGGCAAAAGTTAGAGCAAGAAAAAGAAAAAAAAAAAGAAAAAAAAAAGAATGCAAAAGATGAAAAAGAAAAGAAAAGGAAGAAAAAAGATGAAAAAGAAAAGAAAAGAAGAAAAGAATTGAAAAGAAAATAAGAACAAAGCTCGCAAGGTTGAAAACCCAGAAGGGCAGCCTTGGCAAAAGTTAGAGCGTAGAAGGTGAGGGTTAATACACGAGTGTACCTTAAACCGAAACTACGTAAGGCTTGATTCCCATGTTTGGGATACGTAAGCAACTTCATTCTGAAGTCCAGCCACAAACACTTTCAAAGTGACTATGTCCATATATTGGTTTTGACCATCTTCGTCTTCTCTGTATCCGAGAGTTCAATTGCGATCATCACTAATGAGAACTGTTCACAGTATGTTGCAGCATTATCTAGACAAGGGGCAACTTTCCGTTGCCATGCAGCTCCCTTCAAGCAAGGGGCAATTTTCCTTCGGATCCGAGGTTGTGCATCTCGAGAGTAGGTCCCGTGTTCATTGAGCACTGGCTATTGGCCAAAACGACTTTTGAGAATTTTTAATGAGGTTGACTAATTTCTCAAAAATTATTTCATTTTTCAAAACTGGACCATTTTCTTGGACCCAAAAAGGGAAAATTTTCAGTGCTCATAGCCTAACTTGCATGATTTCAAATCAAAAATGGAACAAACATGCTAATCTAACTCTCATTTTGGCCAGAATTGTTTTGTAAAAAAAAAAATGGTCAAAATGATGAACTAGGGGCATAGTTGAGTCAGGCTTCCTGTCTTTCCCCCATCGCCAGCATACTTGCCAGAAGAGGGCACAACTGAAGCTAACAAGCAAAGGGCTGAAAGCTCTCAACATCCTCCAAGCAACGAGGTATCAAGCCAAGTGCGAAGCACGAATTCAAGCGGATTAGGATACCTCGCTCCCTTATCCGGGGCATCAGCTAAACGCCACCAGAAGAAATAGCTGTGAGCTAACAGTGTTGGGCCTGAACCCACAACTTTCTGTTTATCCATCAATCACCCAGGGGAGGGATAAAAAATGCGAGATTGAAGAATAAAGAGATATGCGATGAGAGAAAAAGTGAGAAAAGGGCTTTTTCAGAAAAAACAGAGCCTGAGGGCCGAGTGATGTGAGAACCAAAAATAAGAAAAGGTGGGAATAATACCCGGAGAAACTGGCTCCTCGCGAACTGAGAGGTCTCTTGTCTTTGAAACGCGTCTGTGTGTCGTGCCTTTTGTTTTGTTTACCTCAACTTTTGTTTTGAGTCTTTTTTGAGTTTTACTCGATGTGTTTAGGTCGCGTACCTTTTGTTGAGTCGTAGTATGCTATGTCTAGTTGTAGACTTAATACCCGGTTGAGAGCCCTTTTCTCATTTTCAAAAAAAAAAAAAAAATCGTTTTGTGCTCAGAATGCTGTGCCATTCTCCATATTTGTGCAAAGCAAGACTAGTTCTTTCAACGACCACAAGGGTTGACCGAGGTCATGTCAGAATAGTAAAACCTGGACCTATTTGAAGCTTTTTTTTTGGGTCCCCGGCTGCGAAGCAAAAAACAAAAAAAAAAAGAAAGGGAAAACTTGGGGCATCTGAGTGTGTTTCAATTTCTGTCGATACCACCTTTGTATTCCGCCTTTTCAGATTGGACTGTTTGTTCAGGATTCGCCGTGTGCAGAATGAACCAAACGCTGTGTTATGGGCTGTATGTTCAGAATGAGCAGTATTGTTATTGGCTGGTTCATTACCTGGTTATTACAATGCAAGTGTTCCAATTCTCAAACAAAAGATCAATCTCACTTACATTGTTATGTAATGTGATGCAATGCGATGCGATATGATGTACAAACGTAACACTTTCTTTTTCAAACAAAAAGCTTGTTTCATTTCATCATTTTTTCGAGTACATAGCTTTGAAGAAAATAAAACACGCCTCTGCTGATAAAGGCGCTCAAGCTATCCAAAGAAAAGAAAAGTAAAACAAAAGAAAGAAAAGGCAACAAAAGTCTCAATCAAGAGTACTTGTCATATCGCCCGACGTCTATCCTCGTCCTCTTCCTGGACGAAGGTCCAGGAGCATCATCGTCGGCTCCACCATCTGAACCCGAGCTCGAGTCATCTCCGGTCTCCTCCTCAGACGACTCCGTCTCTGCCTCTGTCTTGGACTCATCATCGTCAGGAACCAGTGTTCGAGAGCTACTCCCAACATGAGTGCGCCCTGCTTTGGTATGGGGATATACTGTGCCTCCTCGCCCTCCTCCTCAAACAGGTGCAGATGGTTCTACTGGAGCACCTCCTGCAGTCGGAATCTGGAATGAGGCCCGAAAAGGACAAATGGCAAACGCATCAGTACGCTACGCAAAGTAGATTAGAAATACTGTGAGCAGTGTATGAATACAAAATACAGTGTATGAAAGCCGTGAGTAGTATATTAGTGAAGAATGCAGTGAATGGGTACAAAGTATGAATGCTATGAGCAGTGTATGTATACAAAATACAGTGGACTGTATGAATGCCGTGAGCAATGCTGTGAACAATCTGCGGATTATAGTGTGTCAAATGCCGTAAGGGCTGTGCATCAAGTGCTGTGTTGGTGGTGCGAAGCATCAGATTATGTGAAACGGTTTATGTAGAGTTTGAGACTGTGGTCAAAAAGGAACTTACCAGAATGCTATAGATGGTCAGTAGATCGAGGCTCCGCTGAAGCATCCCCATCACGGAGGCGGTCAACTCCAAGGACTGGCGAGTATACTCGGAGGAAGCCTGCAAAAGTGTTAGAAGTATCAGTATTCTGCGGAATATCAAACAGAAATGAAACGAAATGACTGTGCAGAATGCAAAATGCAGAAGTACATACTGGGGGCAAGCCATGGAATCTGACTAACTCATGATCAGCCGGAGGAGGAGCGATGGGGATCTGGTAAGTCTCCCCACCCTACCCTCGGCATGTCATCATAGTACGCAGCTCGGGCCACCTAACCCCCCGCCCTCTCCGGGACCCAGCTCCCTGCTCTCTCCGAGACCCCCGAGAGCCACTCCCGCCTCGGGCCTGAGGTACCCGTAATGCTCCTACCCTCGCTGCTGGTGCCGCTGGTCTCTCCTCCTCAACTCGGCCAGCACCCGTCAGTGGCCTCATGATGTCAGTCTGGACAAACTTTGCGTAGTCGCCTTCATCTACAAACTGCTCATAACTCCGACCAACCGTGTGGCGGGTCAGCTCCGCCAAGGTGTACCTCTCGGTGTACCTCGCGTGGGTAGAAGGAGGTGCTGGAACCCGCTGCTTGGGCACGCCCAAGGTCTGCCGCATGAAGCGCTCTCCAAAGTACCAAGCCCGGCAGACCAGTCCCTCCAACAGAATCCTAGATCGGGCAATCTCCTGAGCGCCCTCATACCGCTCCCGAACCACGATAGGAAATGAGGCCCACGACTGCCAGGTGATCTGCAAATGAAGTACAGTTTGTTATCTACTATTGTTGAAAATGCAATGCAAAGCGAAGCTTAAATGAACTGCAAGTTCTAAAATACCTCTGCGGTGGTGATGGTGTCGAAGTAGCGACGGAAGAACATGAAAGAATCACGAGGCCTCCGCTCGCACCTCACGTCGAAGCGATGGGAAAATGGGATCATAGGGGGCATCTCGTCCTCCGGTACTGGGGCCAGCCTAGGAAAGTAGGCATACACCCACAACTGTATAGTATGACAGAACATATATGAGTAGAATATAGATACGAGCGGTATACAGATAAAGTAGTATGCAGATAAAAGCGGCGAAGTATGGTGCGATGCATGCGATGTCTGACCGATATAGATTGCGTGTCTTGCGATGCATGTGATGTATAGATAATGTAAAGCAGAAATGTAAAACAAAGAAGAAGATGTACCTCCCAAGCTCGCCAGTAGCCTCCGAGCAACTGTCCGCTGAGGCGGGAGGATGAGCTCATATAGCCGTAGAGAGTGGCCAAGCTGGCGCCACCCCAGTCATAGCGGCGGATCTGTGTCACATCCACCAGTGCGCTTAGCAAGTAGAGGGCGACAATGTTCGCCCGGTCGGCAAACAGAGTGGTCCCCAGTAAGAACATAATGAAACCCTGGGCGTATTGCTCCTCCTCCTCCTCCCAGGTAGTAGGCGCCTGGATCCGGAACTGAGTCTCAAACCTAGAGTATCGCACAAACCCTGCTGGAGCGAGGAGTGGCTAAGTGCCGAGCAAATAAATCTGAGCGACATCCCACTTATCCATGTCAGTATCAAAGGGGATCGGATCACCCCCTACCCCAATGCTAATGGGCATCGAGAAATCGAAGGGAGTCATCGTCATCTCCCCGGTGGCAAAAAGGTAGAAGGATTCAGTGGTGTCCCACCACCTCTCCACCAGAGCGGCAAGAAGGGGCCAGCTCGCAGTGAGGTGCAAGAGTCCCATGCAGAAGGTCCCGAAACTGGCCTGATCAACGATCTGACGAACTGCGTCAGGTAGCTCCATGTACCATCCCCGGGCTTCGGCGTTCCCATACCCTCGGAAGGCATTGGAATCTCCCTATGATTTAAAGCAGGCAATCGCGAAGCAATATCATATATACAATGTTTCTGAAAGCATACAGAATGCATACAATACAGCGTATGTGCACGTGTTCAAATTCAAACAAACATCGGGTGCCGGTGTGCTTGCAAAGAACTACAGCATATGATGTGTTAGTGTGCTTGAATGGTTCAGTGGAAAGAGAGCGTGTGTGCACGTGTTCAGATTCAAGCAAGTATCGTGTGTGGGTGTGCTTGCAATGAACTACAGCATCTGATGTATCGATGTCTTTAAGTGGTTCAGTGAGAAGACGGCGTGTGTGTATGTGTTCAAAGATCAAACAGATATCGAGTGTAAGTGTGTTCACAGTGGACCACAACATACGATATACTGGTGTATCCGAGTTAAGCAGTTAAAGAACAGCATTGACTAGCACAGTTATATGTTCTACATTGCAGAAAATGAAACGGGGAAGAGTGTACCTCAGAAGCGCCATATGATAGATGTGACTCTGGCTCATGCAGTAGAAGCTCTAGTGGCACGCCTCACGCGTAGCTCCGGAAGTGGCGGAGGCTCTCAGGAGGGAGCACATGCACCGCCGGCTTGCAGGTCACCGGATCGAACGGTCGGACGCGGAGAGGGAGGAGCTCGACCTCGGGGTCCACGTCTATCTCTGGGGAAGCCCCACCTTGTGGAAGATCGTCTGCTATGTCGAGTAGGGTGCGAAAATGGCCGGAAATGTGAAAACCGAGCGAGAATGTGAAAAGTCAACTGAAAAGTCAACCCCGAGAGGGTAAAAAATGGCCGGAAAGGTCGGAGTACGGAAAAGGCACGAGAATCAAGGTAAACTCAAGAAAAACAAACCCCGAGTGGTGGAAATCGAGAAAGAGACACCAAATTTGAGATTTGTTCGGTTCAAAATGTTCGAAACGTAAAGGAGTTCGTGAATCGAATGACAAAACGGGCCCGAAAACCGTGGAAAAGCAAGGGTAGAAGGTTGGAAAATGACCTAGAGAGATAAGGGAAGGTTTTTCGAGCAAGTGCCAAGTGAGAAAATAGGGCTAGAAGCCCTATATCTAAAGACCCGTGCCGAATTGACAAAACTGCCCCGAACAGGTATTTTTGGCCTGTCGGCCACATTGTTGGCCGGTCAGCCAAATATATGGCCGGTGGCCTTATTTTACGGCCGGTGGATGGCCGGTGATCCGCCCTGGTGGTCGGTGCATCTCCTACACCCTTTTTTGGGTCAGATATATGGTTTGGAGCCTTATTTGCTCAAGATAGTGCAAGGAACTGCATTTTTTAAGCTTAATGGGTCTCCGTTTTGACCTCGTGCCATGTCTTCTGTGCGATCCTTGAATACGTACGAGGTGTATCCTTTTTCGTATCCTTTTGTATCTTGCGAAGTCTGGAAACTGCTTTAAATACGTTGCATTGTTATGCATATCTCGTATGCGTTGCAGAGCACATCGTACTCGCATTGTCATGCACATATGTTATGCGTTGTCACGCATGCCACACTTGCATTATTTCGCATCTTCTGTAGGTCGCATCGTCATGCACACCTCACATGCATTTACATGCATGACCCTTGTCACACGTTGTCACGCATACCTCACATGTATTGTCATGCATCTCCTCTTACCTCGCATTGTCATGCGCAGTTCATTTGCATTGTCATGCACTTTAAAAGACGCGTGTCGTTACGCATTTCTTTCATTCGCATTATCATGCATTACAACAACAAAATATATATATATATATATATAACAAACAAACATGCATTGTCATGCGTTTTCTTACCACACATCGTTATGTGCACCTTACACGCATTGTCATGCATATCATGCATTTTTCCTTATATTGCATTGTACAAAGCATACATTGTATATATCACATTGTACATAGAAAGCATTGCATGCATTTACTACATCATATCCATCTATGGCTTGCGCCTTTCCATGTTGAGTTTGGTCTGGTATGTGCTCATACTTTTCACGTTAAAGCACAGTTATGATATTATGTGTACGCAGCTAGTGTTGTTAGTGACAGCACCGTTTCTGTGTTAGACAAGGCTTGTATGTGCCCATGCCTTTCCTAGACAAGATTTGGTTTGGCCGCGTGCCTTTTTATCCATTGTATATATTGCATTATAGCATACATTACATGCATATTGTATATATCGCATAATAAATAAAGCATTGCATGCATTTGTTGCATTCTCCATTTATCGTTTGCGCCTTTCCATGTTGAGCTTGGTCTGGTATGTGCGCATACTTTTCATGTCAAAGCACAATTATGATATTATGTGTACGCACCTAGTGTTGTGAGTGACAGCACCGTTTCTGTGTTAGACGCGGTTGTGTGTATCCATGCCTTTCCTAGGCAAGATACGGTTTGGCCGCATGCCTTATCTATTCCATCCATTGCATATAGAATATATTGCATTGTAGTTTGCATGCATTTACTGCATTATCCACCTTCATTGTCATGCATTCTTCACTTGCATTGACACACATGCTTCATTTCCACCTACATTGCATCCATTCAATGCATGTTTAGTGATTACATCGCATTGTAAATAAAGCATTGCATGCATTTGCTACATCCTCCATTTATCATTTGCGCCTTTCCAAGTTGAGCTTGGTCTGGTATGTGCTCAAACTTTTCATGTTGAAGCACAGTTATGATATTATGTGTACGCACCTAGTGTTGTAGGTGACGGCGCCATTTCTGTGTTAGATGCGGTTTGTATGTGTCCATGCCTTTCCTAGGCAAGATACGGTTTGGCCACGCGCCTTATCCACTGCATTCATGGCATTGTAGTGTAGTTTGTTGCATCCAGCATTTAGGATCACAATCTTTCCTGAGCAGAGCATGCCTCACTTATATCATCCCACCCAATTACTTGTATCTTGTGTTCCGTCTACACACACATAGTTCTGCATGTGTACACGCCTATTCCACTGATGTGATTGTGGTTTGAGGGTGTCGGCACCTTTTCTATGGTAGACGGATTTTGCATCTCCATCATCTTTATGATATTTGTGTGGTTTTGTACTATTTATGGTTTGATCATCTCGAATGCATTGCATATCATTTGCATTGTTTATACATAGTTTTGTAAATATTGCATTGTCATGCATCCATTCTGCATTATTATGCACCACGCATAGGTCGCATTGTCATGCACCTCTTCACTCGCGTCGTCACGCAGTTTTAGATTGCACGGTTATGCATGTTGCTAACGATATTGTACCTGTTAAGTTTCTCTCTTTTTTAGGCACGATATTGTATGTACGGTTCATTTGAAGCTGGCGTGACCAAATGAACCGCACAGGTATTGTCTTCTCCGTGTGAAACGTAACGAGAATTACATAATTCTCTTACATCCTTTCTATATTGTAATGTAGTTGGATTTGTGTTTGTTTCCTTAAACTGTTGCATTTATTGTATGTATATGCTTCGTTACAGCTTTCTTTGCATGATCATAAGTTATGCTCGGCTTTGTGCATTGTTTTGAATTTTGCCCCTGCCCTCGGGCGCATATCTTTATCTGCAGCTCGTTTGCTTTGTCTAAGTCTTTGGCTTTGTCAAAAACGGGTCGTCTCTGGGCTTTGACATTCACTCCCGTCATTGTTATGACTTTCGAGTTCTATCAAAGAGGGGCAACTGTAGACACCCCATTTTTGATCGTCCTCATGACTTGGACGTCATCGTTTGAACACGTGGTGATCATCCATGTTTGTGTTCGTTTTGAGTTCCCGAAGGTGTCAGCTACGCACCCTGCTTTAGGATCTCTCAACTTGTTTGTTTTTGTGTTTGGTTTTGCACCAAACACTTGTTGTTTTGTTTCTGAGGGTGGGAAATAGCTTTTTGGCCATCCCCACACCTCACCGGCCATGGCTTGAGGCCACCAACCATGTTTTCTTGCCACCGGCCATTGGTGATGGCCGGTCGGCACTCTTGGTGGTCGGCTGGCCACCTTTGTTGGTCAAATGGCCATTTTTGTTGGTCGACCACTGTTCATCTGCTTTTGGCAGATATTTTGTGCCAGCTGGCACCCACTTTGCACCCCCTCCATACACATGTATAGAGGGATTTCCCTCTTGCTTAGCTTGCTTTGTAAGCTTTGCAAGAGTTGGAATTCTATAAGAGGAGGGCTTCTCCTCCCTCCTCAAGGGTTCCAAGAAAATTCCAGAGCTCTGAGATTGGGGTTTATAGGATTGTGTATCTATTCTGTCTCTATATCTCCCTCTCTTCCATATTGTGTGTGTATTAAGGTGTTTTGTTCATAGTTTTGCATACAAACACCTAGTATTACACTTTCATTTGGCTACTGAGGTGCTAAAGAGTTATTTTCAAAGTTCTTGAGTTGATCTAAGCTTGAAGAGACCAGCTGGAGCATTGTTCATGAAGAGGCCTTCAAGGGTAAGAACTTTACCCCTTTATTCTCCATTTTTGCTTAGGCTTTTAACCATCCTTGCATCTGTTTTCAAGCTTTGTGTATAACTAATAGAAGTTCTAATTTTGAGTGCTTAGAATTGTTGTTTAAGGCTATTTTGGTGTTTGGGGTTCTTTGACCCCTCTTAGGCCTTGTTTGGCCTCATTTTTGTGCATTTTTGGTAAGCTCCAGGACCACCTTGTCTTGGCCTTCCCACCACAAAAATCTAGAGGGATTTCAGTGGTGGGGATGGTGTTTTAAGGTCCTAAGAAGGAGAGGGCCATCCCCTCTCCTTATTCTCTTCAATACTTGCCATTTTAGCCTCATGTGTGAGCACCTTGTTTATGTCCATGTTGGCCATGTCTTAGCTAGTATTTGGTAGTATTTTTCCATGGTTTACCTCTGTTTTAAGTTGGTTTAGACACACCATGCATGCCTTGCATACTTGTCTTGTAATGCCATGAAATTGCCTTAACATGCTTTTGTACTTTGAGCCTTGTTTTTAGCATGATTTTGGCCTAGCTTTGTGAAGCTTTTATGCATGTTTTGATGTTCTTGAGGTCTGATTTTGGTTATTTGGGTCGTTCATGACTTGCTTTGTATAGCCACCATGTAATCTCCCTTGTAAGCCTTGAGTGTTGGCCCCTCTAGCATGCTCTCCTTGCATTATTTCAGTGGTTTGGAACCACTTACCATGTCATTTCAGTCCATATAGCATGCTTGTATACTTGCATTTATGGCTCCTTTGATGCTTCAAAAGGTTTGTGTTTTATGCTCCATGTTTGGTTGCATTAAGTGTGGTGTAATGCCTCTTTAGTGGTCTTGTATGCCTCATGCATTTGCTCCTTTTGTTTTAGCTTGTTGGCTTTGGTCATCGCATGTGTTAAGCTTACTTTTCCATGCTTTAGGACTGTCTCGGGTCATATTTACCATATGCCCTCTGTTTTGCATGGTTTTGGTTCAAGTCCTCTTGCTTTGCTTTGGGCTTTAAGCTTTATTGCATGCCATGTTTGATTTGTTTATGTGATTTGGCATCACTCTTAATGCCATTTCAGAGCTTGCAACATTGTCACATTTGCATGCTTTTCATCCTCTTTTAAGTGTGCTTAAAAGTCCCCTCCTTATGCTTAAGTGTTGGTCCATTTTCATGCATGTTTGCATGTGCATTTGTCCCTCATTCTTGAGCACTTTGGCCACTGTTTTGGGCTTATTTGAGAGCTGCCCAAATTAGTCTAAGTCCACGTTTTGCATGTTGCTCAAATGTTGTTACATTGCTTCATGCCTGCATGCTTAGGTTGCATTTGGCATGCATGCCTTGCCTCTTGAATCACCATGATAGAGGTTGGGCCCATTGTGTGTTTATGTGCATTACACTTGACACAAAAAGCATACTTGACTTCTTGGACCATCACGCATTGAAATGCGCGATTAGTGGTCCGAGGGTCGAGTACGAAACTCCCTTGAGTCCACAACATGATAGGGAGGTTGGTTGTGCAAACATTTGCTTAAAATGCATTGCCATGCCTTCTTCGCCCTCTGCTGCTGTCAAAACAGGGTTCTCCAGGAAAGGATGGCCAGTCGGCCATCTTCAATGCCGGCCGGCTATCCATATTTGGCCGATATCTTCATTTGTGGTGGATTTCCGAGCGGAGCCGAGCACACATGCATTGGAGCCTCTTCCCGAGGTTGTTTTATCACTTTATTAGCTTAGTTAATTGGTTTGTAACTATTTAATTAGCTTGTTAGTTGATTAAATTGTATTATTCTTTCGGTCCCTCCGAGCGAGGGCAAATGTGTAATAAGTGTGCATGTGTGTGTGAATGTCTTCCCACCCCACGTCTTTCTCCCTTTTACTTACCTGCTTTGATGGTTAATATTAGGGCATATTTCAATTGGCATCCTTATGCTATGTATGTGTGCATTCATTAATCTGTATTGCTTGCACCGGGCTCGGCGCATCATACTAATTGCATAGTATTTCAAATCTAACTTGAATACATGTCATCTGCTACATTTCACATGCCATCCACAGATTAGCTGAGCCTATTCTAGTTGTACCTTGCTTGTGATGCATTAGCCATCTTAACATGGACTTGGATCATACATTTGACTACTAACACGTTCCTTGTTTTTGGCTTGGAGTACTAGGTGAGTGTTTATCCTCTAGCATCTCGCATGAGTGTGAATGTTAACATGAAAGCATGCTTGCCATGAGGCTAACTACTTAGTTGATTTACTGCCTGGATGCCTGCGAGGTGGAGGTTGGATTGCTTGAGTTGGAACAACTCGTTGAAATCCGCGTTTTAACCTACTTGCGAGTAGCAAATTTCAAACTATCTTTCAAACGAGCGGGTATGCAATGCTTTGTTCCAAATTAGGCGATCTAGTCTATACTTTTGTGTTGTACGCATCACATAGTAAGATTAGCTAATTAACCGGAAGAAGAATGCATAATGTTTTCAAAACTAGATATCATAGTTAGTAAAGGCCGATCTTTGATCGGGCAAGCGGGGGTGCTCATAGCTGACCTTCCCCAATCGTACCCAAGTTCCCGAGCTGAGGCAACTTTGGTGATGACGGACACGTGGCCTTAGGCAACGAGTCAGGGTTTCCTAAATTCCCCCATAAAAAATATTTAGGTTGAAACTCTGTATCTGGAAAAGCAGTCCATGTTTGTCACTTCTTTCAAAAAAAATCTGTTTTTCAAAACGATTTGTCGGATTTGGACTCTTTGATGATTCATCGGTCTTGCATTACACTCTGCGAGATTAGATACAGGACCGTGACTATTTGAGTCCGAACTGTAGAATAAGGCCCACGGGCACGTCTACACCTGGCTACACCAAGTAAGAGCTGTCTCTTCCACCCTCCACCAAATGTTGAAGTACCCCCCCATGGAAAAGGAGTGGCCACAGTCTTCAGGAATTCAACTATACATCCTCTGCCAGAGGTCACTATACCTGCACTGGAGATTGTGCATGGCGAAGAGGATGTCTTCCTTTCGAGGTTTACCTTGGCTGAGGCCCTGGTAGTGCAGAGTATCCTGGCTATCGATGAGGGCTTCTATGTCAACGCCCAATATGTGTACTTCATGAACAAGCTGTAGCACTTGCCCGGAATGGGATTAAGAAGAAGTGGCAAGAAAGGCATCACAGTATTGGCCGATGTGCCACATAACCCGCATGCCTTTGGTCTGGGCTATACATCCACCAAAGAGGACTGGGTGAGGAAAGAGAAAGAAATGGCTGGAAGGGCCAGAGATAGGTAGATCGGGAAGCGGTATGAGCTTGTACATCGACCAATTCGGAGAACCCTGAATGGCTATTTTGTTTGAGAGGGTGAAGACTTCCCATTCTGTGGTTTCCCCAAACCCTAGTTTAACTCTAAGAAGCAGCGGGTTCCTGGCTTTGAGAATTTCTTTGACTTGCAGCTGCAAGAGAGTGAAACGGAGGAACAAATTAAACTAACCGCTGAGGCTGCAAAGAGCATAGGAAGTGATTCCGACAGCAGTGAACTTGAAGTAGGAGCAGCGCTGGCATGTCTCTTTTCGGATCCTCAGATCAACTCAGAGAGCTTGGGGGATGACCTAACCGTTTCCACGATCGGGGACCACTAGGTGTGAACCCTTCTAGTGGTATTTGGATGCATCTGACACACCATCCCTCACTTTGCAGCTGCAAGAAAGCTACCTTTCTAGTAGTTCTGAGTCAGGTAGTGAACCAGAATCTGATTCCACAAAGTCTGTGGAGTCGAAATCATATTCCAGTTGGTCTAAGTCTGGGTCCGGTATTCCTGCGGTTGATAACCCGAATACCAAGGTTTTGTCCAGGTCATCTTTTTTCTTTTCTTTTGAGTCGGTTGGAACCGAGGAACTGGATGAGCTGGATATTTTGAATAAGAATACCACTGTAGATTCTAAGTACTTCTCTGTGCCTCTTGTTTATGCATTGATCATGATTTTCAAATTTTTGATGAAAATGATGAAGAAGGAATTCCTCTGGTTTTGAAACATTTGATTAATCGAGAAGATGAGAGGTTTGTAAAACCCCTTGTTGATGAAATCATTCCAATTAATGTGGGTACTGAGAAGGATCCGTGTTTAGTCCAAATCGGGTCCACGTTGTCTTCGGAGGAGCGCGAGCGCTTAGTCTCTTTATTAAAAGATTTCACAGATGTTATCACGTGGTCCTACGAAGACATGCCTAGAATCGATTCCGAGATTGTACAGCATCAGATCTCTCTTAACCCCGAGGCCCGACCCATCAAATAGTAGGTGTAGAGGATACACCCAGATTGGGCTTTGAAGATTAAGGAAGAGGTCACCAAGTAGATAGATGCAGGGTTTTTGCTAGTATCTGAGTATCTGACTTGGTTGGCCAACATTGTTCTAGTGCCAAATAAAGATGGCAGAATTCGAGTGTGTGTCAATTTTAGAGATCTGAAGAAAGCCAGTCCGAAGGACAACTTTCCTCTACCGCACATCGATGAATTAGTGGACTTCACCGCAAGCCATGCATTGCTCTCCTTCATGGATGCATTTTTTTGAGTATAACCAGATTTTGAAGGCATCCGAGGACAAAGAGAAAATCGTTTTTACCACGTCATGGGGAACCTACTGCTATCGGGTGATGCCGTTTGGACTGAAGAATGTCGGGGCAACCTATCAACGAGTAGCAACCATAATTCTGCATGATATGATCCACAAAGAGGTTGAGGTGTACGTGAACAACATGATTGTCATGTCCAAGGAAAGGGAGGGCCACTACACCGCCTTGAAGAAATTCTTTCAATGGATCAGAGAATACCGATTGAGATTGAATCCGCAGAAATGTACTTTTGGTGTGACAGTAGGGAAAATGCTGGGTTTCTTGATCACACAAATGGGCATCGAGGTAGATCCTTCCAAAATCAAGTCCATCTTAGAAATTCCACCACCAAGGACTGAAAAAGGAGGTGCGAGGCTTTTGGGTAAAATACAATTCATACAACGGTTTATTTCAAAATTAACTTTGACTTGTGAACCACTATTTGGTCTCCTAAAGAAAGGAAAGCAATTCTGATGGGACGACCGATGTCAGTTCGCTTTTGAGAAAATCAAGCAATACCTTTAGAATCCACCTGTGTTGTCGCTGCCAGAGCCGAGGAAGGCGTTGATTTTATATCTGTCAGTAACGGACACAACGATGGGATGTATGCTTGCTCAGAAATCTGAGAATAGAGTGGAAAAAGCCATCTATTACCTGAGTAAGAAGATGTTGGATGATGAGACTCGTTACTCCCCGCTCGAGAAAGCTTTCTTAGCCATGGTATGGGCTACCAGGAAGTTGAGGCACTACTTGTTAGCTCACTCTGTAATTCTGGTTTCGAGATTAGATCCCATCAAATATCTCTTCAAGAAACCAACGCTTACGGGTAGGCTAGCTCATTGGTTGCTTCTTCTCTCCGAATTTGATTTGAAGTGTGTTACTCGCAAGTCTGTTAAAGGGAGAACGGTAGTAGAGTTCCTAGCAGATCACCCAGTAGAAGAGGATGAAGTGATAGAATACCTGTTCCCAGATGAAGCTATTCTGCAAGTCGAGGAAGAGATTTGGACAATGTACTTTGACGGAGCATCTAACCAGTATGGTTATGGGATAGGGGTGTTGCTGATTGCACCCGACAATTCCCATATACCTTTAGCCTTCAAACTCCGGTTCAAAGTATCCAACAACGAAGTAGAATACAAAGCATGTATCACTAGTTTGGAAGCCGCCCTGGAACTAGGGGCAAAAAGATTGGACGACATTGGGGATTCGAACCTGGTTATGTCTCAAACAAAAGGAGACTGGAAGGTCAAAGAAGAAAAGATGAAGATCTATCACTAGACCTTGGACATTCTGATTCCTACGTTTGAAAAGCTGACCTTTTAACAAAGAACAATAGGTTCGCTGACGCCTTATCAACTGTATCTTCCATGATAGACATCTCGTTTGGAGTCCGGATGCGTTCGCTCATTATTGAGCAGAGATGTATGCCAGCTTATGAGTCTATCACCGTAATAGATGAAGTGCAAGATCAAAACCCTTGGTTTTATGATATCTGGAACTTCTTAGAAAAGGAGGTTTATCTACCAAAGGCAAATGCCAAATATAAGAGGGCAATACGGCGGATTGCCATTCAATTTATCATTTGCAGAGGTAAACTACGCAAGAGGGGTCATCTAGGAATGCACAAGTTCTGTGTTGGCGCAGAAGAGTCAAAGCGTCTAATGGAGGCCATCCATGGAGGAGAGTGCAGAGCGCACATGAACAGGGTAATTTTAGCCCGAAAAATTCTTAGGCAAGGTTACTAATGGTCTACCATGGAAGAGGATTGTATTGGTTTTGTCCGGCGATGCCACAAATGCCAAATTCATGCCAATCGAATGAATATCCCGCCATCGAAGCGGTACAACATGACTTCACCATGGCCCTTCTTAGTCTGGGGAATCGACGTCATTAGGGAAGTTACACCAAAAGGGTCAAATGGGCATGAATACATTCTGGTGGCAATTGATTACTTCATGAAGTAGGTGGAAGCTCAATCTTATGCAGTGTTGAAAGTAACGCATGTGGCTAAGTTCATTTGAAATAACACCATTTTCCATTATGGAGTCCCAAACGAGATCATTTCAGATAATGGCTCCCATTTCAAGAAAGAAGTGATCGACTTGTTGGAGAAATACGATGTGGCCTTTCATAGGTCATCCACATACCGGCCACAAACCAACGGAGTTGTTGAGGCCGCCAACAAGAACATCAAACACATTTTGCAGAAAATGGTTGAGACCTACAGGGACTGGCCAGACAAGTTGCCATTTGCACTCTGGGGCTATAGGACTTCAATTCGGATGTCTACTGGAGCAACTCCATACTCTCTTGTTTATGGGATAGAAGCTGTTCTGCCGATTAATATAGAAGTTCTGTCGCTGTGAGTTATGGCTGAGTGCCAGATAGCAGAGGCGGATTGGCAACAGAGCAGGTTCGAAGAACTGATATTGTTCGATGAGAGAAGGCTGAAAGCACTGTACCATGTTCAAGGTTATCAACATAGGATCGCCAGGGCTTTCAACAAGAAGGTTAGATCCCGAAATCTCAAAGAAGGGGATTTGGTGTTGAAGGACAATCGAGCTCCCATCCATGACCCTAAGGACAAGTTCAAACCCAATTGAACTGGTCCTTACATCATCAAAACTATCTGGTCGGCTGGAGCTGCTATTCTTATGGACTTGGATGGCCTAGAATTTTCCCAACCAATCAACATGGACAAGTTGAAGAAATATTATCCCTGAAAGGCTCGCTAGGCCGAAAACTCGGAAGGGCGACTTTGGCAAAAGTTAGAGCACAAAAAATTGGAAATAAAGAAAAACTAAGCTCTCATGGTTGAAAACCCTAAAGCGCGGCCTTGGCAAAAGTTATAGTGCAAAAAGAGAGCATTAATACTCAAGTGAACCCGAACCAAACTACGTAAGGCCTGATTCCCATCTTCGGGATACGTAGGCAACTTCATCCTGAAGTTCGGCCATAAACACCTCCAACTCAACTGCCCTGTCCATGTGTTGATCAGGTCATCTTTGTCTATTCTTTATCTGAATGTTTGGTTCTGATCACCCTTGAGAACTGGTTACAGTGCTGAGCAGTGCTATTCAGACAAGGGGCAATTTGTTGTCTTCAGATCCGGGGTTGTACATCTCGAGGACAAATTCTGTGCGTGTGAAGTTGTGATCCTTATTGAAAATGACTTTTGGAAAGTTTTTATAAAGGTTGATTTTTGTTCAAATTAATCTTTTTACAACTTAGACCATTTTCGGACCAAAAGGAAAACTTTCAATGCCCACAACTTCAATTTCATTGATTTCAATACAAAGTTCTCCAACTCTCGATGTGAATCAAAGTTGCTTTTATTATATTCAAAAAGAAAACTTGAAAAGTAAGATCAAGGCAAATAAACTGGGGGCATAGATGAGTTGGGTGTTCCTGCATCCCCTCATTGTGCTTGTGGAAGCTTCTGATGCTAAAGTGGGTCTAGATTGTGCCTTATCTTCAAGCCAGGTCAGACACTCGCCAGAAAGTGCACATTTGAAACTAGGGGCAGGAGCCAAAAGTTCTCTCGTCGTCCACGCAGTGGGATATCTAGCCAATTGTCAACCTCGGATTGGGAATGAAGTTAAGTACTCTACCCCCTCTTCTGGGAAAGTCTGGTCATGTCCAAACTAACGCCTGAACTATAATAGAAAACAGAATACACAGTGTGTCAGGCCAACCAGTTGAATGCCTGGTTGCCAAGCCATGTTATAGCTCATCTCGGGCAGATCAAACCAGGAGCAATGCCAAGCAATGTCAGCAGCAGACCTGTTGCACATCCAATGGCACCACCACCCTTCGTTCGGGAAATCAACTAGCTATTGGAAAAAAAAAAAAAAAGTATGCTTGGGCTGAGTATGCAGAGCAAGAGTCGATTACCTTCAGCTTGTTCACAAGCCATACCTAAGGAGGGATGGAAGAAAAGAGAGATTAAAGAATAGAGAGGTATATGTTGAGAGAAAAGAGTAGGAAAATGGTTTTGAGAGAAAAATAGAACATGAATGTCGAGAGATGTGAGAAACACATATTAGAAAGGGTGGGAAACATTACCTGCAGAAGTAATGGACTCCCTGCAAATTTGTTTGTCTCCCGCAGATGGAAGGCATCCAAACCCATCAAAGTCTCAGCCAATGTCATGCCAATACAACTCTTGCCCTCTTTCAGGCCTTAGGCCACTTCAACTAGCTGAATGCTATACCCTCCGAAACTGGGGGCAAGAAGGAAATGAGCTAACATGCACAAACAAAGGGCGTGTTGTCGAAAACCCCAACAAAGAAGGTCGCCTCGATTGCCAGCTTCAGAAAATCGATGAATTAGACTGGGGATGTCTAGCCCTCCATTGTGAACAAAGGATCAGGCCTCGTGTAAAGTAAGCCCACACATCCTTCCCAAAGCTTAGATGTGACCAAAACGGGGCTGAGGCAAGATTTCCTCATCACGCCGGGACTCCATTAGCACTTGAAATTCTTCGATTGTCGGGCATATCTCTTGTCCCCCGAAGTCAAAGACATGCATAATCGGGTTCCAACATCTAGCTGCAGCATGTAGGAATGGAAAACAAAGTGGAGAATGACTCAGCGAGAATAATGCATTTATGCCGAAACCCCGAAAATTCAACTTTTTCGAGCCATCTAAAGTTGCAATCCAATTCGAGAGCTTTTCGGCAAAGAATGGCTCCATTTGTGAAGAATTTGCAACTGAAATAAAGAAAATACGAAGTCCAAATCTTTTGTAGAAGATAAGGCAGTGAGTGGAAACTAGATGTCAACATTCTGGAGGTTCCTAACATTGATGGCCGACCGGCCACTGGTGATGGCCGACCGGCCACTTTGGTAGCCAACAGGCCACCATTGGTGGCCGACATCCTCTATTCATGGCCGACCCATGGCCGACGACTGTTTTGCTTGTCCTCTTGTTCACCTGTGTGTTGAGAATGCTACAGACGTGTTTTGTTTTGTTCTTTATGTCTTGTAAGGTCTTGTTTGGTCTTGTTTTGAGCCCTTTTAACTTTAGCAAGTTTGTCGAGTTGCATTCGAGTTGTTTTGTTCATCAAGTTGTTTATCGAATTGTTTTGTTGTATATCAATTTGTTTTGTTGTTTATCGAGTTGTTGTTAGTTTGATTATCGAGTTGTATTACTTTGATTATTTCAATTGTTGGTCGGTTCGTTACCTGATTCAGACTGTTGTGACAATACAAGTATTTGGTTTTCAATATCAAATTCAATCTCATTTTCATGCAATGCGGTGCTCATGATGCAAAATACAACACTTTTTCAAAAATACACTAGTTTTCATTCCGATCATAGCTGTTTTTACAAAAAGTGCAGTACAAGTTTTTTTTCTTTAAAAATAAGCAAATAAAACTCCTCTGAAGCTGTACAATGTGCTAACGCTACTAACGAAAAGAAGCCAAGCAAAAACTACAGAAAATCAGCGCTATTCGCCTCAGGCTCGAGAAACCCACTTCGTCCTCTTCCTCGAAGGAGAGGACTTTGCAGTACTATCTCTATCGGCACCACTGTTTGAACCAGAATCAAAGTCTAAACCGGAGCCGTCTCCACTCTCCACCTCAGAGCCCTTCTCAGCATTAGCACTCCTACTCTCAGAACCTGAGCCAGCGTCATCATCTCCACTCTTGGATAACTCAGCATGCTAAATCGCTGCCTTCTCAGCCTCGCTAGTCTCAGCCTCATCATCGCCCATAATGGGCTCTAAAGGGTCACTCTCATCTCGGGTGCCCTGCTCGCTTCACCGCGTGTTGGAGCTCGTCTCTCTCCTCCTCGCCAAAAGAGGCTTTGCTAGTCTTTGGTCTTTGCAGCCTATCGCCGATCTTTGTCGGTATGGGTGGAACCTGAAAAGCAGTTGTCATATGTCAGCCACAGTATGCATATCAAATGCATGTATGATGTGCAGAATGAGCGTATGCAAGAGTCAAAAATAGTGTATGAATATTATATAAAGGTGCAGTGTATCAGTACAGTGTGGGGAAGTTCTCATTTCAGTTTCAGCGTGTCAGTAGAAATTTGATGACTGGAATGTAAGAAACCTGAAGAAATGACCTGAATGCCGTGAAAGCCGAACAATGCCTCCCTCCTCAATATCATGCCCTCGAATGAGGCTAATAGCTCTAAAAGATCCTTGGTGTATCCTGGGGGTGCTTGCAAATGCATTGGGAATGATCAATGTCTAGGAGGAACAAATATCATAAAGAGATAAGAAAACTAAAAATGTGGTACATACCGAGGGTGCGTTATGAGCTCTGACATATCTATGCCCTACTGTGGCAGGCTCAATTGGAATCTAATATGCCTCTCCAGTATATCGCCAACAGGTGAGTGCAGTAGGCAACTCTGGCCAACCAGTCCTCTACCTCACCTGAGAAGCCCCTCTCCCACGGGCCCTGGCTGCCCTGGTCGCTCTAGGCCCCGCCCTCGTAACAGGAGCTCTCACTCCCTCACCTCTATGAACACTGGTCAGAGGTGGCATAAGGCGTGTCTGAATGAAGACCGTATAATTTCCCTTGACTCAAAAGTATTCTGCCTCCAAGCCCACTATGAATTGGATAACCCCGTCAATAGATAGGCTATCTACTGACCTCATGGACTCTGGCGGCGTCATCGGTATGAATGGAGCAGTCAGACCCAGAGACTGACGCACGACTCTCTCGCTTAGGTACCAGGCTCGGCAAATTAGACCCTCAAGTAGAATACGATAGCGCAAAATGCCCAAGGCCACAGTGTACTGGCGTCGAACCCCCGTCGGTATCATAGCCCATGGCTGCCACGTGATCTACAAATAGAAGAGAATAAGATTATTAGCCGTCGTTAGTTGCTAATATGTGAATCAGAACAGATGTAGCGCAAAAATGATGACCGTGTTTTAGGTTACCTCATGGGCAGCTACGGTGTCAAAGTAATGTCTGAAGAAAGTGAATGGCTCGCGAGTCCTGCAGCGAAGCTGACCATCATACACCCGTGAATAGAGAACCGTCAACGGAACCTCCACTACAGGCTCTGGGGCAAGAGTCGAGAAGTATGAATACACCCACAGCTGTGGAGAAAGCGCAGCGATATGTGATCAGTATAATTTGAACAGATATAGAAAATGCAAAGTAGAAAGCATACAGTGTAGGAACAGATATAGAAAATGCAAAGCAGAAAGTATATGTGTTGAACAGATGTAAAGCAAGAAGCGCTGAACAAAAAATGCAAAGTGTAAAGAGGGAACTGAGATGTGTACCTCCCAGGCTCACCAGTCGCCTCTGATCAAGTGTCCACTCCCGCGGGAGGTCAAGCTCATATAGCCGTATAGAGTGGCGAGGCCGGCCCCGCCCTAATCATAGAAACTCACTCGGGAATGACCACCAGTGTGCTCAGCAAGTATAACCCTACGGGTGTTCGTCCTATTCACAAACAAGGTGGTACCGAGGAGGAACATCAGAAAACCCCAAGCGTACTACTCTATCTCCTCTACTATCTCTGGCTCAGTCCCCCCCTCCCCCCCTGGGAACTGCTCCTCGAACCAACTATATATGACCATAGATATCCTAAACAAAAGTGGGCGCGCCCCCAGTAGCTCAATCCAAGCAGCCTCCCACTCCCCCATATCAGGATCAAGAGGAATTGGATCACCCTCTATGCCTAGGCCTATGATCATGGCGAAGTCGTAAGGAGTCATCGTCATCTCTCTAGCAGTGGAAAAGTAGAGAGAGTTGGTGGTGTCCCACCATCTCTCCACTAGCGCTCCAAGAAGTGGATGGCTCGCTATAACTCGTGTCAATCCAGAGCAGAATAGGCCGAAGCCGGCCTCGTCAACAATGTCTCGTGCTTCTGCGGAGAGCTCATTATACCAATCTCTAGCTGTCGTGGCCCCATAGCCCCTGTATGCACGAGAGTCACCCTGTGGCAGAGGACAGGTGAACCAGTGTAAATACAGTTATATGAAAAGAACAAATGTGGTGGCAGTGATGAAAGTGCAATCAGATGAGAGACAGCGCAAGAAATGCAAATAAAAAAAACATCAGATGTGCAAGTGAATAGAGTTTGTAGCTCAACGGCAATGGCTAAAATATGGTAATCTGGCTCCCTCAGTAGGAGATCCGTTGGTGCGTCAGTAGCAAAATTAGTGAAGTGCCTAATGCCTCCAACAGGCAGAATATACGTCCGAGAATGATACCTCGTCGGATCAAAAGGCCTCACTCCCAATGGTAATGGCTCCAGCTCCACCTCAAAATCGAACTCCGCCTCGAACTCCGCCTCTGGAGGAGCTCCATCATGTGGTATGTTGTCTGTCATCTAGAATATGGGTGAAGAGTTGATAAACAGTGAAGAAAATGGAGAAAATATGGTAAACTTTGAAAACGTCAAACACTAGGAGAGAGAAAATGGAAGAAAAAGTGGAATAAGGCACCAAACCCAAGAGAAACTCGAGGGGAACAAGCCTCAAGTGGTGAAACTCCAAGAAAAAGCATTGAAATCAAATTTCAATCGGTTCAAAACGGAGTAAACTAAGAGGGTTTAACGAAGAAAATGTGCATAGGGCATTGGAAAATGCGTATAAAGCTCAGATCTAGAGAGAATGAAGGTTTAGAAAGAGTGGGTGGGGATTTTCGGCTTTGGAGGAGTGAAGGAATGAAGTATGGGTGGAGTATATTTAAAGACCCGAGGTGAAAAGACTATCTTAGCCCCGATCTGCCATTGGTGGCCGACAATCTTAAAAGGTGGTCGACAGGTGGCCATAACCCTCATGTGGTGGCTGTCCAGTGCCCAGTGCTCCTATTTTGTGTCTTGATGCTGTGGTTGTCCCTATTTCCCAAGAGGTACAAGGGAAAGTCACTGTTGAGTTCAAAGTCTCTCTGCGAAAACTCGAAATTGTGTTTTTGATGATCGTTGTTTGTCACTTGTTAGACGAGGTGTATCCTTTTTGCATGTCGCAACTCTTCTGAGAGGTAGATTGGAAAGTTGCTATTGAACTTGTTTCGTTAGAATACACTTTCATTCTTACATAGACTATGCATTCCCTCATTACGTATGTAGAACGTGTATTTTAGAAATGTTGTTAATCGCGCATGGGCATACATTTTTTTACTTAGCATAAAGCATGCATTCAATTGTTTGCAAAGAACATGCCTTACCATTATTGTAATTGTGCACAGAACATGCACCCTTAATATGTTGTACTTGTTGAGTTTTTCTTACACAGGCACGGTATTGTATGTACGGTCCATTCAGGGGGGTTCTGGGTGAAGTCATTCGTGTCCTCCAAATCACATCCTTTTACTCCGTCTCCTCGCGCATGAGACGCGTTAGGACCACTCCTTTTGGTTAAAAACATTCGGGTGCGTCCCAGTGTTTACACCACTCCTTTTGGTTGAAAACATTCGAGTGCTTCCCGATGTTTACTCCACTCCGTTTGGTTAAAGGCATTCAGGTGTGTCCCGGTGTTTACACCACTCCTTTTGGTTCAACACATTCGGGTGTGTCCCGGTGTTTACACCACTCCTTTTAGTTAAAAACATTCGGGTGCATCCCAGTGTTTACACCACTCCTTTTGGTTAAAAAACATTCGGGTCCTTCCCAGTGTTTACACTCCTTTTGGTTAAACATATTCGCGTTCGCCCCGGTGTTCACACCACCCTTTTCCTTTTGTGTGTAACACATTAGGATCTCAGTTGAGACCTCAGGTGTGCCCGACAGTCGCTCTTCGCCTTTCTTGCGCGTTGTGTGTTTGAGTTTGCATAATTTTCTTACATCCTTTCTACATGAAATGTAGTTTGCTTCATAATTCCCATGTGTGGTGTGTTTACTTACTTTTGTGTTAGAGGTTGCTATACCCTGTTTCGGTTTGTTTGAATGTGGCATTTTCATTGCATAGCGTTTGTAATTAAATGTTTCAATACAACCTCATTGCATGATCATCAGTTATGTTCCTGCATCGTCCATATCACTTGTATCTTGCCCTAGAATTACGCTGGTTTGATTCATTGCAAAGGGATACATAGGCAGCCTGCAGGCGCAACTGTTTTTTGTCTTGCTTGTTTGTTTATCTAAGTCTTTGGCCTTGCAAAATGGGTCGTCTCTGGGCTTCGACATTCATTCCCACCATTTCATAACTTCCGAGTTTTTTCAAAGAGGGGCAACTGTAGACACCCCATTTTTTACCTTCCTCAAGACTTGGACGTCATCACTCGTGCATTTGATGATTATGGTTGCATGTGTTCGTTTTGAGGGCCCAAAGTCCTCGGTGAAACACCCAGTCTTTGAGCCTTTAGACCTTATCCTTTCTGTGTCTTGTTTTGGATCAAAACTTGGTGCCTGGAACTTGTGGTGACCTGTCGGCCACCACCAGAGCCTGTCGACCATAGTCTTTGGTTCTCGGCCATTGGTGTGGCCAGTCGGCCACCAATCTCTTTTTCCAAATATTTGAGATATTTGTTGACAGCTATGCCAATTGTTAGCACATTAAGCTATATCTCCCTACACGTGTATGATAGGATGTTTCTAAGCTCAAGACTTGTTTTTCTATATATAGGGGGATTCCTCCCCCATTTTGGAAGTTTAGAAAATTTCAAGCAAAAATCTCTCTCTCTCTCTCTCTCTCTCTCTCTCTCTCTCTCTTACAGTTTTGTACCTAAGTGCTTGTTTTCTCGACACTTTTGCATGCACGTCCTAAATCAAATCCTCTTACCTTTGAGCTGAGGTTACTTGGGGTCTTCTTGGAGCTCTTGAAGGTGGTTTTAGCTTGGTTTTGTGCCTAGAATTGCCCTTTGCTTCAAGAGATAGTTTATTTGCCTTGTTTACTTTGTTTTGTAAGCTTGTTTTACCATCTTTTCTTACTACTTTGGGACTGGTTTTGAACTGAGAAAAACTCTATTTTTGTGGCCTAAAAGTGCTGGTTTTAGCTCCCTTTTTTAGTTAAGGAGTGGTTCACTCTTCTTGCGTATTAGTTTGTAAAGCTTTTGTGCCTTTATTCATCACTTTCAAATCAACTTTTTTGGGCCTTTTAACCACTGAATTTCAAAGATTTTCCAGTGGCAAAAAACTTATTTTGAGGTCCAAATTTGGAGGGGCTAACCTCCCCTCCTTGTGTCTTGTTTGCATGCCTAGTTAGCTTTACATGTTAGAATGTTTTTCAAGCTTAACTTAGCTCAAGTTCAGCATGTTTTAGCCTATGAAATAACCTGTTTTAGCTCTGTTTTGGGTTGCTTAGTTTGTTTGAGTCTTGTTTTGCATAGTTGTAGTGTAATCCTTTTCACTAGCTTAGTGTTTCAAGGCTTTAACCATCATTGGTGTGAATTGATTGCATGTTTTAGTGCTTTTTCTACTTCATTTCAGCACTTACAATTTCTGCAATCTCCCTCATTTCTTCACTTTTTGGTTTTGCCTTGAAAGTGGTTTCAAACCACTTGTTTGCCTAAGTGTGAAATGGAGGTGCTACACCTAATGGTTTAATCCCTTAGAGGGTTCATTACCAATAGTGTAATGCCTCTTTCATGCCCAAAGCTACTTATGGTTTGAGCCCTCTTTCCATTAGAGGACACTCACCAATGGACTTAATGGATCAATGAATGATTTGGTAATTAAAATGAGTAAACAAAATTGGTGAGTAAAAGAGGTATGATAAGCATTCTTTGTGTTGCATTACATGTCTTCAAATCAGACGTTAATTTGAACACAAGGAAAATGGGACATTTCGTACTCAAAAGTGATAAAATGTGTCATTCTCCTATCCATTGCTCTTGATCATGCATGATAGGGTGATGGTCTCTTTGGTCTCATTTTGCCTTTATTGAACTTGCACAATTGGTTTCACAAGCCATCATGCAATGAAATTGCTTGATTGATGGTTTGTGAACCAAAGCTTGTCCCTTCTTTGATTTCCCCATGAAAATGAGAGACAAAGTGTGCAAGCAACTCTTGAGAAATACATTGTTTTGCTCTGTTTTGCTCTCTGTTGCAGCAAGGAAGTTCAAACCAGTAGTGGCCAACATCCATCCCCAGTGGCCGACCGGCCACCACTGGTAGCCGACCGACCCCTTGTCGGCCACCATTGAAATTTGCACAGTGTATTGGTAAGGTGGAGCAGAGGTGTTCTAGAAGTGGACAGCTTTATTGGTGTTCATATGTGCAAACAGAGGCTTTCAGTAGCAAGGCAATGGCTTTTCGGGTTAAAAATCGAACATACATACGTCCCTCGCTTCCCGGGATTAGCTAATTAGTTTAATTAGCAATAGATCAAATACGTGTTGTAATTAATTAGTTGTAGCTAATTAAATATTGTAAATAATTAATTAGTTTAACTAGTTAAGCGATTTTGTTTTGTAATTAGTTAACTAGAATAGTTAATTAATTTCAAGTTTTGTATTAGTTAGCTTAATTAGCGTAGCTAGCTGACTAGTTTATTCATTTGGGCCCTCCTTCGCGATGGCGTAATGTTGTAATAAGTGTGCGTGCGTATGTGTATGTTTTCCAACTCTACATCTTTCTCCCTTTTGTTTAATCAATTTTGATGGCTGGATTAGGGGCATGTTTCCAATTAGCATACCTTATGCTTTCATCCATTCATTCGTATTGTATGCACCGAGGCTTGGCACATCATTCAAACTGCATTCTCATTTCAATACTTCTTTGAATACGTGTTTAACCGCATGCTATCAAATCGATCCATATGCCATATTAGTAGTCGAGCCTATTAAATTGCGCATTGCATGTGTCGCATTAGACACTTAACATAGTTAGGAATCATGCATATTTCACTAACTCATGTTTTCTTAGCTTGGAGTACTAGGTGAGTTTTTATACTCTAGCATACTTGCATGAATGTGAATGTTGCCATGATTAGCATTCTTGCCATGAAGCCATGTGCTTAAATGCTAAACTGCATGAATATATGTAGATGAAGGCTTGTTGTTTGAATTAGAACAATTCAACGAATGTGCATTTTAAGCCCACTTTGTTGAGTGGCAAATCATGTTTTAAGCCCACTATGTTTGGTGGCAAATCCACAAACTTTAAGCCCACTTAAAGTGGCAAATTCAAACCATTTTCGCAAACAAACATGAGTTGAGTTGTTCCAAATTGAGTAAACTAGTCTATACTCGCTTGTGCGCATCACATAGTAAAGCTAGCTTAATAATCGATAAGAACGCATAATGTTTATAAAAAATCATATCATAATTAGTAGAGGCCGATATTTGATCGGGCAAGCAGGGGTGCTTAATTCATGACCTTCCCCCTTCATACCCAAGTTCCTGAGCCGAGGCAACCTTGGTGATGACGGACACATGGCCTTTGGCACGAGTCATGGGTTTCCTAAATTTTTCCAAAATAAAATATTTAGATGGCGACTCTGTATCTGGCAAAGTAGTCCATTTTTGGCATTTTTGATCCTAAAATCAATTTTCCAAAAGATTTGCCAGATTTGGAATCTTTGGTGTTTATCAGTTTCACATTGCACTTGTGAGATTAGATTCAGAACCTCGGGAGTCCGAACTGTAGGCCTTTCTTTTCAAACCTTCCAAAAGGGGGCCCGAAAAAGTCGAGCTACACCTAATCACACTCTTGCACTGTATTTGTTACACTGTCTTTGCATTTGCTTGTTCTCATACCACTGTATATCACTGTTTTGATCACAAGAAGATTCTCACTCTATTAGAGGCTATGGAGCCACGTCCGCAAGGGACTGGTATCTGGAGCTTCCTGACAATGTCCGCCACCTTATCGATGAGGCCGGCTTCGGTTCATTCTGCACGGGGCTATCACGCCTTATCGTGAGTCAGCCCTTACTTGGAGCACTGGTAAAGAAGTAGTGGGATACCACCAACTCTTTCCACTTCTTTACTACCGGGGAGATGACGATGACTCCCTATGACTTCTCCATGCTCACAGGCATGGGAGTAGGGGGTCACTCGATTCCTTATGATACGGACATGGGCGTGTGGGAGGCCGCCTGGATCTACCTGTTAGGGGCATGCCCGCCTCACTTCTGACTGGGGATGGTACGATACAGTTGGTTCATGGAGCGGTTCCGGAGGACCGAGCCAGAGATAGTTGAGGAGACAAAGCATTATGCCTGAGGTTTTTTGATGTTCCTCTTTGGCACCACTTTCTTCATGAACAGGGCGAACACTGTAAGATTGTATCTTCTGAGCGCCTTGATGGATTTACTGCAGATCCAACTCTATAATTGGGGCGGTGTTAGCCTAGCCACATTGTACGGCTATATGAGCTTGACATCACACGGGAGTAGAGATAGGATAGGTGGCTATTGGCGAGCTTGGGAGGTACGCTTTACATTTCTGTTTTACATTTTCTGCTTTCTGTTTCTATGCTTTCTGCTTTGCACTTTTTGTACACTGCATACTGCATTGTTTACACCCATATACTAAGCTTTTTGCACTGTACACTTTGTATCCTCTGTATCTATACTCTCTGTACATTGGATACACCTTCCGCACACATTCTGCTTTCTTCTTCTGCACTTGTACTTTCCATACACTATACATTGTATACTCACTATTGCCCATTCCCTTACAGCTTTGGGTGTATGCATATTTCCCGACTCTCGCTCTGGAGCCAGAGGTAGAGATATCCCTTTGTTGTGTCGTACTCTCATTGGCACGACGGTAGATGCTTACGGAGGACCAGGGAGACCTTTTCGTTCTTCCGTTGGTACTTCGACATAGTGACCGCAGCAAAGGTAGCTCAAAATTCACAGTTATTTTCATTCTACTTGGGCTCTAATTCGTACTTCGAATTCATACTTCAATATTTGATGGCCACTAACAATCTGTGCATTCTCTATTTACAGATCACTTGGCAGCCTTGGGCGACTATACCGGCCGGAGTTAGGGACCATTTCGCTGGAGCTTGGGGAGCCTCCTATTTTCGACTTTTGTTCGAGGGCCCGGTTTGTCGTGCCTAGTTTTTAGGTGAGCGATTCTTGCGTCAGACCATGGGCTTGCCTGAGCCAATAGTTCCCATGGCGCCCCCGCCATCTATGAGAGCTACAGAGAGACTCACCTTCCTGGAAATGATTCAGTTCACGGAGGGCTTGGAGGCCAACTACTTTCACAGGGAAGGGGACTATTCGACACTCATCTAGATACACCTCAAGCTCCTTTGACCGTCATTCGCGGAGGTAAGGAGGCGAGGGTTCCAGTTGCGAGAGAGAGAGAGCTAGAGTACCCAGGGTGACCAGGGCGCATAGTAGAGGGGCTACCTAGGCGAGGCAAAAGACCAGCTGGCTAGAGCTGCCTACTGCACTCACATATTGGCAGTATACTAGGGAGGCATACCAGATCCCGATGGAGCTTGCTACAGCGGGGCATAGATATGTTAGAGCTCATGATGCACCCTCGGTATGTACCACATTTTTTAGTTTTCCCATCTCTTTTTGATATTTGTTTCTTCTGGACATTAATCATTCCCAATGCATTTGTAGGCACACCCAGGATACACCGAGGATCTGCTGGAGCTACTAGCCTCATTTGAGGGTATGATATTGACGAGGGAGGCACTGCTCGGCTTCCACGGCATTCAGGTCATTTCTTCAGTTTTCTTGCATTCTAGTCATCAAATTTCCATTGACACACTGAAACTGACATTTCAACTGAAAGCTTCCCCACACTACACTGATACACTACATCTGAAATACTGCACTTCCATACTGTATTCATACACTATACTTGACTTCTGCATATACTCATTCTGCACACCATACTTGCATCTAATATGCATACTATGGCTGACATATGACAACTGTCTTTTCAAGTCCCACCCATACCGACAGCACCGGCGGCTGCTGCAGCACCTGCACCTGCGATGCCTCCTCCATCAATCGGAAAGAGAGAAAGACAAGCTCCGGCACGTAGCCGAAGTAGAGCCAGGGGCACCCGAGATGAGAGTGGTTTTTAGAGCCCATTCTGAGCGATGACGACACCAAGACGAGTGGCTCCGACGAGGCAGTGAGTCCACAGTCAGCGTCATCTGAGAGTGGAGGTAATGACATTGGCTTGGGTTCCCAGAGTACGGGTGTTGATGCCGAGGCAGGTTCAGAGAGAGAGAGTGGAAATGGTTCCAGCTCAGACTCTGGTTCAAATCTAGACAACAGCGCCAACGAAGACAGTGCCCCAGAGTCCCTTCCTCGGAGGAAGAGGACGAAGAGGGCATCGTGAGCCTGAGGCAACTGGCGCTGATTTTCTTGTAGTTTTTGATTAGTTTCTTTTGTTAGTAGTGTTAGCACATTGTACAGTTCAGACAGGTATTATTTGCTTTAAAAACTTGTACTGCACTTTTGTAAAAACAACCATGATCGGAATGAAAACCAGTTTTCGTTTGAAAAAATGTTGTATCTTGCATCATAAGCACCACGTTGCATAAAAACGAGATTGAATTTGATAATGAAATTTGAACATGGTATTGGCACAACTCTCTTAATCGGGTAATGAACCAACCAACACTAACAAACAAAATAGTACAACTTGATAATCAAAATAACAATAATTCGATAAACGAAACAAAACAACTCGATGAACAACAAAACAACTCGATAAACAAAACAACTCAAATACAACTCAACAAACTTGCTAGAACTAAAAGGACTCAAATTAACACCATAAAATGCATAAAGAACAGAACAAAACACATACCTTCAGTATTCTCAGCACACAAGTGGATAATAGGACAGACAAGAAGGCTGTCGGCCATGAATAGAGGCTGTCGGCCACCAGTGGTGGCCAGTTGGTGACCAAAGTGGCCTGTCGGCCATCACTAATGACCGGTCGACTGTAAGGAACCTCCAGATTGTTGCCACCTGACTTCCACTCACTACCTTATCTTCTACAAAAGCTTCACCTTCATCATTTCTTCTCCAGAATTCATTTTGCCTGCTATTTTTGCCAAAAATGGAACCATTTCTTGCCGAAAACCTCTCAGATTGGATTGCAACTTTAGATGGCTTGAAAAAGGTGAATTTTTGGGGTTTCGGCATAAATGAAATATTCCCACTAAGTCGCTCTCCGCTTTGTTTTCTATTCCTACATGCCGCAGTTAAATGTTGGAACCCGATTACACACGTCTTTAGCTTCATGGGACAAGAGATATGCCCGACAATCGAAGAATTTCAAGTGCTAATGGAGTCCCGGCGCCATGAGGAAATCTTGCCTCAGCCTCGTTTTGGTCACGTCCAAGCTTTAGAAAAGATGTGTGAGCTCACTCTACATAAGGCCCGATCCTTGGTTCACAATGGAGAGTAGGACATTCCCAGTCTAATTCATTGATTTTCTAACGTTGGCGACCGCAGTAATCTTCTTGGGCGAGGTTTTCGACAACCCGCCCTTTGTTTGTGCATGCTAGCACATTTTCTCTTTGCCCCTAGTTTCAGCGGGTCTAGCATTCGATTAGTTGAAGTAGCCCAAGGTTTGAAAGAGGGCAAGAGTTGCATTGGTTTGCCGTTGGCCGAGACTTTGATGGGCTTAGACGCCTTCCATTGGCGAGAAACAAACAAATTTCACGGGGAGTCCACTACTTCTTTAGGTAATGTTTCCCACCCTTTCTAATATGTGTTTCTCACATCTCTCGGCACTCCTGCTCTATTTTTCTCTCAAAGCTATTTTCTCACTTTTTCTCTCAACGTACACCTCTCTATTCTTTAATCTCTCTTTTCTTTCATCCCTCCCCAGATATGGCTTATCGACAAGCTGAATGTAATGGACTCTTGCCCCATATACTCAACTCGAGCATACTTTTTCTGCCAACAAGTTGATTTTCTGAATGAAGGATGGTGGTGCCATTGGATGCGCAATAGGTCTGCTGCTGACATTGCTTTGCGTTGTCCCTAGCTTAATCTGACCGAAATGAGCTACAGTATGGCTCGGCAACCTGGCATTGAACTGATTGGCCTGACATACTGTGTATTCTACTTTCCGTTCCGGTTCAGATGTCAGTTTGGACATGATCAGACTTACCCAGAGAAGGGGGTAGAGTACCCGGTTCCATTCCCCATCTGAGGTTCACATTTGGCTAGGTACCTTACTATATGGAGAAGAAGAGAGCTTCTGACTCTTGTCCCTAGCTTTAGCTGCACCCTTTTTGGTGAGTGCCTGACTTGGCTGGAAGATGAGGCACAATTCGGGCCCACTTTGGCATCAGAAGCTTCCACGAGCACAAGCGGGGGACACAAGAACACCTGACTCATCTATGCCCAAGTTTATTGCTTTGATCTTACTTTTCAAGTTTTATGCATGTAATAAAAAGCAGCTTTGATTTGTATCGAGAGTTAGAGAACTTTGCACTGAAATCAATGAAATTAAAGTTGTAAGCACTGAAAGCTTTCCCTTTGGTTCAAAAATGGTCTAAGTTGTAAAAGGAAAATTTTGAGCAAAAATCAACTTTTATCAAAACTTTTCAAAACCATTTTCGATAAGGATCACAACTTGACACGCATGGAATCTATCCTCGAGATATACAACCCTGAATTCGAAGACAAGAAATTGCCCCTTGTCTGAATAGCACTGCAACCAGTTCTCAAAGAGGATTGCAACTGAACACTCAAATAAAGAAAAGACAAAGATGACCTGATCAACATATGAACATGACAATTGAGTTGGAGGTGTTTATGGCCAAACTTCAGGATGAAGTAGCCTACGTATCCCGAAGATGGGAATCAGGCCTTAGGCAGTTCGGTTCAGGTTCACTCGAGTATTAATGCTCTCCCTTTGCGCTCTAACTTTTACCAAGGCCGCCCTTTAGGGTTTTCAACCTTGCGAGGTCACTTTTTCTTTATTTCTAATTTTTTTATGCTCTAAGTTTTGCCTATGTCGCCCTTCCGAGTTTTCATCCTAGCGAGCCTCTCAGGGATAATATTTCTTCAACTTGTCCATGTTGATCGGTTAGGAAAATTCTAGGCCATCCAGGTCCAAAAGAATAACAGCTCCACCTAACCAGATAGTTTTGATGATGTAAGGACCAGTCTAATTAGGTCTGAACTTGCCCCTAGGGTCATGGATGGGAGCTCGATTGTCTTTTAACACCAAATCCCCTTCTTTGAGATTGTTGGACTTAACCTTCTTGTTAAAAGCCCTGCCAATCCTACGTTGATAACCCTAAACATGGTACAGTGCTTTCAACCTTCTCTCGGCAAACAGCATCAGTTCTTCGAACCTGCTCTGCTACCAGTCTGCCTCTACTATCTGACATTTAACCATAATCCACAGCGACAGAACTTCTATTTCGATCGACAGAACAGCTTCCATCGCATAAACAAGAGAGTAAGGAGTTGCCCCAGTAGACGTTCGAATTGAAGTCCTATAACCCCAGAGTGCAAATGGTAATTTGTCTGGCTAGTTCCTGTAAGTCTCAACCAATTTCTGCAAAATACGCTTGATATTCTTGTTGGCGGCCTCGACAGCTCCGTTGGTTTGCAGCCGATATGTAGATGACTTATGAAAAGCCACGTTGTATTTCTCCAACAAGTTGATCATTTCTTTCTTAAAAGAGTGGCCATTATCTGAGATGATCTCGTTTTGAACTCCATAATGGCAAATGATGTTGTTTCGGATGAACTTAGACACATGTGCTGCTTTCAACACGCATAAGACTGAGCTTCCACCCACTTCGTGAAATAACCAATTGCCACCAAAATGTATTCATGCCCATTTGACCCTTTTGGTGTGACTGCCCGATGACGTCAATTCCCCAGACTGAGAAAGGCCATGGTGAAGTCATGTTGTATAGCTTCGACGACAGAATGTTCATGCGATTAACATGAATTTGGCATTTGTGGCATCACCGAACAAAACCGATACAATCCTCCTCCATGGTAGACCAGTAGTAACCTTGCCTAAGAATCGTCCGGGCTAACATTACTTTATTCATGTGTTCTCCGCACTCTTTCCCGTGGATGGCCTCCACTAGGCGCTTTGATTTCTCTGTGTCGACACACAACTTGTGCATTCCTAGATGACCCTTCTTGTACAGTTTACCTCCGCAGATGATAAATTGAACGGCCGGCGTATTGCCCTCTTATCCTTGGCACTTGCCCCTGGTGGATAAACCTCCTTTTTCCAAGAAGTTCCAAATATCATAAAACCAAGGGTTTTGATCTTGCACTTCATCTATTGCGGCGATAGTCTCATAGGTCGGCGTATATCTCTGCTCAATAATGATCAGACGCATCCGGACTCGAAACAAGATGTCTATCATGGAGGATAGAGTTGATAAAGCATCAGGAAACCTGTTGTTCTCTCTTACCAAATGCGTGAAGGTCAGCTTCTCAAACCTAGGAATCAACACATCTAGGGTCTGGTGATATATCTTCATTTTTTCTTCTTTGACCTTCCAGTCTCTTTTTGCTTGAGACACAACTAGGTTCAAGTCCTCAATGACGTCCAACCTTTTTGCCCCTAGTTCAAGGGTAGCTTCCAAACCCGCGATACACGCCTCGTATTCTACTTCGTTATTAGATACCTTGAACCGGAGTTTGAAGGCTAACGGTATACAAGAATTGTCAAGTGCTATCAACAACACCCCTATTCCATAACCGTATTTATTAGATGCTCCGTCAAAGTACATTTTCTAGATCTCTTCTTCAACTTGTAGAATAGCTTCATCTGGAAACAGGTATTCTACCGCTTCATCCCCTTCCACTGGGTGATTTGCCAAGAACTCTACTACCACTCTCCCCTTGACAGACTTGCGAGTAACATACTTCAAATCAAATTTAGAGAGAAAAAGAAACTAACGAGCTAGCCTACCCATAAGCACTGGTTTCTCGAAGAGATATTTGATGGGATCTAATCTCGAAACCAGAATTATGCAGTGAGCTAACAGGTAGTGCCTCAACTTCCTGGTAGCCCATACCAAGGCCAAGCAAGCTTTCTCTAGTGGGGTGTAACGAGTCTCATAATCCAGCATTTTCTTGCTCACATAATAGATGGCTTTCTCCACCATATCCTCAGATTTCTAAGCAAGCATGTATCTCATTGTTGTGTTCGTTACTGACAGATACAAAATCAAGGGCTTCCCCGGCTCTAGTGGCGCCAACACGAGTCGATTCTGAAGGTATTGCTTGATTTGCTCGAAAACGAATTGACATCAGTCATCCCATCAGAATTTCTTTCCTTTCTTCAGGAGACCAAATAATGGCTCACAAGTCAAGGTTAATTTAGAAATAAGCCGTCTTATGAATTGCACTTTACCCAGAAAGCCTCGCACCTCCTTTTCAGTCCTTTGTGGTGGCATTTCTAGAATGGCTTTGATTTTGGAAGGATCTACCTCGATGCCCCTCTGTGTGATCAAGAATCCTAGCATTTGCCCTACTGTTACACCGAAAGTACATTTCTGCGAATTCAACATCAATCGGTATTCTCTGATCCGTTGAAAGATTTTCTTCAACCTTGACCTCTTTATGGATCATATCATGGAGAATTGTGGTTGCAACCCATTGATAGGTAGCCCCGACAATCTTTAGTCCAAACGACATCACCCAATAGCAGTAGGTTTCCTACGGCATAGTGAAAGCAGTTTTCTCTCTATCCTCTGGTGCCATCAGAATCTAGTTATACCCGAAAAATCCATCCATGAAGGAGAGCAATGCATGGCCTGAGGTGACGTACACCAATTCGTCGATGTGCAGCAGAGGAAAGTCATCCTTCGGACTGGCTTTGTTCAGACCTCTGAAGTGTACACACACCCGAATTCTGCCGTCTTTCTTTGGCATTGGAACAATGTTGGCCAACCAAGTTGGATACTCAGATACTAGCAAGAACCCTGTGTCTATCTACTTGGTGACCTCTTCCTTAATCTTCAAAGCCCAATCTGGGCGTATTCTCCGCAACTTCTACTTAATGGGTCGGGCCTCGGGGTCAAGAGGGATCCGATGCTGTACAATCTCATGATCGATTCCAGGCATGTCTTCGTACGACCACGCAAAAACATCTTTAAAATCTTTTAATAAAGCGACTAAGTGCTCGCGCTCCTCCGAAGACAACGTGGACCCGATCCGGACCAGACGCGGGTCCTTCTCAGTACCCAAATTAATACCAATGATTTCATCAGCGAGGGGTTTTGCAAACCTCTCCTCCTCTCGATTAATCAATTTTTCAAAACCAGAGGAATTCCTTCCTCATTGATTTCATCAAAATTTTGAAAATCATGATCAATGCAATAAACAAGAGACACAGAGAAATACTAAAAATTTGCAGTAGCATTCTCATTCAAAAAGGCTAACTCATCCAATTCCTCGGTTCCAACCGACTCAAAAGAAAACAAAAAAAACTACCTGGATAAAACCTCAGCATCTGGGTTATCACTCCCAAGAATACCGAACCCAGACTTAGAAGAACCGGAATCTGATTCCGACTCCACCGACTCTGTGGAATCAGATTCTGGTTCACTACCCGACTCAGAATTGCTAGACAAGTAGCCCTCCTTCAGCTGCCAAATAAGGGATCATGCATCAGATGCATCCAAGATGCTGCCAGAAGGGTTCGCACCCGATTAGTCCCCGATCATGGAAACAGTTAGGTCATCCCCCAAGCTCTTTAAGTCAATCTGAGGATTTAAAAGGAGACATGCCAGTGCTATTCCTATCTCAAGCTCATTGCTGTCGGAGTTACTTTTTGTGCCCTTTGTAGCCTCAGCGGTTGGTCCAACCTATTCCTCTGTATCACTCTTTTGCAGCTGCAAGTCAAAGAAAATCTCAAAGCCAGGAACCCGCTGCTTCTCAGAGTTGAACCAGGGTTCAGGGAAACCACAAAATGGGAAGTTTTCACCCTCCCGAACAAACTAACCATTCAGGGTTCCCCAGATAGGTCGATGCACAAGTTCGTAATGCTTGCCGGTCTACTTAGCTCTGGCTATTCCGGCTATTTCTTTCCCTTTTCTCACCCAGTTCTCTTTGGTGGGCATATAGCCAAGACCAAAGGCATGCAGGTTATGTGGCACATCGGCCAATACAACAATGCCCTTCCAGCCACTTCTTCCTAATCCCATTCCTGGCATGTGTTAGAGTTTATTCATGAAGTAGATCGATTGAGCACTGACATATAAGCCCTCATCCGATGCTAAGATGGTTTGTACTGCACGGGCCTCAGCCAAGGTAAATCCAGAGAGAAAAACATCCTCTTCACCACGCACAATTTCTAGCACAGGTGTGGTGACCTCTGGCAGAGGATGTATAGATGAATTCCTAAAAACTATGGCCACCCCTTTTCCATGGGGGTATTTCAGCATTTGGTGGAGGGTGGAAGAGACAGCTTTCACTTGGTGTATCCAAGGTCGCCCAAGTAGTAAGTTAAAAGTGGCCGGGACATCCAGAACATGAAACTCGATGTCCTGTTGAGCTGGGCCAACCTGTACTCTGATATGCACTATCCCCATCACCTCTCTGCTTGTATTGTCATACGCCTGGATCACCTGGGCTGTAGGCACAAAATTGGCCAGTTTCAGACCAATAGCATAAGTCATACGACAGGGACAGACGTTGATTGCTGACTCGGTATCGACCAATACCACTGGTATCCACTTTTCTCGGCACTCTATGGATATGTATAGAAGCTTGTTTTGTACAGAGCCTTCTGGCAGTAATTCCTTATCTGAAAAGGTCAAAGTCGGCGCAGCACTTCCCGAGAAAACTAATCCCACCAGTTGTTCCGGGGTGGTGTCGATGGACAACTTAGCTTTATCCATCGTTGTCAATACAGCTTGTATGTGCACTCGCGAAGCCATAAGCAAACCCCAGATAGATATGTCAGCTTGAATCTTCTTCAACTGTTTCAGTACAGCCTCTTCCTCTAACTACTTTTACTTCTGTTTCTCAACTTCTTTATCCTTCCCGGATGCCTCGGGTTGGTCCAGATGCGGTGGTTTGAAGTATCGGCCACTTCTTGTCATATGGTCAACTTCTTCCACATACCAAGTATTGTCAGGAAGGTCTTCGCCCCAATCCTCATCAGTATAGGCCAAGTGTAGGTCATCGTCATCCCTCTAGATCCCTTCAGCAGCCAACAGGCACTCGTCCGGCTCTATTCAGATCAATCTATTATCACAAACATTCCCCGTAGGGCGTTGAGCTTTTCTAGCTTTCTGATCATTTTCACTCATTTCTTGCCCAAACCGCTCCAGCGCTACTTCTTGTTCTGTATTTACAATACTAACAATGCCCAGTTCCTGAGCCAATTGTTCTTCACCGGTGTTTTCCAGTAGTTTACCCTTTCCATCAGCCATTCCGACCATTGCAGCGATTCTTGCTTTTTGTTCTTCCAGCTTTGATCCAGTTCCCTCATCTATATCGAGCTAATCACTTAGCTACCCAGAATTGTCTATTGACCCATTCAGATCAAACCAATCAATATGCACTTCCCCTTGATCTTGCTCATCAAAGAACTGCAAATCGTCTATATCCTCCTCCAGGTCGGCCAGATCATCTAATCCCTAACTTGGTCCATCTTCTTGAACTACACTGACCTCCATCCCAGCTAGCAACACCACTTTCATCTTAGCTTGATTGATTGGCACAATATAGCAGCTCGAGTTGTACATCCCCTCAGATAAATCCTCAGAATCCTCATGCAACGAACTGGTATGCTCCACTAATGCTGACCACCCTTCATCTTCCACTGTCACCACCACTAGTTCAGGTTGGAGTGAAGACGTGCTTATCATGCATAAGGTTGTGCTATCAGGGATGAACAACGCCGGCTTAGGTAGGTAGGAAGGCGTGATATATATACTGGGGTCATAAGGGATGGCCAATGTATGGATGAGGTTTATTTGTCGGGGTGGAGGGACTTGGTTATATGGTGGGAAAGGATTTGTAATGACGTTTGGCCTTTGGGGAGGTGCTATCACCTTGTTATCAATAAGATCTTGAATCTCATGACGCAGTCTGTAGCACTAATCAATGTCATGACCATGCTGCTAGTGAAAAGCGCAGTGTTTGGCCGGGTTGTGTCTTGGGATAAGAGGATCGGGTAGAGGATGAGGCTCTAGTGGTTTAAGGTGCCCCTTTTTTATCAGGACCCCTAGGATTTTGGGTAAAGGCATGTGGCGCGAGGTAAAGACCCTTTGAGATCGAGCCTGGCTAGTTGAGGTTTGTGGAGTTGTGTTGGAGGTGTTAGCAAATGGGTTGGCAATTTTGAGTGTGGTGGTGACCATGCTCATATCTAAAGGCCGTGCAAAAGTGCTACTGCTCGTGTTTGCATTGGAGCTGAGTATAAAGGGCCTCTTGGGTTTTTTCTTCTCATGGTCTGTCAAACCTTACTTCATCGCATCCTCAATTTGAACCCCTATTTCATGGAGCTCAGCAAATGTAAACAAAAGCAAGACTATTATCTTCTGTAATAACCTCCCTTGCAAGTTACAGACCACCATTCTGATTTGGTCCTTTTCAAACAGCCAGATAGTCATCATAGAGGCCTTGGCCCTCCACCAGGTCACAAAGTCCGAGAAACCCTCCTTCAGCTCCTAACAGGTCACTTCAAGATCACAAGTAGTGACCTCGATCTAGGTATTGTAGGAGTACTGCGCGATGAAGGCCTCGACCATTTCCTTCCAGTTCCGTTTCACGAAGACTTTTAGCTTTGCATACCAGATGGCCGCTATACCCGATAGGGTCCTACCAAAAAGTGAGAATTTTTGAAGTTTAGTAAGACCCATTAGTCGTAGGATGTCAGAAAATAACCATAGATGGACCATAGGATCCTCGGAGCCGTCAAACCGGTCTATATGCGGCATCTTAAAACTATCTGGTAGAGTTACTGCGGAATCTGTGTATCCATCCTCAATGTCAGGGATGGAATTCACGCCATGCGCCCGCTTGAAGAGCTTTTCTAGCTTGTTAACCTTCAGTGCAGTGAGGCCAACCTCAAATTCGAATGGCGCCTTCATTTGGTAAACTGGTGCCTTGGAGGTCTGAGGTGGGATTGGGTCTGCCGGGATACCCATATTCTCTTGGACATTGATTGTGACCCCGGGTACCGGCATGCCCGCTGGGGATGCATAGGATGCAGAAGCTACTACCGATTATGGTTGCTATTACTAAAGCGTATCTATCAATTCTGCTTAGCAGGCTGTGACCCCAGCTTGGCGGGCTGTGACCTCAACTTGGTGAGCAACATCTAGCTGCATAGTCTTAATAGTTTGTTGAAGCTGTCATGCATATCTTCCATGCTGACTATGGGGATGTTGAGTTATCAGAACTAGCAAATACTCTCTTTCTGGAGTAGAAGTAGAAGACTGGGCCTGATTGGGTGCAGGCGAAGTAAAAGGTGACTGCTGAATTGGTGAATTCTGTCTGATCCTCCTCCGTCTAGTAGCCGATGGGAGTGAAACCAACACTGGCTGTCCCCTAACAAGATCCCCAGATCTGCAAATCCTTCTCACTCAGGTCTAGAGTGCTTGGGAGGTAACAAAATCATCTGAAGCAATGGTGAAAAACTACCTTGCAAAAAGAAATAAGGCAAAAGAAAACAAAAATCAAAAACCGCATAGCGCCTCTGCTCAGATTCTAATCAGTACACTGATGTAATCAAAGCCATAGAACCATGCTTAATACTGAATTTTGCCTCCCAAAAACTGATACCCAGACTTGCAACTAATACATACATTCCCGTAAAGTCTCATTCTAAAAGACATACCAGTCAAGTGAGAGCCAAAACACCCCTATGATGGGGTAGGGTTACCCTGTCCTAGTTTTGTCAAGAACAAGGGTTCACTATGCATAACAAGTGGCTTCACACAATCCTGCATTCGGGTAAGCATCATGTCCTAGTTTGGAACAGTCTCTATAGTTTCTGATGTACAACGAGGCCGATTGGTCAAAAAGGGTACCTCAGCAAGACTACCTAGTATACCTCTCACACCTAACTCCGAGAAGTGAAAGGAGGATCAAACGGTACAGTGATAGTCCAGATCCAAGGGTTGTGTTTCTATCGTGGCAGAGCCCACAACCGGTCAGGCTTTTGGAAAGATTTTTCAAGCAAGCCTCTAGGAAACCGTTCAAGAATAGCAGATGGCAAACACTGTGAGTTAGGCGCACTGATGCAAATGCAAATACAAAGAAACACATAAATGTAGATAAAATAACATATAATTAGTTCAAGTCAAGTTCTCTAAATCCCCAGCAGAGTTGCCAGAAACTGTAGCTCGGCTTTTTCGCGCCCCCTTTCAGAAGGTTTGAAAGAAAGCCCTACAGTTCGAACTTCTATGGTTCTGAATCTAATCTCACAAGTCCAATGTGAAACTGATAAACACCAAAGAGTCTAAATCCGGCAAATCATTTTGAAAAATTGATTTTAAGCCAAAAGTGCCAAAATTGGACTGCTTTTCCAGATATAGAGTCGCCACCTAAATATTTTATTTTTGGGGAAATTTAGGAAACCCCTGACTCGTGCCGAAGGCCACTTGTCCGTCATCACCAAAGTTGCCTCGGCTCGGGAACTTACATACGAGAGGTGAAAGGAGGATCAAATGGTACAGTGATAGTCCAAATCCAAGGGTTGTGTTCCTATCGTGGCAGAGCCCACAACCGGTCAGCCTTTTGGCAAGCTTTTCCAAGCAAGCTTCCAGCAAACCATTTAGGAATAGCATATGAAAAACACTGTAACTTAGGCGCACCGATGCAAATGCAAATGCAAATGCAAAGAAACACATAAATGTAGATAAAATAACATATCATGAGTTCAAGTCAAGTTCTCCAAAACCCCCCAACAGAGTTGGCAGAAACTGTAGCTCAGCTTTTTCGCGCTCCCTTTTAAAAGGTTTGAAAGAAAGCCCTACAGTTCAGACTCCCATGGTTCTAAATCTAATCTCACAAGTCCAATGTAAAACTGAAAAATAGCAAAGAGTCCAAATTCGGCAAATCATTTTGAAAAATTGATTTTAAGCCAAAAGTGCCAAAATTAGACTGCTTTGCCAGATACAAAGTCGCCACCTAAATATTTTATTTTTAGGGAAATTTAGGAAACCCTAACTTGTGCCGAAGGCCACATGTCTGTCATCACCAAAGTCGCCTCGGCTCGGAAACTTACGTACGAGAGGGGAAGGTCATGAATTGAGCACCACCGCTTGCCCAATCAAAGATCAGCCTCTACTAATCATGATATGATATTTTATAATCATTATGTGCTCTAGTTCCGATTATTAAACTAGCATTACTATGTGATATGCGCAAGCAAGTATAGACTAGTTTGCAAGACTTGGAACAATTCAACTCATGTTTGTTTGCGAAAATGGTTTGAATTTGCCACCTCAAGTGGGCTTAAAGTTGCGGATTTGCCACCAAACATAGTGGGCTTAAAAAAACATGATTTGCCACTCAACAAAGTGGGCTTAAAACATATATTTATTAAACTGTTCCAATTCAAATAACAAGCCTTCATCCACAGGCATTCATGCAGTTTAGCATTTAAGCACATAGCCTCATGGAAAGCATGCTAATCATGGCAACATTCACACTCATGCAAGTATGCTAAAGTGTAAAAACTCACCTAGTACTCCAAGCTAGGAAAACATGAGTTAGTGAAATATGCATGATTCCTAACTATACAAGATATCTAATGCAACACATGCAATATGCAATTAATAGGCTCGGCTACTAATATGGCATATGGATCGATTTGAACAACATGTGATTAAACATGTATTCAAAGAAGTATTTGAAATGACAATGCAGTTTGAATGATGCGCCGAGTCTTGGTGCATGCAAAACAAGATGAATGGATACAAACATGTGATATGCTAATTAAAACATGTCCCTAACCTAACCATCAAAAGCGATTAAATAAAAGGGAGGAAGACGTGAGGTTGGAAGACATACACACACACACGCACACTTATTACAACATTACGCCCTCGCGAAAGAGGATCCAAATGAATAAGCTAACCAACTAGCTACGCTAATTAAGCTAACTAATTATTACAAAACTTGAAACTAGTTAACTATTCTAGCTAATTAATTACAAAACGAAATCGAATAACTAGTTAAACTAACTAATTATTTACAACACTTAATTAGCTACAACTAATTAATTACAAACACATATTTAAGCTATTGCTAATTAAACCAATTAGCTAATCCCGGGAGGTGAGGAAGGCCCATGCATGCTTGGTTTCCACTCGAAAAGCCACTGTCTTGCTGTTGAATGTCTCTGTTTGCACATTGAACACCAACAACTCTGTCCACTTCTAGACCATCTCTGCTCCACCTTACCAACACACTGTGCAAATTTCATTGATGGTCGACAAGGGACCGGTCGGCTACCAATGGTGACTGATCGGCTACTGATGGTGGCTGTCGGCCACTGATAGCCTGGACTTCCTTGCTGCATCCGAGAGCAAACAAAGCAAAACAATGTATTTCTCAAGGGTTTTTTGCACACTTTGCCTCTCCTTTTCATGGGGAAATCAAAAGAGGGACAAAATTTGGTTCATAAACCATCAATCAAGGAATTCATTGCATGATGGCTTGTGAAACCAATTGTGCAAGTTTAATAAATGCAAGAACAAGACTCAAATAACCATCACCCTATCATGCATGATCAAGGGCTATGGAGACCTAGGAAAATGGCACATTTCATCACTTTTGAGTATAAAGTGTCTCATTTTCCTTGTGTTCATACTAACATTCGATTTGAACACATGCAATACAACACAAAGAATGCTTATCTTGCCATTTTTATTTGCCAATTTTGTTTACACATTTTAATTACCGAACCATCTTTTAATCAATTAGTCCATTGGTGAGTGTCTTCTAAGGTAAAAGAAGTGTCCACCAAGGGGTAGTTTAAGGCATGAGAGAAGCTTCATATCATTAGTAATGAACCCTCAAAGGAGGATTAAACCATTAAGCATGAGCCTCAATCTCAAGCTTAAACAACCCTAAGGTTGAAATAACCCTCAAAGCAAATAAAAAAGTGAAGAAATGAGGGGGATTGCAGAGATTATAAGTGCTGAAATTAGGTGAGAAAAAGCACTAAAACATGCAATCAACTCAAACCAATGATGATTAAAGCCTTAAAACACCAAGCTAGTAAAAGAACTCACACTACAACTATGCAAAACAAGACTCAAAAGGCCCCAAACAGCCATAACATTGGCAAAACAGTTCAAAATAGAGTGTAAAACATAATGAACTTGAGCCACAAAAAGCTAAAACATTAAGCTAAGAAAACACAAGGAGGGGAGGCTAACCTCTCCAATTTTGGACTTCAAAATGAGTTTTTTACCACTGAAAAACCTCTTAAATTTAGTGGTTAAAAGACCCAAAAAAAATTGATTTGAAAGTGATGAACAAAGGCACAAAAACTTTACAAGCAAAGAAGCAAGAAGGGTAAACCACCCCCTAACTGAAAATGGCCTCAAACCAACACTTTTAAGCCATAAAAATAGAGCTTTTTACAATTCAAAATCAACCTCAAAACAATTGAAAAAGATGGCAAAGCAAGGGTACAAACATGTATAAAGAGAGAGTGCTATACCTCTTGCAGAGAAGACACAATTTGGCCAACAAATTCAAGTCACACACACCTTCTAGAGCTTAAAACAAGTCCCAAGCCACCTTAGCCCAAAGACTAGTAACTTCTATCAAGGGTGTATAAGCAAAAGTAAAGGATTTGTAAGCAAATGTGCATAAAATTGCAAGAGAGAGAGAGAGAGAGAGAGAAGTCCAAAGAGAGAGAAAATTTGGTTCCAAATTTTCTAACCCTCTAAAATGGGGAGGAACCCCCATATATATAGAGAAAAAAGCCTTGAGCTTAGAAACATCCCACCATACACATGTAGGCAAATGCAGCTCAGTGTGCTAACAGTTGTCACGATTGTCAACAAATATCTAGAAAAAGACACTAGTGGTCGTCGGCCACCACTAGTAGCCAACCGACCACACCAATGGCCAACAACCATGAGCCATGGCCAACAGCCTATGGTGGTGGCCGACAGGTCACCCCAAGTTCCAGGCTTGAAACAACAAGGTTTTGGTTCAAAACAAAGGACAAAGTGGACAAGCTTTAAAGGCTCAAAGACACGGCATCACACTGAGGACTTCCGACACTCAAAAGATCAGGGTTTAATTTCCAAAGAGGTCGGTCATTCTCAAAGAAGAAAAATATGGGATCTTACATTAGCTCAAGCCAAAGTGGTGGATCTATACCGACTAGCTCAGAATGTGGTAGGAAACAAAATGGGGTTTGTTATCGAGCATCAGGTGTCTGTTTCTGGTGTGGTAAAACTAGCCATATGTAGACACCCCATTTTTGACCGTCCTCAAGACTTGGACATCATCGTTTGAACACCCGATGATCATCCATGTTCGTGTTCGTTTTGAGTTCCCGGAGGTCTCGGCCGCGCGCCTTGCCTTAGGATCTCTTAACTGGACTGTTCTGTGCTTGGTTTTGGACCAAGAACTTGTTAGTTTTTGCTTCTGAGGGTAGAGAATAGCTTGTCAGCCATTCCCAGATCCCACCGGCCAAGGAATGATGTCACCGGCCATGTTCTCTTGCCACTGGCCATTGGTGATGGCCGGTCGGCACCTTTGATGGTCGACCGGCCTTTAATTTGGTCAATCGGCCATACTTTCTGGCCGGGACTTCTTTTGTGCCTTTTTTAGGCATTGTGCATGCCAGCTGTGCCAGTTGGAGCACACAAATCTGTCCTCCATACACGTGTATGGAGGATTTGCACCCTTTACACCCTTTTGTTCTAAGCTTCTTGAAGAAGCTTGCACCCTTTGCTCTAGCTTCTTAAGGAAGCTTGGACCTTTGTCTTAGCTTCCTCAAGAAGCTTGACCCTCTTTGACCCCTTTTGTTTAGCTTCTCTAAGAAGTTTAGGCCCTTATCTTGCTCTATAAAAGAAGGCCTCTCTTCTCCTTTGAAGAGGTTCAACAAATCAGAGATATATATGACATATACTCCATTTTCTCTCTATATCTCCCTCTCTCTCTCTACATTTGTGTGTGTTAGAGTGTCCAAAAGTGAGTTTTGTTCTTAGTTTTGCACTAAGACACCTAGTGTTACACCATACCTTGGTTATTAAGGTGTTGAGAGGTTGTTCTTGGAGCTTTTGAGTTGGTTTTGATCAGAAAAGGGGACTGGAGTTTTGGTTCTTGAAGTGTTCTTCAAGGGTGAGCACTATTGCTTTGTATTCCCCATTCTTGCACTAGCTTTTAACCTACTTTGCATGCTGTTTTGAGCTTTGTGTATAACTGATAAAAGTTCTTATTTTTCATGTTTAAGATGTTTCATTAAGGTCATTTTTGTGTTTGGGGTCGACCTCCCCCTCTTAGGCCTTGTTTGGCCTCTTTTGTGCCTCCTTTGTTGAGCTTTGGGAACTTTCATGTATTGGCCTTCTCACCACTGAAATCCAAAGGATTTTCAGTGGTGGTGAAGGGGTTTTGGGGTCTTTCATATGGGAGGGACACCCCTCTCCTTTTGTGTCTCATTTGCTTGTGTTTTGGCTCATAAGGGAAGCATGCATGCCTAGCTTTGTTTGACTTTATTTCAGAGGTTATTTGGTGTTTATCTAGCATGTTTTACCTCTGTTCCATGTTGGTTCGTCGACCCCTTGCATGCACCACACACTTGCCTTGCATTCATTTATTTTTCCTAGAGATGCATCTTGCATTTAGATCACCATGCTTGCATGTTTTGGCTTAACTTTGTGAAGTTTTTGGTCATGTTTTATCATTTTTAAGCTCTGTTGGGTGTTGATTTGGTCATGCTTTCCATACTTTGTATAGCCACTTTGCATCTTAGCTTGTTGGCTTCGAGTGTGTGAGTCTTTAGCATGCATTACTAAGGCTATTTCAGTGATTTGGAATCACTTATCATGCCATTTTAGTCCATGTTTTATGCTTACATGCTTGCATTTTTTACCCTTTCAATGCCTTGAAGAGTTGTGGTCCTATGCTCCATGTTTGAGTCCTTGTTGTATGCCTTTTTGTTTAAGTCCTTGGGCTGCCATATCAGTGGGTTTTGGGGTGTATTTTGACGCATTGAAACTCTGTTTTTGGTTGCATAATCCATGCCATATGTGGTCATGATAGTTGTAGTGGAATGCTCCCTTTTATGCCTTACTTTTAGGCCCATTGGTGTGCATGTTTGCATGAGCATTTGTCCATCATTTCCATCACTTTTGGCCACTGTTTATGGCAAGGCTGAGGTCTGCCCTTTGCGGTTTAAGTCCATGTAGACACCCCATTTTTGACCGTCCTCAAGACTTGGATGTCACCGCTTGAACACTCGGTGATCACCCATGTTCGTGTTCGTTTTGAGTTCCCGGAGGTCTCGACTACGCACCTTGCCTCAGGATCTCTCAACTCGACTGTTTTGTGTTTAATTTTGCACCAAACACTTGTGTTTTTCTTCTAAGGGTAGAGAGTAGCTTGTTAGCTACCCCTGACACCCATCGGCCCTGGCTTGAGGCCACTGGTCGTGTCTTCTTACTACCGGCCATTGGTGAAATATACCATTGGCCGGTCGGCATTTGGTGTGGTTGGCCGACCATCTGTTTGGCCGATGGCCTCCTTTTCTGGCCTATACCACCTTTTTGCCTTTTTTAGGCATAATGCAAGCCAGCTGTGCCAACTGGAATGCACGGACCCTACCCCCTATGCACGAGTGTGGCTGTTTTCAACCTTTACACCCGTTTGGTCCAAGCTTCCTAGAGAAGATTGCACCCTTTGCTCAAGCTTCTTGAGGAAGCTTGACCCTTTTTCATAGCTTCCTCAAGAAGCTTGCACCCTTAGCTTAGCTTCCCTTGGAAGCCTTGACCCTTTTTGAATAGCTTCCCTTGGAAGCTTAGTCTTTGCATTGTCTATATAAGAGACCCCTCTTCTCCTTTGATGGGGTTGAGAAAAACCAGAGCAAAATACATATATATTCTAATATATACACCTTCTCTCTCTATATCTCCCTCTCTCTCTTCATTTGTGTGTGTTTAAGAGCCTAAAAAGTGTGTTTTATTCTTAGTTTTGCACTAAGACACACACCATTACACCATACTTCGACTTGGGAGGTCTTGAGGGTTTGTTCTTGAAGTTTTGGGTCAGTTTTGATCAGAAGAAGGTGGCTGACCTTGCTGTTCTTCAAGGGATCTTCAAGGATAACACTATTGCTTTATATTCCCCAATCTTGCACTAGTCTTTAACCTATCTTGCATGTTGTTTTAGACTTTGTGTATAACTGAAAAAACTCTTGTATTTGCATGCTTAAGATGTTTCATTGAGGTCATTTTGGTGTTGGGGGTCGACCTCCCCTTCTTAGGCCTTGTTTGGCCCTTTTTGTGCTCTCTTTGCTTAGCTTTGGAGACTTTTGTGTGTTGGCCTTCTCACCACTGAAATCCAGTGGATTTTCAGTGGTGATGAAGAGGGTTTGAGGTCTTGCATAGGAGAGGGACACCCCTCTCCCTTTGTCTCTCTTTTGTTTGCATTTTTGGCTCATAAGGGTAGCATGCATGCTTAGTTGCTTTTGGCTTCATTTCAGAGGTTTTTGGGTGTTATTGGGTCATATTATATCTCTGTTTTTGGTTGGATTTATGCCCCTTTGCATGCATAATATACTTGCTTTACATTCCTCCTCTTTGCCTAGAAATTCATCTTGCCTTTAAGACCATCATGCATGCATGTTCTTGCCTAACTTTGTGAAGTTCTTGGTTATATTTCATCATGATTGAGGTTTGTTAGGCACTGATTTAATCATATTTTCCATGTTAGGTATAGCCTCTTTGCATTTTGGCTTGTGAGCCTTTAGTATGTGAGTCATGAGCATGCTTGAGGTAGGTTGTTTTAGTGATTTGGAATCATTTCTCATGCCATTTCAGTCCATAATCCTTGTTCCTATGCTTGCATCCATCACCCTTTTCATGCCTTGAAGAGGTGTCCTTTTGTGCCTTGAAATGAGCATTGTGCATGCTTGTGTATTTAAGTCTCTGGGGCTGCCATATCAATGGGTTTTAGGGCATATTTTGATGCATAAAAACTCTGTTTTGGGTTACTTAGTTCATGCCATGTTTGCTTAGGGTAGGTGTTGAGCAATGCTCTCTTTTGTGGCCTTGAATACCTTCTATTTTGCATTCATTCCCTAGCATGTCTTGGTGTCATCTTTTGCATGCTTTTCAGAGTTTAACATGAGTGTTTAATGTCCAAGCATATTGCCTTTAAGTATGCTTAAAGTTGTCCCCTTCCATGCTTAGGTTATAGGCCTTGTTGTGTGCATGCTTGCATGCATAAGTTGTATCATTTTTGTCTACCCCAGTACAGAGGGCTTTGTCTACCCCACCTGAGTATAGTAGGGATCAGGGTTTTGTTTCTCTCGCAGAGAGGGAATATATACCGGAAATTCAATCAGATCAGAACAGTATGGCAAGCTTAGAGGAGATGGTGCGCCAGCTCCAAGAAAGCATGAAAGCAATGCAGCATGACGCTGTCCGACAGGCGGAGTTCGCCAAACAACAGGCTACAGTTATGACGGAACAAGCAAAGTTAATCACAAGGCTACAACAAGCCGGGGCATCTGCTTCACATCAAGCTCCTCCCCCACCAAGGGTTCCGATACCCGAGGAGACGCCCAACGTCCAAAATATCCAAGAGGATACAGACGTTCCAACGGGGCTGGCTCCGCCCCCGATTCTACCACAACTATCCAAGGCACCCACGCTTGTCAATGTACAGGATTCTCCCTTCGAGTTCGAAGCGGACCCCACTGCATTAAAGCTGAGCAAGCTGGAAAAGATGTTTAAGAAATCCCAAAGGGTAAAGACCATCCTCGACATTGAGGACGGGTATACCGATGCAGCTGTGACGCTACCAGATCGGTTCAAGATGCCACAAATTGATCGATTTGATGGGTCCGAGGACCCCATGGTGCATCTGAGGTTGTTTTCAGACATTTTAAGGCCGATGGGCCTCACCAGACTGCAGAAGCTATCTTTGTTCGGTCGAACCCTGTCGAGTGTGGCAGCCATCTGGTACGCCAAATTAGAAGATGATGTTAAGAGAAACTGGGACGTGATGGCTGAGGCCTTCATTGCACAATACTCATATAATACGCAAATCGAGATTACAACCCGTGATCTTGAGACAACAAGATAGGAGCCTAAAAAGAACTTTTCGGAGTTCGTGACCAGATGGAGGGCCAAGGCCGCGATGATGACCCTCAGGCCCACAAATAAAGATCAAATTAGGATGATTGTGCGCAATCTCCATCCTAAGCTGATGAAGAAAATGATCGTGCTCCCCTTCCCTACCATTTCAGATCTGCATGAGATGGGAGTACAGATTGAGGATGCCTTGAAGCAGGGCTTGATTGATAATGACAGAGAGCAACCCCGAAAAACTTTCAACCGTAACACTAATGCGGGCCCGAGCGGCGCTACAACTACAAGAGCCTCGGAAGTGAGTATGGTTACCACCATTCCTCCTCCAAGAACCATGGCAGCCACGCCATTCTCTGGTGCGTCCGGAAGCAATACGCAAACAGCCAAATACCCGCCTAAAAACCAAAGAGCCTTCTCTCCACTATTTATGCCCCTGTCCAAAGCTCTGGGGGTTTTAATCAGAAAATGGCACTTGAAGCCCCTAGAGCCACAGCTATTGCCGGAAAAACTTCCCCCTACCCACAACCCAGCCAAATATTGCGCATTTCACCAACAGCACGGTCATGACACCGACCAATGCTACCGATTACGTCATGAGATTCAAGATCTCATTGATAACGGGGTGATTGTGCCTCCCGAAAAACCCAATGTCACAACAAACCCTCTCTTACCACACCACCAAACTCCACCTCTCAAAAGAATCAACTTTATCCAGACTGGGGTCGTGTCTTACGATTCTAGCATATATATCACCCCATCCCACCTACCCAAGCCGGAGGTGCTCCTTCCTGACTGCACTGACTTGTGCATGTTGGACATCTCCAGAACCCAACCTGAACCAATGGTGGTGACTATTCGTCGATCCATCCACCGCCAGAAGTATCCACGCCAATTTTGGAAATTAAGCACGGTATGGAGGATGTGTTCATGTCAGGTTTTACCTTAGCTGAGGCTCGGGTTGTGCAGAACATCATGGCGGCTAATGAGGGGTTGTATGTCAGTGCTCAATCAGTATATCTCATGAATAAGCTCCAACACATCCCCGGGATGGGATTAGGAAAGAGTGGCCGGAAGGGCGTTGCAGCATTGGCCGAAGTGCCACACAACCCACACACCTTTGGCTTGGGTTACCTGCCCACCAAAGAGGATTGGATAAGGAAAGGCAAGGAGATGGCTAGAAGAGCTAGGGTGAAGCAGATGGGGAAGCCTTTTGAACTAATGCATAGACCCATTCAGGGTACCCTAAATGAACGCTTTGTCCTGGAAGGAGAGGACTTTCCATTTTGTGGCTTCCCAGAGCCGTGGCTGAATGCGGAGAGGAAGCGCTTACCAGGTTTTGAGATCTTCTTTGATCTGCAGTTATCCGAGGATGACGTTGCCGAAGAACAGATAGACCCAATAGTTGAGGTTAAGCAGAGCAAAAAAGAAGAGTCTGAGGACGCCGAAAGAGAAATGGGGTAGCACTGGCATGTCTACTTTCAGATCCTCAGATCGAACAGAAGTGCTTGGGAGATAACTTCTCGGTGTCCATGATCGGGAATGAAATGGCTGCGGGCCTACCAGCAAATATTTTGGATGCATCCATCGCACCCTCCCTCATTTGGCAGTACGAAGAGGGATTTTTGTCAAGCAGCACCGGATCAGATAGTGAGCCGGAATCTGATTCCACCAAGTCTTGTGAGTCGGAATCAAATTCCAACTCGACTGAGTTTGAGTTCGGTATTCCTGGGGGTGATAACCTGGATGCCACAGTCCTGTCCAGGTCGTCTTTTTCTTTCTCTTTTGAGTCTATTGTAACAGAAGAATCTGACGGTTTGGATGTGCTTAATGAGAATGATGTGGATGTGGTTTCTGAGTACTTTTTTGTGTTTTTTATTTATTGCTTGAATCAGGACTTTCAAAATTTTGACAAAAACGACGAGGAAGAAATTCCTCCGATTTTGCAACGATTAATTGATCAAAAGCATGAAAGATTTTTTAAACCTTTAGTTGATGAAATCATTACTATGAATATTGGTATTGAGAAGGACCCGCGGCTGGTCCAGATCGGGTCCACATTGTCTTCAGAGAAACGTGAGCGCTTAGTCACTTTATTAAAAGATTTCAAAGTTGTTTTCGCGTGGTCCTACGAAGACATGCCTGGGATCGATCTTGAGATTGTACAGCACCGGATCCCTCTTGACCCCGAGGCCCGACCTGTCAAACAAAAACTCAGAAGGATCTGCCCTGACTGAGCCATCAAGATTAAGGAAGAGGTCACCAAGCAAATCGATGCAGGCTTCCTGCTGGTATCCGAATACCCGACTTGGTTGGCCAACATTGTTCCGGTACCAAAGAAAGACGGCAGGATCCGGGTGTGCGTGGATTTCAGGGATTTGAACAGAGCTAGTCCGAAGGACGACTTTCCCTTGCCACATATTGATGAGTTGGTGGATTTCACAGCGGGGCATGCTTTGCTTTCATTTATGGATGGCTTTTCAGGCTACAATCAGATAGTGATGGCACCTGAAGACTGGGAAAAGACTGCTTTCACCACCCTGTGGGGGACATACTACTACAGAGTGATGCCGTTTGGGTTAAAGAATGGGGGAGCTACATATCAACGGGCCGCGACCACGATATTGCATGACATGATCCACAAAGAGGTTGAGGTGTACGTGGACGACATGATTGTCAAGTCCAAAGAAAGAGAGGGCCACTACACCACCTTGCAAAAGTTCTTTCAAAGGATCAGAGAATTTCGGTTGCGGTTGAATCCTCAGAAGTGCACGTTTGCTGTTACAGTGGAAAAAATGCTGAGGTTTCTGATTACATAGAGAGGTATCGAAGTCGACCCTTCCAAAATCAAGGCCATCTTAGAAATGCCACCACCAAGGACAGAAAAGGAGGTGCGAGGCTTTCTGGGTAAAGTGTAATTCATAAGACGGTTTATCTCAAAATTAACCTTGACTTGTGAACCACTCTTTGGTCTCCTGAAGAAAGGAAAGAAATTCCAATGGGACGGCCGATGCCAAGCTGCTTTTGAATAGATCAAGGAATATTTACAGAACCCACCCGTGTTATCACCACCAGAGCCGGGAAAACTGTTGATATTGTACCTTTCAGTAACTAAGACTACAATGGGTTGTATGCTCGCGCAAGAATTAGAGGACAAGGTAGAGAGGGCCATCTACTATCTAAGCAAGAAGATGTTGGAGTATGAGACTTGCTACACACCGCTAGAGAAGGCTTGCTTAGGCTTGGTGTGGGCTACCAAGAAGCTGCGGCACTACCTGTTAGCTCACTCCGTAATGATGGTTTCACAATTGGATCCCATCAAATATCTTTTCGAGAAACCGGCACTTACGGGTAGGCTAGCTCGTTGGTTGCTGTTGCTTTCCGAATTCGATCTGAAATATATGACACGCAAGTCAGTCAGGAGAAGAGCAGTAGCAGAATTCTTAGCCGATCATCTAGTGGAAGGGGGTAAAGCAATTGAGTACTTATTCCCAGATGAGGCCATTTTGCATATCGAAGATGAAACTTGGACGATGTACTTTGACGGAGCGTCAAACCAGCATGGGTATGGGATAGGAGTGTTACTGATAGCACCCAACAATTCCCGTATCCCTCTAGCCTTCAAACTCCGGTTCAAAGTTTCGAACAACGAAGCAGAATATGAGGCATGCATTGCCGATCTAGAAGCAGCCCTGGAACTAGGGGCAAAACGGTTGGACGTCAACGGGGACTTGAACCTTGTTGTGTCTCAAGCAAAAGGAGATTGGAAAGTCAAAGAAGAAAAGATGATAATGTATCACCAAACCCTGGACTTGTTAATTCCTCAATTTGAGAAGCTAAACTTTGCTCATCTACTAAGAGAGAACCACAGGTTCGCAGATTCACTAGCAACTCTATCTTCCATGATAGACATCCTGTTTGGAGTCCGGATGCGTCTAGTCATCATTAACCAAAAGTTTGCGCCAGCATATGAATCAATTGCGGCTATAGATGAGGTTCAAGATAAGAACCCCTGGTGTTACGACATTTGGAACCTCTTGGAGAAAGAGGCGCATCCACCAAGGGCAAATGCCAAGGATAAAAGGGCAATCAAAAGAATGGCCGTTCAGTTCATCATCTGCGAGGGTAAACTGTATAAGAGAGGTCATCTAGGAATGCATAAGCTGTGTGTAGAAGCCGAAGAATCAAAGTGCCTAATGGAGGCCATCCATGGAGGAGAATGTGGTTCACATATGAACGGGATAATGTTGGCTCGGAAGATCCTCAGACAAGGTTACTATTGGTCCACCATGGAGGAGGATTGTATCGGCTTTGTTCGGCGATGCCACAAATGTCAAATCCATGCAAACCGCAAGAACATCCCGCCGTCGAAACTATACAACATGACTTTGTCATGGCCATTTTCAGTTTGAGGAATCGATGTGATCGGGGCTATCACTCCGAAGGGGTCGAGTGGGCATAAGTTCATCCTGGTCGCGATAGATTATTTTACAAAGTGGGTCGAGGCCCAATCTTATGCGGTGTTGAAGGCTTCACATGTCGCAAAGTTCATCAGAAACAACATCATCTGTCATTATGGAGTCCCAAATGAGATCATTTCAGATAATGATTCCCACTTCACGAAGGAAGTGATTGACTTGTTGGAGAAATACAATGTGGCTTTTCATAAGTCATCCACATACCGGCCGCAAATCAATGGAGCGGTTGAGGCCGCCAACAAGAATATCAAACACATACTGCAGAAGATGGTGGAAACCTATCGGGACTAGCCAGATAAGTTGTCGTTTGCTCTGTGGGGCTACCGAACTTCAATCAGAACTTCTACTGGGGCGACTCCGTAATCATTGGTTTATGGGATGGAGGCCGTTCTACCTATTGAAATTGAGGTTCCGTCTTTGCAAGTATTGGCTGAGTGTCAGATAGCCGAAGCAAATTGGCAGCAGAGTAGATTTGAAGAACTCATGCTCTTTGACGAGCGCAGATTGAAAGCACTGTACCATGTTCAAGGTTATCAGCGCAGAATTGCCAAGGCTTTCAACAAGAAAGTTAAGTCCAGGAATTTGAAGGAAGGAGATTTGGTGCTCAAAGACAACCGAGCTCCCATCCACGACCCTAGGGGCAAGTTCAGACCCAATTGGACTGGTCCCTACATCATTAAGTCTATCTGGTCAGGTGGAGCTGTGGTTCTGATGGACCTAGATGGCCTAGAGTTCTCCCAACCGATCAATATGGACAAGTTGAAGAAATATTATCCCTGAGTGGCTCGCTAGGCCGAAAACCCGAATGGGCGACCTAGGCAAAACTTAGAGTGCAAAAAATTTGAAATGATAAAAACTGAGCTCGCAAGGTTGAAAACCCACAAAAGACAGCCTTGGCAAAAGTTAGAGCACAAAAGGAGAGTGAAAATACTCGAGTGAACCGGAGCCTGAACTACGTAAGGCCTGATTCCCATCTTTAGGATACGTAGGCAACTTCATCTTGAAGTCCAGCCATAAGCTTTTTCCCTGATCAACTTTGTCCATTTGATCAGCTCGGTCATCTTTGTCTATTCAGCATTCAAGAGCTTCGGTTGTAATCTCCAGTACAGTGCTACTCAAACTAGGGGCAACTTTCTAGTTGCGGGAATCCGATATTGTGCATCTCAGTGACAGGTCTCAAGTGTGTCCAGTTCTGATCCATATCGAAAATAGTTTTGAAAAGTTTTGATAAAAGTTGACTTTGTTCAAATTAATCTTTTTACAACTAAGACCATTTTTGGACCAAAGCGAAAAATTTTCAGTACCCACAACCTTTAATTTCATTGATTTCAATACAGAGTTCTCCTGCTCTTGCATACAAATTGAAGTTGCTTTTTATTACATTCATAAAGAAAACTTGAAAGTACTAATAAAGCAATAGATCCAGGGCGTAGTTAAGTCAGGTGTTCCTATGCCCCCTCCCAGAGATGGTCGAAGCCTCTGATGCCAAGCTAGGACCAATCTGTGCCTCCTCATTAAGCCAATCTATGCACTCATCAAACAAAGTGCAACTGAAAGTGGGAGTGGGGGCCAGGAGCTCTCTAGTCCTCCACGCTGTCGTATACCGGGCAAGCTGTGCGCCTCGGATCGAGAATGTAGCCGGGTACTCTATCCCCTCTGGTGGACAAGTCTGATCATGACCAAACTGGCGCTGGAACCGGAATGGGAAGTAGAACACACAGTGAGTCAAGCCAATCAGCTAAATCCCAGGTTGGCGGGTCATGCTATAGCCCATTGCCGGTAGATTGAGCTAAGGCCACCGCCAAGCAATGTGGTCAGCGGAAGCGCTGCACATCCAGTCAAACCACCAACCCTCATCAAGGGCATCGACTAGGCGTTGCATTAAGAAGGAACCGCGAGCTGATTAAGCTAGGCAAGAGTCCACAACCTGCAACTTGTCCATCAACCACACCTGGGAAGGGAGGAAAAATGAGAGAATAAAGAATAGAGAGATGTACGATGAGAGAAAAAGTAAGAAGAGGGTTTTGTGTGAAAAACCGAGCCTGAGGGCCGAGTGATGTGAGCAATACATATGTGAGATTAGGTGGGAAACATTACCTACAGCAATAGTGGACTTCCCGCAAATTTGGTGGTTTCGCGGCGATGGAAAGCGTCCAGGCCCATCAACGTCTCAGCCAAAGTCAAGGCAATGCAACTCTTACCCTCCTTCAAACCTTGGGCAACCTCAATCAACCGGACACTAGATCCTCCAGAGCCTGAGGCAAGTAAGAAATGAGATAGCATGCACAAACAAAGTGTGTGTTGCCGAAAACCTTGCCAATGATGGTCGCCGCGGTCACCGGCACCAGAAAAACGGCAAATCAAACTCGGAATATCCAGCATTCCGTCATAAATCAAAGATCGATCGTCGGCTATTGAGAGCCCACACATTTGTCCTAAGGCTTGGGCATAGCCAAAACGAAGTTGGGGCAAGATCTCTTCGTTGCGCTCGGACTCCATTAAAGCTTGGAAATCTTCAACGGTAGGACATACCTCTTGCCCGCCAAAGCTAAAAACATGTGTCACTGGATTCTAAAACCTTGCCACAACGTGGAGAAATAGAAGGTGCAGCAGAGTACGACCCAGAGTGAATAGTGCGTTTATGCCGAAATCCCGGAAACTCAACTTTTTCGAGCCGTCCAAGTTGGCAATCCAAGCTGAGAGATTATGGGCAAGAAACTCTTCCATTTGGAGCAAATCAGTGTTGAATTGAGAAAAACCACGGGCTGAGGCCTTTTGTAGAAGATAAGGTTGAGTGGAGAACAGATGTCAGCATTCTGCTAGTTCTTGCAATTCATGGCCGGCTGGCCAACTATAGTGCCGACCGACCACCACTTTGGCCGATGGACATTTCTCATGGCCGATGGCCTTTCCTTATGGCCGATGGCCTTCCCCCCCTGTTCCATAAGCTGTTTATGAGTTGAACATGCTGAGGGATTGTGGTTGGAACCTCTACCGATGCCCTCCGGTGATCGATTCTTGCGGGGTCACACCCTTTTGCTTATCGAGTTGTTGTACATTTTCTTATCGAGTTGTATTTCACTCTCTTTAAGTCTTTGATTTGCTTATCGAGTTGTACTCGCACTTGGTTGACTTATCGAGTTTCTTTGTTTTGCTTATCGAGTTGTAAGTCGATTCACTACCTGCTTATTACGATGCGAGTGCTCAATTTTCAAACAAAGTTTAATTTCATTCACACTGTTATGTGATACCATGCGATGCGATGCATAGAAAGTACAAATGTAACACCTTTTGAACAAAATAGCTATTTCATTTCCATCATGTGTTTTGCAAAAATACACAGTTTTGAGAAAAAAAATAATAACCTACCTGAGGCAGTGCGATGTGCTTAAACTACTAGTAAAAAAGAAAGTAAAGCAAAAGGAGAGCAGGGTAGCAGAATATCGGGATTGATACCAATACCTCCCCCCCCCCCTTTTTTTGCAGTCGATACACCTCTCGCGCCCTTGTTCGGGTCAACTATATGGTTTTGCACCTTCGTTACTCAAGATAGTGCAAGGAAGTGCACTTTTTCAGAACATTAGTAGGCCTTCGAGTTGACCTCAGGCCGTGACTTTTTTTTAGCGATGCTCCGTACGTGCGAGGAACACCCCTTCCCGTATCCTTCTTGTATCTTGTGAACTCCACAAATCGCTTCAATTATACTGTGTTGCAGTGCTTTGCATTTCAACATCATGAATAACTTGTCTTTACCATGCTTCAAGTTCCTTTCTATACACATTGCATGCATACATGCATCACTTTACTTACATGTGTTCAAGTTCCTTTTATACACATTGCGTGCATACGTGCATCGCTTTACTTACATGTGTTCAAGTTTTTATACACATTGCATGCATTGTCGCGTTATGCTTTACTTACATGTGTTCAAGTTTCCTTTTATACACATTGCATGCGTTGTCACGTTATGCTTTACTTACATGTGTTCAAGTTTCCTTTTATACACATTGCATGCGTTGTCGCGTTATGCTTTACTTACATGTGTTCAAATTTCTATACACATTGCATACGTTGTCGCGTTGTGCTTTACTTACATGTGTTCAAGTTCATTTTATACACATTGTATACGTTGTCGCATATACTTTACTTACATGTGTCTACATCTTCACACATTGCGCACGTTGTCCCGTGTTCTTTACTTACATGTGTTTGTGCCTTCATAGCATTGTTATGTTTGATTCAAATAGCATTGTTAGGCGTTCTAATCGGTTTGCATCGTCACGCACTTTCAATTGCATTGATATGCATGTTGCTAACAATATTGTACCTGTTAAGTTTTCTTTCTTTTTCAGGCACGATATTGTATGTACGGTTCATTTGAAGCTAGCCTGACCAGACGAACCGCACAGGTATTGTACTCTCCGCGTGAAACGTAGCGAGAATTACATGATTCTCTTACACTCTCTCTGCATTGTAGTGTAGTTTGGTGTGTGCTAGCTTAAAATTGTTGCATTGTTATGCTTCGTTACAGCTTTCTTTGCATGATCATAACTTATGCTCGGCTTCTTGCATTGTCAGTTGCATTTTGCCCCTGCCTTCGGGCACATATCTTTATTTGCAGCTTGTATGTTTTGTCTAAGTCTTCGACCTTGTCAAAAATGGGTCATCTCTGGGCTTTGACAATCACTCACGTCATTGTTATGACTTTCGAGTTCTGTCAAAGAGGGGCAACTGTAGACACCCCATTTTTTACCGTCCTCAAGACTTGGACGTCACCGCTTGAACACTCGGTGATCACCCATGTTCGTGTTCGTTTTGAGTTCCCGGAGGTCTCGGCTACACGCCTTGCCTAAGGATCTCTCAACTCGACTGTTTTGTGTTTGATTTTGCACCAAACACTTGTGTTTTGCTTCTAAGGGTAGAGAGTAGCTTGTTAGCTACCCTTGACACCCACCGGCCCTGGCTTGAGGCCACCGTCCCTGGCTTGGGGCCACCAGCGGTGTCTTCTTACTACCGGCCATTGGTGAAATATACCATTGGCCGGTCGACATTTGGTGTGGTCGGCTGACCATCTGTTTGGCCGATGGCCTCCTTTTCTGGCCGATACCACCTTTTTTCCTTTTTTAGGCATAATGCATGCTAGTTGTGCCAACTGGAATGCACGGACCCTGCCCCCCATGCACGGGTGTGGCTATTATGAACCTTTGCACCCTTTTGGTCCAAGCTTCCTAGAGAAGATTGCACCCTTTGCTCAAGCTTCTTGAGGAAGCTTGACCCTTTGTCATAGCTTCCTCAAGAAGCTTGCACCCTTAGCTTAGCTTCCCTTGGAAGCCTTGACCCTTTTTGAATAGCTTCCCTTGGAAGCTTAGTCTTTGCATTGTCTATATAAGAGACCCCTCTTCTCCTTTGATGGGGTTGAGCAAAACCAGAGCAAAATACATATATATTCTAATATATACACCTTCTCTCTCTATATCTCCCTCTCTCTCTTCATTTGTGTGTGTTTAAGAGCCTAAAAAGTGTGTTTTATTCTTAGTTTTGCACTAAGACACACACCATTACACCATACTTCGACTTGGGAGGCCTTGAGGGTTTGTTCTTGAAGTTTTGGGTCAGTTTTGATCAGAAGAAGGTGGCTGACCTTGCTGTTCTTCAAGGGATCTTCAAGGGTAACACTATTGCTTTATATTCCCCAATCTTGCACTAGTCTTTAACCTATCTTGCATGCTGTTTTAGACTTTGTGTATAACTGAAAAAAGTCTTGTATTTGAATGCTTAATATGTTTCATTGAGGTCATTTTGGTGTTGGGGGTCGACCTCCCCTTCTTAGGCCTTGTTTGGCCCTTTTTGTGCTCTCTTTGTTTAGCTTTAGAGACTTTTGTGTGCTGGCCTTCTCACCACTGAAATCCAATGGATTTTCAGTGGTGATGAAGAGGGTTTGAGGTCTTGCATAGGGGAGGGACACCCCTCTCCCTTTGTCTCTCTTTTGTTTGCATTTTTGGCTCATAAGGGTAGCATGCATGTTTAGTTGCTTTTGGCTTCATTTCAGAGGTTTTTGGGTGTTATTGGGTCATATTATATCTCTGTTTTTTGTTGGATTTATGCCCCTTTGCATGCATAATATACTTGCTTTACATTCCTCCTCTTTGCCTAGAAATTCATCTTGCCTTTAAGACCATCATGCATGCATGTTCTTGCCTAACTTTGTGAAGTTCTTGGTCATATTTCATCATGATCAAGGTCTGTTAGGCACTGATTTGATCATATTTTCCATGTTTGGTGTAGCCTCTTTGCATTTTGGCTTGTGAGCCTTTAGTATGTGAGTCATGAGCATGCTTGAGGTAGGTTGTTTTAGTGATTTGGAATCATTTCTCATGCCATTTCAGTCCCTAATCCATGTGCCTATGCTTGCATCCATCACCCTTTTCCTGCCTTGAAGAGGTGTCCTTTTGTGCCTTGAAATGAGCATTGTGCATGCTTGTGTATTTAAGTCTCTGGGGCTGCCATATCAGTGGGTTTTGGGGCATATTTTGATGCATAAAAACTCTGTTTTGGGTTGCTTAGTTCATGCCATGTTTGCTTAGGGTAGGTGTTGAGCAATGCTCTCTTTTGTGGCCTTGAATACCTTCTATTTTGCATTCATTCCCTAGCATGTCTTGGTGTCATCTTTTGCATGCTTTTTAAGAGTTTAACATGAGTGTTTAACGTCCAAGCATATTGCCTTTAAGTATGCTTAAAGTTATCCCCTTCCATGCTTAGGTGATAGGCCTTGGTATGTGCATGCTTGCATGCATAAGTTGTGCCATTTTTGTCTACCCCAGTACAGAGGGCTTTGTCTACCCCACCTGAGTACAGCAGGGATCAGGGTTTTGTTTCTCCCGCAGAGAGGGAATATATATCGAAAATTCAAGCATGCATCATTCCCGCTTTCCGAGGCAGTGCTGCGGCAGTCTCTTTAGTTTCACATTTAAATTATTTTTGTGATTAATTTGTTAATTAATTAGAGGGTCTGTAATAATTAATTTGTTAGGATAGTTGATTCATTATTCAGACTGTATTATTCTTTCGGACCCTCCGAGCGAAGGCAATTGTGTAATAAGTGTGCGTGAGTGCGTGTATGTCTTCCAACCTCACGTCTTTCTTCCCTTTTATTTACTAACTTTCGATGGTTAGTTTTGGGCATGTTTCAATTAGCATACTTATGATTGCATGCGTGCATCATTCATTTGTCTTGCATGCACCGGGCTTGACGCATCATGCTAACTGCATTTGTGTTTCAATTCCAAGATGAATACATGATTAGCTGTAGCATTTCACATGTCATAGTCGCGCCTATTACAGTTGCATTCCTGCATGTGTTGCATTAGGCATTTTTGTATAATTAGGATCATGCATGGATTTCTAATACAGCTTTTGTTTTGGCTTGGAGTACTCTGTAAGTTTTTTTCGCTTTAGCATCCTTGCATGCGTGTGAGTGTTACCATGACAGCATGCTTATAATGAGGCTACTTGCTTATGTGATATAACTGTTTGAATGCCTGTGGGTGAAGGTTGGATTGCTTGAATTGGAACAATTCGTTGAAATCCGTGTTTTAGGCTACTTGCGAGTAGCAAATTTCAAACCATTTCCTAAACGAAACGGATATACAATGCTTTGTTCCAAATTAGGCGATCTAGTCTATACTTAATTTGTTGTGCGCATCACATAGTAATTCTAGCTAATTAATCGGAACAAGAACACATGTGTTTTCAAAAACGAGATATCATGGTTAGTAGAGGCCGATCTTCGGATCGGGCAAGAGGGGTGCTCATAGCTGACCTTCCCCAATCGTACCCAAGTTCCCGAGCCGAGGCAACTTTGGTGATGACGGACACGTGGCCTTAGGCAAACGAGTCAGGGTTTCCTAAATTCCCCCATTAAAAAATATTTAAATGGCGACTCTGTATCTGGCAAAGTAGTCCATGTTTGGCACTTCTTTTCTAAAAAAATCTGTTTTCTCAAAACGATTTTCCAGATTTGGACTCTTTGGTTCAGATTAAGAACCATGACAATTTGAGTCTGAACTGTAGCGCTGAGGCCCTCACACGGGGCGCGTCTACAGTCCACCATTGCATGTTCGTCGCACGTTTGTTGCATATTTGGTTCATTGTGTGTTGGCACATGCTAGTTCCATTGCATATTTTTCCATGTTTGCTACATTGCATTTTGCATGCTTGGCATATTGTACATTTGCATGTGCAGGCTGCATTGCATTTGGCATGCTTTGCTAACTTAGCCTCATATTGCATATTTGAGCCATATCGCATACATACATTGCATTATGTTTGGTTTGGGGTGTCAAACCAAACATGAGAAATGAGGTGCGTTCGTACTTAAAGTGACGAAACACATCTCAATCCTCGGTCGCCGACACTCTTGATCTCAACATGATAGAGTATGTGGCATTCATTTGTTTTGTTGCATTCATTTACATTGATTTGCAAACTTGGTACCTTTGGCCATCATGCATCGAAATGTGTGGTTGGTGGCCTGAAGGCCGAGGGCCACAGTCCCTTGAGTCTATAGAATGATAGGGAGAGTGGCCATGCACACATTGCTTTGAAATTTCCTTGCCATGCAATCGCTCCTCTTCTTTGTCACAAAATAGGATTCTGCAGAAGATTTGGCCGATCGACTACATACGCGTCAATCGACCAAAAATATCTGGCCGATGGCTTCACAACTGGTCGATGACCATTTATCAATGGCCGGTGGATCTTTACCTTGGCCGGTGGCATCCCAAAATGATCAGGGAGTAGTTCAGAGGTGCCTCAAGATTTTTCATAGTCCTCAGAGGTGTAGAACAGTGCGAACAGAGGCAACAGCGGCATGGCAACGGGTTTCCGGGCGAGGCAAATCGAGCATGCATCATCCAATCATCCTGAGACGGGGCTGCAGCCACTTCCTTTTTTTTTGCAACTAATATGTTAATTAATTAGAAGTTTTGTAATATTTAATTAGCTAGAGTAGTTAATCATTTGTTTGGTTTGTATTATTTATTCGGAGCCTCCGAGCGAGGGCAATTGTGTAATAAGTGTGCGTGAGTGTGTGTATGTTTTCCAACCCCACGTCCTTCTCCCTTTTATTTACTAGCTTATGATGGTTAGATTAGGGCATATTTCAATTAGCATACTTATGTTTGCATGTTTGCATTCATTCATCTGTTTTGCATGCACTGGGCTCGGCGCATTATACTAACTGCATTGTACTTCAATTCTTAATTGAATACGTATTAGCTGTGGCATCATCATATGCTATCTTAGAATAGCCGAGCCTATTATAGTTGCATTCATGCATGTGTTGCATTAGGCATATCTGTATAGTTAGGATTCATGCATGTTTTCTAATTAGTTTCTTTCTTTGGCTTAGAGTACTCGGTAAGCTTTTATGCTTTAGCATACCGCATGTGTGTGAGTGTTTGCCATGATAGCATGCTTACCATAAGGCTATGTGCTTATGTGATATATCTGCCTGAATGCCTATGGGTGAAGGTTGGATTATCTGAATTTGAATAATGCATTGACTGTGAGTTTTAAGCCCACTAGATAGTGGCAAAACCATGTTTTCTAAGCCCACCCGAGGGTGGCAAAATCTGCATTTTTTTTAGCCTACTTGAGAGTGGCAAACCGCTTTCAAAAACAAACATGAAATGTTTTGTTCCAATTCAGGCGATCCAATCTATACTTGTATGTTGTGCGCATCACATAGTAATTCTAGGCTAATAACCTGTGGTAGCCGAATATTCAGTAAAGGTAGAGGAGTAATATCTCGGCCTCTAGGCGCCAAACGGGCAAAAATCTCGAAGGGGTGATCGGCCGAATACGATGACTAGGCCGAATAGGATAGAACCCCTGCAGCCGAGTGTAAGGAAAGGTAATGATTGAAAAAGTAGGCCCGGGTCCCGAGGATCAGAAGAGACGAGTATAAATACAATGGTAGTGGATCAGAAAAGGTATGCAAGAATCACTTCTAAAACTTAGTAAGCAAGCTTTCTTGAGGAGGATACTTGTCCGTCGGAGTGCTAATTCCGCACCCCGATCGGAGTTTATATTTTTGCGTGACTAGCGAGGATTGTTGGCGTCTTCCAGATCTCAAGAGTATTTCCAAACCACATTCACCACAACCGCGCCGTCAGGAATACTCAAATATATCCATGGAAGGCGTGACCGAAGATCCTCCGATAGCCACCGACGCGATCGCTACAGGAGACGACTCACCCCAAATAACATGCTCGAAAAGAAACCATTGCGACGACGACCTTGGCGCTTCGACTCGCCAACGACTTCAAAGACAAGAAACAATGCAGTCGTCATCGAACAGCAAAGCGAACTAACAAAGGCTCGAGAACATGATCGCCGAGAACGAACGACCACAAGACTTGGCCTCGAGGTAGCAAAATCTAGGAAGCCATGCGCTAAACCGAGCCACTTCCAAGGACGGCGACAGAGGCCACGGCCCACCAAAGGGTACCAACAATGACTCTAACTCATTATCCACGAGCTCGACGCGAGGGACGATCCGAAACCTCCAAACCTCCGACAAAGATCCACGAACAAGGAACAAGCGTGAAGAAGCAAATGAACGAGGAAGACCGCCACGACCCTTTCGCTCGAGAATCGCAAGGCCCTGCCCAAGAAATTCAAAGTTCATTATTCACTCTTACGACGGAAAATCAGACCACCGATCATATCCGCCACTACAAACAAAGCCATGACGTTACACGCAGACAATGAAGCCCTCATGTGCCGAATATTCCCAAAGAGCCTAGGACCGCTTAGCCGTCGGTGGTATTACAAGTTGGAGCCACGATCAAGAACTTCCACCAACCGCAAAAGTCTTTCAGTATGTTCATCACCAACGAGGTACAACCAACAGCCGACTCCCTCCGGGCAATGCAGATCCAATGAGAGACGCCAGAGCGTATTCACTGATATTGGGAGTGCTTCAACCGTTGACGACGCCAGTAACGACTCCATGGCCATAACCGCTTCAAATGGGCTTACACTCGACAAAGGTGCTCAAGCAGCCTTGACCAGAGGCCCCCAAAACAAATTGGGCCTTGATGAAGAAAGTCGAAGAATATTGTAAAGTCGAAGATGATGCCCTGAGAACAAAGGCCGGACAAAGCTCCAGAAAAGCGGAACTCCCCGAAATTGCTCGACCAATAAACTCCGTGCCACCGAGCCCTGAACCCCGGCAACGAACCAAGCGAGACAAAAGGCGTGATTCCTGCCGAACACACGATCACTGCCCCTACCGAGGAAACGCGAGCTATAAGTCGACAAATGACGCCAAGACGAAACGACAAGAAATATACGGAGCTGACAGAACCGATCGCGGCAATAATGACCAAGGTCCAGCACCTCCCATTTTTCAAGTGGCCGTCAAAGATGATAGGGCCTCCTGACACACGGAGGCGGGACAGACGATACGAATACCACAAAGATCACGGCCACGAAACCGAGAGCTGCTATGCACTGAAGGATCATCTGGAAGAATTGGTGCAGGATGGTCGGCTACAGCAATATGTTAGCAAGGGAAGGACGACTAAAGCATTAGCCCTAAGACAGGATTCACCTCCGCTTGGCGTAATCCATATGATCTACGGTCTGCCGACCACCCCGATCGTCCATACGATCCAATCGCACCCGGCTCCCCAAAAACATAACAAGCCAACCGGCAAAGTGAAGCCCTCGACGATTGGGTTCGACGACCGACCTCCCTAATGAAGGCTGCCCACGCCGACCCTTTGGTCGTCAAATTACGCCAGATGTCAATTCGGCGTTGAACGATCCTCATAGACCTGTGAGCGCTGAAACTCAGACTACAAAGCTTTTGTAGAACTCGCCTTAACGAAGCCGGATCTGTCACCATCGCCCCACCGCTATTCGCTTCAACGCCAATCCGAGTATCCGGCTGAAGGTCGTCCGCTTCGCGGCTCAAAACGGTCGACACGTAATTCTTGGTTGTAAAGCTTCCATCGTAGTATAATGCCATCATAGGCCGCCTCGTCATGAAGGCCGCCCCAAGCACCTACCATCGCTTATGCGCTTCCCAATGCATCATGCATTGAAGAGATCCGTGGCTCGCAAGAATCCAATAACGAATGTAGATTTTATGCAAATTCATCTACAGACCCAACTTGTGGGACCTGATGCTTGTACTGGAACTTCATTTTAATGAAAACGGATTTTGTTTGCCTGACCTTCAACCCAATTGGGGCCGAATAATCCTCCGGATTCGGAGCGCCCTTCGTGGATATCACGATTGGCCAAAACAAGTCTCCGGATTCGGAGCGCCCCTTAGGTGCACGTCACCTGGGGCCGAATAAGTCTCCGGATTCGGAGCGCCCTTTCGATGCATCGCCATTCCGGGGTAATAAGCCTCCGATTCGGAGCGCCTTCGTGGATATTACGACACAAAATAAGTCTCCGGATTCGAGCGCCTTTCGATGTACGTCATCCGGGGCGAATAAGCCTCCGGATTCGAGCGCCTTCGTGGATATCACGATTGGCCAAAACAAGTCTCCGGATTCGAGCGCTTCGCATCGCCACACCGAATAAGTCTCCGGATTCGAGCGCCTTTCGATGCATCGCCACCGGGGTCAATAAGCCTCCGGATTCGAGCGCCTTCGGATATCACGACACAAACAAGTCTCCGGATTCGAGCGCCTTCGATGCATCGCCATCTGGGGCGAATAAGCCTCCGACCGAGCGCCTTCGTGGATATCACGATTGGCACAAAATAAGTCTCCGGATTCGAGCGCCCTTCGATGTACGCCATCCGGGGCAATAAGCCTCCGGATTCGAGCGCCTTCGTGGATATCACGATTGGCACAAACAAGTCTCCGGATTCGAGCGCCTTTCGATGCACGCCACATGGGGCGAATAAGCCTCCGGATTCGAGCACCTTCGTGGATATCACGATTGGCCAAAACAAGTGTCCGGATTCAGCGCCCTTCGATGCACGCCATCGGGGCGAATAAGCCTCCGACCGAGCGCCTTCGTGGATATCACGACACAAAATAAGTCTCCGGATTCGAGCGCCTTCGATGTATCGCCATCGGGGCGAATAAGCCTCCGGATTCGAGCGCCTTCGTGGATATCACGACACAAAATAAGTCTCCTGATTCGAGCGCTTTCGATGCAAGTCATCTGGGCGAATAAGCCTCCGACCGGAGCGCCTTTAATGGATATCACGACACAAACAAGTCTCCGGATTCGAGCGCCTTCGCGCATGGCCACCGGGCCCAATAAGCCCGGATTCGAGCGCCGCCGTGGATATCACGATTGGCACAAAACAAGTCTCCGGATTCGAGCGCCTTCGCGCAGTCATCTGGGTCAATAATAAGCTCCGATTCGAGCGCCTTCGGATATCACGATTGCACAAAACAAGTCTCCGGATTCGAGCGCCTTTCTGCAGTCACCAGGGTCAATAAGCCTCCGGATTCGAGCGCCTTCGTGGATATCACGATTGGCCAAAATAAGTCTCCAGATTCGAGCGCCGTGGATATCACGATTGGCACAAAATAAGTCTCCTGATTCGAGCGCTTTCTGCAGTCACCAAATAATAATCCTCCAGATTCGGAGCGCCCTTCGTGGATATCACGATTGGCCAAAATAAGTCTCCGAATTCGGAGCGCACTTTCGGTGCAGGTCACCTTGGGCCGAATAAGTCTCCGAATTCGGAACTTCTTTTGGTACACGACACCTTCCGCCTAATGAGGGTCGAATGCTCCTCCGACCGGCCAAAACAAATCTCGACACGGAGCCCGCTTTAATCAACTAAGCGTAATCACTAACGTGACTTCTGGACAACATGCCTTAGCCGCCCGAATACAACAATTGTCAAACTCCCAATCCGCCTAAGGGGCCGACCCTATACAGAAAAATGTTTAAGCCACAACAGCTTCGATGGCAAGCTAACAAAGAAACTATTAAAGCATATGAAGTAAAACACGTGAAATAACACTTTTTATTTAATGACACTTTTATTCGATTAAAAGTTGTTACATCGACGAATCGCGTTCAACATTACAATATCTATTTCTAACTTCTAAGACAAACGAATCCATCAATCCAAGGTCACATAGACGCCATCGACATACTCCGCTACCAATCGCAATCCCCGCCTCGACACCATCGACAATGTCAAGGCCAAGATCCAAGACAAGGAAGGTTTTGGGGAGCGGTCAGATTCCTTTCGACGATCTGCTTCATGACTTGAGACCGACGAGTTTCAGTTCCTCCTTTCACCGGTCCACCTCCCACACGGAGAATCCTCCGCCAAACCAACGGAACGCCAAGTTCTGCCGGAAGTCGAGCCCTCGCAACTATCATCACGCTCGATGACGAGAACTCTCGACCGCATTATCCCATACAATAGCCGGGGAACTAAATAGGTTTGATCGCATAAAGGCCTTGTCGTTTTATTCTCGAGATGGCCCCGATCTCGAGGCCCAAATCTCAAGTAATTCTTATCAGTTAAACCCCACGAGACAAAGGCCGATCAACATTCTCCACGACTTAGTTAAACCAACGGTTGACTAAAACGCAAGGGCTAGAACCATCTATCCCAATCGGCTAGACATGCGGCATTTGTGCCGCCTTGCAAACAAAAACAAGAATGCCGATACCCTCCGCCTCGCTCATGGCTTACCCAAATTTTAAACACGCAATGGTTTAATTTCAATCAAACGGCCATTACATGGAGGTCGATCCAACCAATCGGGCGATCGAATTAAAAACGCCGAGTCCGATTGGTGTATTTACGCCTAGCCAAACATTTATGCAATAAAATTAAACACGCCAGACGCCGAATGCGGAGAGAATTTGATATTTCCCATAAAGCATCTTTTATTAAACATCAAAAATTACATAATTACGAACGACCAGTCATTCGAACCATACAACAAATACAAATTATACTAGATCACCCTCATCCTCACTCTTTTCAACCTCAAAAGCGTAAAACGGAAAGTCCTTCTTGCGGTAGCGAGGCGACGCCAAGATCAATTCTCGCCAGCGAAGAGATTCGCAACTTGAGTTGCTCGATCCAACCGCGTTTAAACCCACGATTTTCACATCGCAAACCTCTTCTACGAGCTTTTCCTTGGTCTTTGAATTCCAACCACCCTTCGTGAAAACCTTTTTCATAGGACCTCCCCATGAGGACTCAAAGGCGAACATACTCGCCAGATCCCGATCGGCAATGGCGGCGCTTATAAGCCGATCGTAACCCTCTTCAACGATTGGGTTTACTCGCCTCATTGCCGCTCGAAGCCGCTTTGATCGTCCCTAACTCACGCTCAAATTACCGCTTCGAGCCTCCAAACTCCGGATACGCTCTTCCTTTTCCGCCATTTCTACGGGCGGCGCGAATCGCATGCCGACTTTGTAAGCCGATAAAGCCCTTTCACCGCCCCATGTATACCTCGCAAACACTTCGTAGTCCCGACGACCAATCATCGATCAATAACGTCGAGGAAATATTTGTCGAGCGAACTCGACCGCCACATCTCGATCTCGCACGATCGAATCCGCTTCCGCTATGGGCTTATTCTTCACAAACACCGCAAAACTCAACGGCACGAGTCGCGCTCGATTCCTTTCGACGCGCGTAGGGCAACCTCCCTTGAGATCGCTTCGCTGTCTGCGGGCGACTCGCCGACGCCGAGGAGATCGACGCCTCTCTACTCATAGAGTTTTGCTCCTCGCGCACAAGGGGCGCGCCGATGTTCACTCCGACTATATCGCCACCCACCACCAATGTCTTCGCTTCCCTTTGTGTTAAAAACGCTTGTTCAACATTCGCACAATCGACTTCCTTCAGAGTTCGAACACGCACCTACCGACTCTTTAAACACTCGCAAAGGCAACGCGACGAGGCAGTTCATTAATTACAAACCCAATCGCCGACGCCGAATGGGATGACTAAGGCAGTGGTTGGTTCAACTCGCAAAGTTGCCCGGAGCTAGGCGATTCACAATCTATTCGCTAGAGTGCCCCTACGCCCAAGATCAAGAGGGCGCTGAAATTGCAAATGCCGATTTTGATAGAATACGATTGAACCCTATCAAAATTGTTCGCCAGGTATCCAAACGGCCATGCGAATTGAATCCAAAGCGCTTATCATGAGCCCATCGCAAGGCGATTCGTCAATCCATTCGCCGAAAGTGCCCCGCCGCCCAAGATCAAGAGGTAGTGAAATTGCAAATGCCGATTTTGATAGAATACGATGAACCCTATCAAAATTGTTCGCCAGGTATCCAAACGGCTTGAATTGAATCCAAAGCGCTTATCATGAGCCCACTGGGCAAGGGCGATTCATCAATCTATTCGCTCGAGTGCCCAATGCCCAAGATCGGAGGCGGTGAAATTGCAAATGCCGATTTTGATAGAATACGATGAATCCTACCAAAATTGTTCACCAGGTATCCACCGGCTTGAATTGAATCCAAAGCGCCTTATCATGAGCCCATCGGGCAAGGGCGATTCATCAATCTATTCGCTCGAGTGCCCAAATGCCCAAGATCGGTAGGCGTGAAATTGCAAATGTTGATTTTGATAGAATACGATGAACCCTATCAAAATTGTTCGCCAGGTATCCAAAACGGCCATAATTGAATCCAAAGCGCCCTTATCATGAGCCCACTCAAGGGCGATTCATCAATCCATTCGCCCGAAAGTGCCCAATGCCCAAGATCGGTAGGCGTGAAATTGCAAATGCCGATTTTGATAGAATACGATGAATCCTACCAAAATTGTTCGCCAGGTATCCAAATGGCGAATTGAATCCAAAGCGCCTTATCATGAGCCCATCGGGCAAGGGCAGATTCATCAATCTATTCTACCGAGTGCCCAATGCCCAAGATCGGTAGGCGTGAAATTGCAAATGCCGATTTTGATAGGATATTTATTGAAACCGCAAGAACCCTGCTTCAAGGATATATATTAAACAAACGATATTGCATGTACGGCTTGTTCAAGAGTTCTAGATAAAAATCACCAATGCCACAAAGAAAATTTATCCATTCGCACTCCAAGACCAACCGCACACAAAAGGCAATTCTTTTCACGAACCCCCTGGGTACGGCAGCTCACCGATTAGGGTTTCCACAATACATGCAATTCCATTTTACCAAATGCATTGACAAAACATAGAACTCTTTCATTAAAATTAAGCATAGAACCGTCTCATACAAAGTGTGTGGTGGCAAAGAAAATTAATACGTATTGAAATTATAGGAAATTTTCATTAATAAATTGCGCGCAGATGCTAACCAATTTATACATGAAAACTACCAACGACTATCCAAAAGAAGAAAACAACAAAGACAAAGAAAACGACGCCCTCGCTAAACGGCTCCAGATCACTGTCAGATCGGATTCAAGCGGCTCAACATCCACCGCTCATAAGGAATTGGCAAATCCAATGTAACCTCAACAAGAAGGGCTTTGAGCCACCCATGCTTGAACCCGCGATTCTCAAATTTGGCCACTTCTTCAACATACTCGACAAAGCGGCGCCTCCCCTCAAAGGCCTCCGATTCGGCTTTCTGAGTCGCCTTTAAGCTCGTCTAATTGAGCCTCCGCTCAGCAAGTGCTTTGGGAAAGCTTGAGCGATTCTCGCCAGATTTGCCCCGCCTTCAAAGATCAACACGAAGCCGTCGCGACTAACCTCTCTTTCTCCGCTTGCTCAAGGCTTCCATTTCACCCTCATAATTTCGAATTCCGCCTCTACTTCTCGACCTCGCAATTGCTTGCAAATGGTCAATTCTCCCGAGAGCATCACGAAGGCGGCGGGCCAAGTCGGCGACCCTTCCGATCGTCTACAAAACAATTCGGTGTAATTAGACGCCCTTAAACAAACAACAAGGAAACGAAGCTGACCTACCAGAAGTGCCGATTGAGCAGTTAAGGCAACGGCCATGACATCAGGCATGGCAATCAAGGCTTTATTGTCACCGGCGAAATTGAAGCCGCCAGTTAAGAGCGACGGCGGATCCTCGCCGTCAAGCATCGATAAAATCGGCATGCCCCTGATCTTCGGCTGAATAACGAACGGAGCCACCACGACCGGTTCAAGTCGAGGCCGTTTACTACGGGGCTACCAAGTCGCTTCTCCTTCTAAGATCGCTTTTGGCATTGTTCGAAATTACCGTCACCTCGATCGTTCGTTTCTCCACCCTCCTTTTCTTGACGGACACGCAGAACCTCAACCGCGGCCCTCGAAACGGCTACGAATGGCTTGATCAAGCTAGGATTAGATTCGCACATTCAGCTTTTTCGGGCGCTGCCGGCATTTCTTTTTTTGCGCCATCTGTTAAGCTCTCCTTCGCCATATCCTCGAAAAATCGCCGTAGATCCCCAAGTTCGCAAAAATATCCCCAGAGAAATCTGCCGTCTCCGAGGTGGATGGTTGAGGGCCTCGGATGCCGAGCGACGGCTCGCCGCCGACTTCTTCACAGATCCTCCGGCCGGATCGGCAATCACTTCTACGGTTCGCTTGCCTTCCCCGAATCAAGCCGCGAGACCGACTGCCAAGATTTCGCCGAAAGATAAGGGCCGAGAGCTGTTGATCGCCCAATGGGATCGGAATGTTATCTGCAAATTAAAAAGTGGTGTAAGTGGGTTCGCATCAAGGAGGATATGGGCGCCTCCTTGTTTTTGTACGCTAGGCGGCGAAATACGCCAATGCGCCTCAATTTCCCTAAGAATCGCTGCCAACCGAATTCAAAATTTTCTTCAACCTATTACCTGCAGAAGATAAAAAGCGATCTAAGAAAAAGAAGCCGAATAAGGAATAGGCCAACAAACATAAGACATTGCGTGTCAACCTGGTTCACCCTTATGCCTGGGAATAGGGTCCAGGCGATCCTCCCCCTCGGCGAACTCCCAATTACCTCGACGTTGACCATCACGTTGCCAACTCGCTACTGTGAGCCGCAAGCATAGTCACTAAATGATGGTCAGTATCTTTGGCCCTGAGAAAATATCGCCCCAGCCGACCAGAGGATTTGGCTAAGGCGTAACAATGCCGAATGGCCGGAATCCCAAGGTTAATACTAAGGCGTTGATTCAACTCCACAACCCCCATGATGATTCGAAAGAAATTTACATTGGGTTGAGAAGGGATCAAACCCCAATAGCGGAGAACGGCCCTAAGAAGTGGGTGTAAGGGGAAGCGAACTCCGCCCTCAGGAATGGACAGAAGAGGGAATACAACCGTGTTTTGATCTTCCCTCTCCATGTCGAGAGCGTTGTCCGTGACGAGGGACAGATGAACGTCGTCAGGAATAGAAAAATGCTTCCGGAAACCAGAGATACGATCCTCGGAGAGGAGGTCTTTCAAGTGTTTTGCCATTCTAGCGGAACCAAGTATTCGCCGAGGCTAAAAATAGCAAATAGAAAATAGGGTTACAATGAAGGGAGAAGAAGACTTACGAAAAACGGATGAGACAAAGGAAGGCAGGAAGAGGTTGCAGAAAACGCGAGCCACAGAGGGATATGCACTGGCGATCCAAAAAGCTCAGGAGACCGACGAAATATGAATTCGAAAGGACTAAAGTTTCAAATCACAATAAATGCTGAGATATACGAATAGAGCGGGAAAGTGTAATGATGAGCAAAAAAGGCGTGCGCCTCCTGACGTATTGGGACACGCAAGGCCGCCCGATGATAAACTTTTTCGAATTCCGAGCCAAACACGCCGATTTAACTGCCGGTTAAATAGGGGGTTCGGGGGGCAATTGTGGTAGCCGAATATTCAGTAAAGGTAGAGGAGTAATATCTCGGCCTCTAGGCGCCAAACGGGCAAAAATCTCGAAGGGGTGATCGGCCGAATACGATGACTAGGCCGAATAGGATAGAACCCCTGCAGCCGAGTGTAAGGAAAGGTAATGATTGAAAAAGTAGGCCCGGGTCCCGAGGATCAGAAGAGACGAGTATAAATACAATGGTAGTGGATCAGAAAAGGTATGCAAGAATCACTTCTAAAAACTTAGTAAGCAAGCTTTCTTGAGGAGGACTGACTTGTCCGTCGGAGTGCTAATTCCGGCACCCCCGACCGGAGTTTATATTTTTGCAGGTGACTAGCAGGGGATCGTTGGCGTCTTCCAGGATCTGAAGAGTATTTCCAAACCACATTCACCACATAACCGATTTAAGAGTACATATGTTTTCAAAACTCGATATCATGTTTAGTAGTGGCTAATCTTTGATCGAGCGAACGGGGGTGCTCATAGCTGACCTTCTCCAATCGTACCCAAGTTCCTGAGCCGAGGCAACTCTGGTGATGACGGACAAGTGGCATTAGGCACGAGTTAGGGTTTCCTAAATTCCCCCAAAATAAAATATTTAGGTGGTGACTCTGTATCTGGTAAAGCAGTCCATGTTTGGCACTTCTTTCTAAAAATTTGTTTTTCAAAACGATTTGCCAGATTTGGACTCTTTGATGATTTATCGATCTCGCATTGCACTTTGCGGGATTAGGTTCAGAACTGTGACAATTTGAGTCCGAACTGTAGTGAGCCCAATTGAACAAAACAGGATTCCCTCCCAGGACGTTCGGGGACGTCTACACCATGTGATAAGAGATTGTCCTATCAGGCTCGAAAATACCAATCACCTCGAAACAAGTTCAGCCGAGTCCGCCTCAGCATCAAGAATGAACACAAAAGCTAACACCATAGAGGAAACCTTAAAGCAGGGTCGAGTATTTGCTCTTGTGACTGGTGATGTATAGAACACCGAATCTATGGTGTCAGGTATAATTTCTATATGTGCTAAGAATGCTTATGTGCTTATTGATTCTGGTTCCACGCATTCATTTGTGTCGCATGCTTTTTCTCAAAAATTAACTAGACCGTTAGAACCAATGAACTATTTACTATCTGTGTCTACACCGACTGGGGGTTCTATGATATGTGCCTATGTTTATCCAACATGTGATATTGTAATTGGTGAAATGACATTATATGTTGATTCGTTGCCCCTGAACATTGATTATTTTGATTGTATTCTAGGTATGGATTGGTTAACTAAATACTGTACTACCATTGACTGTGCAAACAAATCTGTTGTGTTTAGACCACCTGGTACACCTAAATTTGTTTTTACTGGAAATGGGATAGTTCCTCTACCATGCTTGATTTCATTCATGAAAGCCAAAAAATTATTAAATAAGCGTTGTCGGGGCTACTTGTGTTGTGTATTGGCAGAGCCTTCGGATGGTACCAAAGTGGAAACAATACCCATAGTCCATGAATTTCCTAATTTATTTCCTACTGACCTACCCGAGGACTTAATTGATAGGGAAATTAAGTTTACTATTGATGTAATACCTAGAACACAACCTATCTCCAGGGCTCCTTATAGAATGTCCACTTCTAAACTGAAAGAATTAAAAACTCAACTCCAAGAACTGCTAGACAATAAGTTTATTCGTCCGAGCACTTCACATTGGGGTGCTCCAGTGTTATTTGTCAAAAAGAAAAATAGGTCCTTAAGGCTATGTATTGATTACCATGAGTTGAATAAAGTAACTGTCAAGAGAAAGTACCCATTACCCCAAATAATTGACCTGTTTGATCAACTTTAAGGAGCCCAAGTGTTTTCCAAAATTGACCTCAAATCCAGGTATCACCGGTTAAAAGTCAAGGCAGAAGATGTAGAGAAAACTGCATTCAAAACTAGATATGGGCATTATGAATTCCTAGTCATGCCATTTGGGGTAACTAATGCACCTGTAGCATTTATGGACTTAATGAACAGAGTGTTCAAACAATTCCTTGATGAGTTTATTGTTGTGTTTATCGATGATATCTTGATTTATTCTAAAATCAAGGAAGAACATGAGAATCATTTGAGAATTGCCTTACAGACCCTAATGGAAAGGAAATTGTATGCAAAATTCTCTAGATGTGAATTCTGGCTTGACAATGCAGCATTTCTGGGACACATGATCAACAAGGATGTTGTATCAGTAGACCCACAAAAAATTGAAGCCATTGTCGACTGGCCAAGACCAACCAACGTGTCAAAAGTTAGAAGTTGTCTAGGGCTTGCTGGTTATTATAGAAGATTTGTGAAAGATTTTTCAAAACTTGCCATGCCTTTGACACAGTTGACACAAAAAAATGTACCATTTGATTGGAATGATCAACATGAATCAGCTTTTCAAGAGCTGAAAACCAGGTTAGTGACTGCACCAATTTTGACTTTACCTAATGGCACTGATGGGTTTCAGATTTATAGTGATGCTTCCTACAAAGGTTTGGGGTGCGTCCTAATGCAAAATGGAAAGGTACTTGCTTATGCCTCCCGGTAACTCCATTCTCATGAAAGAAATAATCCAACCCATGACCTTGAACTCACCACAGTGGTTTTTGCTTTGAAGATTTGGTAACATTATCTGTATGGTGTGACATGTGAGGTATACACAGACCATAAAAGCCTCCAATATTGCTTCACCCAAAAAGAATTGAACATACAGAGAAGATGGTTAGAATTGATCAAAGACTATGATTTCCAAATTTTGTATCATCCAAGGAAGGCAAATACCGTTGCAGATGCATTGAGCCAAAAATCTACTGCCAATTTGTTATGTTTGCTCACCGGTCAAAGAGAGTTGTTATGTGACTTGGAAAATGATGACATTGAAGTTGTGTTACGCAAAAACAAGGCGGGATTTTAGCCGCCATTTCCGCTCAGCCTGCAATTATTGAAGAGATTAAAGAGAAACAACTCGAAGATGAATTTTTGAGAAAAATTGTTGATAAAATTGATTCAAAACCGAAACTAGGATTTGCACTTGATAATGCTGTGTTGAGATTTCATAATCGCCTTTGCGTACCAGACTATTTTGACTTAAGGAAACGCATCATGACTGAAGCTCACAACTTGAAATTTGCTATGCATCTAGGAAATACGAATATGTATCATGATTTGAAACTGAATTTCTGGTGTCCAGCAATGAAAAAGTGTATTGCAGATTTTGTGGCTAGATGTTTACACTGCCAACAAGTTAAAGCCAAACATCAACGACCCGCTGGTTTGTTATAGCCGTTTCCAATACCGGAATGGAAATGGGAGCACATTACCATGGACTTCATTGTGGGACTGTCTCGTTCTTCTCGAGATATGGATTCTATTTGGGTTATAGTTGATTGTTTGACTAAATCTTCCCATTTTCTGCCTGTTAAAACTATTTATATGCGGATAAGGTAGCTAATATGTATGTGAATGAAATTGTGAGATTACATGGTGTACCAGTATCTATTATATTTGACAGAGACTCGAAGTTTACATCAAGATTCTGGCAAAGTTTGCAATAGGCTTTGGGAACTGAATTATGATTGAGTAGTGCCTACCACCCACAAACAGACGGTCAATCCGAAAGAACCAATCAGACTTTGGAAAATATGCTACGGATGTGTGTGTTAGACTTCCAAGGGAGTTAGGAGACTTATCTTCCTTTAGTCAAGTTTGTATACAATAACATCTATCATTCAAGTATTGGGATGGCCCCTTATAAAGCTCTGTATGAAAGGAAATGTCATTCTCCTATCTGTTGGGCTAAAGTAGGTGACAAACCATTGTTGGGCCCAGAACTTGTGTAGGAAACTATTGAAAATGTGAAATTAATTCGACAAAGATTGAAAACCTCACAAAGCCGCCAAAAGAGTTATGTAGATGTCTGCAGGAGAGACAGAGAATATGAATTCGGGGATCATGTGTTCATAGAAGTGACTCTAATGAAAGGACAAACGCGGTTTGGTGTGAAAGGCAAATTAGCACCAAGATATGTTGGACTCTATGAAATCCTTGAGAAGATTAATTCGGTGACGTATCGGGTAGCTTTACCACCAGTCATCGAACATATGCACAATGTTTTTCATGGCTCTATGCTTCAAGATTATTTGAGAGATCCACTACATGTGATTGAACCGACTCATGCGCTTCTAAAAGATGATTACACATACGAAGAGAGGCCAATGCAAATTGTTGATCGTTGAATCAAAAGATTGAGAAACAGGGAAATCTCGTTAGTGAAGGTTGATTGGCAGAATCACGGGGGAACCTATGTAACTTGGGAGACAGAAGAAGACATGAGGAGAAGATACCCTGAGTTGTTTCCTTTGAATCTAGTATTCTTTCAAAATGAAGGTAATTTGAGTTTGGAGAACCAAACTCTTTAAGGGGGGAAGGCTGTAACAACCCCGACCCATTATTAACGTTAATCCATGCTTAATTATGCCAAATAAAAAATTAAAATGAAATTTTGCATCATATGTTGCCTTATGTGTGTGTTTATATATGTTCAACGTAGAAATATATATTCATGTTTCCGTTTCCGTTTGTGAATTGAAAGCCGTATTGGCATCCGATTCAGAAATTGACTTGATTTATGTGTTATTTGGGAATTATGGAAAATTATGGTAGGTTTAATTAAAATTCGGTTCAGAACGATTAAATTAGATTAATTTAATGCCCACTTGATTAGCCTTAATTAACTCTCATTGGACAAGCTTATATAAGGCTTCTTATGTGCTCCCACTCATTCTTTTCTCTCATATCAACACATTTTGAGCTCACACACACACAAACATGTAAAGAGAGAGAGAGAGAGAGAGAGAGAGAGAGAGAGAGAGAGAGAGGCTAGGGAGAAGTCTTCAAACAAGGAATTTGCTAGAGAAATAAGGAGAATTAAAGAAATTGAGCAAGAACTCACTAGGATTCAAGGAGTTGAGAACCTAAGGTATGAAACCAAGCCTTTAGTTGTGTAATTAGGGTGCTTAACTCATGCATTCAAAAAGAATTTAGTGAGTTAGGGCAAGAATTAAGCTTAATGAAGTAGAAGAGAAGAGTATACACACATGCATGTGCATTACATTGCATTTAGAGCATGTTGTCTAAGAAATTGTCCCATGCATGTTCATATTTTGATTGTAGTCTAAGAATTCACCATGTTTTTTAGTAGAATATTTCATTTGATCATGTTTTGGAAGTTATGAACTCAAATGAATACATGCATGACATGTTCACATCATGTTCTACATTTTAAGTTGAATGTTGCACAATTGACATACTTTTGGGCCTTGATTTCATGAAATGATCTTTAAACATCCATATTTTACAAGTTTACATATGCTGTCTCAAGTTTTAGGTCCAAAACAATATGAACTGTAGCCTTCGATTTGAATTTGGAGATGAGAAGAGCAATCTGGAAATCCCAGATTTCGCCTCTCCATTCGAGCGACCACTCTGTGATTTTACATTTCCGCTCGAGCGACCAGAAGTCCGCTTGAGCGTGAAATGCATGCTCCCAGAAGTTCTTATGCTTTGTAGGATGCTCAGAGCGACAAAAGTTGCACTCGAGCTAAGGCGTGTCTCTCAGACTCGAGCGAGCATCAAGCGGAAAAATCAAACAACTAGCACTTTTGCAAAAGTTTACAGACCGCTCAAGCGACAGATCTTGCACTTAAGTGACCACTCACATTTTGCATGTTCGCTCGAGTGTAGGAAGTTGCGCTCGAGCGAGGACTTTGTTTTCAGCAAGTCTTGTCAAGTGTATTTTTGCATCCTCATTCCATCCTAGGCATACCTAGGCCAAGATTAAGGCACAATAGTGAGGATAAAAGTAGAGACACACCAAGATAAGAAAAAAAACAAGGTAAATGTTTCTGGGTGGGTAATTTAGTATATATTCGTTTTGTATCTGTGTAGGTCAAGCGCCACAAGATATCTGAATTGCCTACTCTATTCGTCTATTTGGAGCCATCTAGTATTTGTGAGTAATAACTCTATAAGTTATGTTAGACTTTGATTATTTTCTGATGGTACGACATGATTAGTTTTCTGAAAAGCTATGTTTTGTGTGAATAAATGATCGTCTAAGTTTCTGAAATGTACTCGTGGCATCCATAGCATCATGTGATATTTTGCGTCCCTTTTTGGGTTATCAGGTCCCTTTACGGGTCATTGGAATGCCTTTACAGCCATCCCTTTATGGGTTATCGAAAATGTCTCTGTGCACATGAGTCATCGGAATGACTTATGGTCGTCCCTTTATGGATCATCAGAATGCCTTCACAGCTGTCCCTTTGTGGGTCATCGGATTTGTTAACGCTAATGGATGTGCCACGAACTATGATGCGAAATGTATGAACTTTGAAAATGAATATGAACAAGTATATGAATATGTTTCTAATATAAACTCTGATTTCTAATTCTATGATATTCATTAAAACCCCTTTACTTTGTTATTATTCACTGGGCTCCCACTCACTATTTATATTATGTATGTAGGTGACCAAGCGCGCGACCAGGCTTAAGATGATGCCTAAAGGGTTTTGTGTTTGTCAACCACCCTTTGTGCCTCCCGAGGAGGTTCCGAATCATGTCAAGTCCCGTGGCCACGTTTTTGTATTTAGGACTTTGGTTCTTTTGTTTGGTTACGGACAAATTCCTATTAATATGTATTGTACTTGTTGTGACGTGTATCAATTGTATCTTTTGACGTCACACGTATCTTTATTAAAGTTTAAAATTATTTGTCCCATGTATGTCTCCACAGCTCGATAGGCTATGTATATTTTATGTATTTGCTTCCGTAGCCCCTAATTATATGTTATTCCATTAAGAGGCCTTCAGTAATCCAAGGGTTACTGGCCGGTTATGACGCTAAATCTATAGGGGTGGGTTTGGGTCGTGACAACTAGTTGCCTCATTTTTGCGCTCGAGCGTAACTTTGGTCGCTCGAGCCAAGAGTGAAAACATGCGAGTGGGTGCTCAAGCGCAATTCTTCTCGCTCTAGCGGACATCAATGTCTACAAAACTTCTGGGAGCTTCATTTTTACTCTAGCAACACTTTTCCTGCTTGAGCGGACATGACGAATTCTGGAATTTCCAAAACTGTGTTTGAAGTTCAAAACTTGATTCCAACTTGTTTTTCTTGCATGTTAAGTTCCATATCTTAGGAAAATAACTTCTAACATGAAAATAAAAGTCAATTTTACAAGAATTGAAGTTCAATTCGCCATAAAGTTCTTCGTACAAGCTCAAATCATTTCGTTTCATGTTCATAACTTTGAGACTCATGCATGTATGATCTTACATGAATTCATCATCTTCAAAACATGTGATTAAGCCTCATAACCTCATTATTTAAGGATGCATGTCTCAAATGACTACCAATTCTACTTATTTAACATGTCTTATATACAAACATGAAGATTCATAGCAATTTGTCACATACATGTACATATTGATCTCAATTTCATCATTCCGACTCAAATCTTGTTCTTAACTTCGTATCCTCTTTGAATTCACTTAGCTATGAATTTAAACTCATGAATGTGAGTTCAATTACTCACCTAGAGGCTTCAAGCTTCCAAACTCTAGCTAGTTCTTGAGCTAATTCTCCCAATTGTTGAATTCTCTAGCAAAATCTTCAAGGATGCTTTCTTCCCTCTCTAGAATCGGCTCACTCTCTCTCTCTCTCTAGAGTGTTTATTTTCAGATTTTGAGCTCATGTAATGAGCTTAAGCACATTTAGCTTCTATATATATACTTCCCTAATCAACTTTAATTAGAATTAATTAATTGTGCTTAATTTAATCAATTTAATCTAATTACTTTGATCCGAATCAATTTTTAATTAAATTTCACCGTAGGCTCTAAAAATGAGGCTAATCGCAATAACACAGTCAATTTCGATTTCTGACGCCTCTACAGTCTTCGATTTAAATTTTATAATAGAGAATCAAACAAATTTTCCTACGATGAACAGATAAAAATTCAAAAACACATATAATTATATAATTAGCATTCAAAATCATATCAAGCTCATAATTATAAGTATAATTAAGATTAATTAACATAACACAGAGTAGGGCTGTCATATGTAGGCCCCGTTCTTTGGGATGCTGGCTACTGATATTGGCTGTCGGCCACTATTATTGACTGCTAGCCACTTGTGCAGCCTACCGGCCACAGGTGTGTTTTGGCAGATATTTTGGCCAGTTGTGCCAGCTGTTTGTACAGATGCATGCACTTGCCTACACGTGTATGTATTGATATTTTTGAGGGAGTTTGATGTTTTTCTATTTATAGAGGACCTCCTCTTCCATTTTTGAGGGTTGAACATTTTGGAGCAAAATTCTCTCTCTCTCTCTCTCTCTCTCTCTCTCTCTCCCTCTCTCTTGCAAATTTCTAAGCTTTTGCCTACACACTCTAAACCAAACCTTGTGGTATTTGAGCTGAGACACTTTTGAGCTTACTTTGAGCTCTTGAGGGTGTGTAAGTATTGGTTTAACACTTGGAAAATGTTCTCCTCTTCAAGAGGTATAAATCTTGGCTTGTTGTTTTGCCTTATTTGTTATTTTTCCTACTATTTTTTGGATTGTTTTTGGGCTGTCTAAACTCTGAATTTTTTGGATGAAACTTTTGGTTTAAGGCCAATAAGGGGTGGCTCACCATTCCTTCCACCTAGCTTCCAAGACCTTTACCCTTGTGTTTCCCACCTTGTTGTCAACCTTTTTTCAGCTTTTTAATACTGAATTTTAAGTTATTTCAAAGACAAACAATGTTTTGAAGTTTCAAAAATGAAGGGGGTAGCATCCCCTCCTTGTGCTTGTTTACTAGATTACATAGCTCCATGTTTTAGCTTATTGTTCTAGTTACTTTTGTCTTAATCCCAGCATGTTTTAGGACTGATTTAGCATTTTTTTTTTTTTAGGGTTGTTTTTAGTAGTTCATTGTATTTGTGCTTTATATTGCATGCTTGTAGTGTAATTGTCCTCATAGGCTTGGTGGTTTAGACCTTAGCCAGCAACGTATTTGAGTTGATAGTGTTTATTTCTTGTTTTCCATGTTTATGATCACCTCTAATCACCTCTGCAACCTCCCTCCTTTTTTGGCTTTTTATTTGCTTTGAAAGTTGTTTCAAGCTACTTGTTTGTTTAAGTTTGAGATTGAGGTCTTGTGCTTAATGGTTTAATCCCTTTGGGGGTTTATTACCAACGACATGACACTTCTCTCATGCCTAAAACAACTCTTGGTTTGGCACTCATTTCCATTAGAGGACTTAAAGCTCACTCTTGGACTTAATTGACTAAGAATGGTTGGTAATAAAATGGTGTAATAAAATGAGGACTAAAATGATGCAAGATAATAACTTGGTTAGGGTTCAATCGGACGTTAATTGAATCCTTGAGTCTTGAATCGTTTCATACTTGTTAGTGATGTAAATGGTTCAAGAGTTAATGTCAACCACTTCCCTTGATCAATCCATGATAGGGAGGAGGTTTGAGAGTCTTTATTTGTTGCATTTATTAAACTTGTACACTTTGGTTCATAGGCCATCATGTAATGAAATTGCATTGATTGATGGTTAGTGAATCAAATTTACCACTCCTTTGAGCTGTTTGGTGATAAGGAGGGGTAAGTGTGCAAACAACCCTTGAGAATATCCTGTTTGTGCTCTATATGCCTTCTGTTACAACAGGAAGAACCAAGCATCAGTGGCCAGTAGGCCACTATTTCTGGACAGCATGCTATCATTTGTGGCCGGCAAGCCACCACTTTTGGCTTGCTGACCACTTTTGTAAAATTAAGCAGCCGTGTTTTTGGAACAGAATAGAGCAATGGCTAAGGTGAAAGAGGTTCTACTGTACAACAGAAGCATTCTAGCAGCAGAACAGTGTGCTTTTCGGGTGGAAATCTGCACATGTATGAGCATCCCTCGCTTCCCGGGGCTAATTAGTTAATTTAGTAACTTTATTTCAAGTTGTATTCATGTTGTAATTAATTAGTTAAATAGTTAGAATTTTGTAATTAATTAATTAGTGTAATTAATTAGTTGGTTTCAATTTGTAATAATTAGCTAGAATAGTTAATTAGTTATGATGTTGTAACAACTAGCTAGCATAGTTAGTTAATTCATTTTGTAATAGCTAGTTAATTAGTTTAGCTAGTTAGTTTATTCAGACCCTCTTGCTCGAAGGGCAAGCAGTTATAATAATGTGTATGTCTTCTAACCCCACATCTTGCTCTCTTTTATTTACCTGCTTATGATGGTTAGATTAAGGCATCATCTTTCTCCCTTTTATTTACTTGCATGCATGAGGTTCGGCTCATCATTCTAAACTTTCATTGTTAGTTTAACGCTTCTTTGAATACGTACTTAGATCGCATGCTATCAAATTAATTCATATGCCATATTAGTAGCCGAGCCTAATAATTGCATATTGTGTGTATTGCATTAGTCATATTGCATAGTTAGGATCATACATTTTTTTAACTCTTTTGTTTCTTTTTGGCTCTCCTAGGAGTACTAGGTACGCATTTCTGTGTTTTAGCATATTGCATTGTATGTTGATGTTGCCATATTTAGCATGTTCACTATGAGGCTAAGTGCTTAAATGATAAACTGTTATTAAATGCATGTGGATGAAAGCTGGTTGCTTGAATTGGGATGGTTTGATTCATATACATTTAAGCCCACTTTTTCGAGTGGCACATTCACAAACTCTTTTCAAAACAAACATGAAATAAAGTGTTCCAATTTTTACAAGTTAGTCTATACTTGTGTGTATGCACATCATATAGTAATACTAGCCTAATAATCAGAACAAGAGCATATAATGCAAATAAGAATCACATCATGATTAGTAGAGGCTGATCTTTGATCAGGCGAGCGGGAGTGCTCAATTCATGACATTTTCCTCTCGTATCTAAGTTCCTGAATCGAGACAATCTTGGTGATGACGGACATGTGGCCCTTAGCACGAGTCATAGGTTTCCTAAATTTTCCAAAAATATTTAGGTAGCGACTTTGTATCGAGCAAAGCAATCCATTTTTGGTAATTTGATTCAAAATCGATTTTCCAAAAGATTTGCCAGATTTGGACTCTTTGGCGCTTATCTATTTCACATTGCACTTGTGATATCAAATTCAGAACCACGGGAGTCCAATACTGTAGGGCTTATCCACCTTCCAAAAGGAGTGCGAAAAGTCAAGCTACATTACTCCATCTGTCGTCCCGTTAATTGAGGAAAAGTAAAGAACAAAAAAGCACATATAATCTATGTCATGTTGTTTTTCCTTCATCAGTCAAATAAGCCTGAGGTTTAAAATTATGCCCACAAAAGGAAAAATAGAGGATTATAATTTATAAACTTTCCATACTTTTCCCCTCAAAAGCTTCCCCTTGGAACATTTTTCTCCCCAACCAAACAGAGCATGTGGCAATGGAAGATAAATTGTGTCTTTATTGAATCTTACTTTAATCACGTTCTATGCTTTTTTTTTCTTTTTTCTTTTTTTGGGAAAAGTGAGTATATGGAAATGGAAGATAAATTGTGTCTTTACTAAATATTACTTTAATCAAGTTTTTTCCTCTTCTCCTTTTTTTTTTTTTCGCAAGGTGAGTAAAAGATATTTTTGTTGTCCAAATAATAACAACAAATCCACGAAGTGCAGTCTGAAAGTTTTCAACCATTCAATTTAATGTTATTGTTTGGAACTCACCAATATATAAAGAGCAGCAAATGCTATTCCTACAGATGCAGATGTAACTAGCATATAACTGATTGTGTACAGAGGTTTGTTCAAAGATATACCAGAAAGGAAAAGAAAAAGTCAAATATCAGTATCTTGGCGATTTGAAGCGTATAAATTTGTGGATTTAAATCCAGATTTTAATTTCCTGGCATCCCTCTCAAATGAACAAGAGCACCCAAGGTCAATTTCAGCCAAGTATAAAAAAACAAAAAATCTAACATTGGCAGTGTAGAAAATCCCATTTAGCATTATCATTATTTCCCTTAATTTTTTACTTTTCCTACTAATACCTTGTCTTCTTAAAAAATAAAAATAATAAGTAAGGAGAAAAAGGATAGTCATCATTAAGCATACCTACTAGGGCAAGGAATAATCCAATTCCCAAAAATGAAAATGAAAATATGCACCAATTGTATAACCGCTCTTTATGGTCCTGCAACACATTTCAGAAACGTTAGATTCCCTTTATTTATGTAACTAATAGAAACACAACAGATGATTTTGGCCATTCACAGTATGTATCTTTGAAATAAAATTGTGCCTCTGTGAATGAATTGTCTTTTGAGTCCTCTAATAAAGGGAATGCTTACATTCTAAAAGTGTAATATAAGGCATTAAGCAATAATATTCTTGGAAACTGTCTCATTTTCATCCAAGGAATGCATAAAAGTATTCACTTAACAGCAATGACAGATGGCCATTTATCTAGATTTATTCTTAAATCCTGTATGTATTGGCATTAATCTTTTTACAAAGTAAACTCACCGATTGAGTTTTGTGAAATGCTAGGCTTCATGAAAAAATATCAAAAAAAGCTTCATGAAGATTCTCCATCTTTAGATTAATTTGTAGTGTTTTATTGTATGTCATGCAATCACCCGTAGATTAGTTTCATGAAGTTTTTCTTGATATTTCTTTCATGAAGCGTAGCATTACTTTTTGAGTTTTCTAAGAATACACATGTCCATTAAAGTCTAGCAGTAAACACCAAAATTAAGAGAAAAGATAAAAAATAGAGAACAAGGGAACAATCAATTGGTGCAAAGATGTCTTACCTGTAATTGTCCAAGAATGTGGCCATACTAAAGTCCAATTATGCACATCACAGCAACTGTCAAGGAACTTCAAATACAGGGTGTCAACAGTACACATTACAACTCCTTGAAGGTTTAATAAACTATGAAGTACAGTCACTTCTGCATATCTAAAGTCAAACTATTAAACAAATGTTCCTGAATCATATAAGTTATAAATCTAAATATGCTTTCATGACTAATCCAATTTAAGGAACCATTTAATCATAGTCAAATATAAATGACATCATATTACCAGTTCAAAATACCAATATCTCAAGTGTATTGCATTTTCATGTAATAACAATGAAGACAACGATGATAAGACGATACATAATAGAACAAAAGTTTTGAAGTACCATCATGAAGGAAAAATAAAGGATTAGATTGGTCAGCTTAATATATCTTTAGGATCAAAAGGAGCATGACACCATGACGGTGAATTATATGAAAGTTGGCCAATGCTGGAAATATTGCAGTCCTGTGAAGGGGATACCATATAGGAATCAACTGATTGCACCATGTAAACCGAAATTTTACAAAATTTTACCTTCAGAATAGAGTTACCTTCAAGTTTCTATAAACGGGTTTTGGATATAGATGATTAAAACCAAGAACACAACGACCTATCATTCCAACATCATTACTGGCAGGTCCATGATCTCCTCTTGTGGAACATGTCACCTAATATGACAAACTCCATAAATGGAGGATTTAGATTATTTAACAAGTTTTTGTAGTATGGATGATTATCTTCTATGTAATTTCTCACATATTAGCCAATATTCTACTATTATATATGTCCCAATATCAAATAGAAGAAAGAAATGAGTTGACGCTTAATGCAGTAATATTTGAGAATCACTATAATCACTAAGAATGGCATAGACATCCTTCTGTCTTAAGTTGACTTGAACACTACAAAACACGGTTTCCATAATAAATCACATGCTTTGAAAAAGCATGAAGATTGGAATATTCAAACTCAACAACAGTGATTGGAGATGAAAGTAAGCTCACACATTCATTCCACTTCAAAGTCAACGAACTCACCTTCCAACCAAGTCACAATAAACACATGCACACACACACAACCACACACAAAAAAAAAAAAAACAACAACAACAAAATTGTCTCCCTACCAACATCCCTAAAATTTCCAAGAGAGTGTCAACTTGACAAATCGTCTATTGGTAGGAAAGTTAAGGAGTATAGAGCATAATCTTACAGTGTAAACAAAGCTTCCATTTATGGGAGGCATAGAAGTTGAGCTTAGTAACTCAAATTTCCAATCTGGAACATACAGGCCATATGACAACCCCAAGTATACTACCAACAAGGCACATGCAATGAACCTACAAAATAGTATTTCACATTGTGACCACCTATTGAAGGGCACAAACTGAAAGAGGTAGAAGATCAAAAAAAAAAAATGAATTTTTTTTCTATTTAACTGAATTAACCATTCATTTAAACATAAAATGTTTGAAACTTCGTTTCAAAAACTTTATGAACATCAGTTCATCTTATGAAGAATTAAAAGTGGAACAAATAGAAAGTCAGCAATCAACATTGAGTGGGTGGATCATACCCATGTATAAAAATTTGATCTGCTAAATTTCAACAATTATTTGAAAGTTTCAATACCATAATCACATATTTGCATTTACTTATTTATTATTTTTAATTTAAGAATAGATAGATTTCTCACAAAATATATATTTGGGCATAGCGTTGTGATTTGGTTACTTGGTTAATTTTAAGTACAATGTAGTTTTAACTTAGATTATGATTTGTGAATTTAAAATCATCTAAGCTTATATGGTGCATATATGGAATGAGGTGATCCACATTGAAAAATATGTTGAGGTGATCGATTCTCAAGACATTTTACCGGTATAATAAGTCGCGAGAATGTCTAGTAGGATAGTTGAGAGATTAAAGTAAAGTCAGATATTCCCTTCGGTGTGCAGTGCCACTCTTTTCTTGTTATTCTTCCTTTTGTAATTTTTTTTTTTTTTTCTAACTTATGAAAAGCACATCTTCCATTTTCTTTCTCATGCTACTTAATTCACAAAAATCTTGAACTTTTCCCAAAGATGACCAGGTAAATGATTCAAAACAATTTGTTAATTTAAATACAGGCCATTTATGCAAGTTTCTAATTGATTTTGGGAGACACAATTAGGAAATTAGCTATGTACTTCTTTTTCTTTTTTTCTTTTTTTATTGATAATGCATCATCATACTATCTCGATGTTTCGAAGGGTAATAATATTTTTTTAGTTTTCATCATGATGCTCAATCTGATTCAATAGAATAAATGCTTGACAATTTAGCATATCTAAATTGAATGAGGCTAAACATCCAAGTATTCGTTGTCATCATTATCAAATGTGTTAACTACTCTTTCATGTCTCATAAAAGTTTTGAAAGATGAATCTAAATGTTTAGTGAAATATATTAAGGACAGTGAAATATCCACCAAAACCCAATATTTCATCCCATAAAAGGAAACAAAAGAAGTAAAATTAAAGTTTCTTCAAGTAAATAACTCCAACTTTTTAAATATTATGCACAAACCTTGAACAATACAGAATGTAAAATGATGCCAGATATGGTAACTAACCATTGCCAATAATATCTCCTGAAAAAACCTACTCCCCTCCACCTTTGACATGCTCGACTTTTCATGCTCCTTTTAGAAGACGATAAGTCCTACAGTTCGGACTCCCGTGGTTCTGAATCTGATTCCACAAGTGCAATGTGAAATAGAAAACAAAAAAGAGTCCAAATCCAACAAATCTTTTGGAAAATCGATTTTGAATCAAAATACCAAAAATGGGCTGCTTTGCCAGATACAGAGTCACCAATTAAATATTTTTGAAAAATTTAGAAAACCCATAACTCGTGCCAAAGGCCACGTGTCCGTCATCACCAAGATTGTCTCGGCTCAAGAACTTAGGTACGAGAGGAGAAGGTCATGAATTGAGCACCCCTGCTCGGCCGATCAAAGATCAGCCTCTACTAATCATGATGTGATTCGTATCTACATTATATACTCTTGTTCCGATTATTAAACTAACTTACTATGTGATGCACACACAAGTATAGACTAATTTGCAAAATTTGGAATACTTTGATTTCATGTTTGTTTTGAAAATTATTTCGAATATGTACCACTTGAAAAAGTGATCGCATATATACATTACTCAAATTATTTCAATTCAAGCAATTAGCCTTCATCCATAGGCATTCAAGCAATTTATCATTTAAGCACTTAGCCTCATGGTGAACATGCTTTGATATGGCAACAACCACATTCATGCAATATGCTAAAACATAGAAATGCTCACCTAGTACTCCGAGGCAAGCCAAAAGAGATAAAAGAGTTAGAAAAATGCATGATCTCAACTATGCAATATTACTAATGCAACGCACACAATATGCAATCTAAATAGGCTTGGTTACTTAACATAACATGTGAATCAATTTGATAGCATGCGGTCTAAGCACGTATTCAAAGAAGTATTTAACTAACAATGCAAGTTAGAATGATGTGTCGAGCCCAATGCATGCAAGATAATGGATGCAAGGCATGAGAGATACTAAATGAAATATGATGCCTTAAACTAACCATCATAAGGAAGTAAATAAAAGGGAGAAAGACGTGGGGTTGGAAAGCATACACATTATTACAATTATACCCTCGCGCAAGAGGATCTGAATAAACTGGCTAGCTAAACTAATTACTTTGAATTAACTAACAATTACAAACTGAATGAAATAATTAACTAAACTAGCTAGTTAATTATTATAACAAATTAAATAACTAGTCTAGAAATAATTAGAACACAAAACTAACTAAATATTTACAAGACAAAATTAACTAGCTACAACTAATTAATTACAACAAATAACTAAGCTAAGTAATTAGATTAAACAACCTCGGGAAGCGAGGAGTGCTCATGCATGCGCATGGATTTTCACTCGAAAAAGCCACTGTTCTGCTACCAAGAAACCTCTGTTGCATAGTTAGAACACTTGCATTGTTTTTTCACCTCAAAACCCAACCCTGTTCTGTTAGAAAAGCACACTGCAGGGTTTTGCAAAGGTGGCCGGTCGGCCAAAAGAGGTGGCCTGCCGACTATAAAAGGTGGCCTGCCGACCACTGATGCCTGGTTTTTCCTGCTACAACAGAGAGCAAATAGAGAAAGCACAAGATATTCTCAAGGGTTGTTTGCACAACTTACCCCTCCTTATCATCAAACAGCTCAAAGGAGTAGTAAACTTGATTCACAAACTATCAATCGATGCAATTTCATTGCATGATGGCCTATGAACCCAAGGGTGCAAGTTCAATAAATGCAAAAAATAAAGACTCTCAAACCCCCTCCCTATCATGGATTGATCAAGGGAAGTAGTTGACAATGACTCTTGAACCGTTTGCATCACTAACAAGTATGAAATAACTCAAGACTCAAGGGTTCAATTAACGTCCAATTGAACCCAAACCAAGTTATTATCTTGTATCATTTTAATCCAAGTTTTATTATTTCATTTTAATTACCTTTCCATTCTTTAACCAATTGTGTCCAAAAGTGAGCTTTAAGTCCTCTAATAGAAAGAAGCACCAAACCAAGAGTTGTTTTAGGCATGAGAGAAGTGTTATGCCATTGGTAATGAACCCCCAAAGGGATTAAACCATTAAGCACAAGACCTCAATCTCATGCTTTAAACAAGAAACTAGTTTGAACCAGCTTTCAAAGCAAAGAAAAAGCCAAGAATGGAGGAAGGTTGCAGAAGTAATTAGGGGTGAAAACAAGTATGGAAAGTCAAAAATAAACACTATCAACTCAAATAGGTTGGTAGCTAAGGCCTAAACCACCAAACCTATGAGGATCATTACACTACAAGCATGTAATATAAAGCATAAATGACAACCAACCCAAAATAGTCCTAAAGTAAGCAAAAAAAGCGCTGGAATTTAGGTTAAAATAGCTAAAAGACTAAGCAAAAATAATAGAGAATTAAGCTAGTAAACAAGCCAAAGGAGGGGTGGCTAACCCCTCCATTTTTGGGACCTCAAAACATGATTTTTAGCCTCTGAAAAACTCTGAAATCCAGTGGTAAAAAGCTCAAAAAAAGTTGATAACAAGGTGGGAAACACAAGGTAAAAGCCTATGAAACAAGGTTCAAAGAAGGGTGATCCACCCTTCTACCTTTAATGGCTTTAAACCACAAGTTTCAGCCCAAAATAAAACTCCCAAAATAGTCCAAAAACAACAAGAAAAGATTGAGAACAAGTGGTGTAGAGATGGTACAAAAACACTAGAAGGTATACCTCTTGAAGAGGAATGCTTCTTTGAGTTACAAACCACCAATTTTACATTCTCAAGTGCCTTAAGAGCTCAAATTCAAGCTCAAATCACCTCGGCAAGAAGCTCTCTAGGTTTAGTTTAGAGTGTTTAGGCAAAGGCTATGCAAGTTGCAAAAGAAAGAGAGAGTTGTAGAGAGAGGAATTTTTCAAAATTTGCTCTTCAAAAATATTTTCTCACTCATAAATTTTTCTAACCTTAAAACCAAGAGAGAAGGTCCTCTACATATAGAAATATATGAGCTTCAGTCAAAAATATCTATATAGAGACAGGTGGAGCAATGTGGAAACAGCTGGCACAAATATTTGCAAAAAAACTGACTTTTGACACAAGTGGCCAACAAGCCACTAGTGGGGGACACTTGGAAGGCCAAAACACTCAAAATGGCCAAAATGTTCACAACTGGCCGGCAGGCCACCATTAGTGGCCAGCCACAAAAATCTGCTTCCAGACCCGATTTCAAATGGGCATATCTCCCTCATCTGGACTCGGTTTTAGGTCATTCTTGAGTCTAAATTGAAACCCCGAAAGTATAATTTACAATGGTGGTGGCCTCACATCTAAATTCTAAGTGTGCAAAGAGATATGCCTATTTTAGGGAAGGCTACTCAGTTTTGTCCTAATGAATTGATGCCTAACTTTTACCCCAACTAGTTTTCCTCCCTCCCCTCCTATTTTCTTCAACTCCAAACCTCTAAATAAGATATTTTAAAGATTTTTTCAAAGAGTTGACCTTCCTTTCATTTATTTCCACTTCGTCCTTACTCAGTTTACCGAAAAGTGCAATATTTAACGAAATGCAAGCCTCGGTACATCGTAGAAACTTTTGGAAAAAATATTTTGAAAAAATAAGGTTTTGAGGTCTAAAATAATTTTTGTCAAAAATAGTTTTGGTCCAAAATAGGGTATAAGGTTGGGATTTAGAAGCTCTTCTTCCTGAAGAAATTGAGCAATTGGACAGCGTAACTTTCATCATCAAGTGATCAATCAGTAGCGCCCAAGTCTTAAGGGCGGTCAAAAATAAAGTGTATACACCGTATCTCACAGAAAGCTACGACAATGTATCCAATGGATATCCTCTAGATTGAATGAAAAGATGCAAAAGTTCATTATTCCTAATAAAAGAAAACAGGGTTGCAATGGAGAAACACTTCCCTCAACTATATTTGTACCACACATTCACACTAGTAAATAGGTTTATTATGTTTATGACCTAGGTGGTTATCACTATTTTGACAATATTGCCAAAGTTCAGTGAAATTCCTAGCAATTTAGAAATATGACAGTGTTCTATGTCAAAAATTGAACCTGTAAAGTTAATAGCCTATGATTAAGGGATCTTATATTGAATTTGAAGGTGAATTTTGAATGTTTAACATGCTAAAAGATCCATTTTTGGTGAAACCCATGCATATTAACATGCATTGATTAACTCTAAATAATCCCTCTATTTTCAAAGAGATTGAAGTGATCTTTATGAATCTATATACAATTGGGTAGTCATTTGTTGAATACACATAAAACAACCAAGCAAATAAGTAATTGTCTACCTACCTACCACAGATAAACATTAACAATCAAATGAATCATGTCTCCACCATTCAATCCGAAGAAATCACAACCTTTAAATGCAAAATACAGTCCCAACAAATCACATATAGGACACTGCATGTCTCATTAGTTTTGAAAAATAGGGAAAACATTAATTCTAATAATTAAGGAAAACATAGTGTAGACGTCCCCGAACGTCCCGGGAGGGAATCCCGTTTTGTTCATTGAGCTCACTACAGTGTAGGACTCAATGTCACGGTCCTGTATCTAATCTCGCAGGGTGCAATGCAAGACCAGTGAATCATCAAAGAGTCCAAATCCGGCAAATCGTTTTTTGAAAAAAACTGATTTTTAGAAAGAAGTGCCAAACATGAACTGCTTTGCCAGATACAGAGTCGCCACCTAAATATTTATTTTGGGAGAATTTAGGAAACCCTGACTCGTTGCCTAAGGCCACGTGTCTGTCATCACCAAAGTTGCCTCGGCTCGGGAACTTGGATACGATTAGGGAAGGTCACTTCGTGACCACCCCCGCTCGCCCAATCAAAGATTGGCCTCTACTAACCATGATATCAAGTTTTGAAAACGTTATGTGCTCTTATTCCGGTTTATTAGCCTAGAATTACTATGTGATGCGCGCAGTATACAAGTATAGATTGGATCGCCTGAGTTGGAACAAAACATTTCATGTTTGTTTTTGAAAGCGGTTTGCTACTCGCAAGTAGGCTAAGATGCAGATTTTGCCACCCTCAAGTGGGCTTAGAAAACATGGTGATTTGCCACTATCTAGTGGGCTTAAAACTCACAATCAATGAATTGTTCCAATTCAGATAATCCAACCTCCACCCACAGGCATTCATGCAGTTGTATCACATAAGCACTTAGCCTCATGGTAAGCATGCTATCATGGCAATCACTCACACGCATGCAAGGATGCTAAAGCATAAATACTTACCGAGTACTCCAAGCCAAAGAAAGAAGCTAATAAGAAATCATGCATGAATCCTAACTATGCTGAGATGCCTAATGCAACACATATAGGTATGCAACTAAGATAGGCTCGGCTATTCTAAGATGGCATATGAAATGCAACAAATGATACACGTATTCAACTCGGAATTGAAATACAATGCAGTTAGTATGATGAGCCGAGCCCGGTGCATGTAAGACAGATGAATGGATGCAAACATGCGAGCATAAGTATGCTAATTGAAACGTGCCCTAAAACTAACCATCATAAGCTGGTAAATAAAAGGGAGAAAGACGTGGGGTTGGAAGACATACATCACACACACGCACGCTTATTACAACATTACCCTCTCGCAGAGGGTCCGAATAAATAATACATAACCGAAAGAATAAGGAATTACAGCTAATTATTACATAACCCTAATTAATTAACGAATTAACTAAGAAACGAAATAAACTAGTATGCAGATCTATGGACCGCCTCAGCTCTGTTCCGAATGATGAAAGATGCATGCATGCTCGAGTCGCCTTGTCGGGAAATTCCTCGCGATGCCCCGATTTGCCTGTGTTTGCAATTGATCCTGGAATATCATACAAAGCTCTAGAAGGCTGCTAGTTTCTAGTTTGCTGCAACAAAGAGCAAGAAAGGGGCATGGCAAAGAATTTTCAACACATGTGCACACGACCACTCTCCCTATCATTGCATGAGCTCTAGAAATTGTAGTTCTCAATCCTCGTGCCACCAATCACGCATCTCGATGCATGATGGCCGAAGAGTCGAATTGCATGACTCAATGTAAAATGAATGCACACATAAACACAACAAGGCCTAAACTCCATCATGGGTAATCCGGAGTGTCGGCGATCGAGAAATTGAGACACTTTTCGTCACTTTGAGTACGAAACACCCCTCGTTTCCCATGTTTGGACTAACCCTACTCCAAACACAATGCAATGAGATGGCATACACAATGCGACTAATGTGCAATCCTAAATGCAATGCAACCTAATCATGCTGGCATGCAAGGGATGATATGCACACATGCAACCTAGAATGGCATACTCAATGCACACGAGCTATATGGCATACACAATGCACACATACGAAGATGGATATACACAAAGACATAATCAAAGCATACACAATGCGATGGTCAAACATGCAACAACATGAACCAAATGGCATACACAATGCAAGGTGGACTTAAACCAATATGAGTGGACCTCAACCACACTCAAATCAGTGGCCATATGATAAACATGAGACAACCGAAAAACATGCAAACATGCATGAGTGTAAAGAACCGATCCTAAGGCACAACATGCAACTCTAACAAAGCATGGCAAAGGATGAAATATGGCATAGAATGGCACATGATCCAGCTCTAAAATATGATGCACAATGGTCCCGAATCATGCAAACACTTCACACGATGCATGCTAGATGGCCTAAATACCAAAACTAGTGAAGTGTGTTACACTAGAGGTACACAAAGCAATGCACAAATGATGAAACCAACCCCAAACAAACCCTAGGCAGGTCCAAGATAGTGGGAAATTGGTCTAAAATGATGGCTCAAAATGCATTCAAATGAAGCCCATGCAATGGTCAGTAAATGAGGCATACAAGCCCGACTTTCTAATGCACTTAAAGAGTGGAAATCATGGGAATATGGCATGCATATAAGCTCTGAGATATGATGTGCAATGGCCCCAAAACATGAAAACACCTCAGTATATGCATGCGTTGGACCTCAAAACTCAAAATTAAACATGGATATTGAACTACAGGCATGCAAAACATGCATCATTCGACCATGAGACAAGAGCTAAGGCAGTCCAAAACATGCACGAAATTAGTTTAAGACAAGGCCAAAAATATGCTAGGAAAGGTGGCCAAAACATCATATAAAACAAGCTAGTGAACCATGACTTACACTACAACTATATGAAGCATATGAAGGACTACCAAACCAGCCAAAAACAGAAACATGGCATGCCAAAATATGACCAAAAAACCACTGGAACTCAGTCAACACATGCTAGAATGAGGTGCTCCTCTGAAAGGTTATGCAAAGGGGTTACTCTACACGTGCAAGATAGACATAAAAAATGGAAAAACCACCTCTGGAAAGGGGTTATGAGGGCCCTAAAACTCATCAAAAAGGGCCTGAAAGGGGGTTAGGAAGCATGCAAGTGAAGGCTCCTTTGAAAGGCCATGAAGAGGGTTACTCTACACATGCAAGATGGACACTTAACATGGAAAAACCACCTCTGGACAGAGGTCATGCAGGTCATAACACTCACAAATAATAGCCTGAAACATGGCTTGAAAACATGCAAATAGGGGCTCCTTTGTAAGGCCAAGAAAGCTAGTAAACAAGACAAGGGGTGAGAGGATCACCCATCTCTGATTTTGATGCTCAAAAACACATAATAACCACTGAAAATTTTCAGTGGTCAAAAGTGCCAACAAAGCTCAACACAAAAGCCCTAATGTATAGCTCAAAACAAAGGGGGTAGATGACCCCCATCAGAAAAGAGGTCTTAAACAAACACGTTAAGAAGCTTAAAACAAGACTTTTTTCAATTTATGACAACGCCCAAATATGCTTACAAATGGGGCTAAGATGTGAAGCAAAATAATGCTTAAAATGGGAAAATGAGTGTTACCCTTGTAGAGAAGACCTCCAACAGCTTCTGGACCAAAGTAACAAACCTTCAACCTCTGAAAACCAGCTCCAAGGTGCTTGGATGGATGGTGGAAGGGTCAAGCTAAGGGTTAGTGTGCAAAGGGCCAAGAACTATGGAGTATTTGAGCACAAAAGAGAGATATATAGAGAGAGGTGTATATTGTATGCCTTAGAAGCAAAGTCTGAACCTTTGCAATGGAAGAGGACCTCTTCCTTTATAGAGGAGAGGGGCTAAAGCTTCCTCAAGAAGCTTAAAACCAAGCTTAAAGATCCTCCATACGTGTATGGAGGATCACTTTTGAGGCTTCCAGCTGGCACAACTGGCTAACACTCAGTGAGACAAAAAAGGAGGAAGTTGGCCAACCAGTTCAGATGGTCGGCCGACCCCTTGCCCTAGTCGACCAACCAGGTTCAAAAGGGTCAATCATCAAAAGCTGGTCGGCAGCCCTGATCGGTGGTCTCCTAGGTGAAAGCAACTCAGTGGTGGTATGGGAGACCAGAAAATGTGGCTCAAAAGTGAAGGAGACCACTTACCTGACAAGAAAACCGGCCGGCGGGAGAAGAGGTGGTCTCCAAAAGAAAAGGTGGTCTCCCACCCTCGTACCACCTTCCAAACAATGAAAATAGGGTCCATACCAAAAATGAATCAAGACGGATGAAAAACGAGGGTTCGAGGGCCTAAACGCACAGCCGGGTGCCCCGAAAACTGACTTTTAAGCATCGAAGGTGGCATGCGACCACGAACGTGGTCTCCCGTGCCACAGTGTCCCTCTAGAGAGAGGAAACAAGGTGTGTGCCAAAAATCGGAGCAAACGGAGAAAGTTAAGCGGTCCCGAACCGAGGCGCACAGCCGACGGCTCCAAAAATTAGAAACTAGTCTCCAAACAGGAAAAGTGGCCTACGACCACGAAACGTAGCCTACGGCCACTGAGAGATGGTCTACAAGACCTCTCCCTCCCTTCGGGAAGAGAAAACAGAACCTGGTTTGCAAACCGAGGCAAAGCACAAAAGAGTCCCGAAGTCCGGAGGCAAGGCTCTTAGCTGAGACTCCGTAACCTCAGAACGAGCACAACATGTGCAATCACCGAGTGCTCAATCGATGATGTCTAAGTCTTAAGGTCGGTCAAAAATGGGGTGTCTACACATAGATAGAAAAATAGAGAAATTGAGTGTGTGTGTGTGTGTGTGTGTGTGTGTGTGTGTGCGCGCGTGCGTGTATGAGAGAGAGAGAGAGAGAGAGAGAGAGAGAGAGAGGGGGCCCATACTTAAATATACAAAATAGGGAAATCGAATAATAAGAGGCGCTAATGGAAGAGAACACATGACACTAAAGGAGATAGGCGAACGGGCTTGGAGATATGACATCGGTGGCGCCACTGAAGGAGAAGAACGGGCGACGTTGGCTGCGGCACTGGAGAAGAACACGCTAAAGGAAGAGGACAAGGGGCTAACCCGTGTTTCGTTTTGACAATTTTTTTTTCTCACCAAAAGTGCCAAAATTTTGGCGCCATCCAAAACAATTAGCGGAAAAAGTTTTGGTGATGAAATTTAATTTTTTCTCACCTAAAAGGAATTATTTATTGACGAAAATAAATTTCGTCAACTATTATTTTTATTTTTTTTATTATACGTGAAAAAATTTATAATTCCTCATGGATTATTCTTATTCAGTGACGAAATTTGTTTTCTTCACTAATTTATTTACCAAATCAACAACAAAGTATAAGCTAAAAAAATTGTGAAGATTGAAAACCCATAAAAATTTTGAAGCAACTCAATTAAATTGATGCAATATAAGAAAAAAATAAAGAAAAAAGAACTTGCATTTGATGGAGAGAGTGGGGTCCTGTGTATACAAAAAGGGCCAACGGTAGTGTAGGCATTGAAGGTGGAGTAGCGAGGGCAAAGACGGATGGCGGAGAGGTAACGTGCATGTGTTTTGAGAGAGAGAGAGAGAGAGAGAGAGAGAGTTGATAAACAAAAATGGGGCAAAAAAATCAATACCCTATTTTGAGAGAGAGAGAGAGAGAGAGAGAGAGAGAGAGATGATAAACAGAAAAGGGGTTAAAAAACTAATACCCTATTGTTTTTTCATTGTCGCTCAATACATCAAAATTTCCCCACCAAAATTGGTGACAACATTATTTCCTCACCAAAAGATCTCAAAAATATTAAAAATTATTGGTGATGAAAATATATCCCTCACAAATAATTTTATAATTAGTGACAAATTTTTTTCTCACCAAAAGTCTAAAAATTTTGGCGCCACCTAAAAAGATTAGCGGGAAACTTTTTGATGATGAAACTTAATTTTTTTCTCACCTAAAAGGAAGTATTTATTAACGAAAATAAATTTCATCACCTATTATTTTTATTTTTTTATTATATGTAAAAAAATTTATAAATTCCTCACAAATTATTCTTATTTAGTGACGAAATTTATTTTCTTCACTAGTTTTCGTCACCATAGGTTACTTTTATTGTAGTGATTGTCTAGGGGAAAAAAAAACAGAGAGAGACTTTTTGGCAATTAAATTTTTAGTCGGCAAATGTCTACTAAATTTTTAGTTGTCAAAAATTTAAATTTTGACTTTTGTCTTCAAAATTTTTAGTCGCCGATAAAGGTTTAAATTTTGATTTTTGCTTACTAAACTCTTAGTCACCAAAGGTTCAAGTTTTGATTTTTATCTCCTAAATTTTTAGTTGCCAAAGGTTTAAATTTTAATTTTTACCTACTACATATTTAGTTGCTAAAAGTTTAAATAAAAATTTATTTAACTTTTTAACAAATATATGGTGACTAAATATTTAGTCGCTAAAGGTTGTACTTTAGCTAGTAAAAATATTTTAGTCGGCAAATATTAAATAATTTTGTTGTCAAAGTGTTGGCAATTAATGTTTTTAGTCAGCAAAAGGTTTTGGCGATTAAAATAATACTTTTAGCAACTAAATTTTTAGTCACTAAATGTGGCATTTCTTGTAGTGACAATATTACATATTTTAAAAAATTACTCAAAAAAGTTTACTTATAGACCACAACACTCTAGGTGTAGCTCACATCACACAAACTTTAAATCTACTCCATACACCTCACATTTAGGGTAGTTATTGAAACAAAAATTGTTTTTTCTTAATTATTAGGTTATCCAACAATAATTGTAGTAAATGTTAGAGATTAATGAGTAGGGAAGACATCACATGTTCAACAACTAAGGAGTAAGAGTAAAAGAATAGGATGGAATCAAGAGACTGAGGAGGTTGGATCCCCATTGTGAAGTGAAGAGAAGGGCAAGGATCAAGGAGAGAGGATAATCATCCAGGTATATACACACTGTTTGTGGATAATCTACCACAAAGTATGGATCCTAAGGGCATGTTTAATCTGTTTAAGAAGTTTGGAGTGGTGAATGATGTCTTCATACCACGAAAGCGAAGAAGAATAACTACCTCAATATTTGGTTTTGTGAGATTTAGTTGTCAAATAGCAGCAAATGTCGCCATGCAAAGAGCTAATGGTCTGTGGGTGGATGACAAGGTACTAGTGGTAAAAAGTACTGACTTTGGAAGGGAGAGGCAATAGAAAGGCTATATGCAGCCACAGACAAAGAGACAAGTAGTACAAAGACCACAATGGCATGAATCAAGTAAAGGAATGAACAGTACATGGGTCAGAGATCATATGTGGAGGCAGTAAAAGGGGGAAAAACTGATGGAATGGGGACTGTTACAGTAAAGGTTGAAGAAATAGGAAATGAATGGCTATATGAGAGTTTGATCCTGCATTTGAAAGCGAAGTATGCAAATGTTAACCTGAAGATGGAGCTTGAAGCTAGAGGAATGAAGGAAGTTGTGGTGAGGAAGAGTGGAGGACGGGACATGATATTGTCTTTCAATTCAAAAGAGGAGATGAACTTAAAAGTGAAGGTTATAAAGGAAATATTTGGGGACTGGTGTGAAGAGGTAGCCATAGGGGATGCAAAGAAGGTGCTGGAGCAAGAATGGTGTGTATGGATAAGTTGATATGGAATCCCTTTAAACTTGTGGAATAGAACCAATCTAAATCGGATTGGGAATTTATGGAAGGAGATTATCTGCACTGACGAAGAGTTATTCCAACCACAATCGTTCACCTGTAGAAAAATGAAGATCTCCACTAAGTGCATGGAGCCAATCAATCAAGTAATAAATATGGAGTGTAAAGGAGTGATCTACCCAGTTAGAGTTTGTGAAGAATAGAGGGTGGTCATTCAAACAATTAAAGAGACCTGTGTCTATAAGAAGCATATGCACTTGGATGATGTTTACAATGCAAATGAACAAGTATATCAGCCTATGGAGGAAAGAAACAAGGAAGGAGAAGATGATGTTGACAGGGCAGATGAGTCAGCTAAGGTGCTGGGAAAAAGTGATGGCATGGCAACAGGGGACATGACAAATTGATCACTAAATAGAATGGAGGTAGACAAAGAGATGCAAGGGAGGAATGAAACAGTCGTTGTAGAGTCTAGTAGAAGAGTGGGACAGGAGCTCGAGATGAAAGTGGGTGAGCCGAATTACGGCTGTGCAGAACACTGTCAAACCTGTGATGACCAAGTGTACACGCTTGGTTATATGAAAAGCTTAAGTGGGTCTAGCTTGCTTCGGTTTGGATTGAATCTAGAGGTGCGGTTGGATCTGCATTAAGGGCTTACTGATTTGGTTGGGCTTCCTGCTTCACAGAATGGGCTTATCCTTAGTTTACAAGATTGGGTCAAGGTAGGGGAATCAGACATTAGTAAGCCAAGTGGATTGAAAGCCCAAATGAATAACAGCAAGAGTGAAGTGAATATAAAGCAGAAAGAGAAGAAGAAATTGAGCAAAAAGTCCAACTGTCGGAATCAACCTTGGAGAAAGGGATTCTTTGATCTTGTGAGGAGAAATGGTCATAAGGGTGCATCATCAAGAAAACCAACTCCAAAACATGCCCAATTAAGAGCAGCAACTATAGCAACCTCATTATCGACATCTATTGAGAAAGGGAATAATGGAGGAAGAAGAATCCTCAATGAAGCTGAAGCAACAGTATAGTTAGGGAAAACATTAGGTCTAGAGTATAATGGATCAGAAGAGAAAGTTCTAAGCAAAATAGTGAAACTAAAAAAGAATGATAGGGAGAAGCTTGAGGGGAAATGGGGCAACTACATAGGTTGATTATGGAGGTGGGGTTTCATTGGAGCTTTATGAAGTTTTTGATGAATATACTAGTTTGGAATATTAGAGGAATTGAAAGGCAGGAGAATAAGGGAAAGATGCAGAAGTTGGTGAAAGACAGAAATGTTAATATTGTGTTGATTTAAGAAACAAAAAAAAGCTGCTATTACAAAAAAAGAAGTCAAAGAAATGTGGGTGAGGAATATAATGGAGTTCATGTTAGTGGATGCTGAAGGTATAGCTGGAGGAATGTTATGCATATGGGACCCTGAGGTATTTCAACTTGTTGCTTACTGCAGTAGTAGAAGGTTCATACTTTTATCAGGTACAATGTTTAATTCTTTTGAGTGTGTTATAATGAATATCTATGCACCCAATGATGTGGGTAGTAGAAGAAAGCTCTGGGATAGTTTGATTAAACTGAAACAAGGTTTCCCTAAACCATGGTGTCTGTGTAGGGATTTCAATGAAATTAGACATATTGGTGAGAGGAAAGACTGCTCCAAAAGAGAGGGGGGTATGGCTGAGCTCAATGAGTTCATTAAGAATTGTGAAGTACAAGACCTACCTTTATTAGGAAAAAAAGTTCACATGGTGTAATTCAAAGGAAGTGGAGAAATGGAGTAAGATAGATAGGGTGTTGGTAGATCCAAGATGGATGGAGGGTTTTAAGCTAAAATTATGGAGATTACCTAAGCTCATCTCAGATCACAATCCACTACTCTTGATGGAAAATGATAGGAACTAGGGCCCAAAGCTGTTTAGGTTTCTAAATGCTTGGTGTTTACATCCAAATTTTTCCTCCTTTGTTGTTAAAGCTTGGAAGGAGTTAGAGGTTAATGGTTGGGCTGTGTTCATATTACAGAAATAACTGAAGGTTTTGAAATTAGCACTTAGGAAATGGAACGAGGAGGTGTATGGGTCTATACCTAACAAATTGAAAGCAGTAGAGAAGGAAGTTCATAACCTTGATCTTCAAGCATAGAATAGAGAGCTAGATCAACAGAGAAAGCTTGAAGAAGAGAAGCTACAGAAGAAGTATGGAGAATTCATAGAATGGTGGAATAGACGTGGTTACAAAAATCAAGATTGAACTAGAACTTGAAAGGGGATCGAAATACTAGATTTTTCCATGTAATGGCCAAAGGTAGACAATGTAGAAATGAAATCACATCTATTGCTTAGCAGTTTTTGAGCACTTCAAGAAGTAGTATTCTGAGAAGTGGGTGTTAAGACCTAAGTTAGGAGGCCTATTCAAATTAGTGCAAAGCAGTCCACATTTTGAAGTGTTGGAAACAAAGTTTTCAAAGGCAGAAATCCTGGTAGCAGTGAAGGATTGTGAAGGAAACAAGGCACCTGGGCCATATGGGTTTAATATGTTATGCCTCCAAAAATTATGGAAAGTGATGAAAAGGGAAGTACTCAATTTTATGAAGGAATTTTATAGGAATGGCAAACTGGTGAAGGGATTTAATAGCTCCTTTATTACTCTTGTCCCTAAAATGGAAAATCCTGTGGGCTTAACAGACTATAGGCCAATCAGTTTAGTTGGATCGGTATATAAGGTCCTAGCAAAGGTCTTGTCAAGAAGATTAAAAGAAGTGCTACCCTGCATCATTAGTGAGACCCAATCAACCTTTATATGGGGGAAGAAAATATTAGATGGGGTTTTGATTGCCAATGAAGTGGCAGATAGGTGGAAGAAATCCAAGACGTAGGGTGTGATAATTAAACTTGATTTTGAGAAGGCTTATGATTCAGTCAACTAGGGGTTTCTATACTCAATGCTCTTGAATTTTGGTTTTGGTTTAAGATGGGTTGAATGGATTATGGAGTGTGTTAGCACGGCTAGAATCTCAGTACTTGTAAATGGTTCTCCAAGTGAAGAGTTTAGTCCTCAAAGGGGCCTTAGACAAGGTGACCCACTGTCCCCCTTCCTGTTCAACTTGGTTGCTAAAGGGCTAAATATGTTGCTAACAAGAGCATACCAAATGGAAATTATTAAAGGTATGAAAATTGGTGCAGATGATGTGATGTTGTCTCACCTACAATTTGCAGATGATTCTATTATTTTCTGTGAGGCTCAAGAAGAGGAGGTCAAAAGCTTGAAGAGGATCATAAGGTGTTTTGAGGTTATGTTTGGCCTAAGGATAAATTATCATAAGAGTCAGGTTTGTGAAGTAGGTGTTTCAGATGAATCTCTAGCTAGCTTTGCATCTATTTTGAATTACAAGATTAAGAATCTGCCTATTCAGTGTTTAGGTATGCCCCTTGGGCCTAATCCTAATAGTAAACAAACTTGGAAACCAGTGTTGCACAAAGTTCATAGTAGACTAGCTAGCTGGAAAAGAAAGCTTTTATCTTATGCTGGGAGGCTAACTTTAATAAAATCTGTGACTGCACTATTGCCGGTATATTATTTATCCTTGTTTAAATTACCTCAAGGGGTAGCTAAAATGATTGATAGGTTGCAAGTTTCATTCCTTTGGGGGGGGTTTGAAGTAAGGAGAAGGATACACTTGGTCAAATGGGATGATTTGTCAAAAAGTATGGATCAGAAGGGACTGGGGTTGAGAAGAGTAAGGTGATGAATGATTGTCTACTAATCAAATGGTGGTGGAGGTTTGGGTATGAAAAAGATGCATTATGGAGAAAGGTTATTTGTAGCAAGTATAAGGTGGACTTTAGTGATTGGGTGCCCACTTCCTGCACCAGGACTAAGGTTTCTAGTGTCTGGAAAGGTATACTTAATATTGTTGTGTCTGATAGCCTAATTCTACAGTTTTACCTGAACAATTGGCAGTTAAAGGTTGGGGATGGAAACAGAGTTAGGTTTTTATTGGATAAATGGTTTCATGCCACCTGTTTCAAAGAGGAATTTTCTAGCTTATTCTTTTTGTCCTTGGATAAGGAGGTATCACTAAGAGCAACGTATGAGAGAAAGGAAGTTGCAGGGGATTGGATGTTTAATTCTAGAAGAAGGCTATATGATTGGGAAGATTGTGAGGCCACAAGACTTAAAAGTCTCCTAGGTGCTACACCTGCTTTAATGGATGATCAGCTTGATAGACCGGTATGGTCAGCAGTATCAACAGAGGTAATCTCAGTGTCCTCTGTTTATAATGGGGTTTTTGCTACTGCAAGTCCTCCTTTGAGAATTTGTAAACTAGTGTGGGTTAAATACTTGCCTCCAAGAGTCCAATTTCTTGGGTGGCTAGCATGGAAGAGTAGATTAAAGACAATAGTTTTTTTCCAAAGAATTGGTGTGCTCCGAAGCAATACATTAACTCTATGTCTATTCTACAAAGTTGAGATTGAAACTGTGAACCATGTCATGGTGTTCTGCCTTTTTGCGTCAACTGTATGGACTGAAATGCTAAATTGGTGGGATGTGCAAGGGGCCTTACCTAGAATTGTTGAAGGGTTACTTCTATGGTAGGATAGGGAGAGGCTTAGTAGCAAGGAGTGAAAGATTTGGAGGGGCATACCTCTGGTTGTGTTGTGGTCCCTATGAAAGCTTCGGAATGATGTTGTGTTCAATGCATCAGTCCCTAATGTGGCTGAGTTATGTGAAGTGACAAAAGTTAGAGTTGCATTATGGTTGAGATCATTTTACTCAGAGCATAGTTTTACAGTTTAGGATTTTATGCATAATCTTAGGCAAGTGAGAAGGTGTCTTGCAGGAAGAAGGGTGTAAGGTGTTTGTACTGTATTCTTTGTCTTTGTTGTTGTGTTTTGTCTAGCTTCTATTAATCTAGTTGGATACTCTCCAACTGGGGCTTTATTGATGTTATCTGCTGTAATTGTGATGCATTTTGATCTTCAATAAAGTTTTTTCGCTGTTTAAAAAAATAAATAAATAAATAAATAAAGGTTATCCAACAATAAATATAAGAGCAATAAAAGAGAAGCAGATATTTGGTGATTTTGAACCGATATTCCACACCATTCAACTTGTGACACTTGCTTTGTTATCTCTAAAAAGCAACATAAAAATAGTGAGTCATTCTGTTTAAATCAACAAAAATTAAATTAATTGGAACATTTCATGATCTTGTCCAATAGCATTAAATAAGATCCCATTCCGAATCTACTCATTAGTCAAAAAAGTTTATATTAACTTTTTAACCTATAAAAATGAACTAACCATTACAAATTATCAAATATAATTACGTTTTTAATTTTTTTTTTTTAAATCAAAAAATTATTAAAAAAATAAATCAGAAACGAGGCCTAATTTGCAGCAAGGAGAGCTAATCATTTGACTCTGTCGGACAAACACAATTACGGTGTGGTCAATGATGGCTGCTTCAATACACATATTGAGCATGGATCATCAAAACCTTGTAAAAAAGATTCCAACTTTATTTATTTATCTTTTATTTTTTTAAGTTCTGTGTTTAATAAAAGAGTTTTGATTGGGAGCCTAAATCTGGGCTCCCCCGAATGCCCCGAATTCCATTTTTTTTTTTTTTTTTTTTTTTTTCTCAGCAGAAGGAAGAAGAAGACGGAGGGGGAGGGGGAGGAGGAGGAGGAGGGGGAGGAGGAGGAAGGAGGAGAAGGATTAGGGGCTAAAGGCGGAGGCTAAAGGCGGAGGCGAGGCCGGAGGCACGATATAGCAGGCGGAGGCGACGAGCTGCGAGCTGCGACGGCGGGCAGAGGCGACGAACGAGCTGCGAGCTGCGACGAGGACGGCGGGCGGAGGCGACGGAGCTGCGAGCCCTCTCTTCTCTTTCTCTCCCTCTCCCTTCCCCTCTTCCTCTGCAACTCAAGTCAAAAACGGCAGAAAAAAAAAAATTAATGCCCAAAACGACGTCATTTTGGGCATTAGGGGCATTCGGGAGAAACAAATTCGGACACCAAATCATTTTTCTTAATAAAATCCCAACTTTAATCTTATATCATGGATGATTCATCAATGCCTCAATTGCATTTATTTACAAATGAATGCGTCTTTTAACGCGTTTTGTACCTTTCTAAGCCCCGCCAAGTACATATATTAAAATATTTTTTTTTTTTTTGAAAAAAAAAATCAAAACTAGTAGCCTATTACTCATTATTGGATTTTATCCTCAATATTGAAAGAGAAAATATTCCTTATTCACTAATTATATCTTTACAAAAGGAGAAATTATCAATAAGTTCCCATTAAGTTCTATTGATAAATTTATCAAGTGATAAATATATCAATCTTTTATTTTTATGCATAAATTTACAGTGATAAATTTATCAGTCTCTTATTTTTATAGTGATAAATTTATCAGTTAGGACCTATAGGTAAATAAGTCTAGTTAATAGAACTGATTAGTAAGTGCCTCTTTACAAAATTCAATTAAAAAAAAAAAAAAAAAAAGGGTCCGACCGTAGGGGTCCACACAGTTTAGAATTTTGAAGAAATAACAACACAGTATTATGAAAAAACATATTATTTTAATTATTAAAATGCATAAATTGTATTACTGATTTGTAAAAAATAAAAAAATAAAAATAAAAAATAAAATAAAATAAAAAAATTGTTACCACTATAGTGTTATTCTCCCTAGAATCTTTTTATGTTAAATTTTGTAATTGATTTTTAAACACAATATGTTTCCTTATATTTCATATGGTATTTTTTACTTTAAAAAAATAAATATATATGATACATGTGAATGGTGAAATTATCTCTACAGAAAAATAGCGGAAGATGCACTAACTCCTTGAATCTACAAGAAAAATCAAAGTCGAAAATCACTCCTGACTTATGTAGGTCAGGAGAACTCTTCAACGATCAAGTCAATATACTAATTGATATATGAAATAGGAAATGAATGTATTAAATGGTGTTTGGGGTTTAGTCTTTTTTTTTTTTTTTTAATCAGAATAGTAATATCCATTAAAATTGCTCAACAGTAGCTACAAGGATAGGAATCCATCCAAAAACAATTTACACCATCAAAGGTAAGATGAAAAATCAAAGAAAATACAGGAGTAAATCTATGAAGAATGCCTAGCTACACAACAAGTGCTTGTGCTCGTACTGCAAGCAGAGGCCAACAGACGGCCGTAGAGCATGCCGAGAATAGATCATAGAATACATCCATAAAGTGGATAAGCAACACTACGCACAGATGGATTCCTAATACAAAACCAAACTAAAATAAAAACAATAACAAAAAGAAAGCCATAAACTCAACCGCCGACCAAATCGGTAGCAGATCTGTAGCAAATCTACACCAAACGGGTTGGAGGAGGAGAACCCAGGAGGCCAGATGGTGGAGTGTCACGACCCCATTCCGCCCCTAGTAGAATGGTGCCGTGATGGCCAGTAATCCGAGATTACCAAAGGCCAACTTACAAAGATTCACACACAATCAGAGCATACATATGGGGCTTACATGTGCGGAAGCAATAAATTTAAATCTAATTAGTCCATAAGAGCTGTGCATAGATCAAATGAAATGACATACATCTTAACATAGTTTTACAACTTGAATACAACTAAAATAAAATACATGTTACATCTTGATCAAAAGGCTTCTCAAGTCGACATATACAAAAGAAATGAATTACAAAGCCAAGAAGCATAATCTTCAAGATGCTACAAAATATGAATCCAAAAACATCTTGCAAAACACATCTAGGCGTCACCGCCTTCTTGCTCGTCACCTACATATATATAAGGAGAGGGTGAGCTTGGATACTCAGTGAATGATATTAGTAATAAAGGGTAAATGAATGATATCCGAGATCTTTATCAAAACAATACATATCATAACTTTACAAATCAAAGGAATAAACCAAGTTCATCTATCAAATCTTTCAAAGCTTCTTGAATGTTAATAACATCTACATAATACCAAACGATGACATTCCGGACAAACAAACCCATACGGAAAACTGTTAGTGGCAAAACAAAGGGAGATATCTCAAACAAGGGTGCAGTTGTATTATAGTCCCCTGGCACTAAGGACTTTCAAAACAAGGGTGCTAGTTGCATTATAGTCCTCTAGCACTAAGGACTTTCAAAACAAGGGTGCTAGTTGCATTATAGTCCCCTAGGACTAAGGACTTTTCCAAGAATGTCATCAAAACAAGATAACACTTGATACAAAAATTAGGAATAATCATTCATGCTTGATCAAATACTTTTCCAAAACGAAGCAAAGCTTTATCAAAACTTTATAACATAGCTTTATTAAAAATACCACTCACATAGCTCTTCAGACGTCGGGGTTAAAGCAAGGGTCCAAGTCCTACAAACACATAATAAAGTCTACTAAATGCACTTCAAGAAGACAAGAAGAAATGCTCAAAGATGGGTATGAAATGCATTCTTAAAACAAGCTTTTCATGAGTGCAAATGATCCCGGCATTTCTTTCAAAACTAGGTCAAGTCAAAGCAAAACATGCTGGAAGTTAAAACACTATTTTTCATCTCGGGGAAAACATGCTGGGTACCAACCAGGTCTTTGCCGAGGTCCCACACCTCTTGGCCGAGAGGTGGTTATCAAGGCTTCGGTGAACGGCTGTCTGCCGAGGTGTTCATGCAAGATAGACTAATGGTGCAAGTGATCATGCAAGGTAGGCCAATGTGAGATACGATGCTTGGCCTAAGTGTGAGATCATGGCAAGAGTGGTCTCGGTGACCACACCTAGGGAAAGGTAAAGTCTGGAAATCTGGGTTTCCTCCCTCTTGATGAACATGAAGAACAAGAACATGAAGAACATGAATGCTAAAATCATAACTTCTTTATTCAAAATCTGAGATTTCATGAGATGAGTTCGAAAACATGGACCTGGGTACCCATACTTGAAGATCTTATAAAAATAAACACAAAAACATGGATCTTGATACAAACTTTCGGATCAAAACATGGTTTTATTTCAAGAACACAAGAACACCATTTTCTCTTTCTAAAACAACTGTAAACCAATGCATGGCTCATGAATCATGCTAGATCATTCAATGCGATCGAATAAACATAAAGAATAACAAGAGTAAATCAAGAATCTAACCTCAACACTCGGATCAAACGGTTTAGACTCTAAGGATCAAGCTTGGAAATCTACTTCTCTCTCAAGAACTCCTCTTCCTCTCTTCCTAGAGCTTCTCTCTCTAAAAAGACAAAGATATGACAAAATGATGTGTTTTCTCTACTGCAAGCAGACTTAACCCTCTGCTGGGACACATGGCAACGACTGGTTGGCTCTCCTCAAAAAGGTGACTGGATGACAAGACAAAAGCATGACAAAGTGTGTATAACAAGTAAGGTGCCATGGGTACTCCGGCAGGTAATGACCTCGGATCAAGACACAGGCTTCGGCAAGTAAGGTCTTCGATGATCTTGGCTCAGAAGGATAACACTTGGCCTAGCTGTGCCACACCTCAGCCTAGATGTGCCACACCTCGGCCTAGGTCATTCCAGTCCAGGAACAAGATCACTTAGGTGCAAGGATAACATCTCGGCCTAGATAATACACATCTCGACCTTGGTGATGAACACCTCGGCCTAGATAATGACATCTCGGCCAACATGCCAGGGTGAAGGTGAAGGTCAACCAAAGTGGTTCCAAGATGGTCCTAGGTGTAAGAGGTTCAATGGTGTGACCTAGGCTTAAGATGACCTCGGCTAAACACACACCAAACAAGGAACAAAGCATACAACAACACTGAGATAAAACAAAACAAGATCTTATGAATGCAACTTAACAAGACAAAATCATATAAATGTATGTGAGCATGACTAAGGCAAAGTGAGGGTTGTTACATGGAGGCAGCAGATCTGGAAAGAGCAGGTAGATATGGTGTCGATGTGGTGGTGGCGACGCCGGCGTGAAGCTAAGGGGATGGAGCCGACGGATCTGGTGAAGGCTTCGGCTGGGGTAAGGTAGAGGGAAGGAGGAGTGAAGAAAACCAGACTAAATCCGCCAAAAGGGGAAAAACACCTCACAATGAGGGAGAAGATGGAAAGCTAAGCTTCCAAGGCTTATTAACCAGAAAAAGGACAAGGGAACTAAAGAAAAAAGAAGTAGAGAGGAGAAGAGATGCGGCTGGAGGCTGGAGCCCCCCTCCCCCACCCCAACGGCGCTCAAAAATAAAAACCCTAGAAGCAAAAACGATTAGAGAGAGAAGCTCTGGGTTTGGGGTTTAGTCTATCCTTACTACTTTACTTGCTTCTCTTTTTATAGTTGTTAGGATCTCATGGTGATCGTTCTTTTGGTTTTTTTTTTTTTTTTTTTTTTTGATCAGAGGTCCTTCTTTTGTCAAAGGTCACTTGTACTAGTGGCCAAGTTGCTCTTGTTGTAGATCGTTGGGTGAAAGTTGATTGGACGGTTCTTCTTATTGTCAGTACCAGTGTAGGTAGTAGCCCATTTGTTATGTGCCTTGTCCATTGGATGAGTATGAATCTGACGATTAATACTACCTCTAAAGATATTCTTCTAGAAGTATATTTTCTATCTCCATATATGGTGGGCCCAACCTGTTATTTTTCTTGAGTTATCTTTTTGTGCCCAATTAACTTTGGGCCTATACCGGTTTAGTCTGAATTCTTGGTTGGTCTTGGCCATTTATTTTTACCTTCCACAATACTTTATCCTACAAACACCCAAAAAAATAAAAATAATAATAATAGATTATATACGTTTTAGGTGTCGCGCACATTATAGCACACGACATCACGATCAGGAACACAGCTAGAGCAATGAAGCAACAGGCCTTGATTTTGACAGTGGGCTCTGACCTCTTAGTATTCTATCAGTGCAGTTTTGAAGGGTACTAAGACACACTATATGCCCATTCTCTTCGGCAATTTTTTAGAGTGCGACATTTACGAAACTATACGAAGATTTGCTTCTTGTAGTCGGCCCCATAATACCTCCCTTCATTTGCTTGCCTCATTCTAGCTCAGAACGCCTTATGTCTATTATCTAGTGCCACTACAGGAAATTGGAGATTTAATGGCGTTTAATTAACGGCGTTTTATTAAACGTCACTGTTACTAACAATTAACGGCGTTTTTTAAACGTCGCAACTGTTATTAAATAAAACGGTACCGTTTTTTTAATTGAAGACGTTTAAAAAGCGCCTCCATATCATGTCTCTTTTCACACCCACTTCTGTCTCTCCAAACCTTTATTTGGAAAACCCTATCTTGAGCACCGCCGCCTCTTTCTCGCTCACTCAAATCTCTCACTCACTCTCTTGCTCTCACTCAAATCTCTCTCGATTTTTCTTCAGTTCAGTGATTCTTCTTCATTCTTCTTCAGTTCGGTGATTAATCTCAGGATTGCGATTTCGAAATTCGATTTTGAGCTAACATCAAGCCCTTTCAGAATGAAGCAATCCTGAGATTCGATTTTGAAGCAACATAATCTCAGAATGAAGCAATCCTGAGATTCGATTTTGAGCAATCGAAATTATGTTGCACCATCAGCAAAAGCAGTTAACATAATATCCGAACTTATTTTGAGCAATCGAACTGAGATTCGATTTTCAGTTCGGTGATTAATCTCAAATCTCTCGATTGTTTCACTCAAATCGAAATTATGTTGCCCTTTCAGTTCGGTGATTAATCTCAGGGTTTCAGTTCAACATCAAACAAGCACACAACATCATTTTGAGCACGGCTTCGTGATTTGTCTTCGTCTTCTTCGATCAGAGGTTAGTTGCTCTCTCTTTCTCTCACCAAATCTTTCTCGATTCTTCTTCAGTTCAGTGATTCTTCTTCGATTCTTCTTCAGTTCGGTGATTCATCTCGGGATTGCGATGTCGAAGTTCAATTTTGAGCACAGCCCCGTGATTTATCTCTGTGGATTTGGAGCTCTTCGTCTTCTTCGATCAGAGGTTAGTTGTTCTGTTTGTGATTTATCTCTGTTTCTTCTGTGCTTTGGATCAGTGTTTTGAAAAATTGGATCAGTGTTGTGAAAAATTGGTCATAGTGATTTCTTCTCAATGTCTATTTTTGCATTACAATTTAATTTATATTATTATTTATTAGGGATTTTTTGACTTTGCTCCCTAAAATTAGGTTGTGTTTGGTTGAATACAAATTAGGGAGTTGGGAAAGACCACCAGTTTTAAGCACCATCAGCAAAAGCAGTCACAGATTTCTGCCTATCATACAGCCCAAGGTAATTTTTGATTGATTGCTTCTAGGTCTTGTGTTCGTTTTTAATCATTTACCTCCTAGGTTATCTTGGATTGATATGATTCTCATAATGATCAGTTATGTAACTTATGTTCTTGATATTAGGTGGGGATGAGGAAAGACAACAATGTCCCCCTCCTTTCATATCTTTCCACTCTCCTCTCTTTTGAATAATTAATATTTGAATTGGAGCCGAAATAGTATTTGAATCTTGTTATATAACTTGTAAAGATCTGTAACTTAGAAGATCGCCACATATTAAAGCAAATCAAATCATTGATACTTGGTCTATTATTGAGTAAGTTGTGTTACCTGTTGATATCTTTCTTGAGCATGATTTCTGATTGATAAACGGTTGTATTTGTGGCTCTGTAACTTTTAATTTTCGGTTAAACACTGTGCATCTGAAAGTATTATTGCTATGTCATATCTAGATTCATTTTTTTGGTAATTACCTATGTTTAGATTTGATTGGGAAAACACTTATATACTTTGGGGTCTCCTTATTTCTTTAATAAATTGGTTTTGTTCTATCCCCAGGGTAAAAAATGACTATCGCAGGACAGAAAAGTACTTTAGGAGTAGGATTTCTTTTGTTGTGGTTGTTATTAGTAGTATAGAGTATTCAAGTATTAAGATGATTTCACTTTTTATTAAGGATTTATTAAGCTTCAAGGAGACAATCGAAATTTTGGCGAATGATAGTTCGTGAAGTAGCATATTTTTATTACGGTTTTTGGCAGAGACCACTCTATACTCGAACGATTTAGAAATTATTTCACAGCTTCGCCACTAAATTCAAGTTGGTTTCAAATGTCGGCTTTTCTTTTCTCTCTCTCTCCATGCATAGAAACAAAGCTTGTTGGGCCGGCCCGATCACCAAGATTATACTTTTAGTGGATCTTTGCAAATGCACTCTGCCGTTTGATTTGGTTTAGCCATGTTTGCAAAGATAGTAATATGAGAAACTCACTGAACGTTTGGGTTCCTAGCCACTAAATGGACTTAAATTCATGAATTTGTATTAAGGATGAGTTAATCCCTATATTCTTATCTCTATCTGACATTTTCAACTTGAATTATTTTTATTTATTTATTTATGAGAGTACTGTTATATCTTGAAACATTTATCTAAATGACAATTGTCATGGATATGCTTACACACACCGACCGATCGCTGCTCAAAAAACGGAAGTGGTGGTCAGAAAAGGATTTTCTTGTGTCATCTCTGAATCATTCAAGAATACGGTTTGGTGCTTAGACCATGGGAAATAGTGAAGAGACAAAGCCTTCTAAGCCCGTGAAACCATCTTCACCTCCATTGGTAAGCTAATAACTATTTGGGACCTCTTGACTTTGTTGGGTGAGAACATTTGTCATTTAATTTGAGGAAAAAATTGTGAAGCAACGTCATATGTATTTTGAGTATACGGTATTGTCATTTTTACATTACGTCCACTTGATGTTATTGGCCCTTCCTTTTGTATTGACAGATCAGGCCAACAACATTCATGTCTATCCTGATTGGGCAGCCATGCAGGTTTTTCACTCTATGTATACTCTTATTTATCTATGTGTAAAATTAATTGCTTAAACATATGTATCGAAAACAAAAATTGAAGTAATCATTTTCTCAAGTCTATATTGAAGTAGTGATCCAAGATAGTTTGTTGTACCTTTAGGCATATTATGGCGCCAGAGTTGCTGTACCACCATATTTTAACTCAGCCGTTGCATCTGGTCATGCTCCTCACCCTTATATGTATGGACCACCACAGGTATGATATGATGCAAAGTTCCATTTTGTAATTTTCAGCTACCTTCGAGTCATCCAAGGGTGCTGAGCCAATTTGTAACTTAAATTAAACTATCTGTTTTACCAGCATATGATGCCACCTTACGGGCCGCCTTATGCAGCAATCTATGCGCATGGATGTTTACCAAGGAACCATACTGCTGCCAAACTGTTTGGCTGAGGATACCTTTTTATGGTGTAGGAAGCTATGAAGGTACGTGTATTGATTTGTCAGTGTGGTTGGTAATGTCTCTAACAATGCATGTGTCCTGCCACATTTTAGGTCCATCATTTCATGCATTAAGTATGGGTACAATATTGGTCAAAGTTATGAATCAGCCTCATATAAAAGGCATGAGGAAACTCTAATTGGAGAGGTATAGGGAGCCACATGCCAACGCATTTGGACGTGGATTTTTTTCTGGAGGACAGGCTTGTTACCCCTCATAAATTGGAAAGGCATGCATGTCCTTCCAAATTGTGCAGTAGATTGCATTGATCAATGGCTAGGATTGAACGCCACTTGTCCCAATTGTCGTGCAGAGCCCCTTGGCCACAGAATTGGATGGTGAGATGGGTGTGGTCGGTGTGGTGGCGCCGCACATAGCTCCACCGCAGCTACAAGAAATGGCTTCACATAGATGAGGTGGATCAGCTTCTGCAATAATTTGAGACCTGACTAGGTGTGTAGGATGAGTTGTGTTGTGCACCAGTTCCAAATAACAAAGATTGGTGGGGTGTTCAAATGTAGTGGGAGATCTATCTTTTGGCTTGCGTGAAGAGTAGATATTAAAATAGTGACTAGCTAAGGGGATTTTTTTTTATTTATTTATTGAGAACAAACTAAAGGTTTATGATCCAATACTAAATGTTCAACAATTTGGAGGAATCCATTACTCTTGTAGACTTTGATGAACAACAAGCTCCTCCACCTCCAAAACCGGCTACGCAGATAAAAGTTAATTTGTTACCTAGATGCGATACTCTTTTCTTTTTTCTTTTTTTTGTGTGTGTGTGCATGTGTAATGATTTATAACTGCTTAATCCACTCTTACATTAAGGAACCTAAGTCGATTAATTTTCATTCATTCTATTAATATAAAAGAGGTCAGGGCATAGTCTTTGGCATCATAGAAATTCATTCCTTCTTATTTTTATTTTATGCTACTTTTTTATTGACTTCAATTTTTTTTAATGTTATTTATATTCATTACGAAAATATTACATATTTTTTCATGCATATGGATCCGTAGATTTGAATTTTATTCTATTGATTCTTGCAGTTGAGCAATGGCTCGACTTCTTGAGTTCCTTAGTCGAACTTGCATAGCATCAGCAATGCATTTTTTAATCTCAGTTTTACCATATAACTATTGGTTGTTAGAGATGTTCAATTTATGTAGGACAAGATGGTCTTGCATGGTGCATGTAGTAGATCTCTTCTTATTAGTCGAACAACCTGGATTAGATGTTTAATTCTTCCATATCATGGAAGACTTGGCTGCTAGGAGAAATGAATCCTGTTTCTGAACTGGTTGCTTTTTAGTTTCAGTGTACCTTGGTCCATGTCATGCTTTCCGTCTCATCAGTGACAATCGACCCAAAAACTCCTCCAAACTGAGTCATACCTTTCAGCTGTAATTTTCACCTCTTCAGGTATGCTATTGATAGTAATGTTCTCGGAATCCTTAGCTACCTGCATCCAAACATGATCCTTTGCCTGAAATTTGACATCTGGACAATTGTGTCAGATCTACTGCTTGATTTTAGTGCTTTTTCATGGCTATTGTTCTTGTGTACCATGTTGTGTGTAATAGCATTTCTGGAGAATTTCCAAAATTTACCTATGGAAAAATTACAGGAAGAGTATTGGGTGCTGTTTCAATAGGAGGACCATGTGTGGTACACTGGATTACCTCCCACCTGAGATGGGTATGTTTATCTAACAACTATTTGCTTCTCCTTTCTCTTTGATTCAGTTGTAGTTTTCAATCTGTCTAGTTTTGTGTCTTTGGAGCAACTTTATCAATTCTCAATCATCACTTTTCTTTTTCTTTTTCTTTTTGAACTAGTACAACCTTCTTAGCTTTTTATATTTGGAGAAAGTTTGATTTTGTTGAACAATTCACCTTATAGTGGAGATATTTGCAAATTGACTGTTATGCATTTTTTTTTTTCAAATTTTTTTTTTTCTTTTAGTGGAGAGTGTTGAGCATGATGCAAGTGTAGACATATGGAGCCTTGGTGTCCTCTGCTATGAGTTCCTTTATGGGGTTCCTTTATATTTTACTTAATTAAGTGCTCTCATGATAAGATGCCTAACCTACTTGGTGTCCTAGGTAGCTCTAGACTTGAATACTTCTCTTAAGAATTGTTAGTATTTCTTGGTGTTTTAGGGTGGCTGTAGACATAAATACTTCTCTTACGCTCTGTTTAGTTGAAAATTTTGAAAAGAAAAAAGAAAAAAAATAAGTAAAATATACTTATATTTTATCTAATTCTATATATATATTCTTTTTCTCTTTCTAGATCTCTCAACCAAACATAGCATTAAAGAATTAATTAGTATTCAATTGTTGAGGTCAATCAAAATGTGAAACCAAACTGTCTATTGTTTCGGCCATGTTTTATTTGGTAGAAAGAATGAAAAATAAAGAGGGAAGGGAAAATTGCATTCTAAGATGGTTGATTTTTTGCTTGATGCGAAGGTAAGAAGGGCTGAACGTGATCAATGTGTAACAATTATCTCTGAATATGAAGACAAGCTCTACAAAGGGCTGAACACAAGATTGTGTGGGTTTCTCTTCAATATTTTTGTTTTAATAATCTCTCTCTGAGGTCTGCTTTGTGACTTTTGGTCACAACCTTTGACTTGTATTGTTCATTTAATGGGCTGATCTGTGTACTGTAGCGTTAATCTCAATTTAATCTCATGACTCTCTGGACTTTTGGTTGTGTTGTTTATGAATCCATAGCCATTGAGATAGACTTTTGTCAAGGTTTCTGGGTCTAATCTGTGCTCTGTGACATTAATCTAACTTCACTCTCACGAGTCTGTTGAATCTAAAGTTAATACAATATCTTTTCTGCACACTTCATTGACTGTAAGTTCCATTTTTCTTTTCATGCTCAGTTAAACTTCTTGACTGGGGGGAAGAGAGCCACAGGACAGAGGCAGAAATAGCGTCACTCAGAGCAGCTTTTACGCAAGAAGTTGTGTGGCACAAGCTCGATCACCCTAATGTAACAAAGGTACCATTTTTATCTAAACTTCTTTATCTTATTTTTATATTGTTCATTCTTCTTTGGAGCTGTAGCAGACTCAAGAGAGTATAGACTAAACCAAAATATTATTGAATTCATATTTCAATAACATTTTCACTAAATTTTGTTTGTCGGAGGAGTAAGAAACATTATATCCAATATGACTTTGTGAATCGTCGTAACATTGAAAATTTGAAACTTGGCAAAAAATGTAAGGTGAAAGGAAGAATGATGTATGCCATGGCTCGTTTCCACTTTGTCAAGAACTCAAGTTTTAAGAATACAAGTTATTATAAGGCTTGATGGTGGGTTTTATTTTTTATTTTTTATAAAGTTCGTGGTTAGTGATGTTGGTGTTGATTGATCTAGGTTTTATCACTTAGCGGGTATAGTCTAATAATTTTCCTTGAAGGTTGTAATTTAAGGTAGAATCATAGTTTTGGATTTTACCATCCAACTATGAATGAAACTACAAGAAGGTGATGCATGAGGGTTATTGGAACTTATCTGCTATTCCATGTGGGATATTCATGAAAGATCTATATTCATGAACTTATCTCTACTTCATGTTGAGAATTGAAACAATAGTTGTTTGGTACTCAAATCCAAGATCCAAACACAGCCTTTGAGTTTCTATTCAGGGTGAATGAAGGGGACATTTGGGCTAGTGGTTGCTTCAAGTGTTGTGGTTTCAAAACCATGTGAAAAGCGTTATAGATTCCCCTCTCACCTAGCATCCTCTGAATGCAAACTATTAAATTCTGAATTCATGTTTGACTTGCCTTAAATGTAATATTATCTTAATGGTAATACAGATGAAATTTTGTATTGAGCACGTTTGATGTTTTTTCCAAGTGAGTATTGTATGTCTCCTAGCTGTTTTGAGAGTGTATCTTACTAATATTTGGGTTGATAATATTTTTGGTGGCTTCTCTGATTCATTTTGCCTTTTGCAGGAGTAATATTATTATTGGTTGAAACACTTTCTCACTTCAGCTAAAATGGATGATGGGGCCAATCAATCTCACCAGGGAGATTGGGCAGCTGAAGTGTGTTTCAGATATATGATTCAATTTTTGAAGGTGAAGATGACAAATCAATAGTCATTTCCCATATCAAAGTTTTTGACAGTTGCTTGTTTCATTTTGTTTAATTGAATTGGCTGAATTGTATTTATGTCCCAACATATAATAGATTTTCTTTTAATTTTGCTTGTGTTCATATTATTACGTTGCTTTCTTTGTTGTGATAATTTGAGAAAAATTAGGTCAATCCATATTAGTGTGCTTTCTATTCCTTTTTAATCTTTTTGGGCAAATTACACTTCTTGACCATTTTGATTTTAATTGATGTATTTAAAGTCTGAATTATTGCTATTCTTAGGTATGAAATGTATTGTTTCCTATTTTTAATTTTGTTTTCAAGCTTAGTTTATTTATTATTTTAATAAACATCAATCATTAGTTCTTAATAATTATTTGACAGGTATTTTTTTTGTTCAATCATATAAAATTAACAAAATTTTAAAATTTTAAAAAAAAGGGCTATGGCGGCGTTTAAAAAACGTCACTATATCCCATCCCAACGGCTAAATTTTTAAAATGTATAAATGTCTATGACGGCGTTTTTAAAAACGTCGCTAAATGTCATAGTATGTCATAGTACAGTTAGCAGGACATTTTGCGGCTTTTTAAAAACGCCGCCTATGCTAATATAACGACGTTTTCCAAACGTCATAAAGTTATAGCGACGGCCGCGTCATCGGCGTTTGATACAAAACGTCACAAAAAGAATTAGTGACGTTTTTGGTACTTTTAGCGGCGTTTTTTAAACGCCGCTAAAAATGAATTTTCCAGCAGTGTGCGTTAAGCTAACTGCCAGACTAATTTTTGGAAACTCCACTTTTGTCTTCTATAACTGCAATATTTATGCTCGTAGTCCCCCTTACAAGACCAACACTATAACTGCACAGGGAAGAATAAACCTTAACCAAAATACTGAAATTTCAATCCACAACTGCAAGGTCATCGCTGCTCCAGATTTGGTACCAATGCAAAGCATAGTCAAAACATACCTTGGTCGGCCATGGAAGATGTACTCACGCACAGTCTATACAAATTAATACTTTTCTTGATACATTAATTGACCCAAACAGGATGGAAACCTTGGAATGCAACTTTTACTTTTAGTACCTTACACTATGGGGAGTACATGAACATCAGTCCTGGCTCGTCCACCACTAATCGGGGTGAATTGGACAGGCTACCATGTCATAATTATCGCCACTGTGACTTCCCAATTCACAGTGGAGAGCTTCATCTCCAACAATTCATGGTTGCCAAAAACTAGCGTGTCGTTCACGCTTGGCCTTTGATTTACGTCTGTATGCATGGTTAAGTTCTTCATGGTAACCCATTTATTTTCTTGCATCAAAATAAGGGTCACAAAAAATAGAATAAAATGTTGTGTAAATATGTGGTAATTGTTAATAATTATTGTTGTATCATTTCTCTAATTTATTTTTTTTTATTTCGTTATTTTCATATAGAGTTGTCGTTCTTTTTGTAATTGTCATAAGAATAATGATGATGAGTTTCAATGTTTGTCATTGGTGTCTAACAATTTCTTGTTAATCAAATTTCTATGGTGGTTTTGAACTTCATTGACAATGAGATTATAAATGTCTATTCTATTATATAAAGTGTAGTAAATGTTTTCTGAAATTTCATCACCATTTTTATGTTTCTTAGAATGCTTATGAAATTGTTGACTACTCACACTTTTTTTTCTATATTATAATTTTGTTAATTTAGAAGGTTGAATTCATTTTAGGAAAAATTGCTTGAGAATCCCACTTTAGAAATCTATATATCATGAAAACCTTCTTCTTCTTTTTTTTATAGACCGGTAAGTCCTGTTCATTTGGAAACATTTTCTATGAGATCCTATTTAATATATTGGCCCTGTTTGGTACAGCTTAATTTCAACTTATTTCAGCTTTCAGCTTAATTTAAGCTATTTTGATGTGTTTGGTTTAGCTTAACAATACAGCTTATAGCTTTTTGTAAGTCAGAAATCAACTTATTCTTTAAGTGGGACAGGAGAAACTTAATTTATAAGTCAGAAATCAGCTTATATTCATAGTTATAAGGTATAAGCTGTTAAGGTATAAGTTATAAGCACTTTCCCACAACTCTACCAAACAGGGCCATTATTGTGTCACATTAAGACGTTTTTGGCCTTATTGATAGTTGAGCTCTTCTTCGTTTTTTTTGGAAATGTGTTACATGTTCCAAACGTGGCTAATAAAACCTTTAGTATATTTTCTAAATGTGGCTAATACAGAACAAATAAAAAAGCCCTTATTATATTTTTTCCAAAGGTGGCTAGTACTTTTTCCAAACATAAAACGTGGCTATTGTATTTTCTAAACCTAGCGCTTAGTGTTTTTTTGCAAACGTGGCTAATACAAAACAAATAAAAAAACCCTTAGTGTACTTTTTCGAACGTGGCTAGTGTATTTTCCAAACATAACTAATACAGTAAACCACATGGGCAAATGTGTCAATTCTCATTCAATGGGACTTGCATGTTCATTAAAATAAAGTTGGGACTAATTGATCTACAAGTTCACTTTTTGGGATTTATAAGTCAATCACCCTTCATTTTACTCCTTGTGGTTTTATCAAGGAACACTTTACCCCTTAAAGTTTAAAAATAGGTAGAAGACTCTCTTATGATTTTGGATTAAAGTACAACACTAACTTTGTTAATGACTAGTACAAAATTACCTTAATACATGTAAGTGATATTCTCTTTTTCTCTTCTTTAATACACATAATTTCCTATTAGTTACAAATAACAATTTAATTTATTAAGTAATCCTAATTTCTTATCTCATTTTTAACTTTTTCACCCAAGTTCTAATTTAATTACATTTTCAATGAAACACATGCATACATACATATATATATATATATATATACACTCACAGTCACATATTGACGCGTTAATTTATTAATTAACCCTAACTTCTTATCTAATTTTAAAATTTTTAATCCAAATTATAAATTAGTTACATTTCAAATCAAATATATACATACATATACATTACAGTGATGGTGACTAGCATAGAGTAGGTGATGGTAGGTGGTTGGGATGGTTGTGTGGATGGCTCGACTAGGTGAAGGAAAGGTTGGAGGGGACTGGTCCGAGGACAAAGAGGTCGCAAGTCAAAGGTGGGGATAGATTGGTTGCAGGGTTACAAAAAGAGATAACTAAATCACCGAGGTTGTTAGGCTCGGCAGAATAAAGGAGTGGAAATGAGCTGGGAATGAAGGTAAAAGAGGATGTAAGAGTGGCTGGGCTGGCGAAAAGAGGCGACACAAGTGGGCAGTGAGTGGAAAGGAGTTTATTTAAGGTAGTTTAAAGGAGGGAAAAGAGGGGTTGGCAGGGCTACTGTACGGGGGAGAAAAATTCGTCGTCTTCCATACGCCTTATTACCAAGCTTGCCTTACTCCGAATGGACTCCGATTCACTACAAACAGAACAGAAGTGAGCTACCCGGCGGATGGTTTACTAGAAAATCTCTCTAACGATCAAGTTAGTTCACTTGAGGAAGAAGGAGTGCAAAGCGCTAGAGAGAGAATGGCTAAAGTTTGTTTACCCTTCTCTAGTTGTCGACGTGCACTTTATCTAGGCTGGCCTTACAACCCAAGACTGTGCGCGCACTACTTTTATTGTCCTTTGCTAGATACGTAGTTGTACTATCCTCTCTCTTCTTTATACAAATGTGTGTCAATACTGCTAAATAGTATTGGCCAAACTGTCAAATGGTATTGACGCATACTTAAAACAGATTCTTCGCTGTAATCTATTGGGCCACGTAGAACGCTCTGCCCAAGCAATCAATTATATTTTCCTCAAATGCGCCAGCTCTAAAAGTCTTCTTGCTAATCTAACCTCTAACCAACTTCCCAGTTCAGCCAAAACCATCATGGCATTGTGGATTAGCCTACTTGAAGATCTTCAACTCGGTCATATGTGTTGGGCTAATCCTTGACTTAGTCTGGCTCATGACCAAGACACGGTTCATGGTATGGCTTGGTCCATACACAACCCTATCCAAGCTTGCAGCCCAAACCCAACCTAGCTTGGCTCACCAAAAGACAAGTGCAACTACATTTCGGTCTTACACTAGCCCGGTTTTTGCTTACGGTCTAGACCCTGCCTAGCCCGGCGTAACATCACGGCCCACATGGGTTTAGCTCGGCCAATCATTATAGACCGTGTAGGTTTTAGCTAGGCCCATCATCATGGATCGTGTAAGTTTAGCTCGGACCATTTGTTCAGCGCAAATTCCCCTCACAATTGCCCCTTAATTCCATCTACTTCAGCATAACTGGGATTACCTCTCTTTATTGAGCTAAATTTCTGCCCGGTTCTTGAGTCTGGCCAACCTAATCCTAGAATTGTCTGACTTTTTCGCCTACCACGCTGACACCCCGTCACATCCTGGACACATGTCATGCATTCATCAGTTCCATACAACAATCTTAACGTCTGCATGAGTCCCCAAATTTCCAAAATGAGCGCCTTTCCCTATCGCGATACATATACTCTAAGCCTTTCACTATTCATTTTCTTTCAAGTCTAGGTGTTGTCTAATGTTGTTGATTTCATGACTTGCTCGATAATGCTACGATCTCCATGCCTTTATTGCCATGCTTGGTTGCTTAGTCCCACCACTTGGAGGATAAATTACTCTTGACAAAGAATAGAATGGTTGGCTACGTATCTTAATCTTAGTGATTGGTCAATAGAGTTGTGCAAGTAGAGTTTATTCCAACTCTTTTACTCTTTAACTTGACTAGTGCAATTATCGATCTCTCAACTCAGTTGGCATTAATTTGGTTTGCTTCATCACTATCTTGGTCATGAGTTATTTCTTGGTCACAACCACTCTGCCTTGATGCTTGATGTCATGGGCTCGCATTTGCTAAGCTTGACTCTGGTGACCTTGCAAACGGACTTTACTAGGCTTGACTCTGGTGATCTTGCAAACGAACTTTACTAGGCTTGACTCTTGCGACCTTGTAAACAGACCTTGTCAGGCTTAACTCTGGCAACCTTGCAAACGGACCTTGCAAATAGACCGTGCAAACGGACCTTGCAACAAACTTTGATAGGCTTAACTTTGACGACCTTGCAAACGAACATTGCAAATAAACCATGCAAACGGACCTTGCAACAAACCTTGATAGGCTTAACTCTAGCGACCTTGCAAACGAACCATGCAAACGAACCTTGCTAGACTTAACTCTAACGACCTTGCAAACGGATCATTCAAACAGACCTTGCAATCAGACCATGCAAATGGACCTTGCAAACAGACTTTTAACAAGTTGGATTGGGCAAATAGTGCTTGGACGTCAACCGGATAAACAGAGTTGGGATGTCGACTGTACAAACGGCATACAAGTGTCAGCCAAAAAAATGATGCATAATGTTGACCTCGCAGTATGGACAAATATCAAGTTATTGAGATCGATCGTATAATTTTTCCCGCCCAACCTGGGCTCCTACCTTAAACTTACAAAGGAAAAGTAGTAACCCAGGCTAAATGGATTACCCCTGGACTGTGTCTACCACTTGGTTAGAATTCTCTTTGACTGAACAAATCATCAGTTTTCTGTCGAAAGTTAGCGAGCAAAATCAGCTTAACAACTTCTTGGCAAGAAAAGTCAGTGCAATTTCTTGGCAAACAAAATCAGCTTAACTTGGCGACTTACTGACGTCTTTCAAAACCGATCTCCCTTAATCTCTTCAATCGATCACTCCTTGAGGACAGACATCTTCAAATGCCAGGCCATTTGGAAAGGTCTACTCTTGAGGAGCTGCCCTGACCTCTTTATCAACGTAGCGATCCAAATGTCCTGCAGCCACCAACTCTTCCAAGTGTAGTTTGAACAACGTGCAATCTTCTATTTGGTGCCCTCTCTCATCATAAAAGGTGCAACAGTATCTCAGACTGAACCCTCTCTAGGCATCCCCTAACTTGGTCTGTCACCAGACGTATTCCTTGTCACATATTTCACTTAATATGCAATGGATCGGTATCTTAAAGACCGTAGTGATACCAATCCGGGCTTTTAACTTTCTCTTGGAATCATCATCCGCATCACGCAAGTTGTTAGCCCGGTCATTGTTACGACCCTTATCTCGATTGTTGCAATTAACACTATGGCTCTACTCCCTTCCACAGTTGCTTGCACAGTCATCCTCTTGTCCAACTGCATTGACTTTTCCTGTGACTCTTTTGTCCGCCACTACCAGATTTGTCTTCACATTAGCTACAGCCGCATTATCTTCAACTCTGATATGTTCATTAATCTTTTACATCAACAGTTCCATTGTTGCGGGGTTGATTCATTGTAAGCGAATCACTCAGCCTATGTTCGACTGGAAGACCGCGCTTATATTAGGCGATTGCCAGGTTGGTAAGACAATCGAGGATCTCGTTGAACATCTCCTAATAGTTGGCATTGTATGCCTTTAATGAATCGCCCGATTCCATTTTCACTCCCAAAAGATGGTCGACTTCCTTAGGCGTTTTTGTGTTCATCTTGAATCTAGTGACGAACGCCTCAACTAACTATTGCCATCTCTTGACGCTTTCCTCCAACAACCTTTCAAACCATTTCAGGCCCATCGATAATGACTAACGTACATGTACGAGTCTGTCTTCCATCATAGAGCATAAATTTCGACTGGTGGAAATCGGGGAGAAGCGGCGTATTCTCAACCTTAAAGGAGAAAGAGGTAGTGCTCAGTCTTGCCAAGTCTCTGTCTACCTATGCATTCACCACCAAGTGTAACGGTGGCGGTGGCATAGCGATCTTTCCTTGCATGAACACTAGGGCCAACTTTTGCATCATTGGCACCCTCGAGGCCTCTCTTCGACGTACTCGCTCCTCCAACATGTCTCCTAGGTCCTCTAAACAAGTGGAGTATAAGTATCCCGACATCGATATTGGATGTGAGGGGCAATAGCTACTGTCCTGAGTATATGACCTCGCCGTTGGCAGTACGGAATAGTCGCCTCTATAACTCCTAGTGATGGAAAGTGAGGGTATCTCTCGCCGACTCTAATTGCCTGAGCTACAGGATTGAGTGTGCTCACTGTGGTTTTCCACTCTAACTACGTATTTCCCTTTTAGCTGTTGCTTCATAGCCTTCATCTTCATCGTCATCCTTCAAATGATGGCATCCTAGTCTCTCAGCTTGTTCTCCAGGTGTTGAGTATGATCATACACTCTCCATCGTCAATGCCCTTTAAGGCTCTGTGAGTGTCCACAACTCCTCGCACGTTTGTCTTGCGCATCTTTGTAAGTCCCTCACGTGGAGGTCTCAAGAGTAGCCATGGTTGAAATAGCGGGCAAGTCATTGCGTCTCTAAACATACTTTGGCGTGATGCCATCTATGGTGGACAATGGAATGTCGTCATTGTTATTCACCATTGAAGATGATCGGTAAATCTTGGAGGACAAGGTTTTGAATGTCAAGATTCCCACAGACGGCGCTAATTGTACGGAGGAGAAATATTTGTCGTCCTTGGTACGCCTTGCTACCAAGCTCACCTTACTACGAATGGACTTCGATTCACTGTGAACAGAATAGAAGTGAGCTACCCGGTGGATGGTTTGCCGGAAAACCCCTATGATGGTTAGGTTAGTTTACTTAGAGAGAGAACGGCTAAAGTTTGCTTACCCTTCTCTAGTTGTCGACGTGCACTTTATCTAGGCTGGCCTTACAGCCCAAGATTGTGCGTGCATTATTTCTGTTGTCTTTTGCTGGATGCGTAGCTATACTACCCTCTCTTTTCTTTAAACGTCTATTTGCCAATACTGCCAAATAATATTGGCCAAACTACCAAACGATATTGATGCGTGCTTAAAGCGAATTCCTTGCCATAATCTATTGGGCCACATGGAATGCTCTGCTCGAGCAATCACTTCTATTTTCCTCAAATGTGCCAGCTCTAAAAGTCTTCTTGTCGAGCTAACCTCTAATCGAATTCTCAGCTCAGCCAAAACCATCATGGCATTGAAGATCAACCTGCTTGAAGATCTTCAACTCGGTCATATGTGTTGAGCTTATCCTTGGCTCAGCCGAGACATGGTTCATGCTATGGCCTGATCCGTGCACAATCCTATCCAAGCTTGTTGCCCAAACCCGGTCTAGCTGGGCTCACCGTGAAGACAAGTGCAGCTACATTTTGGTCTTACACTAGCCCGGTTCTTGCTTACGGCCCAGGCCCTTTCTAGCCCGGTGCAACATCATGGCCCATATGGGTTTAGCTCAGCCCATCATCATGGACCATATAGGTTTTAGCTCGGCCCATCATCATGGATAGTGTAAGTTTAGCTCGAACCATATGTTCGGTACAAATTCTCTTCACAGCTGCGAAGAAGGGGCTAAGGAGAGTGAAGGCCAAAGGTGGATGGTTTAAAGAATATGAAGATAAAGATGAATGGCATATTTGGATAATATGAAGATGAATGACATATTTGTCATTTAATGTTGTTTTTGTCTTTAATTTTTATTTATTTTTCATTGTCAACCCTCTATTTTGGTGCATGTGGAACAATTTCAGTTATTTTAAAACTTCACATCTAGTATATAATTGTTAAATATTTTTCAAATTCAATACTTCTTTTTCATCCATCAAATCGTTGAAAAATTTAGGTATAAAATAGTACACGTATCATATTATATATATAGTCATACTTATTTATATTAATTTATAAAGTTATAACACTTGTTTGATGTGAATCAAAAGGTGAAGCTCTGCCATATTTTTTCTAATTGCAAAATTGTCTTAAAAATTGTTTTATTTATTTATTTTTCAACTTGTCTCACATGTATCGTTTTTTTTTTCTTTTTAAGTATTTAATTCCCCAATCCCTAAGTCAGTTTTGATAGTGAATATAACTAAAATTTTATTTTGTGTTGCTTGTACACACCTTTTTGTATCACATGCCTATACTCATTCACCAATTATTATTCATCATACTTTCTCATATTTTTCAATCATCCAATATAAAATTATAATAACACACCCACTGCTGGAAATTGAGCTTTTAGTGGCGTTTAAAAAACGCCGCTAAATCTATCAAAAACGCCGCGAATTTTTTTTGTGGCGTTTAGTATCAAGCGTCGAAGATGCGGCCGTCGCTGTAACTTTGTGACGTTTTAAAAACGTCGTGATATAGTATAGGAGGCGTTTTAAGAAACGCCGCTAAATGTCCTACTATACTCACCCTAACGTCACCAACAATATTTAGCGACGTTTTTAAAACACCGTGGTATCTGTTTTAAAAAATATGACTGTTAGTATTTAGGGTTTAGGAGGCGTTTGAAGAAACGCCGTCATATCCCGTTCCCTCTTTTTTTTTTTTTTTTTTTTTGAAATTGTGCTAATTTTATTTGATTGAATTTAAAAAATGCCTGTAAAAAAACTAAAATATAAAATATTAACTCCCATTCAAATACCTATAATAAAACTAACATATAAAATAATAACTCCATTCAAATAACAAATGAAACATTAATTCAGTATCTCATTCAATTAATATCCAATCACCATTACCCACAAAATAACATTTCCAAAATCCAAAAATCATGTTTTAACATTAACCACAAATTAACATATATCCAAAAATCATGTTTTAGCATAGAAGTTACTAATAAAAAAGATTGGCTATGCCTCGGATGAATGGGAAACAGCTTTATCCATTCATCATGATTAAAAGGTAAATCATAACGACATAAAAAAATAAAAAAAGATTGGGGATTGATAAAATATTTCTTCCTGTAGTGATGTCATATTTCTTTACATCCAGCAATAAGGGATAAAATCTTTCTATGAATGGAGCATATGCTATGTCGACCTGCAACATAGAAATTTTGACATAGATTAGGGGTTCCATTACAATTTACAAATTGACTATATATTCACCAACTTCTTGGAAAGTATATATTAGTTCGCACATCTTTGACTACAATGCATAACACAACTGCATTTGTAGTTTAAGTAATAGATAATAATTTTAAATATAAGAACAGTAAAGATGGAAAACCAATATCAAATTAGTAGAGTGCAACTAACTTACTAGACCGAATCGACGGCGAAGAAAGGTCCATCGAAGAATTTGAAGAGAGTTGATTCGAGGTAATCAAAAGCGTTACTGTCAAGGTTTATTAGAGCAGTCACATTATGATTCATATAAAATATTAAATTTCTTTCTAGATCGTAGTACTTCAAAAAAAAAAACATAGCACGTCTTGAATCTTCTTGATTTCATTTTCAGATCCTCCTTCAAAGGAAGTGATCACGGCAGATTAAAGGTGTTTGTGTAGGATAGCAACTCCTCGAGAAATTCTCTCTTGGTGGGATCCTCAGACATTTGATACGCTCTAGAATTCAAATTTTTGAAGCGATAGAGAGTTGAATTTTATGTCAAGAGTGAAAAATCTACTTACATCGGGGTAAAGAGTGGTCCTTCAAAGTAGCTATCAATATATTTTAGCAAATCAAGACTCTCTCCTCGAATTTCATTATTGTGCTCGGTGATGGCACCTACTAATTTTGAAAAGGAAAAAGAAAAGAATCTGCAAATATCATAATCCATGAAACAAGAGGGCTCTCAAGATTTTGTGATTTTTTCCTCATTTGATAGATATAAATTTACGCAATTTTAAGAAGAGAATGAGGAACACGTAAATTACAAAACAAGATTTTCCGAACAATTAATTATGGTTGAGAATGTAACCTTATTTGGTGGGTAGACTTTTTCCTTGTACCAATCGCCTATTTTGAAGATCAATAGGAACTAATTTGATCTTCTCTTGCACTGCACAAAGAAGTAAAGAAATTTCAAATCGAGAATTGCAAGAACATGAATAAAAGAAAAAAGAAAGAAATAATAGAGCGAAAAATTATCCATAAAATTTAACACAACCTTGTAATTAGTGCAATCCAAACACGCACAAGATACGGACAAATGTAAGAGGTGTACAACCTTCAGGAAATAAAAATGGAACATGGTGATCAGAAAATGCATGAGAACACGCAGAAACACACACAAACGTGAAACACACACACACATGTATCCCAATTGAAAACCAGCAAAAAATTTCAAACAGTGATAGTAACATATTAACTTGGCATGATTCAAAGTTCAGACATTGATAGTGTGTCCTGTGGAATTTGATAACCAAATCATTTGCTTCATCTGTCTTGATTTTTAGCACACAAAATTGCACCACGAATATATTCTGCTAAAATGTAGGCTAAATTTTAATCCACTCACAAATGTATGTGTCATATAAAGCTGTTCTATACATAACTCGAAAAGGATGTACCCAATGCACAAGCACCCACTTTGCAGCAGGGTCTAGAGTGATAATAAATCACACACAATTAAGATGGAAAAGAAGAACAAATGCACATGAATGATAAATCACACACAGACACAACGAACACAAACGTTACCCCCAAAACTAGGTTATGTCCACGGCTGTTGTCATTTCACTGATAATGTCTCCTCTCGACTATATATTCTTTAAAAATTAAGACAATAGGTCATAAGTGCGGAAATAATAATAATAGCCATCTTCCAAATTTATGCACATCAAATATTTTGTCATCACCACCATGGATTTTAGGAAGGAGAAAATGTTGGAAATAAACATGTTCCAAGTTTACTGAAATTTCAGTTGGCTGTGGCATTTGAATGAAAGTTCTATTCAGATCAAGTTTGACCAAGACAGTCATAATTTCATGTTTACCAAGCACTATAAGCAGATTATGGAAGGTGATGCACCTTTAGTAATAGACAAAAAAATACCTCTATGGAAGTATCTCTTCTCTCAATTTCTTTGCAACAAGTGTTTCAATGTTCAAAGCGTAACCAAACCTCAGAGTAGATGAATGTTGCATGCCTACATAGATGGGATGCTCAAGAAATCAACACTAGAAAGGAAAAGTAAGGGATTTCATGGTGAAATGAGGATTTAATATCGAAAATGGCAAGCATGATAAAATAACTTACTCGAAGTAATTGCCCTGGAAGAATGTAGAAACCCAGAAGAAGAAGATAATCTGATCTTTGAACGCCAGGTTGCATTACGTGATGAGATCATTTGTAAAGACCGAGAGACAATTGGAGGCAAAGAACATCTTAGATGTGTAATTAAAATAAATAAATAAAACCAATAAAAGAATAATTTTATTGAAAACAATGCATACAATGTCTTCTATGGATGTACAGACGTCTATAAAGCTTACTTCAATCCGATTTATTCATTTTTGGAGAAGACTTTTTATTTTTTGGTAGATATTGTTGGAGTTACATTTTAGGGAAGGGATTTAGTTTTGGGGTTCTTGTGTCTAATTAATTTTTTTTTCTTTTGCTGTACAGGGGTGACACCCCCTTGGTGTCCCACTAACTGCCACAAGGAATCAGGCATCTAATGTAATAAAAACAAAAAATAAAAACAAAAACACGAACCGCTAGAGAATGCTTTGCTTAATAAACTAAAGCAGCTCAAGCACAGAAAATGAGAATACAGAACACAGAGGCACTATCTTCTAAAAGGTAAAAGACATTCATTAGGGAACCTGGAAAGTAATCAAGAAGCATCAGGTTATATAAACCAAAAAAAGGTAAAAGACATTCATTACAATGGTTAAAAAACCAAATCTAATTTCACTTCCCTTTGGTGTCTCTCTTTAAAAACTCCATACACAATATGTCTCTTACAAGTTTTATTCAATTTATGCTACAATTTCATTTAATTTAAAGTATATATGCATGTATAAATAGTAAGAACATACAAATCTGTTGACCTACATTCTTCCCCTTTAGACAATCTCAAACCATGAAATTCAACCCCTACATGAGAAGTTACGTTTTTGGTAGGATAAATTAGATTTTTACCATCTCCGCAAACACAATTCTTTCAAGTGATCCTTTTGAGAAGGCAGTACACCTTGAATTGCGGCAAGCTTGCAAGAATGTTCAGTTATTATCTGATATGTTGCTGGCCTTTCCCAAGGGACGACCCAAAATCATCATTGTACTCTTCCATTCCTCCAATCAGGAACTGCCACACAAAAGATCCTGCGCCGGACTTCTTTCTCTTGGCAGATTTGTACATGATGACATAAATAATTTTGTAGAACTGGTCCCGCTGAGATGGCTTGAAACCCTTATTCAAATTTGACAAGCCGAATTCCTTGAATGTGACTGGTTTCTTCAGTTCTTTATTACCATCTTCAATATGAGAAACCATCCATTTGGAGACATATTTTAGTTTCTCTTCAAGTTCTTGGTCATGAAGCCTACAAAAATAGGTCATAAAATTGGTATCAGCTGATAATCAAGTAAAGTGACAGGCTAGTGAACTCTGTTCATATTTTAGTACTTTTTTTTAATTTTTTTTTAGATGCACCTAGAAAGTAACAAATTTGTGAAGAAATCTTTAAAAAAAAAGCTAGTTCTCGTTCTTTCCTTTTCTTTTTCCTTAATTTTTTTTGTCTTTAGTGAATTTTTTTTAGTGAACTTTTCTTACAGATTTATTCACAAATTTGCTACTTTTCTAGGTGGATTTAAAAATTAAAAAAATTGACTAAAATATGAAAAAGTATAGTAAAATAAAATTTTAAAAAAGGCGAAAAACAAAAAACTCAAATAGTTTTTGAGTTCCAAAACCAAAGGTAGTTTTGAAGCATAACATCTACGAGCCTACGGCCACCTTGAAGCAGACTTCAAACAGAGAACCACGGGGACTAGAGCACCTCTTGATGTGATTTTGCTTCAAAAGAAGAAAATATGTTTTTTTCTCTCAAGCCCCCAGGGATATTGCTTCATTTCCTCAAATAACTTTAAATTCTAATTTCGTAAGGTTTCAATCTTGATAGTATACAAAGTTGAACATTAAGCTTACCAATGATCAGGGTATATATGAACAGAGGCAAAATCAATGGTTGAGATCTTGGAGTTGTGAATAAAACCGGATCCAAGTTCAGCTGCCCATTCTCCTGGGTTAACAGTCAGCCTTTTTGGACTCTTAGGACCATAGAATCCTTCAAGTCCCACTGTTACTAGATGGTTCTTGTCAATTGATTTCATGTAGGTCGACATTTCTTCTATCCAGTCCTGCAATTATATGCCATACAGTTCGTCATACTCAGACATCAATGAACAACCATAGAAGAGAATCTATCTCTATCCATCCATCTACAAGTGATATACTAAAGCCTAAGAAGCACGGACACTTCTAAGAAGTTGACGTATCCATGTTGTGTCCGTATCGGACACCGACACTCTTTGAACACTTTCCCAACACGTGCCCGACACTCTTCAAAACGTATCCTATTTTTTAATTTTTTTTAAAGACTTAGACACTCTTTGGACATTTGATAATAACATTAGCACCGGCATACCCATCAATCTACTAAAGTTTTGTTTTGAACATTACAAAAACATTAGGTTCGGGGAGAAATTGGCGAAGAAGGCATATAATAGGACAAATTAATAAAGACTTCACCAAATTCTAAACATTCTAAAAACTATGTTTAGAATAAAACTCGGAGATTTTAGATATTATTTAATTGTTAGAAACTTCTTGAAATACACAGAAGTTTGAAACCTCATTAGATGCTTTATCCTTATTTAAATGAAGAAATAGGCATCTTCTAGATTTCTATATTGATACTCATCCAGAATAAAGCAATGCAAGGAGTCCATGACTTACTTGCAGAGTATCGCCTGAAGGCTCACTCATGCAACGGGGCTCGTTTATTAACTCCCACGCAAAGATAGTTGGATCATCCTTATATTTAGTTCGAATAGTGTTCTTCCTTGTCGACAAAAGTCTGCATGAGAGAAATTTAATCACCGGTCAAATTTTTTAGAGAAATATCATGCTTCATGTTTCAATTAATATAAACTTGATGTGTTCCAAAATTGCAGATATCTATATCTAAATCTTCTTGATGCAAAGACTACAATGGTAAGCCTGACAAACCAAGACAGTGCTATTGTACTCTTATATATGACTTGACCCGAATGTGTGGAAAATCATAAAGCATGCAAAGAAGAGATAAATTCCCCAACGATTGAATGCAATGGGGATGGAATTTATAGAGGTGCTTGTGACTCTTCTGAAGAATTATGACTCTTCTAAATAATAAAGGGTTGCACCCTTTCATCCGAATGGACACCATGTTGGGTTGCATCTTTCTAACAAAAAGTCTCAACTTCTATCGAGTTAATTTCCATTCACACTAAAAATTTCCATTGGCTAGGTTGGGTACTTCATATATTCAAGTCTGTTAGTGTTGATTCTCTTTACATGCTTCTTTTCTTGTATTCATTGAGAGGTAAGGCTCATTACATCCCCTTCTCGGTTTTGGATTATTAATAAATTTCTCCTCGTGTTGCCAAAGATACCAAATATATATATATATATATATTTGATTGGGTTTTGACTATTATTCTAACAAAACCTAAGAACATCCAGTGGAATTTTATTTGGTCCATTGCATTTTACATATCATTTGACCCAACTCCATAATGTCTTGAAAGCATTTAAATTAGCCTACATGTTTTTCTTAGGCTTCAAAAAATGGAGAAAAACTCCCTACTTAAGCACTCAAAAACTACGTAGGCATAGAAAACTGTATATGTCAATGTGTTGAGTGTGAGTATTTTCTGAGACAAGTCAAGTAGCTAAAATTGTCCAAATTCTCAAAGCCAGATAGGAATGGAGTGATCTGATTTAGGAAAGTTCAAAATCAAGTGATATTAATATCCCTAAATTTTCCTTTTATCTTCTTTAATCTCTTGGAACTTCTTTTTTGATGACGAGGAACCCCGACACCAATCTTCGATGAGACCTGAGGTAAAACCCCAAATATGTGCAACCACCTGCTACTCTAGTGGATCTTCTTTGCACTCACACAGGTTTGTCTGTTGTTGTTATGAGAATTTGGACCATGAATTAGAGTGTCTAAATGAGAAAAGACATTTAACACTCCCATAATTGTCGACTTTTTGATGCATGAAAAACAAATTATTATTTCCTTCAATTTTTAAAAAGAGACTCAAAATTCTCATTGAAGTGCTATAAAAACAGTTTTAGGAGCTATTGATCAAGATAAAATCATGAGAACTCAAAAGCAACATCCAAAAGCTTCTTATTGAAGAAGAGGGGGAAAAAGGATTCCAAACAAAGCAAGAGATAGACACAATATTACCTTGACATGATTCTTGAAATAATGCGAATTGATGGATCAAAGAAGAATGAATCATTCAAGAGCTCAAACCTATACCTTCTTCCCATGCCCACTTGACATATTGAGTCTTCCCACCATATGCCCGCAAGTTATTAACTAAGCTAAGTAGCAAATTAACTCCGTGTTGCCTGGCTTCCGCAATGACATGATCCAATGCCTGCCATACTCTTTTGTCATTAAAATGAAAAAAAGAAATTTGGGACAATAATAATAAATGATCATGCAACATGATGATATTAACCAAAGTAAAAGAATTCAAGTATTGGCAACAGTTTGGCAATTTTATTTAATCTGGGATAAATTAAACATATTCAACAATCCATGGGCCATTGGGCCATGTTCATGACTCGGTACAATTTACGAAATACTTGAATGAATGAATGCTAAGATTTATTGTGTGATACGTCAACAAAGTTCAGTAAGTTTTCCAGATTTACAGGATTGATGGGTGAAACCAGAAAAAATTAAAAAAATAAATAAAAAAAAAAACTAAAATTAAAAAAAAAACAAAAAAAGCAATGTGCCAACAAACCAAATTGTTCTCAACGATTTATCAAGAGGGCTACTAAATGGCCCCATCATATTAATTTGAAACCCCCACTTCTTTGGAACCCCATGACCAAAATTGATCCCCACCATTTTTTTCAAGAACACCCACTATAATCCCAATCTTACCCTTCTTTCTTAGACCTCCACCCCTACCATGTCCGTTCTCTGGCAGCCTCCTTTCCATAAGCCTCTCCCTGCCACTTCTCCACCTCCGACAGTCGCTTCCCAGCTACCCCCCTCTCTAAATGCCTCTACAATATTTGTTGAATTTATTGGGATGGTTGTTTAGCAGTATCTATATCTAAATCTTACTGATGCAGTGACAAACCAAGACTAATGTGATCAAAAACTCAAAATGTAGTGACAATGGTAAGCCTGACAAACCAAGACAGTGCTATTGTACTCTTATATATGACTCGACCTGAATGTGTGGAAAATCATAAAGCATGGAAAGAAGAGATAAATTCCCCAATGATTGAATGCAATGGGGATGGAATTTATAGAACTAATGTGATCAAAAACTCAAAATGTACATATTCAACTCCACGAGACATCCAAATCAAACACCAGTTTCGAGCTAGAGAGAAACTACAGCCAAACTAATAGCATGTACAAATGCAGTCAAACGAAAGGACAATTTGTCGACATGAACAAACCGAGAAGAGAGAGAGAGAGAGAGAGAGAGAGAGAGAGTACCGATTAAAGTTCAGAAACAAAGTAGACTATTCGCCGCCATCGGAGCTTGAAATACGAGTAATCGAGGGGTCAGAGTTCAGATCTGAGCTTCTGGAAATCACTGAATCTCTGTAAATGAGATGGTGGAGCTCGCTACCTCGCCGGTGTAGCTTCGAAATCGCTTCGGTGTAGCTTCGATCTGAATCTTCGATGGAGATTCGAAATCGCTTTGATCTGAATCTTTGATGGAGCTCAAAATCGCTTCGATCTGAATCTTCGATGGAGCTCGAAATCGCTTCGATCTGAGTCTTCGAAATCACTGAGAGAGAGAGAGAGAGATGTGTGGCTTCAATCTTCCAAATGTTGAGAGATGTGTGGCTTCAATCTTCGATCTGAATTTATAGAACTAACCATTTTGAAGATGGTTTGTAAGAATACGCTTCGATCTGAATGTTGAGAGAGATAGATCTGAATCTTCGTTTTGTGTAATATGCTGTAATATGTTTAGAGAGGGCTCCGATTCAAAAATAAAGTTCACAAAACGAGGCGCGTGTGGCTACCGCATTTGGAGGCGGTTTAAACGCCTCATATTATAAAACGGTGCCTTTTTGTGTAATAGAATATGCGGCGTTTATAAAACGCCGTTAAATGTCAACAACAGTGACGTTTAAAAAAACGTCGTTAAAAAAACGCCACCATAACCCCTTTTTCCTGTAGTGACCTTCTCTATCAATCATAACACTACAAAACACTACGTAACCGTACTCCTAAACTACCCAATAATCACCCAAAGGATACACCTAAATTTTGTGGCAGTTAGTTAAGATAGCAACATTATTGACCACAAATATACACTAGATGTGAATATACAAATATCATGCTTGTATATATATTTGTTGTTCGGTCATATAAAAATATGATGCTTGTGTTCACACCCTCTATGTGGGTCAACCATATTATTATTTTGGTGAACCAAATTATTATTTTATGATGCTTGTGTTCATACCCTATATGTGAGTCAACCAAATTAAGTGACATTAGACTTCAGAAGGCACAAAATCAAATTCTATAATTAAAAAATAAGAACTTTGTAATTTGCTACAATTCTTCACAAGCAATTGAGGCTTCTATGAAACTTAAGTCAATATCTTATTAGTGTTATTTAATGTCGTGAGTTCGGTTTCAGGCACTAAACTTTCATTACAGCATATCACGTCAATAACTGAGAAAAGTTTATAAAATTCTGGACAAATTATACTGATGGTACCTATATTTTGATTGTTATGTTATTTCGAACCATATAATTTTAATTAGCTTGATTTTAATTTTGAAATTATGATTTTGTGTCTATTGGTCCAATTGATTACAGCTGTTAGTATTTTTTTTAAAAAAATTGAAAATAAGAACATAAAAGGCATGCATTATGCTTTTATAAGCAAATTTGTAAATCTGTTCAACTCAGTAAGTTAACCTCAATCAACTCATTGACTATTTTTCTTCAAAAATCATAATCGGCTTTATCATTTGAACCAAATTGATAGAAAATCTAAAATTAAAAGTCAAAATTAAGTTAATTGAAATTATGAAGACTAAATGACATAAGAAGCAAAATGGAAAAACTACAGATATAATTTACCCTAAATTTATTAATTTGTATAGTATTTTCTGTAATGATAATAAGAAAATTATATCAATAATACTAGAAATACATAAACTAAACACATAATGCGACACAACCCTCCCACAAAGGTGTGTTTGATTTTTGTGCACATAGCCTATAGACTTACTTAAATTATATTCATTGTTTGGAAATCAACGAAAGGATTAGTAAATGAGTTAGAAACTAACACTACAACTCTCTTTTTTTGGTAAATTACACTTTGTATCCCTACACTTTACACTGAATCTCATTTTGACCCCTGTACATAAAGTTGTGACAGTCAACCCCTTATACTTATGGTCAAATCTCACTTTGATCTGTAGACATGAAATCATGATAGTCAACTTCTCCACTTTTGGTCAAACCCTACTTTGGTCTCTACACAAGTATCAAATGTCCCCCTTATGTTACTCCATTGTTTAAATCTCAAACAGAATCATGTTATGTGACAAAAATGTTACTATAAAAGAGAAAAATCATCCCTATTTCCCACTAACACATATTTGTCTTATATGATAAGCATGTAAGAGTTATATAATACAATGTGCATATGTTTGTATGTTAAAAATTGAGATGAAGAGGTAAGAAAATAAGGCTTTTAAAATCAAAAAAAGACAGCAGAGAAATCAAAAAATTACCCTTACATTTTTCTATCTGCAAGGAAGAGAAATAGACAAAAAAAGTGTGTTACTTTGGAAAACAAAATTACATAATTCCAATTGATGCAAAACCCTAATTCATCTTCTTAATCATTCACAATATGATCTTTGTTTTAACCTAATACAGCCGTAATTTGATTTAAATTTTGAGACAAAGTGTAATGACCCCAAAATGCGTATAAGAAATCATCTTTATTTATCTATGAGGGGATGTGTTTAATTTAATTATATCTATTAGAATTGACGCATTATCTGTTGAGTTACGAACTTCAAATTGAAATTACCGACCTTTATGGGTTCAGAAATCAAAATTGAGTACTTGGGTCTGTTAATGGAAATTTTTAGAACTATTGGGGAAAATTAATTAGAAATCTAATTTGTCTGATTCGTTAATGCACGTTTAGGTGGTTAACTTTGTACTACAAATTGAAGACCCTAGAGACTTCAGAAACCAGAACAGGGGACATATTTATGATCAGCACAATTTTTAGAGTCACCTGAGAACTTTAATTGAAATTTGATTTTGCGCGATTCGTAAGGCCATGTTTGGTTCTCCCTACTGTGTTAAGCCTTGTGTGTGTGTTTATTTAGATATATAGCTATGTTTGTGAGTGTTTGGTCTCATCTTTTGGAAGCCAAAATATCTAAAAGAGAGAGAGGAGAACCGTAGGGGAGAAAAGAGAGGAAAGACCAAGAAAAGCTTAACAATCATGGTGGTTTGAAGGGAATTGAAGATAGAGAAGGGAGAAGAACCATGGAAGCTTGGAGAAATCAAAGAGTGAACTAAGGTAAGATTAATTATCTTGAATCCTTATGTTTGAGACATCAATTTCATGAAATCATGATAATAAGAGAAGCTTTGAACCCATTTGAGTTAGGGTTTTATGTATATATATTGATTGAACCTTGATTTCCTTAGAATTTCTCGATTGAAGAAGTATAGGCAGTATATTTGTTTATTTTGAGGTTATGATGGTTGATGGAGAATAATAACGTGAAATTGGCCATGTATTAAAGGGTTTTGGGCTTTGATTTACATGTAATTAAGGTTTGATTTTGAAAATGAGAAGTCCCAAATTTTCAGCCATTTTCGGATCAAGAACCGGTCCCAGTCGCACGTACACGTTCCTTCGTCTTGAGCGGAGACAATCTGTCCAGCCAACTTTGAACAAGCATATCTTTTGTATCCGGACTCCGTTTTGAGTGATTCTTGAGCCTAAAATCAAGACCCGGAAGTCTAGTTTCTAATAGCAGTGGTCTCATGCCCAAATTCTAAATACAGAAATAGTTATGCCCAAATTAGTGACGACTGTTCACTTTTTGTCAACCAGTTTTGTACCATTTCTTCACCTAAACCATTTCCCATCGATTTCACCTGTTTTCTGAGACATGGATTATAACTTATTAAAGAATAATGAGCTTGGTACCACCATGGCTAATTGATTGAATGATCAAAGAGAATAAGTAAAGGATCGAGTATAATCTCATATAATGTGTTGTGCAATGTACTTGTAGGTCGAGACGAGGACATCATCCCAGTACTATCGGGAGCCGATCACTGTGAGTAATAGTACTACAAATGTACATTATTTACCGTTAAGAAATATTGTTAACAACATTCTATTCTCTGTGAGCTAATATGTTAACATGTATGTTGATTGGGAATTGATGTGAACATTGAAAGAGTTAGCACACATCGGTATAACTCTGAACCTACTCCGTATTTTGGGTTATGGCTAATGATTATTGTCAATATACCATCCTAAGAATTACCTATGATTCTGTATAAGAATTTCATACAAACTATTAACACTGTGCAGTTGGTTAATAGAAAAGAATTGCGTATCAATGACATTATTATGTAATTCATGTTATGATATGAATTGTTCTGGCCTGTTGATGTAATGGTACATTTACCTTTGGATTATTGGTAATGTTAAGGTTCTGTTAATTACGAAAGAAGTATGTCTACTTACAAAGAACCATGAGGAAATCTAAGCGCATCATTGTACCATATGTTTTGTTTGCTATTGACAATTAATGTTACCATTCTGTTATCTGCTAGTTAGTAGCATTGAAACATGATAAGCAAATGGGTTGTATATGCATTATGGAACGGTGGTATCTACGTATTTTTGAAAGCGTTCATGCTGTAAAATATGTTTACCCTTTGCTAACAATTATCGGTAACGTTCTGTTAAACTTATGTTATCTATGTTTATTCATGTGATTAATGGGAAGAATGTATGTACTTTCTGTATGATTCTGAAGTTAATCTGTTCTGATGATTTCTGGTATGGAACAAAGTGCTGTACAGAACTAAGTGCTACACTTTGGTGGGAGCCACCTCTAGAATCCGTACGAGCCACCTCTTGAGTCCATACATATTTATTTTTGGGCCGATGGCCGTTCTGTTATTTCTGTTATTTCTGGGCCGATGGTCGTTCTGATATTTCTGGGCCAATGGTCGTTCTGATATTTCTGGGCCGATGGCCGTTCTGTTATTTCTGTTATTTCTGGGCCGATGGCCGTTCTGTTATTTCTGATATTTCTGGGCCGATGGCCGTTCTGTTATTTCTGGGCCAATGGCCGTTCTGATATTTCTGGACCCATGGTCATTCTCAGATCAGAGGCCTATGGCTATTCTCAGATATCTTTGGGCTTAAAGCCACTTTATCACGGAAACTGGACCCATGGCTGTTTTGGAAATAATTAAGGAATGTAGTTAATCATATGTATCTACAGTTATATGTTTTATTATTCAGGTTAAACATTACATTATTTATGTACTATTATTCACTGAGTTCGCTCATTCTGTATTTTGTCTGTCTATTTCTGTAGGTAATCAACCGAGAATTCAGTCCTAACCTTTAAGGCTCGTCTTTCTCTTGTCAACTTTGATGCGTCCAGGTACCTACCTGAAGCCGTGCATTTTGTAAAGTGTTGTTAGGTTATTGGCTTATGCTTTGGTTGTGTTTCATTAATATTTTCATTACACACCCAATTATGGGTCTAAGTACGAAGGTATAAGTGTGTAACCGAAGTTCGGGTGTATGTTTCTATATATTATGTACCTAATGCAATGTGTGCGGTCCTGGCATGGTAGTGGTAGCTCAATGGATGATGTTTTATGTTATTTTATAATGGTAATACTTCCACTCAGGCCCCATATGTTATGTGTAACAGGTTAAGTGTCCGTTTCTGAATAGGTCATGCCCAAAACTTTTAGGGGCGGGTTTGGGACATGACACAAAGTGTATATTGATGGAAAATTGAGATGATTTTTCTATCTTATTCTCCTTTCGTAGTCACATTCTTGTCGTATGACTGCATTCTATTAAAGATTTAAATAATTGAGTAATAGAAAGGGTACATTGACACTTGTATAGGGACCAAAATGGGATTTAACTAAAAGTACAGACGTTGATTGTCATGATTTCATATGTAGGGACCAGAGTGAAATTTAAGTAGAAATGTAAGGGGTTTAACTGTCTTGATTTCATATATAAGGGTCAAAATGAGATTTTATGTAAGATACAAGAATGCAAAGTATAATATATATATATATATATATTTTAAGATGGTGGATTGACACTTCAATTTTTAAGTTTCCTAATTAACAATAAGTTTTATTTTGTTTTTTATTTCAAAAAATAAAACTATTTATGTAGAAAATTCATAGATGATGAGAACATTAATTAGAAGAGCTATTTGGAAGACGTATGATATGACGATAGTCAGATGCTCAGTGTCGAGCATAACACTACGCCAAGAACAACATCAGCCGATCCTTTGACTGTATATTATAAATTATATAATTAAGATTTTTATATTTTAAGTATAAATTGATTATCAAAGCATTACATGATTGAACATTTCTCAATTGTCCTCTCCAATCTATATTGAATTAGTATAGTGATTCCGGGTTTCGACCCATTACTTATTGCATTCCAGACTCGGGTTGGTTTAGTTTTGAATAGTTATTCATATCTCTTTCCCTTGTTTTTCCCTTTATTTTAGTTATCGGGTTGTAGTTGTGCGTTTGGGACAGGTTGGTTGCTTGTTTTTCCAAACCTTTGTTGCCCAGATTTTGGCTCTTCCACTCGAGCGAGCATTATTGCACTCAAGCGGGCTTCACAAATTTTGCTCCTCCGCTCGAGTGTCCATTCTTGCACTCAAGCGGGATTTGCCACTTCTCAGCATTTCTTTTGCAGTTCTGAAAATATTGAGAAAGTGCTTTGGACGCTCGAACGTCCAGTCCCACGCTCAAATGAGGACCCTCGTCTGCAAAACTTCTAGAAATGTATATTCTACGCCTGAGTGCCAACTTTCATGCTCGAGTGGAACCTTATGTCTGACGCTCGAGCACGGCTTTCCATGCTCAAGCGAACTGCGCGTATAATAGTCCGAGAAAATGATATTTTGAATCACTTTCTCATATCTCTCTCTCTCTAAAACTCTCCAAAAAGCTTGTTCTTGAGCCTCTCTCTCTCTCTAGAATTCACCTTCTCTCTTAGATTTTATCTAGATCCATTGATCTTTTCACCCTAGTGCCTTTGAGAAAAAGGTAAAGCTCGTCAAGATCTACATTTTGATCTGAATAGAAGTGGGTTTCGGCGTTCTTGGAATTTCTCTCTTGTTTGACTCATCTTCTTCCTTTGAGGTAGGGATCTTTTCTACACCTTCATATGATATTTAGCTTAGTTATTTGTATCTTGTATAACAATGGTGTGATTTGAGGGTGTTGTAAGTAAACCTAGGATTTTGGTATAATATGAAAAAAGGGATTGTTGATGAACATGAAATGAACGAATGTGGGTTGCGAAAATGAAATTATGTTGGGTCAAAATGGTTGAAAATAATATTTGGGTTGATAATTAGAAAATGGAAGGCTTTGCCCTAAAATGACAATCATGATTATTTTATATAGATAAATAAAGTTGACATTGAAAATGTGAAATTAAGAGGGTATGGGTATGAATGGTGGGATTGGTTATGTATTGACTCATCCTTCGGAAATTTGAATAAATTATCTATCATGAGATTGAATATTTGTTTAGAAATAATTGTATTAGGCTATCAATGGAGGATAGCTATGATTGTTGTAGAAATTACATGAAGATTAGGTGAATTGAAACTAATCTCTTGTTGTTTGTCATTGAATATGACTATATTTATATATATTGTACGTGTATGATTATGTGAGAGTGGAAAGGGGATGTGCTCCATTGTTTGATGTTGTGTTTAAATACATTAAATATGTATTAATGATTGTTTGGGAGGAGAAAGGGGATAGACTCTATTATAATTAAGTTGGCCAGAGTGTCCTCGGTGAAAGTCCCGAAATTATACATGGGTGCCTAGCCCACAGACGAAATATCCGTAAAATGGCAATTGTAGTGCTTGTATAGCCTACGTTTATATGGGTCCCGTTTGACGACTACCCATGGACGAAATTTCTGTGAAAGAAAAGTTTGAAGTGTTCATGCATTGTTGATGTGATTGTAGAATTAATGAGTTGAAGTCTCATTTAGATTGTCAAAAAGATAATGAAACTGGTCCATGTAATGAAATGAATGGAAATTGGTATTTTATGACTGTACAACTGTGGATGTCTCTATCACTGACGTTGTGTATGCATAGTGTACTTATACATTTGTTAAGTTTCATATATTGTGCTAGATGATTTCTACTAGGCTATGGCTCACCCTATTTGGGAATAATATTTTCAGGTGTTGATGACTTACCTCCACCAAAGCAATAGCTTGGAGGGATATTTTGGGAGCAAGAGCTTCTTTATTTGAATTGTATATTTTTGTAAAGCCTAAGGTTAAATGTGTATGAGTTAGTCTCTTTTTTGTGTAACCAAGTCAAGGCTTGGAAAGATGTAAGTCAATAGGACATTTAATTCTGTTAAACTCTTTTATATTATTAACTTTATATAATGAAATGACTATTTACTCTGATTCATGATGTTATTAATATGTATTTGGGTTGTATTTATTGTATTATTTTGTGGGCGTTACAACTAGACAGTGTTATTAGGTTTCACTGCATTTATTACGAAATTTGTATCGGTGATTTTAACTGTTTAATGTATAAGACTAGTCAAGTAATTTATTCCTGTAAAAAATTACTAAAAATAAATTATTGATACAAATATGATATGATCAAATAGTTATTGATATCTAATCAACATGATTTTTTACAAGAATAAAATACTCGACGAGTTCTACACATCAGATCAAATCATCGATACAGATTCCGTGGTGGGCCCACAATGACCCAACAGCACCCTCCAATTAGCTTTCTCAACTGGAGAAAAGATTCACCCATAATTAAAAATAGACTTTTTTTTGGTAAATTACAAATACACTTTTAGATTTGTTTAAAATATAAATTGTTTTCTGTGATTTTAAAGATTATTGATATTTCCTTATCATAATTTTATTTTACAAAATTAACAAAAAATAAAATAAATTCATAATTGATTTCCTATACAATAATAAAATTACTTTAATTATTAAATATATTTTTGACATCATTAAAAAATATTAATTGACTTGATAATTTATCAATAAAAGAAATTAAAAATTTTAATAGACAGGATGTAATTTCTTAAACTATAAACGTAATTTATATTTTAAACAAATTTAAAAAATATATTTTCAATTTACCTTTTTTTTATAATTTTTTTGTACAATGGTATCTAGGGCTTTGTGCCAACTAATTCCCAAATACATTTACCAAGAAATTACCAAGTAGTCATCATCCAAATATAATGAAAATACTAAATTACAATAATTTTTATACAAATTGTGGGGATGTATTTTCTGAGTACCAACACGTGGCCGAGGTGACATCGAAGTGTCAGCCGAGATTCCACGTGTCATGGTAGTTGTGCCGAGGTTATCTCGTAAGTGCCGAGGTTACCTCCGAAGATATCGGAATCCGAGATAAGCGGATAAAGGACAAGAGTCCTAGAATGAAGAGGAAGCTCAACCAAGATATGGACAAGAGTCCTAGATTGTGAGAAGACTTCAGTTTGGGTAAAAATAAAACTCTTAGGGAGTTTGTCCTGAACCCACTGGGAGTCCCAGATTAGCAGTAATCCTAAGTCCATTAGGACCAGGCTCCTATTGGGACTAGGATTGTATTGGCTATAAAAGAGAGGCACCCCATGGGTCTAAGGTATGTTTTTTATACTCAAGCTAGTGAGTTAAGTACTTGATTATCTTTGAGAGATATACTGACTTGATCGTCGGAGTGCCCCCGGGTGGAAGAACCACCATCGGAAACTTCTCTTTCTGTGCAGGACAGCAGGGTGCCATCTATTCTGCCTGTGTTCTACCGTTGAATCACTAAGGAGGGCAGTGTGGTCAGAAAATCACTCACACAATTTGGCGCCATCTGTGGGAACGAGAGAAGAGTAGATGGCCAGTAACTCGCAGAGGGAAAAGGTCGGGGACGACACTCCAGTCGGGAGTGGAAGACCCGTCGACCTTAACGCGGAAGAAGGGGACCGCAACGAGGAAGTTCGTGATCAGAATCACGTAGAGAACGCCGTCGGCCAAGACGGTGATACATCAAAGAAAGCGCATAGGGCAAATATTATAACGAGGACCTCCGACATGGAAAGACAGATGACGGAGGAGGGAAGAAGAAGTAAAGGAGATGGAGAATAAGTTGGCAGACCTTCAGTCGGTCGTCAACTTCATGATGCAGAATAATGTCATGCAGCCGCCATACCCGCTGCAGGACACACCAATGCCAGCAGCAAACGCCCAGAAGAAGGGACGGAAAGAAATCCCCGAAGCCCCACAGCACACGAGGAGTGGAAGGTACTCTCACCGGCACTCCAGGGAAGTCGGCCGAGAAGAGCCGAGAAGAGAAGAGTCCCGAAGGACATACCGCGAGAAGGAAGCAGACCCCAAAGAACATCGGCATGTTCCAGGGCGGGTATTATGTTTCGATGCGTCCTGCGGAGAAGGATCAAAAAGGGGCCACCATGAGGCCGAGAGTAGTGCGCCGAAAAGGCTGAAGCCCAGTGACAGCAGGGCTACAGGAAGAAGTAAAGAGGACTTAAGAGATTACCTCAAGAGGAAACAGGAGAATGCCGGAGCCGAAGTAACTTCCCCGGTTAAGCCTAGGACTCCATTCTCGGCAGAATTGGATAGATTCGTCGCGCCAAAAGATTCAAGATGCCGAGGCTCCAGATATATGATGGTAAGTCGGACCCTAACTTCCATGTTGGATTATTTTTGAATTCAATGGCATTGTACAGGGAACGAGCCGTTGTTTCGCAGTGTTCCTTCATCCTTCGGGAGATTGCATCGACCGGTTCCACAAACCGCCAAAGGAGCGTGAAGAGTCGGGAAGGCTCGCCGAGATGTTTGTTGCCGTGTTCATAACAAACAAACCGCAGCCCACCGAGGGTGGATGTGTTGATGGCCCTAAAAATTAGCAAAGACGAAAGCCTTAGGGCTTATGCAAAGAGGTACTATGAGGTGTTCAATCGAATACCAGAGTGCAACCAGGAGGTGGCGGTCGGATCTTTCAAGAACGGCCTGAAGGATGGCTGTCCATTGCGGAAGTCTTTGAAAACCCTGCCAAAGAGCATGGAAGAACTCATGGCGAGAATTGAGAAGTACGCACGAGCCGAGGAAGATACTTCGGGGAACAAGGAGACGAAGACAGAAAAAGGCAACGGCTCGCCGAAGCGAGGCCGAGGTAACAATGGGCAGAACAAACAGGAGACGGAGTTGAGGACTAAACAAGCAAGGATTTACGGTGTTCAATTCCGATCCAAAAGGTCCTTGACCAAATTCAAATCAGCCCTACTTGGTATGCGCAAGAGCACAAGGAGAATTCATGGAGAAACCTTGGTAGGCGCAGCCTACCATAATGAGCAGGGTCCCCCACCTCAGGGTTGCAGAGCCCTTAAAGCACACTTAGAAGATCTAGTGAGGCAAGGCCATTTAAGAGACCTTGTGGATGAGGCCCGAACCAGGGAAGAGCAGGCACGATTGCCTCAAGCACCAGCCATTTCAAAGACAAAGAACCACAGGTGGACCTCGGGTGGTTAACGTGATCCACTCAAAGGTGAATGAAAACGACATACGGGGGGAGACGCAGAGGGTGAAACATCTGTAGCATCTCAACCAGGTCGGACTAAAAAGACCTCGGCCTGAAGATTGCCAAGAACCAATGATAACCTTCACAGAGGCCGACCTTGACATGGTTCAGCACCCGCACAATGATGCCCTGGTAGTATCCCTCCAGGTTGGGGAGAGCCAGGTGAAACGCATCTTGATTGATCAAGGCAGCTCCTGCGACATCATGTATGTCAGATGCTATAAGGAGTTAGGCCTTCACCCTGATGACATGGAGCAGTCAAACGGCCCGATGGTCGGCTTCAATGGAACGCCGACATGGCCTTTAGGCGCAACAAGCTTGGAGGTACAAGCTGGCACGAAGAAGATGAGGACAGAATTTATTGTGATTGATACGCCTTCGCCTTACAACATCATCCTGGGGAGGCCGTGGTTGCATGCAATGGGGGCAGTTCCCTCAACCTTGCATCAACTGCTACGATTCCCAACAGAACATGGGATTGAGGAAATCAGAGGAGATCGGGCCAGAAGTAAAATTTGCTCCATGGCAGCAATGAAGTTAACCTGCAGCATTCGAGAACCAGAGGAAGCAGAGGTTGAAGAAGAGGACATGAAGGTCCTAGATGATGTCGGCAAGGAGCCGACCGAGAAGAGTGAAGAAGCATTGAAGAAAATCTTCGTCCAAGAGGGCGATGAGGAACGCTTTTTTCTTCTCGCACAGATTAGCCAAAGAAGAAGAAAGGGAGTTGGAAGCCTTTCGAGAAAAAAATATTGAGGTGTTCGCCGACACCTTATGAAATGCCTAGCATTGACCCCGAGGTCACATGCCACAGACTCAACGCGATGTGTCGTGCCAAACCCGTAATACAACGAGCCGAAGACCGACGTTGATGCACGCCGGTAGTAGAAGAGGAAGTAGCCGGACTTCTAGAGGCCAGGCCATCCGAGAAGCCAATTATCCGACGTGGTTATCAAATACCGTGGTAGTAAAGAAGAAGAATGGCAAGTGGAGGGTCTGCGAGACTTCACAAATTTGAACAAAGCTTGTCCCAAAGATGCTTCCCTCTCGCTAAAGATCGACCGGTAATTGGACGCCACATCTGGACATGGAAGGATGAGCTTTGGACGATATAGGGGTATCACCAGATAGCCATGTACCCCGGATGAAGAGAAGACAAGTTTATCACTCCCAAATGTCTCAGATTACTGAGTCATGCCTTTTGGGTTGAAGAACGCAGGAGCAACTTACCAAAGGTGGTGACCAAGATGTTCGTACACTTGATTGGCGAATCTGGAAGTCTACATCGATGATATGGTCGTGAAGACCAAGGAACCAAAGGATCATCTCGCTGACTTAGAAGAGGTCTTTGACATACTCAAAACATATCGGCTCCGACTAAACGCATCGAAATGCGCATTTGGAGTCGGATCCGGTAAGTTCTTGGGATACCGTGACAAGAAGGGCATTGAAGCCACCCAGATCGATCAAGGCCATTCTGAATTACAGAGTCCGACATCGCTAAACAGTTCAGATGCATCGAAGGGCCGCACTCTAAACAGTTCATAAGTCAAGTTCGACAAGTGTAAACCTTTTTCAATCTGAAAAAGGCCGCAGATTTTTTATGGACAGAGGATTGTGAGGCCGCTGGTCGACCAAGAAGTACCTTACCTCGGCCCCAGTCCTCTCAACACCTCAACCTGGGGAGGAACTGTTCTTGTACCTAGCAGTTTCAGAGCATGCAGTAAGTGCTGTGATCGTCCGAGAAGAGAAGGGAGAGCAGAAGGCAGTCTACTATGTAAGTAAAACCTTGGCCGATGCAGAAACAAGGTATTTACCACTGGAGAAATTAATGCTGGCCTTGGTAATGGCCTCAAAGAAGCTAAACCATTATTTTCAGGCTCACAAGATAGTGGTTCTGACAGAGCACCCATTAAAATCCTTGTTACAACAAGGAGACTTGACTGGAAGAATTGCAAGATGGGCAGTAATTTTGGGCCAGTATGACCTGGAGTTCAGGCCAAGAACCACAATTAAGGGCCAAGTCTTGGCCGACTTCGTGGTTGAGTTCTCGCCAGAATACATCGAAAATCGGGCTCCGTTGAGCCGAGATGAACGATGTCCAAACAAGGAAGGAGAAGCCCAGCCAAAGGGTAAGGAACCCAGGAAGGAAAACTCGCACTGCAAAGATCTACATCGCCACTTTTCAACTTTTTGTTGATGGGAGCTCAAACCGGCAGGTGCAAAGGTGAGTAGTGTTAATTTCCCCCGATGGGGAGATACTGGAGCAGTCTATTCGACTAGGGTTCAAAGCCTCGAATAATGAAGCGGAGTATAAAGCACTGATTGCTGGACTGAAGCTGGCAGTAGCGGCAGAGGCAAATGAGGTAATAGTTTTTTGTGACTCACAACTCATAGTGAATCAAACTACAGGAGAGTTTGTTGCAAGAGATGAAAGGATGTCGGCATATGCAAAAGAAGTCATCGACCGCGACATGTTTCAAAACCGCCGACTTCTTCAAAGTTAGCCGAGAAGATAACAACCACGCCGACGCTATGGCAATCTAGCAAGCTCAATGCAAACCGGAAAGACGAGGACAATCATGGTGGATTACCTATCAAGCCCGAAAGAGAGTCACCACACAATGCAAGAAGCATTATGTGTGGACATGGGACCAAGCCGATGGATGCAATTGTTGCATTCCCCGAAAGAGGGAAAACTACTAGAAGATCGAAGGAAGCACACAAGGTCGATTGAAGTCAAGAAGATTCGACAATGACAGAGGACATCTGCATGTAAGATCCTTCATCGACCTCTTTAAGGTGTATACACCCTCTCCGTGTCGAAGACTTTTGTATGAAATTCATGAAGGAGTTTGTGGAAGCCACGCAGGGGCGATCGTTAGCTCATAGGGCCATTACCAGGTATTGGTGGCCCTATATGCAAAAGATGCGAAGCCTATGTGAAGAAGTGTGAACAATGCCGAGGTTTGCGCTGTTGATACATCACCGTCAGCCGACCTAAACCTGCTTCATTTCTTGGCCATTTGCCCAATGGGGCATGGATCTCGTTGGACAATTAGCCCAAGCAACGGGGCAGCGGAAGTACCTGCTGGTAGCAACAGACTATTTCACAAAATGGATAGAAGCAAAGCCGCTTGCCAAAATCCGAGATGTAGATGTGAAGAACTTCATCTGGAAGAATATCATCACCAGATTTGGGATTCCAAGAGCAATCGCGTTTACAACGGAACACGCTTTGACAAAGAACTCATCAAGAATTTTTGTGCAAAGTTCAAGATAAAAATTATTTTTCAACACCAAGCTTTCCCCAAAGTAATGGGCAAGTCAAGCATCAAACAAAGTCATCCTAGATGGAATAAAGAAGAGATCGCAGCAAGAAAGGAAAATGGGTAGACGAATTGCCCAAGGTGCTCTGGGCATATCGTGACTACGCCGAGAAGATCAACAGGAATCCCCTTGCCATGGCTTATGGCACGTATATCATTCCATTGGAGATCGGCATCCCAGGGATCAGGACACAGGGAGTTGAGAACGGATCTAATGATGTGCTCTTAGCCCGAGATCTAGACCTACTGGAAGAAAGAAGAGAAAAAGTCAGATCCAAATTTTGCGACTTACCAAAGAACAAATTTTGCCAAAGCTTACAACAAGAAGGTCAACCCAAGGGATTTTCAACTCAACGACCTAGTCCTGAGAAAAGTCGTCGGCAATAAGAAGGATCTCAGAGAGGGCAAGCTTGGCCCAAACTGGGAAGGCCCATACAGAATCACCTCGGTGTTAGGGAATGGGGCATATCGGCTCGAAGATAATGAGGGCAAAGCATTGCCTAGACCATGGAACACTTGTAATTTAAAGTTTTTCTATCATTAAATGTTCTTTGATTTTTTGCTGTTATGATCAATAAAACCTTAGCAGAATTCTTCTGAATTTGTACAACTTGGCATGATGTTGTTTTTTGAACAATGAGAACCCAAGAGGAACTTAGGTTCACATTGGGGGCAGAGAGAAGACATTAGTAATGCTTAGCCGAAGTTAAGCCGAGATAAATTCCTTATCTTTACTTGTTGAAATTTGTAGCAATTTACAAGTTAAAGTTAAGCTGAGATAAATTCCTTATCTTTACTTGTTGAAATTTGTAGCAATTTACATGTTAAAGTTAAGCCGAGATAAATTCCTTATCTTTACTTGTTGAAATTTGTAGCAATTTACAAGTTAAAGTTAAGCCGAGATAAATTCCTTATCTTTACTTGTTGAAATTTGTAGCAATTTACAAGTTAAAGTTAAGCTGAGATAAATTCCTTATCTTTACTTGTTGAAATTTGTAGCAATTTACAAGTTAAAGTTCGAGATAAATTCTTATCTTTGCTTGTTGAAATTTGTAGCAATTTACAAGTTAAAGTTGTGAGATAAATTCCTTATCTTTACTTGTTGAAATTTGTAGCAATTTACAAGTTAAAGTTAAGCCGAGATAAATTCCTTATCTTTACTTGTTGAAATTTGTAGCAATTTACAAGTTAAAGTTAAGCTAATATGATTGTTATCTTCACTTGTTGAAATTTGTAGCAATTTACAAGATGAAGATTAATTGAATTTATATGCTTTATACTTGTTGAAGCTTATGACAAGTTTACAGGTGAAGCCCTAGCAGAGGCGAATCTTCAAGTAAACATGCCCGAGGTATGTAACCCCCGAGGAGACTGTGCAAGGGAACACTTGTATGAGTCATATGAAATATTCTAAGTATAAAACTACACAGAAGCAATAAAGAAGAATTTAAAGACTGAAGCATTCAGAAAGAAACAGTTGCATATGAAAGGAAGGCACTATGGCCTAAGCAAAAATCTTGTTCAACAAGTTACATAGAAGGCACATCGGCCAAGAAAGAGACAAAGTACAAAAAAGAAAAAAGTAGAAAACATCTAGACTTCTTCAGCATTAATAGTAGATTGGGCGGGAACGTCGGAAGGATCTGGAGGAATGATCTCGGCATCCTTGTCCACCACAACCTCAGCTTCTTTATTTGCCGAGACCTCGGCCACTTTATCACCGCGACTTCAAAGATCAATCTCAAGAAGGGTTTCATCAACACTTCTCTCGCCAAGAGGAGGTCGAGGATAGAGTGCCGATGTCCGCCTTTTAGGAGCAAAGCGAGGTCTTCATCTCCAAATAAGTCCAGACTTGATCACCCTTTGAAGAGATTTGGCCTTCCTCACCAGGCTTCATCTTCACCTTCACTTTCAAATTTCGGCCTCAGAATCATCTTCTTCACTTGGCCTCGAGATGGAGGAAGAGGGCAAGGAAGACGATGGTTTAGTCTTGCGCCATGGCGAAGTCGACCGAGATCGCTTTTGGCCAAAGCATTCCAACCTAGGAATATCCCTTGTTGCATGCTTGCTTGACCAAGCTTATAGTCTTCAATGACATCGGCCATGCCTTCTTTATAAGCAAGATCAATTTCGCTCTCTTGGTGGCCAAGGCTTCTTGTAGCTCCTTTTCGTCTGGCTACTTTTTCTTGGCTTCTTTTCTGAGATAAAGCCACGCTTTAATGACCTCGTGACCTCAGCCTTTTCATCGGCTATTTGTTTAGCCTTGGTTGCGCCTCTACCGTCCTCCAGCTTTTTTCATCTTGAGTGGAGGGCCTGCTTTTGTTTATGGAGAAGAGCAAATTCCTTCTCCATGTCTGCTAACTTCTTTCTTTGTTTCAAACCGCATGGAGAAGGTATGGGCGTGTTGGATGGCCCGAAGAATACAAGGCAAAAGTCATTATAAACATTTCAAAATTTTATAAGTATGAAAGCCAAATTATCAAACTCAAAGACTTACTTGGGTGAATCTTTGCATCATGAAGGCGTAATTCTCATAGCCGTTCATTTTTTCGTTACGCTCCATATCGCCCTCAAGAAGGACTGCTGTGCTGAGCGCCACGCCAATGTTGACGTCGGTAGCGCTTTCGTTGGAATAGACCGGCCTGTTTTCAAGAGTAACTTTGGGTTCCCAGGGAACTTTGGGAACCCTGGAACCCGAAGTTGAGGTAGATGTAGACCTTGGCTTCTTTTGCTGAGTGGCCCCTAATGGCTGGGCTTCAGCAGGTCTCTTAGCGGGAGCCGAAGTGATCTTCTCGGCCAGTTTGGAGATTGGCAGGGCATCTTCAGCCTCTGCGTCATCCACAGTAGCCTTCGCCTTTGGTTGGGCCTTCTTGGTTCTCTTCGGCTTTGGTGGGGGCAGAGGTTGGGCTGGTGCATCATCCATATCATCTGGAAGATCGGCCAAGAGGTTCAGCACCACTTTATTTGGTTTTTCCATCTCAGCTGTTTTAACAAGCCTTCGTCGGCGTTTCTTTGGAGCAGAGGTTGATGGCTGATCGGCTGGCTCAGATGTGGAGGCAACCTGTTCTGTAGAAGCAGTTGATGGAGAAGCGCTCTTCTTCCTCTTCCTTGGAACGTCGGCCAACTTGGACGTGTAAGTGGGGATGAAGTTCAACAACAATGGAGCTTTTCATCGTTGAAGTGGAAGGTCTAAGAGCTTTTTCAGTTCGGGCCTGAGGAAATATGATTGGCGAAAATCCTTGGGTGGCTGGCAAACGTCTGCAAAATAGAACAAAACATCAAAAATAGATAAAATATTTGGAAAAAATTGAAGAAAACAACAGCTAAGCAGTTAACGTTGGACTCTTACCCTTGCCCTCCTTGACCGTTCGAGGAAGAGGGAAGAGTTGAACTTCTTCGTCTGGGGCAAATTCTCGGTTTCCAGAAACGATCAAGTAATCATCTCCAGCCCCTTTGTTGGAGTCTGGAAGGTCGGCTACTATTTTATAAGCAGTAGACCTCGGCTTAAGGTAGTAGACATAACCCTTTTCCTTAAGGTTCAGGGGGCACATTGTGTAGCAATATTGGATGTCGGCTAGAGTAATCCTAACGTTCTCCTGTCGAGCTAAGGCTATTATTCCATTAAGTATCCTATAGGCGTTAATGGAAAGTTGCATGGGGTTCAGGGTGTAGTAATGAAGGACCTCGCGAAAGAGGGGATCTAGAGGGAACCTAAGTCCACACTGGATGAAGGCTACCACAGGGAAAGGCATTTTATCACCATCGGGCATAATGGAGTCCTTCTCCTCAGCTAGTCTAAGGTGGACATCCTCTGGTATGGAAAATTCTTGCCTAAAGTTTTGAAGCTTGGTTGGGGTATTGACTCTATCCCTCCACACACCCATGGTCTTGATATAAACAAGTGTTCAACTACAGAAACAGAGTATTCCTAAAGGGCTCTTAGGACCTCGGCTTAACCTATGTGTATGTTGGGGAAGTTGGTTTCAGTTTTTTCTAAAAAGATTGAAGGATCTACAGCAAATCCCAAGCCTAAGTCTACGAATGATGAGTATGAAGGGAAGAAAATCTGGAAAACAGGAAAGCAAAAAAGAAGTCTCAGATTCAAGAACACGAAAGAGTGGAAGGCCAAAAATAGAGGTGAAGCGATATAAATATTCGCAGTATAAACAAAAAATGAGATGAGGTACGAGATTTACAAAACAGATACAGAACAATCAAGTAACGAGAAAACTCATAAACAAGCAAAAACTGGGAAACGAAGGGAACGGTGGCTTACCAACAAAAGGTGAAGCCGGGATGAAGCTTCGCCGAGGTCAGATAATGGACGCAACAATAGCAAGAGCTTCAGAGCTTCGCAGAAATGGCAGATGGAGGCAGTTGCAGGGCTTCGGGCAAGAGTAATGGCAGAATTGAAAGAGAAAAAGTTTTAGAGAGAAAGAAAGCAAGGAGATTCGAAATGCAAAAGTGAAGGGGAAAGAGAGAGGGAATCATTTTTTCCAAAGTTTGAAACGGCGGCAAAAAACAGCAATTATTACGCCTAGGGTAATGCGCACGACGCACATGAAGGCGAAAAAAGACGGCTTGTAGGCGCGTCAATGGCACGGACCAGTAAGGATGAAACGCGTCATCAGAACGGTTGAAAAATGGTGTATGACAGCTCATACGCGTAAGGGAATTGATTTGAATCTGAAGAGGACATGCCGTCCTGGAATGAATGATCTCGGCTAGAAAGTTCTTAGGCCGATGTACGAGAAAAAGTTCGAAGAATAGGTTCCATCACCTCAGAATGCCGAGGTAATAGAACCTAGGGGGCAGTTGTGGGGATGTATTTTCTGAGTACCAACACGTGGCCGAGGTGACACCGAAGTGTCAGCCGAGATTCCACGTGTCATGGTAGTTGTGCCGAGGTTATCTCGTAAGTGCCGAGGTTACCTCCGAAGATATCGGAATCCGAGATAAGCGGATAAAGGACAAGAGTCCTAGAATGAAGAGGAAGCTCAACCAAGATATGGACAAGAGTCCTAGATTGTGAGAAGACTTCAGTTTGGGTAAAAATAAAACTCTTAGGGAGTTTGTCCTGAACCCACTGGGAGTCCCAGATTAGCAGTAATCCTAAGTCCATTAAGACCAGGCTCCTATTGGGACTAGGATTGTATTGGCTATAAAAGAGAGGCACCCCCATGGGTCTAAGGTATGTTTTTTATACTCAAGCTAGTGAGTTAAGTACTTGATTATCTTTGAGAGATATACTGACTTGATCGTCGGAGTGCCCTCGGGTGGAAGAACCACCATCGGAAACTTCTCTTTCTGTGCAGGACAGCAGGGTGCCATCTATTCTGCCTGTGTTCTACCGTTGAATCACTAAGGAGGGCAGTGTGGTCAGAAAATCACTCACACACAAATATTTACAAATTATGAACATAACAATAGATATTTTGTTTTTAAATAAAAATATCACAACACACCACATCATTCTATATATTATTTGTGTTTGTTTTTTCATATGTCATTGCTTCCGACAAAAAATTGACTATTCTGCATAATATATATATATATAAGCATGGTTCATGCTGTGCCTATGGAATCATCAAATAAGTAATGCTATAAAAATAAAATAAATTTAATATTTTCTATTTATTGATGTAACATTCATCAAATTATTATCGTGCATCAATTTTAAATATCAAAGTTTAATTTTCCTAGTTTAAATTATTCTACCCGCCTTGTGGCCTAATAACATGGAAGCAGAGCTTGTGTTTGTAAATGAGAGGTCGCGGTTCATCTTCTTTCTGGAACTAATCTAAGAATTGATAAATGACTTTATCGATAAAAATTAAATAAACAAATAAAAGTTTGATGAACCACAATAGTAAAGAAAGACAGGGTGATTTTATTTATACCTAAATAATAATTCAGTGCACTTAATTAAAAATTTTAATTTTTAATTCTTATTATATTTTAATATAAATTTACAATACATATAAATGCTAAAATAATTTTTTTTTTTTTTTTTTAGTACACCCTAATCATTTATGCATATTTTTCATATTCAAGTCTCTTCATCTTTTTCTCTAAGTTTAAATTATTTTCTCTTTATCTTTTTTCTCATTTCAAAACTCCAATTCATTCACCAAAACTCACCATTATCATCAACATTATTATTTTTTATTATGTTGTTACTTGAAAATAAAAGAAAGTTTGAACAAAATCAAACAATGAATAAAAATAATAATAATTGACAGGGATAGGCCCACAAGGACCACGGCCCACCATGAGTAAGCCCAAGCCCACCATTTGGGCCTCATTACACAACCCGGTCAGTAAAACCCGGCACAGCTGGAAGCCAACTGAACAGGAAAGGCGAATGATGCTCGGACACATGGCGGATGCAGGACAGCCCATGTCAGCAGACAAAGATCTGCAAAGTTATTACCACAGCACATCACCATTAATGCGACCCATCACCGCATTTATTGCGACAACACCCCTCAGCCGGAATGGCACCCCGTCACCCTGAACAAGACGAACCACGGCGCAAGCTTTCGGCGGGGAGGTCAGAACGACTGAGACAGCGAAATGATTACCAAAGGCTATAAGCAAAGCTCGAAGACAAGAAGAAGGTTAAGTTCTTCATCCCCTCTCTCTCTCTCTCTCTCTCTCTCTCTCTCTCTCTCTACGTTTTGTTCATCACCTTTTCTAATTCACACGCCGGAGGGTTCGCCGGGGGACTACCCCGTTCCCCGATTGGACTTGCTTGCAGGTTATCCAGTGGACTTGAGGAGCTTGGATCAGTCCAACCCATTCACGTGGACTCACTGTACTATCAGTTGGCGCCGTCTGTGGGAAGCGGTTTTATCCGTGCGCCAGTTGTGTTCATTGCCGCCGGAGACCCTTTTTCAGCAACCTTTTTACCTCATCCGTCACGTGCATGGTAACGACCAGATCCATGGCTTCCCACCATAATGCTGCCGATCACCAGACCGACCCTCCCAATCCAAACAACCCACCACAGTACTTCATCGAGCTCACCAATAGCATCAACCGTATGGCCGAACAAAACCAGGCCTTAATCAACGCTCTGCTCCAACGGAACCTCCATATTCCTCCACCACCTCCAGATATTCCACCCCATCCAGAACAAGTTCCAGGCCATACTGTCCCACAACCCAATCCTCCCAACTCGGGGGGCTTGCAACCCCCTCACCCACATATACATCCTCCTCCTCCACCCCCATGCCCATCAGTCATAGCCCCAGCTCCCGAGGGAGAAGCTAGTAGCGTCCAACACCTATCTCCCTCTGGTGGTGACAACATTCCCCTTTGGGACGCTGAACTCCGAGCCATGAAACTCCAACTCCAAGGGGTCATGCACAACATCCAACATAAGCCCTCTACTACAGCCAACTCCCCTTTTGTCGCCTCCATCCGAGACAAGCCCCTACCCCCCAAGTTCAAAATGCCTACCATCGACCCCTTTGACGGAACAACCGACCCCGTCGACCACCTGGAAACCTACCGTACCCTCATAATCCTCCATGTTTTCCCCGATGAAATCATGTACCGAGCCTTTCCCGTGACACTGAAGAGGTCGGCTCGGCTATGGTTCAGTCAGTTGCCACCAGATTCGGTCTCCACGTTTCAACAGCTCAGTGACTCCTTCCTGAGCCACTTTATCGGGGCCCAACGCCAGCGACGTCCGGCGACCCAACTCCTCAACATCCGCGGACCGAGGAGTCATCACAGCTTTGTCACTCGCTTCAACAAAGCCTTACAAGTTCTTGAAAATGACGATAAAGTCATCCTCCACGACCTTCATGGCCGGTCTCTGATCATCCGACTTCCTCTTCTCCTCTCCAGAACCCCGACATCCATGGCAACCTTGCTCACCAAAGCCCAAAAGTACATGAATGCCGAGGACTCTCTAGCCGCTCGGCAAGACTCCGCGACTAAATATCTAGCCCCCAGAGAAAAGAGGAAAGACCAAGAACCCAGTAACACCCGGCATCATAACCAGCCATCCCGCTATCGACCTCAGCGACTGCCCCTCGCAACCGTCGGCCAGTTCGAGCAATATACCCCCCTCAATACTCCCATGGAACAAGTTCTTAACCAGATCCAACGGGACTACCCCCTCAAGTGGCCTCTTCCTCCACGGAACCCTTCCAACCGTAAAGACCAGTCTAAATATTGCCGTTTCCACCAGGATCACGGCCAAAACACCGACGACTGTATCAGCCTCAAAGATCAAGTGGAGACCCTCATTCGCCAGGGGCGCCTGAGCCGATTCACAGATACCCGCCCTCAGCAAAGGCAAAGGACCGAGCCCCACAGAGATAATCGTAGGCATACCCCTCCACGGCGACCAGCACAACCAGACCAGGGGCATGATCGACCCCACCAACAACCTCGGCCTCAAGGCAATCCGCCTCCGCCAGTTGGTGAAATCAGAGTTATTTCAGGTGGTCTTGCTTGCGGTGGACCGTCTCGCTCAGCTCAGAGGGCGGAGCTTAGAAAGATACGACAGGGCTCAGACAAGACAGTTGCCACGGTCGACCGACCCCCCAAGCAACCCAAGCAGTGGACAGAGCCCATTACCTTCACGGATGCCGACTGTGCAGGCATCCGTTATCCTCACGATGATCCCCTTGTCATCTCCACTGTCCTCTCCAATTATAAGGTCAGACGAGTCCTCATTGACAATGGCAGCTCGTCGGACATCATCTTCCTCAACTGCTTCCGCCAACTGAAAATCGGGGAAGAAAGCCTGTCCCCACTTCAAACTCCTCTGGTCGGTTTCACCGGCGACCGGGTGACCTCTGTCGGCTCCATTGATCTCCCCATCACCATTGGAGAGTACCCACGGCAGACCACGAAGTTGCTTACTTTCCTTGTTGTTGACTGCCCCTCAGCTTACAACATCATCCTCGGCCGCACCGCCCTCAATGCCTTCCAAGCCATCACATCCACCTACCACCTTGCCCTCAAGTTCCCTACTGACTTCGGGGTCGGGACGGTGAGAGGAGAACAGACCGTCGCTAGAGAATGTTATGTAGCCTCACTTAAAGAGGTCAAACTGAAGGAGGCAATCATCATTGAAGGACTTGACGTCCGAGATGAGGATGAACTGATCAGAGGCGAACCCGTGGAGGAACTCGTCGAAGTTAACATCGATCCCACCAACCCACTCAAAACGGTTAAAATCGGCAGCCAACTGCCTTCCCAAGCAAAGGCCGATCTCACCGCTGTCCTGACCGAACATAGAGACATCTTCGCCTGGACTCATGCAGACATGCCAGGCATCGACCCCTCTTTCATCACCCACCGCCTCAGTATCGCGCCTCATTTCCGACCTTACCGACAAAGGCAACGCATTTTTCACCCACAGCGCAACAATCTCATAGCTGCAGAGGTTGACAAACTTCTCGAGGCCCAGTTTATCCGAAATGTGGATTATCCTAAGTGGCTGTCCAACGTGGTCCTGGTTCGTAAAAACAATGACAAGTGGCGTCTCTGCATCGACTACTCCGACTTGAACCGAGCTTGTCCCAAAGATAGCTATCCTCTCCCCCGCATTGATCTACTGGTCGACGCCACGGCCGGTCATCAAATGCTCAGCTTCATGGATGCTTTCTCAGGGTACAACCAAATCGTGATGCACTCATCCGACCAGGAACACACATCTTTCATCACCGACCGGGGGACTTACCACTATCGTGTCATGCCGTTCGGCCTAAAGAATGCTGGGGCCACCTACCAACGTTTGGTGAATACAGTCTTCTACCATCAGATCGGACGGAACATAGAGGTATATGTGGATGATATGCTAGTCAAGAGCAAACTCTCCACCGACCACCTCACCGACCTACGAGAGACTTTTGCCACCCTTCGCAAATATCAGATGAAGCTCAACCCAGAGAAGTGCGCCTTTGGCGTAGGATCTGGCAAGTTCCTGGGCTTCATGGTCAGTCAGCGCGGCATCGAGGCCAACCCCGAGAAGATCAAGTCCTTGATCGAGATGCAGTACCCAAAACCGTTAAAGAGGTCCAACGGCTCACACCAGAGTGGCGACCCTCAACCGTTTATCTCCGCAACGGATAAGTGCCTACCATTTTTCAAAGCATCATGCGGCAGACTTTTGAATGGACAACGAATCGAAGAAGCCTTCCAACAGTTAAAAGCAAGGCATGGCCAATCCTCCCTTCTCTCACAAGCAATTACCATGAGCCCTCTTCCTCTACCTAGCGAGATCAAACATCAATCGATCAGCAAGACTCATCGAGAGGACGGCTCGATCCAACGGCGATCTACTACATCAAGGCTCTCGGGGAGCGGAGCAAACTACCCCTATTAGAAAAAGTCTCGGCCTTGGTCATCGCATCCAGACGACTCGCCCTACTTCCAAGCCTATTCGATAGTGGTTCTCACCGATCAGCCCCTGAAGAAGGTCATGCAGCAACCAGAGCTCTCAGGCAGACTCATGCAGTGGTCAGTAGAACTAAGCCAATTCGACATCTCTTATCGCCTCGACAAGAATCAAGGCAGTCAGAGTCGACTTCATCCCGAATTCACCAATCCATTTCCACCACTAACCCTCCACCCCCACCAACTCCGCCAGAGCCTGAAGACCCTCTTTGTTGGACACTCAATGTTGACGGCTCGTCTCGCAGGGAAGGAAGCGGGGCTGGCCTCATCCTCACATCCCCCGAAGGGGGTTATTTCAAATGTGCCCTCCGCCTCTTGTTCGCGGCCAGCAACAATGAGGCCGAATACGAAGCATTGATAGCAGGACTTCGTCTAGCCAAAGACAATGGTGTTAGCCACATCCACGTGTTCAGTGACTCCCAACTTATCGTCGGCCAGATCACAAGTGAATTCGATGCCAAGGATACCACAATGCGGACTTACAGAGACATGGCTCTCACCCTTGTTCGTCTCTTCAACACCTTCCAGATCAGACACATACCTAGGGCGGAAAACTCCAAAGCGGATGAGATGGCTCAGCTTGCCTCCGCCGACCAATCCGACCTCAGCCATGGAGTTCGCCTCGAATACTGCTCGGCCGACCATCTCACCCGACCAAGAGAATTCCTTCAGACGAACCCATCCTTGGGCATCCGACATCTTCCTCTTCTTGACCACTGGAGAACTCCCAGATGACCAACGAGTCGCCAAGGTCGAGCTCGATTGGCTAACTACATTCGTCGACGACGTCCTTTAGCCGCGGTTTCTCACGGCCGTACCTGCGATGTCTCAGCCCCGCCCAAGCAACCTATGTAATGCAAGAGATCCATGAAGGAATATGTGGCAATCATTCAGGTGGCAGATCTCTCGCACACAAAGTACTCCGTACAGGCTACTTCTGGCCAACCCTCAACAAAGATGCCTCTGATTTCGTGCTGAAATGCGACAAGTGTCAGCGCTTCGCCAACATCCCCCATGCTCCTCCCACTGAGCTGATCACCCTCTGCAGCCCTTACCCGTTCGCCAAATGGGGTATCGACCTGGTTGGTCCACTTCCCACTGGTCGAGGCCAGACCAAGTTCGCAATTGTTGCCATTGATTACTTCACCAAGTGGGTCGAGGCAGAACCTCTCGCCACAATCACCGAACGGAACACCACCAAGTTTATCTGGCAATCGATTGTCTGCAGATTTGGCATCCTCGTGCCATCGCCTCCGACAACGCAAGCAGTTCGACAATGCTAAATAGGAAATTTTGTGCAGATCTCCAAATTCAACCATGCTTTTCTTCCCCGGTCAAGCAAATGGCCAAGTTAAGGTCACCACCGCTCTCTTGAAAATCATCAAAACTAAGCTCGGTCGCTAAAGGCCTCTGCCGAGGAACTCCCACATGTACTCTGGGCCTACCGAACCATCGCCTGACTCCTCTGGGAAACCCTTTTAACATATGGTAGGCGGTCATTCTGAGAAGTCGGTCCGCCCACCCCGGTCTTACATCCAGATCTCGCCACCAAGAACCGTCGGCGGACACTGGATCTCATCGAGGAGCTCAGAGAGACCGCCGCTGTCAGATTGGCTTCGTACCAGCAGAAAATGAGGACACACTACAACCGCAGAGTCCGACCACGGGAATTCTCTACTGGCGACCTTGTCTTGAGAGAAGCAACTCTTGCAACAAAAAATCCAACCGATGGCAAATTGGCAGCCAAATGGGAGGGGCCCTACGTGGTGAAGGCCCAACCACGGCCAGGCACTTACCGACTTCAAGATATGGATGGCCGAGACCTTCCCCATCCTTGGAATGCTGAACATCTGAAGCGCTACTATCAATGAATCCTCACTTTTGTATTGTCAAAATTGTTGTATTTTCCTTTTTCAATACATAATACAACTATCGACTGAGTTCCAACTTTCTATAATTCAACTGTCTGAATGTAGCTTCCATGAAACTTTTATTTTATTTGCGGCAGCACTTTCAAAAGCCTCGGCCAGACCGAAAGACCTTCAAAGCCTCATCCGACCCGAAAGCACTTTCAAAAGCCTCGGCCGACCGAAAGACTCTCAAAAGCCTCAATCATCCGAAAGACTTTCAAAGCCTCTACCAGACCGAAAGACTTTCAAAAGCCCTCCGACCGAAAGACTTTCAAAGCACCTACAAAAGCCTCAACCGACCGAAAGCACTTTCAAAAGCCTCGGCCAGACCGAGCACTTTCAAAAGCCTCAGTCCGACCTGAGCACTTTCAAAAGCCTTGGCCAGACCAAGCACTTCAAAAGCCTTGGTCTGACCAAGCACTTCAAAAGCCTTGGCCAGACCAAGCCCTTTCAAAAGCCTCAACCGACTGAAAGACTTCCAAAGCCTCGGCAGACCGAAAGACTTTCAAAACCGACCTCGAAAGACTTTCAAAAGCCTCAGGCCGACCTGAGCACTTCCCAAGACCTTAGTCAGAACCAGACCTGAGCACCTTCCAAAGTCTCAGCCAGACGTGAGTATTTTCACAGGCCCCAGTTAGACCTATGAATGAAAACTCATAAAGCAAAACACTCAGTCATGGCCTGACGCTTAACCACAATTTCAAAATAATTTGACACTTAGTCATATTTTAAAGATGCTCTCCCACATTTCATTTCAAAATAATTTGACACCTAGTCATATTTTAAAGATGCTCTCCCACATTTCATTTCAAAATAATTTGACACTTAGTCATATTTTAAAAATGCTCTCCCACATTTCATTTCAAAATAATTTGACACTTCGTCATATTTCAAAGATGCTCTCTCACATTTCATTTCAAGGTAATTTGACACTTTGTCATATTTTAAAGGTGTCTTCCCATGTTTCATTTGCAAATCACATCTTCAACATTACATTTCAGTCTACTTCCATGTTCATTCAATTTGAAACATTACTTTCCAGATTCCCCTCACACTTAAACAAATTCGCTCTCTCACTCTGTATTGGAAAATTCCTTATCCTTTTCTGACTTGGATTTTGGGCATAACTTTAGTTTCACCACATCGCTCGCACAAGCTGCTATTTAAAGCATTAGTGCACAAAATAATCACAAGAAAAACAAACCAGACCAAACCAACACAAAGGGAAATATACTCGAATCATCAACTAGAACCATAAATACCATTTTATTCATTCAAACATGTGTGTACAAATTACTTACATCCTTTTCAAAAAAAAAAAAAAAAAAAGAGAACACATCCATCCTTCAGCTCACTCTTCTCCCTCACTAGAGCTCAGATCTGCTTCTTCTATCCCCTCGTCCAGGGGGGTCTGGGCCACATCATCCTCTTCAACCACCACTCTACTAAAATCGAGCTCTGGGAACAGTTCTTCAGCCTTGCGCTTGAACATTTTCCACCACGTCCCAAGATCGCCATTTCATGCTTATAAGTCCGATCACTGAAGCTCGCAATCACTTCAGACTCAGCCCTCCCAGCAGTCGTCTTCGATGGGCCAGCCCCCCCAGTCTCCTCCCTCGCTAAGCTATTGGCCACCGCAACATCAATGGCCACCTGAAAATCTGGCGACGCTTTGAACTGTTCCACAGCTGCGATGCACAGATCAGGGTAGGCAGCCCTCTCCGAGGCCACCTTCTCCCTCTCCTCGCCCAACTCCTTCATCAAGGCCTCCTTCTCAAATTCTCCCCAACCCCTTTTCCAAGGCCTCTACTTCAGCGATCAACCTCCCCCTCTCAGCTTCAAACTGTTTCTGCAGAGCCTCCCTCTCCACAGTCACCCTATTTAGCTCTGCCCCCAACTCCTTGCGCAGACTCTCCCTCTGCTCCGCCGCTCTGACACGCTCATCTTCCATCTCCTTTTGCAGCGCCTCCAATTTAACATCCGCCTCGTCTCTCTGCCTAACCAGATCCTCGTTATTATTCATGGCCTCCTCGTGCCGCTCAACGGCCACCTCACAAGCCTTTTTGGCCTCCTCCAACCTCTGCTGCCACAAAGAAGCTGGAACTCGGCGACACGACTTTGGCGGCACCTCCACTCAATTTGATCGCTTGCCAAGCAGGGCGGTCTTCGATCAAGACTTCTTCGCAAACCGCCAACTGGGCCTTGGTCTCTCGGCCTTCACTTGGCGGCCCTGCTTCTCAGAGAGCCCCGCCAAGGTGGTCACCTCCATTTGAGCGTGAGATAACCCTCAGAAGTCGGCCTCATTAAAACCACACGCCGATCCAGGTCAAGCTTCCATCTACCATCTTCACTAGGCGGTCCGCCGCCGACCTCGCTGGGCCTCCATCTCTCTCCAGTTTCCCAGATACTGCACGAGCATGGTAAGTCGTGACACCCAGACTCTGCGGCAGAGAGCCCTCTGAGTCTGCATCCTCCCACTTGACTCAACCCACCAACCTAACTCGCTGCACCACCGAGGTCTTCCAACCCCCACTGCTCGCCTCACCGCCTAACCCCACTTGTTCTCATGGGCCTTCCCACCACCTCCACCATGGGGATCAAGGCTATAACCACTTTGGGTGTCCTTTGTCACAAGGACCTCTCCCCATCAGAGGCGATCGCCCTCCGGGTCTGCTCCACCTCCCCACCTCCACTTGGGCAGCCGCCCCTTCCGTCCCTTGCCTCCTTTCTCCTTTTTCTGCTACTGCTCTTCCCTAACCCGCCTCAACCTCTTCTTTTTCTTCTACCCCCAGTCCTCCATCTCCTTCTGACCTCTCCTTTAAAGGATCTCGGGAGCGGTCAAGCACAAACTCGCCAAGTTCTTTCTCTCGGGGACTTGGGGCGAGGTCGAATCCTCTCCCTCGCCAGCGGCTGAGACGGTCGGCCAACTTGGGCTTCCTTGAACTTCTGGGCTCTCAGTAGCATGGCCTGGTCCTCCGCCTCCTGCGCCTTTCTCTTGGCCTCCAACTCCGCTCGGTCGAGATCCCTCGACCGGTTGTGGGGCCCAACCCGCTTCAAACAAGCAGATGGTTGAACCAAATTTCCCCCACCTAACTTTTTCCCTCTCCCTCCACTCTCTCACCTTCTTTACTCTCTCCTCCATCGCCGCACCCCCCTTTGACTCCACAAACTTGGTCGGCACCTTCCACGTCTTGCGTGCCCCAGCCCCTCCAGAGTTGGACACGTAGAACTACCTATGCCTCCAACCTTTGATCGAGGTTGGCAACCCTGCCACCAAGCCCTTCCCGCCACACCAGAGGGTTACCCAAGTCTCCTCCGCCTGAAGCTTTGTAGCGAAAAGAATTCATCCATTGTCATGGCCTCTCCATTGCCTTTGGCGGCGCTTGCACACGACAAAATCTTCCACGATTGGGCATCACCGCCGGTGCCATGTCCAAACTAAGCACATCCACCACGATCTGCGGCGCAGAATCGCGAACCCACCCTTCAAGACCTCTCGTAGAAGGAGAACTCCCATGGCTCGACGCCGATGGCGCTCTGTTGACTTTGGCACCACCAACTCTACCTCCGCCGGAATCTGGTCCCACTCGTGGATAGCCACCAACTCCGCCAGAATAATGGACTCATACCGAGTGCCAAGATCTGGTTCCACTTGGTGATTGGTCATGACCGCTATCATGATGGAACCTTGGGATCGCATCGCTGGCACCTCCACCTCCTCGATCTATATTCTTGGCGCCACCCAAAGATCGTCCTCTCCCAGCGGATCCATCCTCACATCCCCAGTCCCTTCCTGCGCCATTGCTAAGCTGTGTTTGCGAATAGCTTCAGATGCAGGTTCCAGAAAATCGGAGAAGTGTTTTAATGGGGTATCGTGAGCAACGAAGGACTTGATACTTCGAATATTTTGAGTTTTTGTAAACAAGTAGGTGAATCGTATGATACCAAAAGCCCACGGTTTGCCCGTATTCCAAGGATCCAAATTAATGTTCGCCAGTTTGAAAACTTTTCAAATCATCCGCCAAAACTGTCTCATCAATGCCCATAATAATACCCCTGACGTTTCACTTCTGATCCAACGCTGACGCGTTCTTCCCTTCCACGCGGTCCAGATGCACCGACTCGCCTCACCTGTCTTTTCCACTTCAAATCACCACGGACACGCCACGCGCCTCTCAGCCTCACGCCCTCTGCTCGGTCTCAGTCACCCTCACGGCCGGCCTCACCCGCCGGCCCCCACGCCGGGCCTCACTCACGGTCGGCCTCACCCGCCGGCCGCCTCACGCCGACCTCTCGGCCCCCACGGTCACCCTCAGCCGGGCTCACTCACCCGCCGCCTCACGCTCGGTCTCCTCCCACAGGTCGGATTCATCCCCACTATTATTATTCCCTTCGTTGGACTAAAGTTGCACTCGGGAATGGGGGACTACTGACAGGGATAGGCCCACAAGGACCACGGCCCACCATGAGTAAGCCCAAGCCCACCATTTGGGCCTCATTACACAACCCGGTCAGTAAAACTCGGCACAGCTGGAAGCCAACTGAACAGGAAAGGCGAATGATGCTCGGACACATGGCGGATGCAGGACAGCCCATGTCAGCAGACAAAGATCTGCAAAGTTATTGCCACAGCACATCACCATTAATGCGACCCATCACCGCATTTATTGCGACAACACCCCTCAGCCGGAATGGCACCCCGTCACCCTGAACAAGACGAACCACGGCGCAAGCTTTCGGCGGGGAGGTCAGAACAACTGAGACAGCGAAATGATTACCAAAGGCTACAAGCAAAGCTCGAAGACAAGAAGAAGGTTAAGTTCTTCATCCCCTCTCTCTCTCTCTCTCTCTCTCTCTCTCTCTACGTTTTGTTCATCACCTTTTCTAATTCACACGCCGGAGGGTTCGCCGGGGGACTACCCCGTTCCCCGATTGGACTTGCTTGCAGGTTATCCAGTGGACTTGAGGAGCTTGGATCGGTCCAACCCATTCACGTGGACTCACTGTACTATCAATAATAATAAAATATTTTTCGAAACAATCTATCAAAAAGGAGGTAGCCTCTGTTTGGGAAGAGGCTTTTTGGGCTTTTTTGGCTAAAATAGTCACAAAAAACAAAATATGCTATTTTAGCCACAACAAACAAAACATCACATCAAACTCATAATCATTATACTCTTCTCTCACAAAAAAAAAAAAAAAAAAAAAAAAAAAAACCAAAAAAGCCAAAAAGTCAAAAAAACTCTTCCCAAACCAAACTTTTTAGCCCAGGCTAAAATAGCCAAAAAGCAAAAAAACCAACCCTAAATATCAAAGTACAATTCTTAATTTCTATGTCTTTTTATGTAAAAATACATATTCTACGTGTTTTACATCATCACTGTTTGGCCTTTCAAAGTCAAACAAAGGCAATATGTTTGGCATACCAGGTCCGAACAACTTCAGGAAATATCAGAAATTAAAATCAACTATTGTGGTTCTGGAAAACCTACAACCATTATCCTTAACAATGAAAAATGGAATCAAGCAAAAAACATGAGGAATTTACCTACTTATGGGATGAAACAATGTCGTCCTCCATCATCTTCTTCTCCTTCAGTATTTGCCAATAATGAGAGTGAGTGAATACCGTGGCTGAAAAGAAAGGAAAAGAGAGAGAGAGTCTTTTTTGAGTTAATTTGTTTATTATTTGAGTGTACAACAAATTGTGATTTTATCTTGAAGAATAATTTATAAAAAAATATATGATGTATTGAAAATATATTATAACTCTAAATAATTTAGTAGAGAATATTGACAAATTCGATTTTTTTTTATTTTTTTATTTTTTTGATGTAAATAGTATCACCCAGAAAGGAAGAGATGTAATGGAGTTAGAGCCTAATAGATTATGGGCTAGAGGCCCATTGGACCGGATTCATGGGCTATGAGTAAAAGTTGAAGAACTTGGGCCTCTGCAACCTTTTGGTTTTGCGGTGGTTGGCTCATGAACAATGGCCCAATCCTCATGTTGCCTATAGTACCGTCAGTGGTACTACAAATGGGAGAGCTTAGGAGGGTTCAGTACTTACTTCCAATAACACTTGCTAAGTTAGTTGGGATAAACTATTTCGTTGTGATACATATATCAATTAGTATATTAATTAGTGTGTTAATATATGTTATGACATTATTATTAACTTCACCCATTATACAAATTATAAATATTCAAAATCTCTAAAATTATGTCATATCATCTCTTAATACACTAATTAATATACTAATTGATGAGTCTAACATTATTCAAACTATTTTGCCATGATACAATTTCTTTCACCGGTTCTTAATATTGATGTACGTCTGTCGCACTCTCATTAGTTTACGAGTTTTTTTTTTTTTTAACATTCTAAAAAATAATAATTTAGAGAATTAATTAACTTTTCAAACTATTTGAAAAATTAACTTACTTTTTGAAATCACATGTTAAAAATATAATACATCTTAGTGATGTCCATGTCATTATAAAATTAAATTATAAAATTACATTTTCAAAATGCGATTTCAAAAAGCAGGTTAGCTTTCCAAATACTTTGAAAAGTGTGTCAATTCTCTAAATTATTTTTTATTTTTACAATATTTAAAATAAATAATAAAAAAAACTCTTAGTTTTCATCAATAAATTTGTCTACCTAAAAAAGATGGTTGTCAAATTCAAAATGCAATGTGCATATCAAAATTTTATGCCACAAACCAATAACCAAATAGCATGTCCTTTTTTTTGTTTCTTCAATCACAACATTTAAAAGAGTTTAGGATTGACTTTTTTTTTGAAGTACTTTTTTGATTTTTTTTTTAAGAGATAAAATATGTTTGGACATAATTTAGGCAAATTACAAATGGTTCTTACATTTGGTCTTTACATTTCTTTTTAATTTGCTTAATTTTAATATTTAATTTTAAATTTTGTGTCAATTTGATCCAACTGATAATATCGTTAGTGTTTTTTAAAAAAAATTATCACTAAATTTGTTGAAATTAACTCACTTAGTCGAACAAGTCTATAATTGTCCTTAAAAATATGACATGTGACACTTACGTACGTATTTTCCATAAAGAACAGCGAAGAATTATAATCAATTTGACTAAATTAAGACAAAATAAAAATTTTAAGGTCAAAATTAAGTTAATTAAAATTACAAAGACTAAAATGACACAATGATTAAAGTACAGGGACTACCATCCTAATTTCTCCAAATAACTTTTCTAGTTATATGAAAAAATATGAATAACTAATGAAATACTCTTTTTTTTTTCTTTTTTTTCTTTTTGGCTTGAATTTTCCATTTTGCCCTAAAAGTGTAAAAACTTATGTACTCACAAGGATCGTTCAATTTTTTAAAACATATACAAAGTATACGTTTGGCATAGGTTTTTTTGGCTAATTTAGTCACAAAAATACAAAATAAGTTAAAAGGTCAATCAGACAAAATATCACATCTAAACCATAATCATTTTATTTTTTTCTCACAAAAATTTAAAAAGTCAAAAAATATATCCCAAATAAGACTTTTTAATCCCAAACTAAAATAACTAAAAAATTAAAAAATCAACTCACATCTCCAACTAAGGCAAAGATTAAACTATCGTTTTTTTTTGTGCATGTAAAGCACATTTTAACATTTTGACTTTTGTTTAGAACACTATCTAACTGTGCCTGATGGGCATGGTTTATATATAGTTTGTGGTTGGTGGATTTTATTTTTCCTACCACAAATAGTTAATTATGTAAAGAGAATATAACCAACCAGCATGGTTGAAATATTTTTCAATTCTCAAGGTTTGTCAAACATAGAATGATGCCCTCTCTTTTTTTCTTTCTTTTAGGTTGAGATTTTGTACAAGATTAGGTTTTAAAATGTTTTAAATTAAATGAAAATCAAAGAAAAAAACGTTTTATGGGGACAAAAAAAACTTTGGTTGAAAATTGTTTGAAGTGAAAGAAAAGGATGCTCGGTTATATATTGAAGCTACGAAATTTGAGCATCTAGGTCAGATATCACCATGGTATTTGGATTGGAATAACCAAACACCACTGCATGTATTGATCAAAAAATTGTTATCTTACATTTGCGAGAAAGAAAAATAGATAATAATAATAATTAGGAGGAAAAAATTGTTGGGTAGAACGAATAATTAGATTATTTTCAAAAAAAATTAATTTTTATTTAATTATCTATAAAAATTAAATATTTATAAGTTATTTTATTTTGATTTCATTAATAAATTCAAGAATTAAATAGAGGCTATGTTTGGCATGAATTTTTTTTATTATTTTAGTCCCAAAAAATAAAATAGATTAAAAAGTCAATAAGATAAAATGTCACATCTAAATTATAATTTTTTTTTTTTTTTCTCTTCAAAGTTGAAAAAGCTAAAAAAATCCATCCTAATTGAAAATTTATAATAACAAACTAAAATAATTAAAAAAAATCAACTCATATCTCAACGTAGGTGGAGAATTAATATTGCAAACAACGACTCATACGTTGGTGAATGACAAGGTACTAATACATGATATGGCGAACAACGACTCATACGTTGGTGAACGACAAGGTACTAATTCATGACTTTAAATAAACCAATAGAATATTGGAAAATGAGAAAATGAAGGCTACGTTTGAATATTATCGTAATTTTATTTTTTCATAGTTTCTAAGGAGACAATGACTTGCCACCTATCATAAGCTAGTAGGCGAGACCAAGCTTCAAATTGTAGGTTTAGGCCAAACCGAAGTCTTATTCAAGCTTACTCGCTTGCAAGTACAAGCTTGGGCCAGATAAACGTCCACCGTGTCAGCAGATTTGGATCAAGCCACGGGACACATGATAACCCTTAACAAGAATGATTGAAAACTTTAATATAATTCTAATAATATGAAAAGTATTAATGTCAAGGTGGGGTCCACATTCTTCTCTCTATCTCTCTCTACTCTCTACTCTCTATTCTCTCTCTCTCTCTCTCTCTCTTCTCTATCTTACTAGAGCTCCATTTAAAATTCTCAAATTAAAGTTATGTATCATTACTCTAATCCTTAATTATTATTGGTTTTTTTGTGAGCCACATAACATTAGACCCATTATAATATTTCATGTGATTAGAATAGTTTTAAGTAAGAGTGTTCACGGTTTAATTACGGTCAGAAAATTTTTAATTCATCATTTATTTTTCGAATTAGTATATTAGAAAAAATCAATCCTCATCAGTCTGCCGGATTGGTGGATGTGAATTGGCAGATAGGTATAGCAGTTTAAATGTTTACAAATTTTAAATATAATAAAACAACTTGTCAACATTTTTTTAGATAACAATCCAACTCAACATAACTAAAAGATTATTAAGTAAATTGTCAAATATCAATAATAAATACATATAAGAAAACCATGTATTATCAAAACTATTTCATTACTTTTTTCATTTAAAAACTATTTAATTTGATTTTTTTTTTTAAATGACAACATTAAACCTTATATTTTTCACACAAAAATACCAAATATCAACACTTGTCATTTGATAAAAAGATTTCTAAATTGAAAACACAACAAAATATCTAAACTCTTTTTCAATTGAAAATACAAACAGAATATTTAAATAAATTGAAAACACAAAGTTTTACAAATTATTTTGGGTGCTCACGGTTTGACGGCTCGGTTGCAGCTAAAAGAATCTCAAATTCGTCATCCATCGAAAACTAAGCAGATTGGGAAAAAATCAATCCGCAACTATTCACCCGTCATCATACATCCGTCCAATATGTAATGGATCAATTCGGTTCGATCGGTTTGGACGAATCGAAATATTCGCTGAGCACTCATAATTTTTAGTGGACTATAAATCATTTTCTGTGGAAAAAAAATAGTAATTATGAATTAACTTTTAAAATAAATTTTATTTCCTCTTATACATGTATTTATTTGTTTTTAATCATTTATTTGTTGATTTTTAGAAGAGCAATACTATGTTTTGGATTTAATTTTCTAAAAATTAATTTTTTTATTTTTCATATTTTTTTAATTTTTAATAAATATTTTTAAAAAATTATATTTTTATATATATCTTGTTTAGATGTATCAAAAATTTTAAATCTTGATATTTGCTAAGTCAATGTGGACAAATCGAAGGGTAAAGGTGAACTGCACCCAGGACAAACGCCAAGAAAAAAATACCGACGCGTGACAAGTGGCCTTTTCCTTTGTTATAACAACGCTTGCGTAATGGATTGAGATGTTTGAACAACAGTGATGTTAGGGAGCTCGAAAACGAGCTCCCCCTAATCCTCCGAATTTTAATTTTTTTGTTTTTTTTTTTTTTTTTTTCAATAGGAAGAAGAAGACGGAGGGACAGCAGGAAGGAGGGGGAGGAGGAGGGGAAGGGGGAGGGGGATTGGAGGGGGCCTAGAAAATGGGCTGGAGGCGGAGGGCTGGAGGTCATCAGCGATGGAAGAGGCGACGAGGCATGGCCCGGCGACGGAGGGCAAGGCCGATCGGCGACGGAGGGCTGGACGATGGCGATCGGCGACGGATCTGCGACGATCGGCGGTCAAGGGCGACGATCGGCGGCTCTCTCTCCTCTCTCTCTCTCTCTCTTCTTCCTCTTCCCTCCCTCCTTCCCTCCCTCCCTCTGCTTCTTTCCCCGAAAATGGAAGAAAAAAGAAAAAATCTCCAAAACGACGCTGCTTTTGGGGATTAGAGCCAAATTCGAGCTCTCAATCATTATATATGGGAGAATGGTTTGGATTGGATTGAATTGAGATAAAATTAAGATTTATTCGTTATTTAGGCTTTCTTTGGGAAGTCATGGTCTAGGCTTTTTTGGTTATTTTAGCCACAAAAAATAAAATAGACTATTTTAGTCATAACAACAAAATATCACATCCAACCTATAATTATTACATTCTTTTCTCACAAAAAAATTTAAAAAAGTCAAAAAGCCCTTCTCAAACCAAGCTTTTAAGCCCAGGCTAAAATAGCCAAAAAAGTCAAAAAGTCAACCCACTTCCCAAATGGGGGCTTATGGTTTTAAAAAAATTAGAATTAATCCAATCCGTTTAAATCATGGAACTAGTCCGAACCAATCCATTTAAATATCGATTTAGGACTACGGATTCACATAATTAAATAACAAAATATATATATATATAACACTTTAATTTCATAAAAATACAAACATAACACTATATTAGTTCCACAATAGCAATATGTTTTTCTATAATAGCGACATATTGTTTTAGAATTTAAACAACTATAAAAAAATTGGTGTATTTAGACCATTATAAATTAAAACTAAAACTAACAAACAAAAGTAATAAAAGAAGATATTATACGGTTTTAGGTTTGAGTTTGTATTTTATATAGAATAAGAGAAGATACTATGAGGAAGGATGTATAATAAAAATATAGACTATTTGTATATGGTCTGGATTGGTTCCAATCTAGAACCGTGGGATTCAATCCGGAACCAATCCGTGGACTACGGATTTTTAATTCTTCAATCCAGAACCGAACCACGGATTCAAAAAATCAATATAAACCTATCGGATTGGACTGGACTGGATCGGATTACGGATTTTACGGATTCCTTACTCAAATTTCTAATATTCCTAAGCATGCCATTTCTAATTCAGTAATATTATAGATATAGATTTAATCAAAAATTATTATTTCATAATTTAAATTTATTCTATATATATATTACATTACACAAATTTAATTTTCACTGCAGAACTATTTACTGAGAAAAACTTAGAATGATAAGCCTAAGTTCTAGACTTGGTGTTATTTGTCGATAACCTAAATAAGTACATTTATTTAATAAATATATTTATTTAGATCATATCATTTTTTAATTTTTTTACACAACTTTTTATAAAAAAAATTAAATAACACACAACAAATCTCAAACAAACAAACACTTCTTGTCACCAGCCCAATGGTTCGCTACAAAGTGCCTGTTTGGCAGAACTTAATTATAGTTTATTTCAACTTTCAACTTAATTTAAGTTATTTTGATATGTTTGGTTTAGCTTATAGCTTATAACTTATACCTTTTTAGAAATCAGAAATCAGCTTATTCTTTGAGTGGGGCAGGAGATGCTTTAAGAATAAGCTGAAAATCAGCTTAAGCTGAAAGTTATAAGTTATAATTCGTTTAGGCATAAACTATAAGTACTTTCCTGACTCTACCAAACAGGGCCAAAATCATGAATCATGTCTTAATCTTTTTTTTTCTTTTTTCTTTTTTCTCTCTTTTTCTTTTTTTCAGCAATAAAAGGGAGAATTATTTTCAAAGGTAGATGGAAGGATTGTTAGTAAGGAATTAAGTAAAATTGTATTTATTTTAATGATAATTGTTAGTGTAAGAATTATAAAATTATTTTTATATAAAATAATAAAATGAATAAAAACGATAATTTTTACTTAACCAAAAAATAAATAAATAAATAACGTTCAAAATGTGCAGCTGCACATATCAAAATAAAAAAAATAAAAAAAATAAATTTTTACTTGTTCGAATGATTGATTACACTCTGATTCAAACGGACTATTTTTTAATATTATCTCTTCACCCTGACTGTTATTTGCACATTCAAAACCTTTCGTAATTCTAACGGACTCTCAATCCAGACTTACATTTTGAAAACAGACGTGAGATTGGTATTGATGACCAGACAAATAATCCAATCCGAAGCTCTATTACGAAAAGCAAACGGACTCTCAAACTTGATCGACACAGTATATTCCGTTTTTAAGTTTTTTTATTTTTTATTTTAATATACTTTTAATTATTAAATCATATATTGACATTCTTATGTTTTAAAATTCTTACATTATTTTCTGAGAAAAAATGTGTTATTAGGACACAAAAACAAAAGAATCCAAAAATAAAGAATAGTTGAATGACTTGACGAGGATTACAAGGACAACCCGTCTTTACCCTCAGTGTACTTTATATTATGAGTTGTTGATTTGACAAATATTCTTAAGTAATTTTTTTATTTTTTAAAATAAAATTATTACGAAAAAAGATACAGCTCTGATTCAAACCACTAAACCATGACCACTAATCGGAGCTCTAATTACGTGGCATCAAATAAGGAAGGAAAAATCAGACCTTTATATTGCGGTCGTATGTTTCACGACCGTGAAAAAACAAAAAAAATCCCGTCAAAATCGATATGAGAGGAGAAGAAATCGTGTCTCCGTCCCCGTTTTCGTCTCGCTCAAGCGTCTTCCCTCTCTCGTCTGAATCGGGGCTGTTCCAAGGAGAAGAAATCGTGTCTACGTCCCCGTCTTTGTCTCACTCAAGCGTCTTCCCCCTCTCGCTCAAGCGTCCTCCGCCATCCCTCTCCTCCACCGTCTGACATATTTAAGTTAGTGCACCGTCTCCGGCGTCTTCGTCCGACGTCTCCCTATCCGATTGCCGTCCCTCATCCAGGTAAGTTTATCTGTGGCTTTTGTCCATCTCTCCCTCTATACTTACACATGTACATACATATATATATATATATATATAATAGGATTTTGAGAATGCCAAATATGTAATGAAATATACATTGAAGCTTATAATTTCCATAGCAGATTAACAGAAATTGTATAGCTTAACAAATTGAGAATGCCAAATATGCTAATTAACAGATTAAAACTCAAGTTGTAATGGCAATTAACAGGGTAAAACTCAAATTAACAAATTAGCATATTTAACAGGACCTTCTCAACATATTAACAGATTAGAAATTGTTTGGGAATGCTAATTAACAGATTAAAACTCAAATTAACAAAAATTGTATAACTGTCAAAAATGTAGGAGCTTACATTGTTAGAATTTGTTACAATCACATCTGTAATTTTTACAATTTGAAGCTCTTACATTAGAAATTGTTAAAATTTGAAGCTCATAATTTTTGAAAGGGTAATATGTTATAGTCTCCTGTTGAAAGGGTAATATGTTATAATTTGTTCAGAGCTTACATTGCTAAAAACATATTATTTATTTGTTACGAAAATATAAATAAAGAAATTGACAGATTAACAAATGTAAATGGAGATTGGTTCATTTGTTAATCATAATAGAGATTTGAATAATCTATTCATCTGTTAACTGTGTGTATATGTGTAAGTATAATGAGTAATAATGTAATAACTTGGTTCTATTATTCTATTAATCTATTAAATCATTTGATTTCATATGGTATTTTTGAATGAGCGTAAATAGAGATTGGTTCGAACAGTGCTGAGAATCCTTTATTAAATGAGAGTGAAGAAGTTGAAGAACCAAAGAGGGGTATGTGTTTTAGCTCAAAGCATTCATTTTATGCCAAATATGCTAAACATGTTGGATTTTCCATAGCTTATAAGACTCAAGTTTGTGGCGATGATGCGGAATTAAGATATTTTGGGATTGAATGTTCTCGATCGGGAAAGAGAATCAAAAAATCAAAAGTAAACTCTCTAAAGCCATCTTTGTCTACAAAAATTGATTACAAAGCAAGGGTACGAGCAACCTTACAAAAGGATGGGAGATTTATGTTAACCACAGTTAACCTTGACCATAACCATGACTTGATTCCCACCGACTCACGTCATTTTACAATGAATAAGAAAATTCTTACTCCTGTGAAGAGAAGATTAGAAATTAATGATCAAGCAAGGATTGGGGTGTCTAGAAATTATCACTCAATGGTTGTTGAAGCTGGGGGTTATGAGTCATTAACATTTAATGAGCGAGATGCACGAAATTACATTGACAGAGCTAGAAAATTGAGGCTTGGAGAAGGAGATTCCGATGCACTTCAAAAATATTTTTTAAGGATGCATGCACAAAATTCGAGTTTCTATTACATGATTGATGTTGATACTGACTTTCGCATAAGAAACTTGTTTTAGGCGGACACAATGAGTCGGGCGGCTTACAAAGAATTTGGAGATGTTGTTTCATTTGACACAACTTACCTCACTAATAAATATGATATGCCATTTGCTCCGTTTGTAGGAGTTAACCACCGCAACCTATCGATTTTGCTTGGTTGTGGCTTGTTATCTAGTGAAGACACTGATACATTTGTTTGGCTATTCAAATCATGGTTAAATTGCATATCAGATCATCCCCCAAAAGCTATAATAACTTATCAATGTAAAGCTATGCAAAATGCGATAGAAATTGTCTTCCCCAATACTCGACATTGATGGGGTTTATGGCATATCATGAAGAAAATTTCGGAAAAATTGAAAGGGTATTCCCAATATGAATCCATGAAGACGGATTTGCAAAATGTAGTGTATGACACATTCACAAAAGATGAATTCGAGATGAAATAGAAAGAGATTATTGCAAAATTCAATCTTTATGAGAATCAATGGTTGGGGGTGTTATATGATGAGCGACATCGATGGGTTCCTGTCTATGTCAAAGATATTTTTTGGGTTGGCATGTCAACGACACAACGAAGTGAGAGTATGAATGCCTGTTTTGATGGATATGTCAACCCAAAGACTACATTAAAACAATTTGTTGAACAATATGACAATGCCTTGAGAAGTAAAGTAGAGAAAGAGAAGAAAGCTGACTTCAAGTCTCGGCACAAAGTCTTTGATTGCCTAATTGTGTATGGTTTTGAGAAGCAATTTCAGGATGCCTACACCAATGCAAAATTCAAAGAAGTTCAACAGAGATGAAGAGACTAGTTTATTGTCAGCCGTTTCTTGTCAAAGAAGAGGGTTCAATTTGTACATATTTTCTAAAGGAAGCTATTGTAGCTTTTGGAAAGATGAAACATGCGGACTTTGTTGTCTATTATAATTCGACCGAATTTGATATGCAATGTATGTGCCAGTTGTTTGAATTTAGGGGCATCATGTGTGATCACTCACTCGTTGTGCTCATTGCAAGATGCATAAATGAAGTCCCAAATAAATACATTCTACCACGATGGCAAAAAGATTTGGATAGAGGGTACACATGCATAAAAACCACATACATTGGCTTTGGGGATGATTTCAATGCAAAGGTGTATGAGAAGATGAACAAAAAATTGGTTGGCATTGTACAATTTGTTGGGAACCATGAACGGAAAATAAAACTTATCGACCATGGGTTGGATGAAATCAAGGCAAAAGTGACGAAAGATGATGAAGGTAGTGGGAATAACGTAGCACTTTCGACTAGTAATGTACCACCTATTACTAGTAATGTACCATCTTCCCCGATTGGCAGCATTAATAGAAAGGCAATTAGTCATACCAAGTTGCTTAGTCCTTTGGTTGCTTGGTGAAAATGTCGTCCAGTTACTAAAAGAAAGGTCGCCAAAGTAGATCAAATAGTGAATCGGTTGAAGGCAAGCAAAAGAAAACATAACAAAACAAAGGTAAATTGGTATTCATTACTCTCTATTCAACTCATATTTTATTGTAATCATGTCATACATTTAAGGCATTCATTAACTTTTATGAATATAGGGTACTAAGATGCTTGGAGGTGAAGGTGAAGGTCAATGTCAATCTCAACCTGAACGGAGTGTACCTAGAGAGCGTTATCCTTATATGGTTGGCATGGAAAATAGTATGTGTGTGCCGGTACGTATACATCATAGGAATTTACATTGAGCAATTTATGTTATTTTCCAATTTATTTTAACATTTCATTTTAATTAAATACGGACACATGGCCAATGCTATTGGAGGCACATCTCTCACCCCGGCAAGTGTGGACATTATGAGAAGACAAAGTTTCATAAATCCCCCAACTCAGATTTATGGAGTTGGCACATCGCTTACCCTGTCGGACTGTATTGAAGGCACACCGGGATTTATGAGAACTCAACAATCCATGACTGCTACGCATCAAATTTATGGAGCCGTACCATCTTCATTTGTTGACTTCAATGTACAAATGAACCACAATCACCGTGGCGGTAGTTTTCGTTAGTTGGAAACTTGTAATTGTAATGCCTTTTATGTGACTACACTTGGAGTTTATTTTGTTTTGGATAATTTATTTAATATATTTTTGGATTGTTCAGTTTCTTTATTCTTTGGTTGAGAACAAATTGATGTTGTTCCCTACTTTGTTGTTATAGTTAATGTTTCTAATTGATGTTATATTTGTGCTCTGTTTGTTACAAATTTGTTACAGATTTAATGTGTTCCAAAAAATCTGTGTCCAAAATGTGTTCCAAATCTGTTACAAATCTGTGTGAAAAATCTGTTACAAATCTGTTCAAAAATTATGTCTGCATATCATCTCACACCCAAATATGTGGAAAAATCATCTCTAAAAGTGTGTGAGAAAATCATGTCTTCGAATCTGTCTTGAAAAACCAGTGTGAAAAAAATATGTTCTCAAAACTCAGTGAAAAACCAGTGTTCAAAAAAGCTGTTGTCAAAAACCTGTCTGCAAAACTCTGTCTTCAAAACTATGTGAAAATAATTGCTTTCAAATCATCTTGGAAAACTGTGAAAAAAAATCTTCAAAAGCTGTGAAAAACCGGTGTTGAAAAATCATCTTCAAAAACTTGTGTGGAAAAATCGTGTTCAAAAACCGTGTGCAAAAATGTCTTAAAATCATCTTCAACAAACTCAGGTGAAAAATAGATAAATGTAATCTGTGTTGAAAATGTGTCCAAATCTGTCAACCTGTGTTCAAATACACAAGAATGTATGTTCAAATACACAAGAATGTATTTGAACAATCTGTGAAGCACTTGGGTTCAAATACACAAATCTGTAAAGAACCAAACAAACAGAATCTATATTCCAAATTAGTCCAAAATATGTCCAAATACGTAAAGAAATTCTGTTCATAATATGTGTTAACAAGCTGTCTAAATCTGTGAAGCACCTGTGTTTAAATAGATAAATACATAAACAGAATCTATGTTGAAAATCTGTCCAAATCTGTTAAGAATGTGTAAACAAATTTTATTCACAATCTGTCAACAACATTTGTTCAAAATCTGTCCAAATCTGTCAATAATCTATGTTCAACCAGAAAAACAGAATCTATGTTCCAAATCAATCCACAATCTGTTCAAAATCAGCCCAAAATCTGTCCAAAATCAGTCCAAATATGTTCATAATATGTGTTCAAACAAACAAATAAATAACTTTCAAGCTTCCAATCAAATAACAAACAATCCACATGATTACATATTCATACTTCTCAATCCATAATTGTAATATATCATAAATCTTCATACATATCATCTTCATAATTAATACAACACCAATTACATGTTCTAACTTGTATAAAAATTATTACATCTTCATAATTAATATAACACCAATTACAAGCAAGATGAAGATCCCATTAATACAACACGAATTTCTATTTATGTCTCTTTGCAATTTTTGCATCTGCGTGTTCTAAAATTGATGTTGTTCGCTTTGAAATTGAAGATGTTCGCCTATACTTTGAAGTTGTTCGGTGACAGTTGGTGTATTGTCCATTCGCACTTGCCCTTCCTCCCTACGTTGTGAATTTGTAGGCAAGCACCATGCAATAAACCCACTGCAATCAGGACAACAATAAAATAGCTTATTCTTGTTTCGTTCCGTCTCCGAAATTAGAATGATTGCTTTTTTCCGACATTGAGGACAATTTCTGTTACAATACGTCAATTGATCTGAGGTACTGCCGTTAACACTTGAAGTTGACATCTACAAAAATATGAAGCAAAATCTGAAGTTGACATTATCACTTTTAAATGTAACATCGATTGCTATATACTTAATTGTATAATTGTCACGACCCAAACCCGCCTATGGGTTTAGCACTGTGAATCGCCAGAATCCGAGATTATCAAGGCCCGCTGACAAAGAAACAAGAAAGCAGTCTGTGGGCATGGCGGAAGCCATTCCAGTAATAAAACGATGTCCAATGAGTTGTGACAACAGATGCAAAAAGACTTTTTATATATACAAACCTTCAATACAAAACAGTTATGCACAATATTTATAATCATTCAGTACAGGGACTTAATCCCTACTAAACAGTACAGCACAGTCTATACAGTAATATAAAACAGTGCAGAGACAGACGGGAAAATTAAAACACCCCTAAGCCTTAGCTTGGCAGGCTCGGAACCTCGCAGTGATGCACAGTGGTTGGCTTGACAAAACTAGATTTTACCCCGACGCTTCTAGCATTGGTCCGGTGCCTGTACACCTACATATGTATATATATATATAAGCAGTGAGCTAAAGCCCAGTGAATAACACAAAGCGTAAAGGGGTTTAGAATGAATGTCCTTACAATAGTGAAAACAGTTCGTTTTAATCAGTATTTCAGTTGTTCAGTACAGTAAACAGTCATATGTGGTACATCCATTAGCATAACAGTAAACAGTAGGTCTAAAAGACCAAACAGTAAATGATGGCCATCAATCAGTAAACAGTAGTGGTTCCAACGAGGGAACCGACAGAGATCTCTGTAACAGTAACAGTAACAGTAGGTGCTAAGGATGCCACAGTACAGTTCAGAATATAGGACATACATTCATTCAGTAAACAATATCAGTTCAGTAAATAGTTCAGCCAAGATTCAAGATAATTATTTTGAACATATCTTTACACAATTGTTACTCACAGAGTTCCGGGCTACAGTAAGCTAGAGCGTCCCCCCGGAATGCTAACCCTATACAATTAACAGATTGAACGCACACTAAGTTTCTCAGTTGGGAAAGATAATAACTTAATCCCTAAATTGCCTCGGTGTGTTCTACATCTATATCCTCATTAAGATGCCTTAAACTAGGCTTAAGAATGCCTAAGATGGGATGAGGATGCAAAGATGCACTTAGAAAACATTTTACAAAATTTGCTGAAAACAGGGGTCTCGCTCGAGCGTGGCTTTCTTCGCTCGAGCGAGCCCGCTTAAAACAGAGGGTCGCTCGACCGTGGACTTCCTCGCCGAGCGGTCTACAAAAATGCAAAAGTATTGGATGTTGGAAAACTCTCCGCCGATGCTCGCTCGACGCTTCGAGCGTGAAGACACGCCTTCGCCGAGCGTGGGTTTCTTCACTCGGCGCACACCCTACGCACAAGATTCTCGAGAGCTTGAAATTTACGCCGAGCCACCATTCATTCCGCCGCCGAGCGTAGCTCAGAGTAAATGGTGGTCGCTCGAGCGTAGAAGCCAAATTCTAGAATTTCCAGATTTGCCTCCCAAGCTCAAACCAAGCATTCCTAAGCTCAAAACTCGACCTCTTGGGCCAAAATTCTAGAAAACACAACTAAACTCAATATACAACAAGTTTCAAAGCTCAATTTGGGAATTTAAAGCCCAAGGGTGAGTCAATTAAATCCAAATTTCAAACCCATTTTCATGAACATGAAGAACATGCAAGCATGTATGAATTCAAATCATTTCAAAGCTTCAATTTGATGCTCTAGTGAGCCAATTGTTCCAAAAACAAGTTGAAAACATGGACCATTGCAAAATTATGAACATATATGTGAGGAATGATGAATTACAACCTCAAAACTTCAAATTAAAGGCATGCATGCATGAGCTAGGCTCCAATTTGACATATATGGACCAATTCAAGGCTCAAATCACTAAGGATACAAGAACTAGGCATTCACAAGCTTAAATACAACAATGAGAGGTTAAATTCCTTACCTAGAGCTTCAATTACACGGTAAGGAAGCTTAATTTGCAACTTATGTTCCAATTCTTTCAATTACCAAGCAATTTACAAGCAAAATTGAGATGAAATCAACTCCTCAAGTCTCTCTCTCTCTCTAAGGTCGGCAATGAGCAAGAAATGGTTGAGCAAATGTGTTATATGATCAAGTGAAGGCTCAAATGTGTGTGAGATAGTGGGCTATTAAGTGGTATTTTGGTAATTAAGCCTAATTTGGGAATTTTGTCAATATTTAATCTAATTTAATCATACCACATAAATTTTCAGATACTTACACCATAAAATCACATAAATTACAATGATCATACAACACTATTCGATTTCGGGTTCGGCCACCGATAAGGCCTTCAATTTGCAGTTTAAACACATATACACGAACAGATAATTAGACAATCAACAGATAGAAATACAATTCAAACAGATACAGTCAATCAATCAGTTTCAGATTCCAGTCGGTCAGTTCAATAGTTCAGTCAGTCATAATCAGTCTTAGTTTAGTAATAATCAGTATTAATCAGTGATCAGTGATGAGGGTTATTACAATCTCCCCTCCTTAAAAAGAGTTTAGTCCTCTAAACTCGAGTTACCTTCAGTCTGAAAGAAAACAGAATTCAGTGGAAACAGTTCAGAATATCTCTTAGCCATGTCATCTTCCCTTTCCCAAGTGGTATACACGCCACCATGGTTTTGCCAGTCGACTTTCACTACTGGATCTCTCGGTTTCTTGATCCGCTCATTTACAATCAGATAGGTCGTTCCTCGTAAGTGTAGTCGTCACTCAACATTACACGAGTAGGCTCAATCACATGGAATGGATCCCGAGATAATCTCTCAACATAGAAATGTGGAAGACGTTATGCATATGCTCAATTTCAAGAGGAAGTGTAACTTGATACGCCAATCGAATTGATTTTCTCAATAATCTCATACGGTCTGACATACCTTGGCGCTAACTTGCCTTTGACTCCAAAACGAGTCTAGCCTTTCATCGGTGTCACTTTCACAAACACATGATCACCTACTTCATATTCTCGGTCTCGCCTTCTGACATCTGCATAACTTTTCTGTCGGCTCTGTGCAGTTTTCAGTCTCTGCTATATCAGTTTCGCTTTCTCTGTCGTTTCATACACAATCTCGGGCCCAAGCAAAGGCCCATCTCCAACTTCTGCCCAGCAGATCGGAGATCTACATTTTCTGCCATATAATGCCTCGAAAGGTGCCATACCAATACTTGAATGAAAGCTATTATTGTAGGCGAATTCAGCCAAGGGCAAATGACTTTCCCAGTTTTCTTGAAAATCAAGGACACACATTCTCAATAAATCCTCCAAAGTCTGGATGGTCCTTTCTGACTATCCATCTGTCTGAGGATGATAGGCACTACTCAGTCTCAATTCAGTACCCAATGCAGTTTGTAGGCTTTGCCAAAACCTCGATGTGAACTTCGAATCCCTGTCAGAAACAATGGATACAAGCACTCCGTGCAGTCTAACAATTTCATCAATATAAATTACAGCCAACTTATCTGCATTATAAATTGTCTTGACAGATAAGAAGTGAGCAGATTTGGTCAGTCTATCAACAATAACCCAAATTGAATCCATACCTTTTCTAGAGCGAGGCAATCCAACGATAAAATCCATCGTGATATGCGCTCATTTCCACTCCGGTATGGGTAAGGATTGCAGTAAGCCTGCGGGTCACTGATGTTCCGCTTTGACTTGTTGGTAATGAAGACATTTTGACATAAAGTCGACAATTTCTTTCTTCATTCCCGGCCACCAAAAGTTCTGCTTCAAATCTTGGTACATTTTCGTATTTCCTGGGTGGATAGAAAATTTTGAATTGTGGCCCTCTTGCAGAACTCTTCTTTTCAGTTCAGTGTCATTCGGTACACAGTCTTTCTTGAAATTTCAATACATTACCTTTAAATTTGAACCCCGGTCTTGGTTTAGATTCTCTTTCTTCGATGATCTTCTTCAAGAAGTCATCCGTTTGCTGTTTCTCTTTAATTTCTTCAATCAATGTCGGTCGAGTAGAAATAACAGCTATTGTTCCACCTTGTTCTCTCAAAACACTTCAATTTCAGATTTTTCAAGGTCACAAAGCAACTCTTTCTGTCCAGTGAGCAAACAAGCTAAATTTGTAATCGAATTCGCTCGAGGCATCAAGAACGGTGTTGGCTTTTCCAGATGGTACAAAATCAGAGATCATAATCTTTAATCTTCTAACCATCTCCATTGTCTCATATTCAGTTCTTTTACGTGAAGAAGTACTTTAGGCTCTTGTGGTCAGTATATACTTCACATATTGCCCCATACAGATAGTGACGCCAGATTTTCAACGCAAACACTACTGCAACAAGTTCCAGATCATGGGTTGGGTAGTTCTTTTCATGTGGTCTCAGTTGTCGGGAAGCATAAGCAATAACCCTCCCATTCTGCATTAAAACACACCCCAAGCCCTTATGACAAGCATCACTAAATACAGTATAACCATTCATACCTGAAGGTAAGGTAAGAACAGGTGCAGTCACAAGTCGAGTTCTCAATTCTTGAAATGCTGATTCCCTTTGGTCAGTCCAGTCAAATGATGTCCCCTTCTGAGTTAACTGAGTCAACGGTAAGGCAATTTTGGAGAAATCTTTCACAAATCTTCTGTAATATCCAGCCAATCCCAAAAAGCTTCGGACTTCTGTCCCATTTGTTGGTCTAGGCCAGTTCACTACAGCTTCAATTTTTTGCGGATCAACAGAAATTCCATCTTTGCTAACAACATGCCCCAAAAACATAACATGATCAAGCCAAAACTCACATTTAGACAATTTAGCATACAGTTTCTGTTCTCTTAGGGTCTACAGGGCAAGTCTCAGATGATGTTCATGTTCTTCTATACTTTTGTAGTAAATCAATATGTCATCAATGAATACCACAATAAAATCATCAAGGTACGGTTTAAAGATTCTATTCATGAGGTCCATAAATGCTGCAGGTGCATTAGTAACTCCAAAAGGCATGACTAAAAATTCATAATGTCCATATCTCGTTCGAAAAGCAGTTTTGTTAATGCCTTCTTGTTTAACTTTCAGTTGGTGATATCCAGATCTGAGATCAATCTTAGAAAATACTTGAGCACCCTGTAACTGATCAAATAAGTCATCAATACGCGGTAATGGATATTTATTTTTCACAGTTACCTTGTTCAGTTCGCGGTAATCAATGCACAATCTTAGTGAGCCATCTTTCTTTTTCACAAACAAGACAGGTGCGTGTAGACAGGCCCGCCGGGGGGGGGGGACCTCGCTACAGCTCAGACTCGATTTTGTGTTACGGTTCTTAATCTTGAACCAAAGAGTCCAAATCCGGCAAATCATTTTGAGAAAACAGATTTTTGAAAGAAGTGCCAAACATGGACTGCTTTGCCAGATACAGAGTAGCCCCTAAATATTTTATTTTGAAAAATTTAGGAAACCCTGACTCGTTGCCTAAGGCCACGTGTCCGTCATCACCAAAGTTGCCTCGGCTCGGGAACTTGGGTACGATTGGGGAAGGTCACTTCGTGAGCACCCCCGCTCGCCCGATCAAAGATCGGCCTCTACTAACCATGATATCTAGTTTTGAAAACTTTGTATGCTCTTATTCCGGTTATTAGCCTAGATTTACTATGTGATGCGCACAGCATACAAGTATAGACTGGATCGCCTGAATTGGAACAAAACATTTCATGTTTGTTTTTTAAAATGGTTTGATGGTGCTACTCGCAAGTAGGCATAAAATGCAGATTTTGCCACCCTCGGTTGGGCTTAGAAAAGATGGTTTTGCCACTATCTAATGGGCTTAAAACAAACATTTGATGAATTGTTCCAATCCAAATAACCCAACCTCCACCCACAGACATTCAGGCAGTTATATCACATAAGCACATAGCCTCATGGTAAGCATGCTATTCATGGCAGTCACTCACATGCATGCAAGGATGCTAAAGCATAAAAACTCACCGAGTACTCCAAGCCAAAACAGAAACCAATTAGTAATCCATGCATGATCCTAAGTATACAGAAATGCCTAATGTAACACATGCAAAAATGCAACTATAGCAGGCTCGGCTATTCTAAACATGGCATATGAGATGCAACAGCTATCAAGTATTCAATTTGGAATTGAAATACAAATGCAGTTAGTATGATGCGCCAAGCCTGGTGCATGCAAGACAGATAAATGAATGCAAACATGCTATCATACTGTATGCTAATTGAAACATGCCCTAATCTAACCATCATAAGCAGGTAAATAAAAGGGAAGAAAGACGTGGGGTTGGAAGACATACATTACACTCATCCACACTTATTACAATTATGCCCTCGCACAGAGGGTCCAAATAAATAATACAGTCCCAAATGAATAGTACAGTCCAAATAATACAGATCCCTAATTAATTAACGAATTAACTAAGAAAACAATAAACTGGCATGCAAGTCAGGGACTGCCTTGATTCTTCTTCAGATGATGAATGATGCATGTCCGGGTTGCCTTTGCGCGGAAATCCATGACGATGCCCTGATTAGCCTCTGTTTTGCAATGGTTTTTGGAAAGCGCGCCAAGCCCCGGAAGACTGCTGATTCTTGATTTGCTGCAACAGAGAGCAGGAAAGGGGCATGGCAATGTATTTTCACAAATGTATGCATGCCTCAATCCTCGTGCCACCAATCACGCATCTCGATGCATGATGGCCGAGGAGTTGAATTGCACAATTTAATATGGAATGAATGCATATGAAGACACAACAAAGCCTAACTCCATCATGGATAATCCGGAGTCTCCATGACTGGGGAATCGAGACACATTCCGTCACTCGAAGTACGAAACGCCCCTCGTTTTCCGTGCTCAGGCTAACTCCTATCCCGAACACAATGCAATATGCATGACATGCATGAAATGCAACTAAGATACATCCTAACATGCAACATGCTATGAAATGGCATACACGATGCACGAGGTGACATGGCATACACAATGCACTAACATACAACCTAGCATACACAATGCTATGGAATGAAATGGCATACACAATGCGATATGAACTTACACTAACACAAGTGAACCTCAGCCACACTCACATAAGAGGCCATTGGATGAAAATGAGAGACTCGAAATGCATGCACACGTGCACGCAAATCGAGGATCGACCCTAAGGCACGAATGCCACTCTAACATGACATGGCAAAGTATGGAATATGGCATATTATCATGAAAATTTCAGAGGTAATAAGTGATGCAAAACAGCCCCAAAAGATGACAAAATGACACCCGATGCATGGAATAGGTCCCGAAACATGAAATTAAACATACCGAATGACCTATGACTATACAGTGCATACATTATTCGAACATGGGATGTGAAGAAAGAATCAAGACAGCCCAAAAATAAGCATATTTACAGTTTTAAGCAAGGCCAAACAGCGAACATAAATGGGGCTAAACTAGCATACAAAAACAGCCCCGAAAGCAAGATAATGAAGCAAGTGGCAGCTTCTGTCCCTAAACAGAGAAGGACCCTTCTACAATGTTGAAGAGGGGCCCAAAATATGATGTTTTACAGTTTATGACAAACCACAAAAACAAACACAAGTATGGCAAAATTCTCATGCAAGAAAGGGGCCAAAATGGAGACAAGGAAGCAACTGATGCGTGCTGGTCCCAAACAGGTGAGGGCCCTTCAATAGGGGCCCAAAATATGACCTTTTACAGTTTAGTACCAGACCCAAAACAGTATACAAGTATGCTCAAAATACCATGCAAAAATGAGGCCAAAAAGAGAGCTACAACACAAAGTATACAAAAAATGCCTCAAACAGGAAAAGACCCTTAATGAAACATGAAGAGGGGTCAAAATATGGCCATTTTCAGTTTGGGCCAAAGTCCAAAAACAGAAGCACAATAGGCTAATAAATCATGCAAAAATGGGGGCCAAGAGTGGATATCAAAGCAAGTGACACATGGAGGGTTCAAACAGTGATGAGCCCTTCTACAATGTTGAAGAATGACTCAAAATAAGCCTATTTATAGTTTACAATATGCCTCAAATTAGATTATACATAGGCCTAAAATGCTACACAAGAAATAGACATACAAGGGAGATAATGAAGCAAGTGCCACAAGGGAGCCTCAAACGGTGAGAGGCCCTCAAACAAACATGAAATAAAGCTCAAAATAATCCTATCTCTAGTTAGGGTCGGAGCCCCAATATGCAAGCACAAGGAGCTAGAATATAGACCAAGAAAAGAGCAAAAAGAGGAAAAATGAGACTCACCCTTGAAGACTAGTCTTTCATCAACTCTTGGTCCAAAATCTGAGCTTTCAACCTCTTCAAAAGAGTCCCAAAGTGCTGGAATGGAGGATGGAGGTCTTGTGCTATGAGTTGGTGTGTAAAAATGGTGTAAGAATCAAAGGGTTTTGATGGTTAGAATGTAGAGAGAGAGAGATTTAATGTAAGAGCTCCAAAAAAAATTTTCTAACCCCTAAAACACAGCTAGGGGGTCTGTTATATAGACACAAGAGGGTGGAAAAGAGGGGGAAAAATGGAGGGGAAATGAAATTCAAATTTCTCCCCAAAATGGCCATAAAGTGAGATACAAAGGCAAGTGGTAGCTTCTGGTTCCAAACGGCCGAGAGCCCTTCAACAAAGTTGAAGAGGGACTCAAAATAATACACTTTGTAGTTTACAACAAAGTCCGAAACAGCTCACAATTAAGCCTAAAATACCGTGCAAAAATAGGCCTAAAAGAGGGTTTAAACACAAAGTGTAAAAAGAGAGTTTCAAACAGAAAAAGGTCCTTAATAAAACATGAAAAGGACCTCAAAATATAACTATCTCAAGTTCGGGTCGGAGCCCAAAAATGCAGAATGAAGGTTGGGGCACAAAAACACGCAATTCGGGGCCCCGAAGTGGGTCAATGTTAGGCACCTAAGTGGTGTCCGACCACGGTTGGTCTCGGACCACAGTGTCCCTCAAAGGAGGAAATAAGGTGTGTGCCAAAACCGAGCAAACGGAGGTGGTTAAGCTGTCCAACCGAGGCACACGGCCGACTCAAAGACCGGAACTGCTCCAAACGGGAAAAATGGCCTACGACCACAAAACGTAGCCTACAGCCACTGAGAGATGGTGTACGAGACCTCTCCCTCCCTTCGGGAAGAGAAAATAGAGAAAACAGGGCCTGATTCACAAACCGAGGCAAAGCACAAAAGAGTCCGGAAGTCCGGAGGCAAGGCTCGCAATGGACCCGCAACCTCAGAACGAGCACAATATGCAATATCACCGAGCACTCAATCGGTGATGTCTGCATCTTAAGGTCGGTCAAAAATGGGGTGTCTCTGAGGCACCCACGGTGAAGTACTAGGCCTGATAAACTTCTTCTCTAACAGTTCTTGCAATTGTACTTTCAATTCCTTCAGTTTAGTCGGGGCCATTCTGTAGGGAGCTTTAGATATTGGCTGTGTACCCGGAATCACATCAACGGTGAACTCAATCTCCTTGTCAATCAAATCTCTTGGCAGATCATCTGGAAATACATCTAGGAATTCTCTGACTATAGGAATACAGTTCACATCAGTTTTAACACTATCATCAGTAGATACAGTCAGTACGGAACACAGATATCCTTTACACTATTTTCTAATCAATTTAATAGCTTTCACAGAAGAAATCAAATACGGAGGAGGTACTACTCTAACCCTATTAAACACAAATTCAGGCAAACCAGGTGGACGGAAAACAACTTGCTTTGTCATATAGTCAATGGTAGCATGATATTTTTGTAACCAGTCCATCTCCAATATTACATCAAAATGATCAATGTTCAGTGGCAGTAAATCAATAAACAAATGCATATCCCCAACAATGATTTCACATGCAGGGTACGTATAAGCACATGTCATGGATCCCCCAATAGGTGATGATACATCTAACAGATAATTCATGGGTTTTAAGGGTCTATTCAATTTCTGTGAAAAAGCATACGACACATAAGAATGTGTAGACCCCGAATCAATCAGTACATATGCATTTTGAGCACAAATAGAGAGGATACCTGACACAACGGTTTCAGTATTTTGCACGTCTCCCGATACTAGGGCGAACACTCGGCCCTGCCTCATAGGCTCTTTCTCGGTAGCTTTGGGGTTAGGTTTTGGTGCTACAGTTGATGCTGCTGCGCTTGGTGCAGCTTTACTACTGGCCTGCGGAGCAAATGGGCAGTCTTTAACCATGTGGCCCACCTTGCCATACCTGTAACAGGCTCCAGATATTTTATAACAAACCCCTTTATGCTTCCTGCCACACTCAAGACAAGATGGAATGAAACCACTCCCTTGGCTGGGGCTAGTTGTTGACCCCGTATTCTGTTTCTTATTTGATGGGTTATGCATGCCTTTCTTGAACTTGAAACCCTGCCTTTTACCACGCCATTCAGACGCTGGTGGTTCAGATTGTTTCACTGCTTCGATGTTAGACTCAGCCATCAATGCTAGGTCAAGAACACCTACATAAGTCGGTAACTTTAAAACACTTATTCTGTCGAGTATTGCAACATTAAGGCCGCCTTCAAATTTTCTGGCCTTCTTGTAGTCAGTGTCCACCATATGTGGTGCATATCTAGCAAGCTCGGTGAACTTTGTCTCATATTCAGCAACGGACATTGTGCCCTGTCTCAGTTATTCAAATTCAGTTACTTTTCTGTCCCTGACACACTGGGGAAAATACTTTTCAAAGAAGGACTCCTTAAACTGAGCCCAAGTCACTACAGTGTTGGTGTCACGGACCAGCATCCACCACCTTCTGGCCTCTTCTTGCAAGGTGAAGGTAGCTAACAATACTTTATTTGCCTCCGAACACGGAAACACCTCAAATAACTTCTCAGTCTTAAGTACCCAAGCTTCAGCTTTCAACGGTTCAAGGTCTCCCTGAAAGGATGGCGGTTTCATCTTGCTGAACTTATGAGTGAGAGCAATTATGTCCCCATCATTCGCATTCACATTTTGTACATTCACATTCTGTTTCGGTACAGCCGGAGGAGGAGGTGGGGGCTGTTGGTTCTGTTGTTGCTCCAATCTCGCAGTTATCAGTTCCATCATTCTTTCTATTCTTGCCATTCTTTCCATTCTTGCGTCAGTGGATGAGGACTCAGATTCATTTGCGTTATCCATTTTACTATAAGCAGTTATAACAATTATAAACAAAACAGCTTGCATACTTAAATAGTTTAACACATTAACACATATTCACCATGTTCACACACACTTTTCATGCGATGCCCTAATTGCTTTTCTAGGACACCCTATAGCTCATTTGGACACATATATGCGGTATAACTCGTGGTTAAGTATCACTGATACCACTCTGTCACGACCAAACCCGTCCTATGGGTTTAGCATCAGAATCGCCAAGAATCGAGATTACCAAGGCACCGCTGTGATAAAACAATAAAAGCAGTCTGAGGGCATGGCGCAAGCCATTCCAGTAATAAAACGATGTCCAACGAGTTGTGACAGTCTATATGCAAAAAGACTTTTCATATATACAAACCTTCAGTACAGAACAGTTATGCACAATATTTACAATCATTCAGTACAGGGACTTAATCCCTACTAAACAGTACAGCACAGTCTATACAGTAATACAAGACGGTGCAGAGACAGACGGGGAAATAAAAACACCCTTAAACCTTAGCTTGGCAAGCTCGAAACCTCGTAGTAATGCACAATGGTTGGCTTGACAAAACTGGAGTTTACCCCGACGCTTCTAGCATTGGTCCGGTGCCTGTACACCTACATATATATATATATATATATAAGCAGTAAGCTAAAACCCAGTGAATAACACAAAATGTAAAGGGGTTTAGAATGAATGTCCTTACCATAGTGAAAACAAATCGTTTTAATCAGTATTTCAATTGTTCAGTACAGTAAACAGTCATATGTGGTACATCCATTAACATAACAAGAAATGTGATGGTCTAAAAGACCAACAAGAAATGATGGCCATCAATCAAGAAATGATAGTGGTTCCACGAGAGAACCGATAGAGATCTCTATAACAGTAACAATAACAGTAGGTGCTAAGGATGCCACAGTACAGTTCAGAATATAGGACATACATTCATTCAGTAAACAATATCAGTTCAGTAAATAGTTCAGTTCAGTATTCAGAAGATAATCATTTTAAACACATCTTTACACAATTGTTACTCACAGAGTTCCGGGCTACAGTAAGCTAGAGCGTCCCCCCGGAATGCCAACCCTATACAATTAACAGATTGAACGCACACTAAGTTTCTCAGTTGGGAAAGATAATAACTTAATCCCTGAATTGCCTCGGTGTGTTCTACATCTATATCCTCATTAAGATGCCTTAAACTAGGCTTAAGAATGCCTAAGATGGGATGAGGATGCAAAGATGCACTTAGAAAACATTTTACAAAATTTGCTGAAAACAGGGGTCTCGCTCGAGCGTGGCTTTCTTCGCTCGAGCGAGCCTGCCAAAACAGTAGGGTCGCTCGACCGTGGACTTCCTCGCTCGAGCGGTCTACAAAAAATGCAAAAGTATTGGATGTTGGAAAACTCCGCTCGATGCTCGCTCGACGCTCGCTCGAGCGTAAGACACAGCTCTTCGCTCGAGCGTAGGTTTCTTCGCTCGAGCGTACGCCTACGCGCACCAAGATTTTGAGAGCTTGAAATTTACGCTCGAGCCACCATTTCGTCGCTCGAGCGTAGCTCAGAATAAATGGTGGTCGCTCGAGCGTAGAAGCCAAATTCTAGAATTTCCAAATTTGCCTCCCAAGCTCAAACCAAGCATTCCTAAACTCAAAACTCGACCTCCTGGGCCCAAATTCTAGAAAACACAACTAAACTCAATATACAACAAGTTTCAAAGCTCAATTTGGGAATTTAATGCCCAAGAGTGAGTCAATTAAATCCAAATTTCAAGCCCGTTTTCATGAACATGAAGAACATGCAAACATGTATGAATTCAAATCATTTCAAAGCTTCAATTTGATGCTCTAGTGAGCCAATTGTTCCAAAAACAAGTTGAAAATATGGTCCATTGCAAAATTATGAATATGCATGTGAGGAATGATGAATTACAACCTCAAAACTTCAAATTAAAGGCATGCATGCATGAGCTAGGCTCCAATTTGACATATATGGACCAATTCAAGGCTCAAATTACTAAGGACACAAGAACTAGGCATGCACAAGCTTAAACACAATAATGAGAGGTTAAATTCCTTACCTAGAGCTTCAATTACACGGTGAGGAAACTTAATTTGCAACTTATGTTCCAATTCCTTCAATTACCAAGCAATTTACAAGCAAAATTGAGATAAAATCAACTCCTCAAGTCTCTCTCTCTCTCTAAGGTCGGCAATGAGCAAGAAATGGCTGAGCAAATGTGTTATGTGATCAAGTGAAGGCTCAAATGTGTGTGAGATAGTGGGTCATTAAGTGATATTTTGGTAATTAAGCCTAATTTGGGCATTTTGTTAATATTTAATCTAATTTAATCATACCACATAAATTTTCAGATAATTACACCATAAAATCACATAAATTACAATGATCATACAACACTATTCGATTTCGAGTTCCGCCGCCGATAAGGCCTTCAATTTACAGTTTAAACACATATACACGAACATATAATTAGACAATCAACGGACAGAAATGCAATTCAAACAGACTGATCAATCAATCGGTTTGATTCCAATGGTCGATTCGAAGAGTTCATCAGTCATAATCAGTCTTAGTTTAGTAATAATCAGTATTAATCAGTGATCAGTGATGAGGGTTATTACAATAATCAAACTCATATATTGCTCATTGGGCTGGTATTTATATGCAAAAGAATCCAGTGAGTAAACAGGGTGGCAAAACCATTCATGTTTGTTGAAATCACTAGGTTCAATGTTTTGTGAAGTTATTGATACAAAAATGTGTCATCAGATGGTTTACATTCTCACAGCGAATGACTTATAATTTCTGTATATTTGCACCTATTTTGGTTTGTTAGTTCGTGATGAATTGGTCTTTCTCTGGTAGTTTCTGCCACAAAAGAGTACAACAGTTTTGACAGCTTTGAATTCTACTTCTACATATCTAATTCATATTATTCCTTATAGATAATTCAACTTTCAGTTGGGGACTAGGTGTTGGAATCATGTGTATGATGTCTCTTTGGAAAGGTGAAATCAAGAGGGTCAACACGGCAAAGGATGAGACTACAAAAGTTGTTCAAGAATTAAAAACTGATTTTTCTAGAAGAAAATCATCACGTAATCTACAAGTTTCAAGTTCTAAAACTGATATTAGTACAAGTCCATACAAAACTAGAGTCAAACATACTGAACCGATACCACTTGAAGTTGACATCTGCAAAAATATGAAGCGAAACAATTCTACTAGAATAAGATATAAAACTGAAATCATGCAACCAAATCTTCTTTTACCAACAAAGATGCTACTAGAATAACAAACTCTAATATTTTCATAAATCCAACCACAAATCTATTGATTTGAAATGCATATCTATCCGGTGGAGCCTAAGGCCATCTGCCAAATTGATCTTTGAAATATATTGATTTCTTTTTTGATTAATAAGATACATTGATTTCAAATCTTATATAACATACCATAGAAGGCTATATCATTAAACTTGAAAACCTTGAATCACCATGCATCATCAAAAATCTACATTTCAAAACCAAAACCCACCCTAATACCAAATATAGGTAGCATAGCCCAAGTTCCCTAAAGCAGTCCTACATTGATGTAACACCAAGCTTGAACTTGCACAAAAATATAGCAAGTCGAGCTTGGATATGGTTAGGTTAAACCAAACATGCTTGGTTTGAAGCTAAGCCTAAACAATATTCCACCTTTGACAAGCAAGTGAAGCCTTAACAGCCAAGTAAATTGTCACGACCCAAACCCGCCCCGAGAAGGTTGGCATCGTAACCGGCCAGTAATCTTAGATTACCACAGGCCTTCCCATACAAAACATAAATAATCGGGGCTCGCGAAAGCGAAAACACATAACAATAGTCCAAAGAGCTGTGCATAAATATGAACGTACATTTACATGCCCAAAATGTTAATTTACCCACTAACTTTACATAACATGTATCATGGTAAGATCATACATATAACGTACATCATAGGCTCACGCCACATATACAGTCAAAACGTAACTCATACGGCCTTCCAGGCCTAGCCCCAACTCGGAGGCACAAAAAAAACTCTGGTTAGGCTTCAAAACGGCGGCTCGACTCGGACTCCGCCTAGGCTTGGCTCCCTGAAGGCTCACCTATAAATACATAAATACAAACAATGAGCTAGAGCTCAGCAAGTAACAGTAACGTAAAGGGGTTAGTGAACGAGTTCCAATATTTCATAAATCCGTAATAAAACATTTATAATCATAATCAGTTATCATATAGAACATATGTAATGGCATACTCCATAGATCATAACATAGCATAACATGTGTCGACTAACGACTAGAGTAACCGGTCCCGGACACCGATTAATCACATACCGAGATCTCGTAAACTGGTCGTGGGCCTACATTTCCATGCCGTCCCCCATGACTCAAGCGCATGGGCCTGCACTTCTATGTCGTCCCCCACGACTTTAACTAACTATGGATGCCATGCTAGATTCGCAAACAGGACATTCGTTCACAGTTAACATTATCATTTCAAACATATCATATCATATCATTTGAAACATAATTCATAATAACATATCTTTACGAAAATGTTACTTACAGTGGGTTTCCAAAACCGGTTGCACGGTCTTCACCTTGTGACCTGCAATTAACATTATAATACATTTCTTATCATTCATCATCGTCAAATCACATAATTCATGCCATTTCTTTTCTTCATTATATTCTTTCATGTTCATTCTCTTTCATATTCATTTCACGTTCATTCTAATCTCTCTTTACTTTAATTCATGCTCATGAGATGCTAAAAGATGCAATTAACATGTTAAAATCATGTAAAACATCTCCCCAAACTTCCCAAACTTTTCCTGAAATTTCTGAAAAAAATAGCTCCCCGCTCGAGCGGCCAAACCCCCGCTCGAACGGACTGTGGACGAAGCAGAGATGCTGGATGCGTGAAATCCCCGCTCGAGCGGACTGTGAAAATTCTGGGTTTCCCGGTTGCAGATTCAAGCTTCAAACCGACATTCAACCCTCCCAATCTCATTTTCTGGGCATGCAACCTTGAAAATCACTATCTCTACTCATTATTCCTTAAGCAAAAATTCACATGCATTGTATATACAAGATCAACTTGAAACAAAATGGAGAAAACCATACACATGCACTTACAAGCTTCATTTCCTTACATCCATGGAGGTTCTACCTCAAACATGCCAAATAGTCATAAATGCATGCACCAATCACACATATCTTCTCTTCCATTCCTTTTACTTACCATGAACTATGGATGATCAACTTTAATTCACAACATTAGAAGAAGATCCTTACCTTTGAAGAAGATTAACTTGACTTCCCCTCTTTTTCCTCTTCTTCTCTTGGTCTCTCCCTCTCTCTCTCACGAATTCCCTTTCCTCTCTCTCTCTCTCAGATATCTCTTTTCTTTAGTTGAGTCAAATAAGGGTCTAAACCTCATCTATAGCCATATATACCTTTTAAATAGATTTTGTACCAAAAACTTGAGCCAAACAAGGCTTAGCGAATCAGACGAAATTCAGTCTTCAATTTATCGTCCCAAATGACTCTAAAAATTCCCGGTATTACATAGGCATGTTCAATTTCATTTTCTGAACCCATTACGATCATCAATTTCAGTCCCGAAGCCATAATTCCAACAGGTATTTTTCTAGTTCAAACAGATAATCTTCAAGTAAATCATATAATCACATAATTAATTTTCGATAATTACGTCATACGTGTTGGGGTCATTACATTCTTCCCACCTTAAGAAGTTTGGTCCTCCAAACTTTACTAAGCTCCATAGCATTCAATGCAAAGGTAATAACAAAGGTACATGTGTTCCATCATAATCGTAGTCAAGTTATTGCATGTCGCTTACATTCAATCGATTACCATAGTCACACATTCAATATTCTCCATCACATAGGTACTATTGCTAGCATCATAATAGATAATTAAAATTATACCTGTCTTCGCTTTGCCAGTATCTTGTGTCTTATCTGAAATTAAGGTGTAAACTCGTGCTTGTCTCAAGGTAGTCCCCTCGGGGGTAGCTGTTGTGGTTGTCTTCGGTGTCATTGTCGAGTGAACTCCACTAGCAATGGGTTTCTCATTTCTTGAATAGATTTGTGGGCAAACTTTGGCTATGTGTCCTTTCTGTCCGCATTTAAAACAAACTCCCGTTCCACGGCGACATATGCCCCAATGCTGCTTTCCACATTCTTTACAAGTAGGCACACCTCCCCTCGTATTATCATTGATGGTCAAGTTCGATTTATCATTCACGGGGCCCACTGATTCACCAACCATTTCTACTTTCTGTTTCTTAAACTTCTTACTTTCCCCTTCGATCATGGTAATTATTTTGGACATTTTCAAGCTAGCAATATTGGTTTCAACCATCAAGGCTCTGTCAAGCACATCAACATACTTTTCTAATTTCAATACATTCACCCGGTCAAGTACCTCAACATATAAATCACCCTCAAATTTCCTTGCCTTTTTGTACTCCGTATCAACCATATGAGGAGCATAACGGGCTAATTCAGTAAATTTCGCTTCATACTCCGCTACTGACATTGTGCCTTGCTTTAACTGTTCAAATTCAGATACTTTCCTATCTCGCATGCATTGTGGAAAATATTTTTCATAAAACATCTCTTTGAATCGATCCCATGTTAAGTCCCTATTTTGATCTCGAACAAGCATCCACCATCTTCTAGCTTCTTCTGTCCGAGTAAACGTTGCTAACAGAACTTTATACACATCAGTACACGGAAACACTTCAAAAATCTTTTCAGTTTCAAGTACCCATGCCTCCGCTTTTAATGGTTCAATTCCCCCTGCGAACTCTGGCGGTTTCAGTTTCTTGTATTTCTGTGTCAAAGTGATAACATCATCGTTATTAATCGGTTCCATTTGCACAGGTGGTGGTGGAGGAGGCGGAAATGGCTGTATCTGTGGTGGTTGGCCTTGCTCTAGTTGTTGTCTAACCAACCCAGTCAAAGCTTCTACCATTCCTTCCAACCGAGTCATTCTAGCATCAGAAGATTCAGTCTCATCTACATTCCTTGCATTGGTATTCTCCATTGGTCTATAGAACCCATAACAAATAGCACATTTCATTTTCCATATACTATTTCCTTTACTGTCTCATCACTACAGTGCTCATTTCCATAAACATACGCACATACACACACATGCACACGTTTTCTTGCTCAAAAATTCCAACCCTTTACAATGGAGGAGGATGGCTCCTTTTATAGACAAATGGAAGGCTTAAGGCTTACAAGAGAAGCTAAAGCAAGGGGCTTATCAAAGAAGCCAAGACAGCTGGTAGGCTTCTTGAGGAAGCCAAGACAAGGGGTCAAGGCTTCCTCAAGAAGCCATGAGCAAAGGGTGCACAAAAGAGGGGTCAAAGTGGTGCAAAGGGTGCAAAATAGCAATATATATGCACGTGGAGCTGGTTCTGTGCATCCCAGCTGGCACAGTATGCACCAGGCTTGGGAGGGTCAAAAGGGTCAGGTCGGCCAGAAAATTTGATCATCGGCCAAAATAAAGTGCCGGTCGGCACTATTTTCTGCCGATCGTCTAAATAGAGTGCCGATAGGTGATTCCTAGGTCAAAAAATGGCCGGTGGGTATGCAAATTGAAGCCCCGGAAGTTAGATTTCCAATGGCGCAAACCTTGCATCAAAATTCCTCCTCTGCAAAACGTTATGCCTTTTTCCGTGAAGCCGCGCAGACTCGATCCAACCGGGATGATACCCAGCTTTAATCAATCATATCTCCTCCATCCTGACTTGGCTCTAGGAGATTCTTGAGTACAAAGTGAAGCCCCGGAAGTCTTCTTTCCAACGATGGTGGCCTCATAGCTTAACTCCAAGTATGCAATTGGATAAGCCTGATTCAGCGAGGGCCGCTTGACTTTCTTCTACCCGGATTCATGGCGAACTTCTTCTCCAACCTATTTTCTCCCCTCCTCTCCTCTTTTCTTTAACTGCAAACCCCTAAACAAAGTGTTTTGAAGGGTTTGCCTCTCTCCTTGCCGAAGGAATTGTATCTTTGGCCTGCACATGTCTCAACACCGAGCAAACCATCAGTAATGCCCAAGTCTTGAGGGCGGTCAAAAATGGGGTGTCTACAGTTGCCCCTCTTTGACAGAACTCGAAAGTCATGACAATGACGGGAGTGAGTGTCAAAGCCCAGAGACGACCCATTTTTGACAAGGCCGAAGACTTGGACAGACAAACAAAATATAGATAGATAAATGGTTGTGCCCGCAGGCTGCCTACGTATCCCTTTGCAAGGATTCAAACCAGCGTAGTTCAGGGGCAAGATGCAAAGTGATGCACAATGCAAGTGCATAACTTATGATCATGCAAAGAGAGCTGTGATGAAGCAATTATGCAAAATAAATGCAACATTTTAAGCGAATGCTATGCAAGTAAGTAAACATGAACCAAACTACATCTCATGTAGAAAGGATGTAAGAAAATTATGCAATTCTCACGGCGTCTTGCGCGGAGAAGGCTAAAAACGACTACCGAGAATACCCGGAGTCTCAAGCACAAAATCTCTCAGCGTATCGTACACAGGAGAGGAAAGAGTAACATTTCTCAGCGTAGTACACGTGAGAGAAGAAAGATAAAATTTCTCAGCGTAGTACACGCAAGAGAAGAAGGATAAAATTTCTCAACGTAGTACACGCAAGAGAAGAAGGATAAAATTTCTCAGCGTAGTACACGCAAGAGAAGAAGGATAAAATTTCTCAGCGTAGTACACGCAAGAGAAGAAGGATAGGCAAAGAGAAACCTCATCAGCGTAGTACACGCGACAGAGGAAAGAGGAAAGCAAAAAGAAAAGCCTCTCAGCGTAGTACACACGAGAAAGGAAAGAGAAAAGCCTCTTAGCGTAGTACACGCGAGAGAGGAAAGAGAAAAGCCTCTCAGCGTAGTACACGCGAGAGAGGAAAGAGGAAAGCAAAAAGAAACCTCTCAGCGTAGTACACGCGAGAGAGGAAAGGGAAAAAGCGAAAAGAAACCTCTCAGCGTAGTACACGCGAGAGAGGAAAGAGGGAAGCAAGAAGAAACCTCTCAGCGTAGTACACGCGAGAGAGGAAAGAGAAAGCAAAAAAGAAACCTCTCAGCGTAGTACACGCGAGAGAGGAAAGAGGGAAGCAAGTAAAAAGGCGCACAATCAATGTAGGCGAAACATGCATGACAACGCAAGTGAAATGAGTGCATAACAATGCAATTGGGATGTGCATCACGATGCAAATGAAGTGGGTGCATAACAATACAACTGGAACATGCAGCATAATGCAAGTGGGACGAGTGTGTGTACACATTCTGTGCACAATAATCAATGCATATTCGATGCAATCTCAACAGTGTGTTTGAAATAAAATGTCAAATAAGGAAATACACGCCTTAACGAGACCAATTCAAACGCAACCTCCGATTTACCTCTCGGAGGAGTCACAATAGATTCCGAAAGGATACGACTCGTGCATGCAAACTGACAATGAGCTACGCATCGGAGACATGGGTTGATACTTCCGCAGAAACATTTTGAACTTGAGGTAGAGGCACACCCATACTTCGGAGCATTGACAAAGGCTTGAAGGGGTACATCCCACGGAATTTGCTGGAGGTGAAGCACACTCAGATGCTTCGATTTTCCCTCTTTTCTTTTGCTTTGCAGTCTGGAACCTATATAGCTTCAGATAGATCCTGATTTTACTATTCTCACACGACCTGGGTTGAACCCTGCAGTTTTTGAAAGAACAAATTCCTTTTTGCACAAATGTGGAGAATGGCACAGCACTCTGAGCACACAACAAATCATTTTTGAAATTGAGAAAATGAGTTCTCGATCGGATATTGAGCCTACAACTGAACACAGCAAAGACGACCCAACAACGGAAAATAAAGGTAAACAACCTAAACACATCTATTGACATTTGAAACGACTCAAAACAAGACTCGAGACAAACAAAACACAACGAAAGACTCAAATGCGCACAGGGAGCCTGTTTCACCGGGTATTATTCCCACCATTTCTTATTTGTGATTCTCACATCACTTGGCACTCAATCTCTAGTTTTCAAATGTTCTTTTCTCACTTTTTCTCTCAACGCACATCTCTCTATTCTTCAATCTCTCATTTTTTTATCCCTCCCCTGGGTGGTTGGTGGGTAGACAAAAAGTTGCGGGCTCTTGCCCCTAGCATTCTGCTAGATTCTTTCTGCACACAGCAGTGAACTTTCCCATAGAGGGGTTGCGCCACAACTGGGTGTGTAGCAAATCAGCATCTAACATCGGTTGATGATGCCCCGCTGGGGAGTTTGGACGTGGTTAGATCTGTCCAGATGAGGAAGTGGAACATCTCGCCCCATTCCAATTTATGCTTCGCGCATGGCTTGATACCTCACTGCTTGGAGGACGAGAGAGCTTTCGGCCCTTTTTGCTAACTTCAGTTGTGCCCTCTTCTGGCAGGTAGAGTGCCTTTCTTAGCAAGTATGTTGAAAATGGGGAAAGACAGAAGCCCGACTCAACTGTGCCCCTAGTTCATCATTTCGACCATTTTTGTTTTAAAACAATTTTGACCAACATGAAAGTTAGATTAACATGCTTATTCGATTTTGATTTGAAATCATGCAAGTCGTTGTAAGCTTTGAAAATTTTCCTTTTTGGGTCCAAGAAAATGGTCCATTTTGGGAAAATGGAATGATTTTTGAGAGAATAGTCAACCTCAAGAAAATTCTCAAAAAGCTGTTTTTTGCAAACGGCCACCGCTCAACAAGCAGGGAACCGACTCTTTGAGATGCATAACCTCTGACTCATAGCAATGGAAAATTGCCCCTTGTCTGAAGGACACTGCATGGCAACGGAAAGTTGCCCCTTGTTTGAAATGACACCGCAGTGCATTGAATGGCAACGGAAAGTTGCCCCTTGTCTAAATGGCACCGCAGCGTATTGAAATCAATCCTTCAGAGCGACGATCACAACCGAACTCTCGGATACAGAGAAGGCAAAGATGATCAAAAGCATTTCATGGACACAACTGAATTTGAAGTGTTTTAGGGCTGGACTTCATAATGAAGTTGCCTACGTATCCCAAAGATGGGAATCAAGCCTTACGTAGTTCGGGGTTAAGGTACACTCAGGTATTTAACCTCTCCTTTTTAGGCTCTAACTTTTGCCAAGGCGCCTATTGCAGGTTTTCGACCTTGCGAGCTTTGTTCTTCTTTCTTTTCTTTTTTCCTATTCTTTTCTTTCCTTTTTCTTCTTCTTCTTTTTTTTTTTTTGCATTTTTCTTTTCTTTTCTTTTTGCATTTTTGTATCTTTGAATTTTTTTTCTCTTCTTTTTTTCCATTCTTTTCTTTGCTCTAACTTTTGCCTGGGTCGCCCTTTCGAGTTTTCGGCCCAGCGAGTCTCTCAAAGGGTAAAAGTGTAACAAGTCCATGCCAAATGGTTTTGAGATTGAAGCCCTCTGTATCCAGGAGAATGGCTGATGTTTGCTGACGTTGTAGGAGTTCATCCAATAGGGGCCGAATTTGCCCCTAGTGTTGTGGATAGGAACTTGGTGACTCATCTTTGACTCTTCGAGCGCATCTGACATCTTTGCCCCTAGTTTGAGGGTGGGGCTTCTGATCTAGCTTCCCAAGCCTCTCTTGACGACATCTGATCTTCTTGATTTGATTTTCTTGCCTCTTGTTCGAGGGCTAACTTTGAATTTGGTCTCACAGGCCTCACGTTGTAGTTAACCGTTGAACATTCTGAGTTTGAGTCCAAGGTTCGAAAATGAGGGGTCGAGTCTCGAGGCTGAGAGCGATCCTAGGCTGCACAATCTCAAGAGCGATTCCATACATGTCTTCGCAGGACCGCGCAAAATATTTTTTTAAGTTTTTAAGAAAGCGACAAATCGCTCGCGCTGAAGACAATGTAGGACCAATCTGGATCCAAGCTTGGGTCCTTTCCAGTACTCACACTAACAAGCATGATTTCATTCATTAAGGGCTTAGCATGCCTCACTTTCTCTCAGTTTGATCAAAGTTTTGCAAATCCCGAGGAATTCCTTCCTCTTTGTTTTCATCGCAGTGTTCAAAAGGTTTCGGAAAAGACTTAGGTCAATACAACGATTTAAAAGCACAGAAAAGACATAGCTTCTAGTCAAATACTGCCATTTCATTTAGAAATTCTGGCACAACTAGCACACGGCAGAAGCAAACACAAGGGTGTGAAAATCACTGCTGTTCCATTCAAAATCTGTTGGCATAACTGACTCCCTGGCAGAAACAGACTCAAAAGGAAGCAAAAAGACAAACACAAAACAAGCAAGTGATGTCTGAGGTAACACCCCCGAAATCACCCGACTCCTACACAACAGGACTGACCCGATACAACAAGACAGACCCAACTGACTTAGTATGAAAGGACTGACTCAATACAAAAAGACAAGACTGACCCAATACCCAAGTCAGAAAGCAAAATTAACAGCATTTGTACATTTGCTCAAAATAGTGCATGCCGTCCACCACATCTGAAGTAAACTGAACGCCGCCCGCAGGTGGTCCAACCTCTAATCACATCACATTATCTCCCACAAGTTCACTGATCAAGTGCCGATAGACTTTGTAGGACCTGGTGCGAGGATGACCCCATTGTCGATCAGATTTTGTATCTCATGGCGAAGACGAAAACACATGTCAGTGTCATGGCCAGCTTGCTGATGGAAGGCACAGTAATCAGCTGGGTTATGTGAGGGAGGGGGTTTCTTTGGTAACGGTTGTGGCTCCAGTGGCTTCAGATACCCCTTTCTAATCAGGACCCTCAAGGCCGCTGATAGAGACATGTACAGCGGGGTGAACACCCTCTGGCCCCGAGGTAGATAGTCCGAAGTTCGGGGGTTTGAAGAAGATGCGCCAACAAAGGGGTCGACAGGTGCTGGCCGGGTTTGCTGGTATTTTCTGGGAGTAGGGTTAGAGCTGAAAGGAACATTCCTAGCAAGACGGCCCTTTTCCCGGCCTACCCCTCGATTCAAACTGCTCTCACTCTGAACGGCAAAAGTGCCATCCACGATCGTTGCAACGACTGCTAGTACTTGTTGTTTGTTCAGTCCTTGACTTCAAGCCTCAATTTCATCGAAGATGTTCATGGGGACTAATGCTTGCCCCTGCCTTGTTCTTATCACTGGCCTCCACTTTGCTAAAAGATTGGCCTTCTTTCGACGCAACCCGTCCCAAGGTTGGGGAGCCTTTAGACATGAACTCCCTGGTATGTGATGTGGTTGATGACGGAGCCAAAAATCCAAAGGTTAGATCTGCCACAGTTCTCTGAAGATCTTCGATCATCCTCGTCAGCTCAGAAGTAGTGGGCTCCTGTGTTTGAGACGATTGGGATTCAGGTGCATCTATCATGCACAAGTCCGTGCTTTCTGGAATGAACACCGCAGGCTTATGCAGATGGGCTGGGGTGATGTATACACTGGGGTCGTAAGGGACGGCCAATGTGTGGATTAGATTGAGATGTGGATGAGGTATTTTGTCATTGGGGTCTGAAGGTGGAGCTATCGTTTGGTTGTCAATGAGATTTTGGATCTCATGATGAAGGCGGTAGCAACGGTCGGTGCCATGACCGCGCTGCTGATGGTACATACAGTACTTGGAAGGGTTGTGTTTGGCTGGGAGTGGGTTTGGAAGGGGTTGGGGTTCTAGGAGTTCTAGGTGCCCTTCTTCTCGCAGCTTTTTCAAAGCTTGAGAAGACTCATGTAAAGAGGATGGAATTTTCGGGCTTGGGGCTGAGTTGAAGTGGTTGGTTTTTGGCCATTGAGGGAGGTGGTGATAGTGCCTACTTCTGAGCATTTCACAGCTGTGCTACCATCAATAGTAGCATTGGGACTGCGAGCAACATTCCTCTTCAAAGGCTCATTATCTTCTGCAAAGATCCCTTGTTTGATGGCATCCTCGATTTGAACCCCCATTTCATGAAGGGCTGGAAAGGTAAACAGAGGTAGAACGACCATCTTTTGCAGCAACTTGCCATGCAGATTCCAAACAATCATCCTGATTTGATCTTTGTCAGAAGGTTTTGTAGTCATCATTGAGGCCTTTGGTCTCCATCTCGTCACGAACTCTGAGAAACCCTCCTTTGGCCCTTGGTGGGTGACTTCAAGATCGCGAGTGGTGACCTCAATCTGTGTGTTATAGGAGTATTGATCACTGAAGGCCTCAGCCATCTCTTCCCAGTTTTGTTTCACAAAGTTCTCTAATTTCGTATACCAGATTGCGGCTATCCCAGACAGGGTTCGGCCGAATAGTGACAATTTCTGGGCTGTGGTCAAACCCATTGGTCTCAGAATATCAGAAAACAGGTAGAGGTGCACCATTGGGTCTCCAGAGCCATCGAATCGATCAATATGTGGCATCTTGAACTGATCCGGTAATGTCACCATTGAGTCGGTATAACCATCCTCTATATCAGAATAGAGGGCCCCGAGACTTTTTAAAAATTTCTCAAGCTTGCTCACTTTCAACGCCGGGGTTCGCCTTGAACTCAAAAGGAGTCTGGCAGTTGATGGGTGTTTTAGATAGTCGGTAGAACCGGGGGCGGAGCCGGCCCCGTTGGAATGTCCGTATCTGCCTGGACATCTGGTGTTTCCCCGGGTGTCTGAACCCCTGGTAGTGGAGGAACTCGTTGTGAAGCAGACGCTCCGGTTTGCTGCTCTAGCCTAGCAATTGTCTCTGCCTGTTGGGCTATGACCACAGCTTGTTGCTTGGCGAATTCTGATTGATGGACAGCGTCTTGCTGCATGGCTTTCATACTATCCTGGAGTTGGTGCACCATCTCTTCCAGACTCAACATATTGTCCTGGTCTAACTTAGCAACCGGTATATCTGTTTCTGTAGTAGCCTCGGAAATCTCAATCCGACTGCCTAAAGATCACTGATCTAGTAGCTGTTGTACTGGTGGTCTATGTCTGACTAGCCTTCTCTGGCCCCGACACTTTGAATCGAGTCTCGACCGACAAAGTCTATCAAGACAAATCCATTGTACCGGAGGGATAGTGGAGCCGTCTGAAGCTATAGTTCCAGGACTACCCTAGCAAAGAGAAAAGCAGAAAGATCTCAAATTTCAACTTCACTAGAATAGATACGAGCAAAGTCAACGATCAGATTCTATTATCGATCATCGTTCCCAAATCATCGCCCAAATCAATTTGATACTGCAGATATAATCGATTCTCAAAAATACTATCTTGGTGCCCGCAGTCGGATATCAAAACTCAAACCGATATATGCATTCCTCAGAGATACACTCTAAAAGCACATAACATGTAAAAGAGAGCCAATACACCCCTATGTTGGGGTAGGGTTTCCCTGTCCTATTTTGTCAGGAGCTAGGGTTTCACTACGCACGCAGCGGTTTCAAACAACCTATATCGGGTAAGTAACCTGTCCTAGTTTGGGATGGTCACTATGGATTCCGAATATGCACTAGGTCGAATGGTCGAAAAGGGTGCCCCGGTAAAACTGGGTTTGTGTTCTACATCTTGGCAGAGTTCGCAACTGGCCAAATTTTATGGTCATGCCTTGACAAGACAAGCCTCCTAAGAACTCAGAATAGCAGATGGCCAACACGGTGTCCTAGGCGCACCAATGCACATGCAATGCAAAGAGACACATAAGTGTAGTCAAAACAGGATATCACGAGTTCGAGTCAAGCTCTCTAAACTCAGCCAGAAGCGTCGCCGCCTTGGGCCTCGCTACAGTTCGGACTCCCCTTTTTGTGTTGTGGTTCTAAATCTTGAACCAAAGAGTCCAACTCCGGCAAATCGTTTTGAAAACAGATTTTTTTGAAAGAAGTGCCAAACATGGACTGCTTTGCCAGATACAGAGTCGCCACCTAAATGTTTTTTTATGGGAAATTTAGGAAAACCTGACTCGGTGCCAAAGGCCACGTGTCCGTCATCACCAAAGTTGTCTTGGCTCGGGAGCTTGGGTACGATCGGGGAAGGTCAGCTATGAGCACCCCCTTTAGTCCGGTCTGAAGACCGGCCTCTACTAACCGTGATATCCTATTTTGAAAACCTTATATGTTCTTATTCCGGTTGTTAGCCTAGAATTACTACGTTATGCGCACAGCAAACAAGTATAGACCAAATCGCCTAAGTTGGAACAAAACATTTTATGTTTATTTTAAAAATAGTTTGCTACTCGCAAGTAGGCTAAAATGCAGGTTTTGCCACCCTCAAGTGGGCTTAACACTCACAGTTTTAATGCATTGTCCCAATTTAGGTAATTCAACCTCCATCCACAGGCATTCAAGCAGTTATATCACATAAGCAGCTAGCCTCATGGTAATCATGTTATTATGGCAACACTCACACACATGTAAGGATGCTAAAACATAAAAAGCTTACCTAGTACTCCAAGCCAAAACAGAAACTAGTTAATAATCATATGCATGATCCTAGTTCATGTTAAGTAGCTAATGCAACACATGCAAAGAATGTAATCTAGACAGGCTCGGCTATCCTAAACATGGCATATGGAATGCTACAAATAGCATGTATTCAATTTGGAAATCGAAAAAAACAATGCAGTTTGTATGATGTACCGAGCCCGATGCATGTCAACAAATGCATGGATGCACGCATGCATTGCATAAGGTATGCTAAAATAAATATGCCCTAATCTACCATCATAAGGTGTAAATAAAAGGAAGAAAGAAGTGGGGTTGGAAGGCATACACACACTCACCCACACTTATTACAAATTCGCCCTCACTCGGAGGGACCGAAATAATAATACAGTCCAAGAAAAATAAACGAATAAATTATTACAAGACCTCTAATCTAATTAAATTAAATGCAAAGAAGAGATGGCCACAGCCTCCGCCTCGGGATATGCGAATGATGCATGCTCGAATCCGCCTTGCCCGGAAAGTCCGCGCCATGCCACTGTTGCCTCTGTTTTTACTGCCCTGTCTCTCCAAAAATTGCCAAAGTCCTGGGACATGCTCCTTGCACACTGTAGATCATCATCGGCTGAATAGAATGCCCACCGGCCGTGTACAATAGTCACCGGCTGTCAATGATGTTATCGGCCACCTATATAGTGCCGGTCGGCACTCTATACTGCCGATCGGCACAAAATTCCTGCAGGAGACAGTTTTGACAGCAACAAGGCCAGACAGTGTATGGCATGGAATTTCAAGGCAGTGTATGCATGGACACACTCCCTATCATGCAATGGACTCAAGGGAGCATGGCCCTCGACCCCCGGGCCATCAATTGTGCATTTCGATGCATGATGGCCTAAGAGGCCAAGTTTGCAATTCAATGTCAAATGAAACGCACACAAAGCATACAAGGGACCCAACCTCAATCATGGTTGATCAAGAGGCAAGGCAATGCACAACAATGCACATGCAACCTAAGCAAGCAAGCTAACATGCAATGCAACTACATGGCATACACAACGCTAACAACATAACATGCACAACGCGTTGGGAACATGGCATACACAATGCAACATGGGCTTAAACTAACATGGGTAGCTCGCAAGCATGCCAAAACCAGCGGCCATAATCATGGAGATGAAGGCACGAAATGCACACACACATACATGCAATCATGGTCCAACACCTTGAACATAAACAAGGCAACTCTTAAGTACACTTAAAGAGGCTAAGTATGGACATATAGCATGCAACATAAGCTCTGAAATCATGTTATAGGAGGGTCTAAACCAACTAAATAAATCAACAAAGCATGTGACAATGCTCACATATTCACATACTCGAAGCATACAAACCACAAAATGCAAAGAGGCTATATAATGCATGCTAGGGTCGACTCAAACAGCTTAAGACAGACCTAAAACATGGCAAAATAAGTACAAAAGCTTCACAAATATAAGCCTAAAACATGCTCGAACAAAGGCTAACAACCTAAGGCATATTAAGGCAATTACAAGGCAATACATGGTAGGTATGCTAAGCATGCACCAAACTGAAAAATACCCTTCTACAACACTGATAAGGGACCAAAAATATGACTACTCACAGTAGATGAAAAGCCCCAAATCAATATACAAACATGCTCAAAATGCAATGCAAGCTTAAGGCCCACAAAGGGGTATAACATGAAGTACCAAAAGGGTGCACCAAACAGTCGAAGACCCTTCATGGGACATGTAGAGGGGGTCAAAATAAGACACTTTTCAGGCCTGTAAAAGGCCCAAAAACAGAATCATGGTAGGCTAAAGAAACATGCAAAATTACGGTAAATAGAAGAAATTATGAAGCAAGTGCAAGATAGGGGTCCCAAACATGGTTGAGCCCTTCTTCAATGTTGAAGAAGGGCTCAAAATGAGCCTACTTACAGTTTAAATTATACTCAAAAACAGATCACATATAGACTAGAAATTTCATGCAAGAATGTAGCACATCAAGGAGTATTGAAGCAAGTGCACTATGGAGGGCTCAAACAGGGTTGTGCCCTTAAACAAACATGAAGAATGTCTCAAAGAGTGCCCCTTTCAGTTAGTGTCGAGCCCAAAACAACAGTAAGCAAATCGGGTAGAAAAATGTGACAAGAATGTGCTACAAAAGAGGGAAAATGATCTCACCCTTGAAGACTACCCTTTTGGTTGCTTCTTGGCTTGAGTTGCAGCACCTTTGGCCTCTGAAAAACTTCTCCAAGCTGCTGTGATGGAATAGTGGTGGTGGTGCTATGGGTTGGTGAAGGAATGGCCCAAGAACAAGAGTGTTTGGAGGTTGAATGAGAGAGATATAGTGAGAGATGGAGGGATATATGGTTGTAGATATATATGTTAGATATATATATCTATTCTCTGGTTTTCTTGCTCAAAAATTCCAACCCTTTACAATGGAGGAGGATGGCTCCTTTTATAGACAAATGGAAGGCTTAAGGCTTACAAGAGAAGCTAAAGCAAGGGGCTTATCAAAGAAGCCATGAGCAAATGGTGCACAAAAGAGGGGTCAAAGTGGTGCAAAGGGTGCAAAATAGCAATATATATGCACGTGGAGCTGGTTTTGTGCATCCCAGCTGGCACAGCTGGTATGCACCAGGCTTGGGAGGGTCAAAAGGGTCAGGTCGGCCAGAAAATTTGATCATCGCCCAAAATAAAGTGCCGGTCGGCACTATTTTCTACCGACCGTCTAAATAGAGTGCCGATAGGTGATTCCTAGGTCAAAAAATGGCCGGTGGGTATGCAAATTGAATCCCCGAAAGTTAGATTTCCAATGGCGCAAACCTTGCATCAAAATTCCTCCTCTGCAAAAAGTTATGTCCTTTTCCGTGAAGCTTGCAGACTCGATCCAACCGGATGATACCACTTTAATCAATCATATCTCCTCCATCCTGACTTGGCTCTAGGAGATTCTTGAGTACAAAGTGAAGCCCCGGAAGTCTTCTTTCCAACGATGGTGGCCTCATAGCTTAACTCCAAGTATGCAATTGGATAAGCCTGATTCAGCGAGGGCCGCTTGACTTTCTTCTACCCGGATTCATGGCGAACTTCTTCTCCAACCTATTTTCTCCCCTCCTCTCCTCTTTTCTTTAACTCCAAACCCCTAAACAAAGTGTTTTGAAGGGTTTGCCTCTCTCTGCGTCAAGGAATTGTATCTTTGGCCTGCACATGTCTCAACACCGAGCAAACCATCAGTAATGCCCAAGTCTTGAGGGCGGTCAAAAATGGGGTGTGTACAAGCGTCCACCACTACAAAGGAAAATACTGGATGGGTGATTTTCCTGCTCGAGCGGCAAAACCCCCGCTCGAGCGTAGAAGCAACAACAAAGTCCCCGCTCGACCGCCAAAAGCTCAGCTCGAGCGGACCGACCAAAATCTGGGCAACTAGTTTTGGTTTCTAAGTTCAACCAACCTGTTTCAAATCTGCCCAACACAACCCAATATTCAAATACAAGGAGTAAATGATGTAAACAAGATATACGCAACAACCAACTCCACGGAACCGAATCCGGATACGATAACTAAAGAAAATGAAAACCCATATCGCTATAATCTGTCTTCAACAAATTAGGGCATATATATATATATATAGAGGGAGAGAGAAATTATTTCACTGACTTGTGCACACAGATCTGTCGAGAAAACACGGAGAGTCGAGAGAAGCGAGTCGACGGAGAGAGACTCGGTCGTCGTCGGTCATCAGAAGCTGCGCTCATCGAGTCGCCAGGGTTGTAAAAGCTGCGTTCAACCTCGATCGTTCTTTGGGTTGAAACCCACCTCATCTCACTGTCAGTCACCAGTGTTGTTGCGCCGCTGCTGGGAGAGAGGAGGAGAGGCACAACACAAGATCGTTGTTGGGGGTGAAGACCCACCACACTCATCCGGTCATGTCATATTAGTAGCTACGCTCGTCGGGGAGGTCGCCAAGGAGAGGCACAACAGAGAAGAGAATGAAGAATAGAGAAAATCTTCAAATGTATTGTGTGTTGAAAATGAATTTGAAATTTGAAATGAATAAGAAAGAGGGAGAAATGGGCGAGTTTGCATCCGTTTTCCACATAGGCAGCCACGTCATTAGTGCTAATTTAGTGGTGAACGTTTAGAGGTCGAGAGCATGTTTCAAAAAGATAAGTGTTTAGTAAAACAATTTTTCTTTTTCTTTTTTCGAAAGTTTAGGTTGGTTTTTTTTTTGTTTTTTTCTTTTCGTCTTTAATGAATTGTTTTTAATTTTTAATTTCAATATTTTTTAGATCCTTCTAATCTAAAGAACTTGAAAAGTTTATAAAATTTCACTAAAGATAGACAAAAACATAAAAATAAGCAGTCATTTTTTTTTTTGTTCTTAAGTTTTCTTTCCTTTTTTTATGCTTTAGCAAGCCTATTATATTATATATTTTTTTTTAACAGCCATATTTATTGAGTCCGAGACTTGTCTGGCTTCGTTTGACATGGAGGTTTGGAGCTATTTTAGTCATAAAAGACAAAATAGATTATTTTAGCCACAACAAATAAAACATCACATCTAATCCATAATCATTACACTCTTCTCTAAAAAAAAAAGTCAAAAAAATCAAAAAGCCAAAAAGCACTTCCCAAACCAAGCTTTTTAGCCCAGGCTAAAATAGTCAAAAAATTCAAAAATCCAAAAAGTCAACCCACTTCTCAAATAGAGGCTTATTAGTTGGAAAAATTGCATTGATCTTGAAGCCGCATGATTTAGCTATATGACTACGAAATTATACAAATTACCTATGATTTAAGTGATTTAATTTTGTTAGACTATTTATAGGAAAAATTGCATTTCAGTGTAAATTTTTAAAATAAATTATAAGTCAGTGAAATAATTTATTAATCTTAATAATTAAAATTATAAGTTTTTTCATCAATTTATAAAAATATCACTGATTTACAATTTTTTTCATATTTATACATACTAAATAGTGTTTTATATATAGAAGGGAAAATTACATATACCCCCTTGAGGTTTAGCAAAATTACAGTTACCCCCCTGAGGTTTGAGAAATTACAGATACTCTCCTGAAGGTTATATTTGCATAAAAAATTAGGAGGCAATTTATTATGAAAATATAAATCTCAGGGGGTATCTGTAATTTAGCTAAACCTCAAGGGAGGTATATGTAATTTGCCCTAAATAAGAAAATTCTCATTAATCATCATTGTATATACAATTTTAGGGGATTACTAGTTACATGATAATTTGCACCGGACATCTTGTTATTTAGTAGGCATTAAAAATTGTAGTATGATTCGATGTATCTCTAAGTATTTAAATGCTTTATAATGCTATTTCAACTTATAAACTTGCTACCATCTTGTATAGTAAACAAAACAAAAAAATAAAATTATATTATGTATAATCTTCATACTAAAGACAAAATATGGAATGTATTTATAATTTTTTAATTTTATTTTAAAAAGAGAGTGAATAGAATTTCTCATTTTTTATTTTGATTTTTCTTGTAATAGCCTTACTCCTTTAAAAATTAAAGCTTGTCTTAATAAAAATATGCCCGTGTGTATATGATATGAAACTATGCTCTATCTTCATACATTTTGTTAAATATAGTAATTATATATGTTATGTCTATTATACATATCATATTATGTTCATTAGTAATCATCATATTTAGATTTCTCTAGTATATACTGTCAAAATACAACATTAAATATATACATAATATAATATTCTCTTTCTATCTCTCTTAGATATGCCAATTTGAGAACTTAGCTAAAATTCAAATTTTGAGTTTTAACCTATTTTAAGCCACATCACTTCTTTATTTTTTTATTTTTCAAAAAAAAAAAGTCAAAAAACTTAAAAAGTCAACTTTTAACTAACTTTACAAAACAAATGCCCCCAAAAAGTTCCCATCTTAAAAACAAAAATGCCCTAAAAAGATTTTGCAACTTGGGACTAGGGAGGGATCACCCAGTTCAAGTGCCTCCAAAGTCTTGTTATTCATTGACCCATGATTAAGACAAATGCAATAGGAGCACTCAAAGGATGGAAACACTTTCCTAACTTAATGATGGACCATCTCTACCGCAAGTGCCTAATTTTCGAAATTTATTTTTTATAATTTTTTTCAAAAAAGTTCAAAATTAGTTTGGTGAAAAAAAAAATTAAAAATACTCATTTTTAATATATATATATATATTTTTTCTTCTTTTTTTCAATGAAAATATTCCTTTTCGGGTTCATTTTTATTCTAAAAAGAAGAAAAAAAAAATATGAAAAATCAAAAAAATCAAAAAATAAAATTTTAAAACAAAACTCACCAGAGTCTAATATCTCACCCTTTGAAAGTGGATTTTAATAGAACTAAATTTCAAATCACACTTTAATAATTTGATCGATCATAATTAATTAAAATCAAAATTGACATAGTACTCCGACCTCTCATACCCTATAAACATTACTGTGAGAGGGATTTTTTTTTTTTTTTCTTTTGAACGCATACTGGGAGAGGGATTGATTCCATATTTTTGTGAGAGGCCAAATACACCACCTCATCAAATATTCTCATTACACAAACTTTCTCATAATGGTGACACATTGTACTCATACTTCAACATTGAACCTTGAATTTTGCCAATAAAATGGTAGTCGGACATCCTTTGTCATGAATGTACTGACCGGAATAAGTTCTCCTGCACATTTTTTTTTTTTTATACTTCATATTTTTTTTAGGGTCCTGTTATGGTGTGCAACTTACGCCTTACACTTACGCCTTTTTTGTTTACAGTCCTGCTTTTGTTTTCACCTTCCACTTACACTTTTTGTGTAAGTGACATATAGTGTGTAACCTTGAGGGTTGCACACTTAAGAAAAGTTCTTTTTTTTATAGGCCTCAATTTGGGCTTACATCGACAATCCGAATAGTATATTTCGTAAATTTCATAATTAAGGTCATTCATGCAAAAAAAAAAATGAGTTTCTTCGGAAAGTTATAATCTTAAAAAAAATTGTATTTTTTGTTTTATAAAATAAAAGACAAATATAATTATAAACTTAAACCATTCTTTTTAGAAGATGAAATATTTTATTGTTTCTGTATTTATAATTTTTCAATAAAATTTATTTTTTACATAGATAATCTTCATTATGAAACTTAACAGATAGATGATTTGAATCATTAACATAAATCTAAATCAGGATTTACAAAAAATAATATAAAAAAAATATGGAGAGATGAAAATAAGGAGAGCCTATCCCTGTAGTGATCAACATTGTAGATTCTTCACTACTCTTGCCCACATTGATGACAAGGACACGTGTGGTGGTGATGGACAAGTCGGCTGCAAATTATCTAATTTTAACATGTTCCTACAAAACAAAATCAAATTTCTAATTTAAGAATGAGAAGAAAATAAGATTGGCAAGTCAACAAAATTACTTGAAATATTAAATTTTGATATTAGAGTAGTGCTACGAAAAAAGAAATTGATCGTTAAAATTTTATACTTGATAAACAAATCAATTAAAATTTTATACTTGATAAACATTAAAAAGAAAAACAATTACAACATTAATAAACTTATTATTGGATGTTGAATTTGAAAAAGGGGAGGTACTAAATGAATCAATAATTTTTTGAATTTTCTCGCTAGACTCCCCCTAAACTCTAATACTGTTAGAACTATTGGACACCAGAAATTAATACCACACAATAACACAAGAATATTTACGTGGTTCGGCAATTGCCTACGCCCACAGAGAGCAATGTATTATCCGGAGAAAAAGATTACAGAACTTTCCCTCACATATATTCTCACACACTCTATTCTCTCTGTGTTTGCTCTGCACTCTGCATTTTTTCTTCTCTCAGCCTCTCCATATATATATACATAAATGGTAGGTGAAGAGAGCCAGCTTGCCAATCTCCTTTCGGTGGTAGTTGCCCAATCCATCCACCTTTGCGGCTTGCCAACCGACAAGCCGTATTCCTTGACAAGCTCAACAATGCTTTCACATGGAGAAGAAGGATGATATCCTAACCTTATGAGCTGGATCTAACAATCCTCCACCTCCACGCCCGTAAGGATAACTGACTTCTCACTTGAAGTCCATCCCGATCAGATTCTTGCAAACTTTCAGTTTGTCTCTGGTGACACCTTTGGTCATCATATCAGAAGGATTCTTGTCTGTGTGAATCTTCACTAGCTTCATCAACTGTTTTTCCATCACTTCTCGTATCCAATGATACTGAACATCAATGTGTTTTGTACGTGAATGGTACATGGAATTCTTGCTCAAATCAATTGCACTTTGACTATCACAATGTACCTTGTAATCTTCTTGCTGTAGACCCAATTCTTGGAGAAAGCGCTTTAACCACAACATTTCCTTTCAAAGATCTGCGGCAAAGAATGTACTCTGCCTTTGTTATAGATAAAGCAACACACTTTTGTAGTTTGGACTGCCATGAAACAGCTCCCGCTGCAAAGGTGAATAGAAATCCTGATGTAGACTTTCTACCATCAAGATCACCTGCCATATCGGCAACTATAAAACCCTCCAAAATTGGTTCACTCTCCGAAACATAAACACATCCTTGAAGTTCCTTCAAGTCTTGAAGAATCCATTTGATCGCCTCCCAATGCTCCTTTCCGGATTGGCGAGAATCGCCACAACGCCAACTACATGAGCTATATCCGCCGTACACACCATTGCATACATCAAACTTCCTACTACGGAAGAATAAGGGATTGCCTCTATTTCTTTCCTTTCAGAGCTGGTCGTGGGACACGAACGCTTTGACACATTGAAATGGTTGGCCAGTGGTATGCTGACTGGCTTGGCATCTTTCATGTTGAACCTTTCAATTACCTGTTCAACATATTTCTCCTGTGACAGCCATATCTTCTTGGCTTTTCTATCACGAACAATCTTCATGCCCAAAATTTGCTGTGCTGGGCCTAAATTCTTCATATCAAAATACTGCGACAAGTCCTTTTTCAACTTGTTGATCATAGTAGTATCATGTCCGATGATCAGCATATCATCGACATACAACAGTAGGATAATGAAGTTTCCATCAGAAAACCTGCGGAAATATACACATTGGTCTGCCACCGTTCTTGTGTACTCGTGATCTACCATAAATGAATCAAACTTCTTGTACCATTATCTCGGCACCTGTTTCAGGCCATAGAGACTCTTCTTCAATTTGCAAACCAGATTCTATTTTCCTTTAACTTCAAATCCTTCTGGTTGCTCCATGTAGATCTCTTCCTCCAATTCACCATGGAGAAAGGCAGTCTTGACATCCATTTGTTCTACTTCCAGATTCAAGCGAGCTGCTAATCCCAGAGCTACTTGAATAGAAGTCATCTTTACAACTAGAGAGAAGATCTCATCAAAATCAATTCCTTTCTTCTGCCCAAAGCCTTTGACCACCAAACGAGCTTTATGCTGCAATAGTTTACGATTTCCATCTTTCTTTAACTTATACACCCATTTGTTTTTTAAGGCTCTCATGTCTCTTGGAAGTGGAACAAGCTCATAAGTGTGGTTCTTCTACAAAGAACTCATCTCCTCCTGCATGGCTTATATCCAACAGTCTTTCTCTGTATGACTCTTGGCTTCTGAAAAACTCTCGGGCTCCCCCTCATCAGTAATTAGAATATACTGAGAAGTAGGATATTTGGTTGATGGCACGGCAGCTCTTCCAGTTCTCCGCAACTGAGGCTCAGTTGCCTCTGTTTGAGGGGGTTGCTCCCCCTGCTCAACACCCTCTTCATTCAGGTCTTCATCTCTTTCCTCCTGATCCTCAATTTCTGGCATAGGATCTTGCAACTCTGGCACTTCTTGTTGCACATCATCACATCTAGCATTTTGTGATGCCTTGGGAGATGGAAACAAGTCTGGAGTGATGACATCTCTAGACTTTGCAGATTTCTCAAAATCTGCTATTGTCTGGTCTTCTTGGAACACAACATCTCTCGCTTCCTGAATATCTTCTTGTTCACTGGTCCCACATTGTGTACCCAAATGTCAGATCTGAATAGCCCACAAATATGCATGGAGTGGACTTGTCATCAAGCTTCTCTGCTTTTCCTTGGAGATGTGTGCAAAGGCCTTACACAAGACTCTCAAGTGAGAATATGATACCTTTCTTTCCGGACCGACTTCCCGAGGTATCGCAAAATTCAACAGATCAAGGCGACTGTTGATGAAGTAACAGTTATATTGGCGGTTTCAAATTAAAATGACTTTGGCAACTTTGCCATTTTGAGCATACATCTAACTCTTTCCATAATAGTGTGGTTCATCCTTTCTGCCACACCATTGTGTTGTGGGGTGCCGGGAACTGTTGTCTCATGCTGGATACCTCTGCTGGCACAGTATGCTGGAAAAGCATTGGAAGTGTACTTGCCTCCATTATCTGTGCGAAGACACTTCAACTTCTTCCCAGTCTCTCTTTCCACCATTGCATGGAACTCCTGAAACTGCTGAAATACCTCATCCTTTGTCTTCAGGAAATACACCCACAACTTCCTTGATGCATCATCAATGAAAGTCAGAAAATACTTGCGGCCGCCATATGACTCCACGTCGATTGGGCCACAAACATCCGAGTATACCATATTGAGCACTTCTGTTTTCCTCTTGCTCGTTGAACTAAATGATACCCGATGTTGCTTGCCACAAAGGCAATGATCACAGGGCTTCAAGACACTCCCTTTGGATAAGGGTATCCTGGATTGCTTTGCCAATAGATGCAATCCCTTCTCACTCATGTGAGCCAGTCTTCTGTGCCATAAATCCGGTGACTTCTTGTCTTCTACTGCATTAAGACTTTCCAAACAGATCTTCATTTGAGTCTTATACGGTTGAAGACATCTCCTCCTGGCGATTGTCAAAGCTCCTCTGTCGCCTTCCAACGGCCATTTCCGAATGTACTTGGATAGCCTTGTCGGTCCAGTATGCTTAGGAGATAAGATTGAGGCGCAAATGGAACATGCCTCACATCTTTGAGAACCAAATTGTTTCTCGACAATAGTTTGAATTCTAATGTCTCCAATACCCACAATCTTTGAATAGCTAGAATTCCCCATTCGAACGAGGCCAAAATCTCCAAATACAGACGAGTGAAAAATTCTCTGAGAAGTGGCGTGATAGGATGCAATGTGTCTATCACCTATTCTGTAGCCGTGGTCAACCACGTGAAGGCAATCTTCTTCTTCACCAACCGCAAGAAGGATTTCATCATTGTTGTGGTCATTGTGTTCTCATCTCCTTTTGACTTCTCGCTTTGGCCTTTCTCTTCCTGGCAAGTTTCTCTTTATGTGACCCTCTGCCACAGTGATAGCAAGTGAAGCCGAGTTACCTCGACTTTTGTTGTCTCTAGATTTACTCCTCATTGCTCCAAATGCCTCTACTCTTGCTTCTTCCTCTACCTCTTTTACCTCTGTCTCGCCTCTATCTTCGTAACAAGAGCATGGGGAGATTATGGGATTGATTACCTCCCATGTCTTTCATTCTTGTCTCTTCATTGTATATGGCGTCTGTGACCATACTCATGGCCAGTTTCCTTTCTGGTACAGAGGTGCTGAGAGAAACCACCAATGTCTCCCAGCTGTCCGGTAAAGAACTGAGCAGTAGTACGGCTTGCATTTCATCGTCCAATCGCATCTTGACGGTTGCAAGCTAATTCACCAAATTTTTGAATTCACTGGTGTGCTCAGCAATACACACATCATTCTTCAACTTCAGATTTACTAGCATTCTCATCACCAAAGCTTTGTTTCAGGCGGTCTTTGACTGGTACATGTCGTTTAACATTGTCCAAACACACTGTGGTCTATCCATTGTCTAATACAAGCGATAGTCTTACAGTTCATCTTTATCCAGTCATCATCTTTCACTCCTTCAGATTTAACCCCCTTTATAAAAATGGGGTCATGCAAGTCTTTTAAAAACAAGATGTCTTCCATCCATGACCTCTAAATTGCATAATTGGAAGGTGTTAACTTGAATATAGATTCTGAAGTTGATGTAAAAGCCTCCATCGTATTCTGTCTTTTTACAAAAAATTTCAAATGCAAAATCTGACCATACAGATGTGTCAGGAATACTCCAAATAGTCGAAAAGCACTATTGGATCATCAACAACGGACTTAGAATGGCTTAGATCGGGCCAAAACAAGCTTGACTTCTCAGATTGTCGAATCAAAGCGCGAAGCACCGAATGATTTCCCCGATCAACGGCGCAGGCGGCTTAGTCAGCGGCGGCTCGGCGGCTTGGTCAATGGCAGCGCGACGGCTTGGTCAGCGGCGGCGCGGCTCGGTCAACGGCGGCTCTGGTCAACTTGCCACACGTATGACACGTGTCTGTCTGCCTGCCATGTGTCACTGACGTGGCACTGATGTGTCACCGACGTGGCGCTAATGTGTCACTGACGTGGTGCTAAGGTGGCGCTAAGGTGTGCACTGACGTAGCGCCAATGTGGCTGCCACGCAGTCGTCTTCTTCCTGCGAATGGCGCGTGACGGCGTGTGGTGCGCGTGGTCCTGACACGCTCTCTTTGGGCGGCGCGTGTGGGAGCGTGTGAGCTCCTCTGGAGCTCTGCTTTGCTGTTTTGAACTCCTCTCCTCGAGATCTTCCTCCTGGTATGCTCAAAACCAGATTTCGAGCAACTTGATTTCTGGACAGTTTCGAAGAACACTCTGTTTTTGTTCCGAAACGCAACCGAAATGGCTCTAATACCACTTGTTAGGACTATCGGACACCAGAAATCAATACCATACAATAACACAAGAATATTTACGTGGTTCGGCAATTACCTACATCCACAGAGAGCAATGTATTATCCGGAGAAAAAGATTACAGAACTTTCCCTTACATACATTCTCACACACTCTATTCTCTCTGTGTTTGCTCTGCACTCTGCATTTTTTCTTCTCTCAGCCTCTCCATATATATATACATAAATGGTAGGTGAAAAGAGCCAGCTTGCCAATCTCCTTTTGGTGGTAGTTGCCCAATCCGTCCACCTTTGCGGCTTGCCAACCGACAAGCCGTATTCCTTGACAAGCTCAACAATGCTTTCACATGGAGAAGAGGGATGATATCCTATCCTTATGAGCTGGATCTAACAAATACTGTGTTTGATTAAGAGATTTGAGGGGGGATTTGGAAAGAAAAATGAAAAAAGTAGGTGAAATGTGAATAAAATATACCTACATTTCACCTAGTTTCATACACATTTTTCGTTTTTCCTTTCCACATCCCTCCCTAAATCCTCTAACCAAACACATGTAAAACTCTCTTGCTTTTCTTTCTAGGGATTTTTGTAAAAGGAGAGGGAGATAGTGGTTGTTCCTTTATCTCTCTGATCTCCCTTCTCTTCTCTTTCCTCCTCCCTTTGAGCCTCCTCTAAATTTGATGTTTGTCTCTCTAGTTCAGCTATCACTATCTTACCTTATATATCATCGAGTTCAAAATTTTAAGATTTGGTTTCAGATCTTCTTCCAGTCTAAAGGTCAAAACTAAATAATGCATTCGTTTCATGTTAGGCAATCACTTCAACCCCAATATTCTATATTGACCAGCAGAAGTGGAGTCTTTGGCTTTTAAGTTGAAAGCTATAGAGCATTGGAGTTTTGGATAAGTTCCACTACAACAAAAAAGGCCTTTGATGACAGATTGATTTTGTCTCCAAACATCAAATTTTTGTCACTAAAGTGATCTGCGACGAAAAAAATTTGTCACCACATTCGTGGCCTATACGTCGTCGCTGAAAGTACCTAGTGACGAAAAACAGTTTCGTCGCCTATTTTTCATTTTTGGCGACAAAATGTTTCGTCACCAAATGTTGAATTTTTCGTTTTCTAAAACATCAATTTTGTCACCAAAACTAAATAATATTTTATTTTAATTGTTTTTGGCGACGAAATATTTCATCACCAAATATATTTTAGTGACGAAAGTTTTCCTCACCAATGATATGAATTAAGGTGACAAAAAAATTCGTCACTAAAATGAGCAAAAAATAAAATTATTCAATGACAAAACATTTTGTCACCAAATATTTCAATTTAGCGACGAAATATTCAGTAAATGTGATGAAATTATTTGTTTCGTATTATATCATTATTGACAAAATTATTCGTCATGTTTTTTGAAAATTAATAGCGACATTTTTATTTTGTCACTAATAAAAATTAAAAAAATTTGAAAATGAGGGTATTATTTTCTTTCGAAATTTTTTCTTTTCAATAACAATTCCCTATGCATTTCAATAACCTATTTAATAAAATATCTATTACAAATCAATACAAAAATCTGTTCATTTTCATAAACATCACAATCAAATTTCAGCACTATCCACAAAAATACAATATGAACTGCATGCGGATTATAAACATGTCTCTTAATATCCACAAAAAAACGCCTACTAATATCCACACAAATATAATATCAACCGCATGCGGATTACCAAACACATCTCCTAATATCCAACAAAAAACATGTCTACTAATATCAACAAAAATAAAATATCAATGGCGGATTACCAAACATGCCCTGTAATACCAATAAAAATATAAAATTTACAACGCAACCAAAATACATGTAAGGTAATATGAACAAAAACACAAAATGAACTACCATCTACCCTCCAAATTACCAAACATGTCCATATCAAATCTCAAATCTGCAAAAAAATGAAACACAAAAAAAAAAAATGCAAGTTAGACAATTATTATCTTATCCATAAAATATACAATTTAACATGCATTTTTCGAATTAGTTTTCAATCGAGTCCGTGCAAGTTTCGTTAATTTCAGACTTACATTGGTTTCTCCCAACGTTGTTGAGGTGTTCCCGTCAGTCTCGTGGTCATATACCGATTTTGGCCCCCGAAGATCTATTTTCAAACTTAAGTGTGAAAAGTGCAATTTTGGACTTTGTTTTCAAACCGGGAGTCTCATACTAGTTCCGTAAGTTTTCACAACTCACATTGGTCTCTTCCGAGGTGTTTGACATGTTCCACAGGCCGTCTCGTGGTTATTGCATGATTTTTGCCTCCTATAGCCTATTTTCAAGTTTAAGTGTAAAAAAGTGCAATTTTCGACTTAGTTTTCAAATCGGGAGTCCCATGCTAGTTCCGTAAGTTTTCACAACTCACATTAGTTCCTCCTGAGGTGTTTGAGGTGTTCTCCGGGCCGTCTCATGGCTGTTGCACGATTTTGACCTCCGATAACCTATTTTCAAGTTTAAGTGTGAAAATGTACATTTTTCGACTTAGTTTTCAAACCGGAAGTCCCATGCTAATTCCGTAAGTTTCCACAACTCACATTGGTCCCTCCCGAGATGTTTGTGGTGTTACCTGGGTCGTCTCATGGCTGTTACACAATTTAGCCCTCCGATGGCCTATTTTCAAGCTTAAACGTTGGAAAAGTTCATTTTTTTACTTAGTTTCATACCTACGTGTTAAAATAGTGCAAATTTCAAAGTAGTTTTCAAATTGGGAGCCACGCGCTACTAAAATAAGTTTGCACAACTTATGTTGCTCCGTCTCAAGGTGTTTGTGATGTTTCTCAGATCTTTACATGCATATTTCACTATTTTCCTGTGACCTTTCACCCCTAAATGTCAAAGTTTTTTTTTTTATTCTACCCTAGTTGATTAAGAAATTTCTACTAAATTAACATAGAAACATAATATACTAACAAAGCCTACTAATCCAATAAAATAAATTACTAGAACGCACCGAGCTGTATACCCTGACCATGATTGATTTTGATCAACATCGATGTTTTGCTTCATTTGTATCATATTATTCACATTAGCTAGTGATTATTCCTACACAATTGAAACACCAATAAAAACAAGAAAAGATAACATTATTAAGAAGAAACTTAATTGTTGACAATCAACATATATAAAACATTTTACCTTGAAGCTAGCGAGAGACTTTTAACTAAACATTTTCCAAAAATATAATCTAGCAACTCTGATAACTAAATTTCTCAGTAATAATTCTTAGGCTAGTTGTTCACAATGGATTGAAAGATAAAAACATAAATATTTTATCAATACATTAACTTCACAAATAATATACAAATACAGTTAAAATTAATTGAATTAGCTAAACTTATTTCATTTCTAAGTGTCAAGTGTTCATACACATAAGTTTGAGATTAATTTTGAAACTAAGAGTCTTGTGCTTATTCCATGAGTTTCAACAAGTCATTTATATCCTTTAATAAGGTGCTCAAACCAATTCCTGGGCATTTTCATAGCTATTAGACAAATTTTCCCTTCGAATGCCTATTTTGAAGTCTAAGTGTTCAAAAAATACAAGTTTGAGCTTAATTCTGAAACTAGGACTCTCATGGTTGTTCTGTGAGTTTCTATGAGTTACTTTTCTCCTTATTAAGGTGTTTGAACCAGTTCTTATGGCTAATTCACAATTTTGCCCTGCGGATGCTAATTTTCAAGATTAAGTGTTAAAAAAGATGGCTATTTCACAATTATGCCCTTAAAACGCCTATTTTCAAGCTTAAGGTGTTATGTTTTACAATGCGTAAGGCCTTACACCCTCCTGCCTCTGTTTTAGAGTCAAGCTAAAAGCACCAAACAATATTTAAGACCTAAACCAACAACATCAAACCCGCTATATTAGCACCCAAAGACAACAACCAAACCAACTTATTTAATTATAGGTTGTTGACACATGTTATTCAAGTTGAATAAAATACATCTGTTTAATTAGATATTAAATTTACCTCTATTTCAACGAATTAAATTTAAACTACATTGGTAGAATTCACTAATATCATTTCAAGTAATTGAGGAGGAAGGCATTGGTATAGATTTCAACGAATTAAATTTACCTCTATTTTGTTGAGAGTTTATTCTTACAAGACTGTGGAACAAAAAAATAACACATTTTCAATGTTTCTCTCTGACATTGACACCAACTTAACTTTTTTTCCCCTCTGGTAATGATAACTTGGCTATTGAAATGGAGATTAAGTATGAATAGTGAATAATTAAACATATCATCAGAGTTTTATGGACCTGATTAGCAAGCATTTCTAATTCATTATTAAAAAGAGAAGAATGATTGAATCAATTTTACAGATATATATGAATGTACTATGTATATATGAGTATCGAAATCAAAGAAATAGTGAAGAGAAATCGGAATGGAATGGGTACCTCGAAATGCTCGGATTTTCAGAAAGACAATTAGAGCGATTGACTGGTTGTCCAGAGTGTGGCGATGATCAAAGAAAACTCCGACTCACCGTTTGCTCTCATCAAAAACATATAGAAAAACAAATACGCATAAAAAAGAAAAAAGAAAAAAGAGATAGTGTTAGATTGTTTGGTAATATAAATAAGAATAGTTTAAATAAGTTGATTATCCAAAATTTGAGAGGGGTGCTTAAAAGACCAGCCAAACTAATTTTCATTTGTAATAACACACAATATATATATATATATATACTTAAAAATGTTCTCACCTAGTTCCCAGACCATAGATTCTTTTAAGTGGTATAGTTACTCCTGCAAGCTCTCGTAGCAACGCAACAACAAAGCAGGGGAAAAAACTTGTGTATGCTCTGGTTCAAGAATGGGGAAAAAAAAGCATCAGATATCGAAAACAAATCACTTACAAAGAAAACAGAAAATACGGTGAACAAGTACTCAACACGTAACTCAAGTATTTAAATTTGAAACTATATAGTCTTAGGTTGCACAAATTGACTGACAACAGCTACTTATGAATAGCATTATTTATAATCTTCAACCAAACAACTATCTCCTCATACATTTAATAAAATACATATATACAAGCAAGCCCGTGATGAATTATAGACACATAAGCTCTAATTGGATTACTTACCCATCGATTGATAACCTAAATGACCATCAGTCAAATACCTATGTACTTCAGTTAAATTGCTTCTGGGTAAACTCAACCAAAATATAGTCCAATAACAAACACTAGAAACATGTATGCTATAGACTATTATTGATAAGTAAATGCCATCGTACCTATCAAATAACCAACAAACATGTAATTCAAGTTAAGTGTGTTCAAATAGTTTAAACAATTAGAGAGAGAGAGAGAGAGAGAGACTAACCTTTTCTAGGTCATCACTACCTTCACCCCGATGTGAGAAACAGTTATTTAGTACATCCAGGCGATATGAAAATTGAACAAAATCCTGCCTTAAGCAACATAGTTCTTGTTGTAGTATATTATTACAACGTATTTCAAACTTAGGAACTTCTTCTACATATTTTACTTGCTTCTTTTTAAACTTCAGTTCTTTTCTCTGCATCTTCATTATAGCAGCATCAATCATGATTCCAAGAACACAGCAAATAACATCAGCAAACTAATGAGAATCACTGAATAATATGGAAAAGGAAACTAGAGTAACACTCTCAATAATCAAAACTTATTGAACTTCTAAATGTGAAATAATCTTGCAACATCAATCACCAAATGGAATATTCAGTGTCAACAGATACTTCTAAGCAGATGGCTCCTCAGATTATAAAGATCATTCCAAAACCAATGGTTGTCTTGCACAAAGTGCCATTACAAGTGTAAATAACTTAAGTCACATGATTTAGCTACTTAAAATTCTCACTTAATTAACAGAGACATCTTAATAATTGTAACACTCAAGAAAGTTCAATCAGTAGGAAAAACTACTCATTGTCCAGTCAGGTGTGTTATGAACTATAAAAAAAAAAATGAAAAAACTTTTTTCATCCATTCCCCATTAACACTTCATTAACTAAAATTCCAAATCACCACATTATTCCTACTTTTGAACGGTACATTCCAAGTGTTGAGGATTAATGCTGTGAACAACAAAACAATAACTGGTCATTCATTGCTTATTAGTTATTGAGTAGAATTGCTCACATCTGTGTCGTAGGTGGAAAAGAAAGATTGGGAAACAAGTCAACATCAACATCTTGTGTCTCTAATAACCAATTCCACCTTACAAAAAGGGCATGTGAATGGGATAGAAATAAAATTAATTTAGAGGACTGTGTCCACAAATATAATAAATTATGTACATTCCATTCCAATATAGAAGCACAAATAAGAACAAATATAGTAGCATTTGCATGCAAATATGGAAAAATAAACATAGGCACATATTAAGTGCCAAATTAGTAAAGA